>JAWZYV010017846.1:0-612500 GCA_038373885.1 Cheiracanthium punctorium | reverse complement strand
CCATATTGGCAGCAGCTCTGCTGTAGAAAAATTTTAGGTGAAGAAAGAGGTGGAAACTGTTGATACAAACAAATTTGTATCTCTTTTGCAGCCTCTCCTCGGAATTGAAATCGGCGATTGCGAGAATACGAGTCTTTCGTCGCCTGCTCGTGCCCCTGAGATGTTCATTTTCACTGTACTACACCCTCAGCAAAAGCCCAGTTGACTGCACAAAAATGGCCAGTATTATTCCGGAGCTGTTGAGATAATTTGAATTAATCAGTTGGGAAATTCGAAATGTGGGCAAAAGGGCTGGGGCAAATTCTTTGCGATCCCTGATGTGTTTTGAGTTGTGTTTATGTAATAACAAACTAATATGCAACAATAATTATTAAGACTCTTTGCCTCTTGCGTCTTCCTTAGTCTTTCCTCTTCTTTCTATTTTGACGTAACAGCACAATACCTAGGGGCACGTTGCCCTCCCCTAGTTGGAGGTCTCTGCATACATATTGAGTAAAATTGCAGATGATGCCAAATATGATAAAAATTTGAATCTAAAACAAAATGTTTTTGCTCATTTTCGGGTCTGAAAATTCGTTGGCAAACTGATTGATTCTTGTTATTTTGCGATTGAAATACATGGATTTTTAATGTTTTTGTTGAAATAAAGCATATCGGTCTTACATTTTTTTTCTTTTATAAAAGTATAGATTTTATTAAATGAAAGAATTTGCTATTTTAAAATACAAATTCCACCTCACTTTTGAATTTTCAATGCATGAAGTAAGAGTAAAATCATTAAGACAGCTTAAATATACCTGTTCCATAGCTGCTCTACCTCCCGATTTTTCCGGGAGACTCCCGAATTTCAGAGCAATCTCTCGAACTCCCGAAAAGTTTATAATTTTTCCAAATTAATCGCATGTTTTATGTTCTTATCAGTTTTTGAAGAAATTTTATGGAACTTGTTAAATGCTAATGACAGCAATTGAACTAACTTCGCTGTTGGCCGTATCTTTTCATAATGATGTCATAGCACCTAGAATGTAGCAAGCTTTCTCCCCGATTCTCCATGAATTTCCGAACGATGACAGTTGGGTTTATCGATTACGCACCACAGAATCAAATTGCAGAGGTTTTCCTCCACTCCACTCCACTCTGCACCTGCACGTGTGTGTTTATATTTAGCGAGCGTGCTAGATTGTGGTGTTTGTAGTTGAGTGAGCGATTACTTTATTTCTATTTTCATGTTTCTTTAAGCTTCATTTAGTGAAATGTCTGGAAAGAAGTATTTAATGCAGTTCAAATTGCCTTCGTGCACTGGGAAAAATGATATTGTGACTCAAAGTCAAAAAACTATCAAACTAGCATTAAAGTGTGTGCTAGTAGCTCAAAAATTGACTCTGCTTTTGCTTCATACCAGGATCTAAGCCTGATAAAAGCAGAGTGCTTATTTACAAAATTCATCATTGAGCATAACTTACCAATAGTTCTTAAATCAGGCAGGAGCATTGTTTAAAAAGATGTTCCCGAAAATCTCCCTAATTTTCATTCTCAAAGGTTGGCAGCTATTGTGGCAACGCACATAAAATTTTGAGTTTTTCTTAATAATAGTTTCACTTTTTTCTACTCTACAAGAAATGTGTTCAATGAAGTGGCAACACCTTAAAAAAATATCTCCAGGCAACGAGAGTTGCTTTTGGGATTGTTCTTTTTAATAAGTAGTGTTTTTTTTTTTTTTTTTTTTTTTTTTTTTTAATAATAAAAAAAATGGCTTTGAATAAAGTTGATATTATCTCATGTATTTATCACAGTTAATATGGTTTTTACTCTTTCTTTGTCAGTCTTCTGATGAGCCAGGCCACCTCTCTATGCTATTCATACTTGCCAATTTTTATGATTTTATCGAAAACACCTGTTTTTTATCAATTTTATGCAAATCTCTGATTTTTTACGTTTTCTAATGAATTTTGAAGTTTTTTGTATTTCAATAAATCATGGGCCATATTTTGTTTTCAAAAATAATCTCTTGAAATGTACCATTCATTTGATTTTTCCATGATTTTCTTAATTTTAAGATTACTTAATTGCTGGTAATCGGGGGGAAAAAAAAGAGAGAATCTATGGTAAATTGACAGATTCCTGTTCTTTGCAATTAATAAAAAATAAATTGTTTGTGTTTTGTTGAAATAAAGCATAATGACGTTCTTATACAACTTTGCGGTGTGTAGCAGATTTTATTAAACACCCATTTAAATGAAAAAATTTTGGATTTTAAATACAAATTCCACATCACTTGAATATTTAACACATAGAGTAAAATCATTGACAATTCATACTTGCAAATTTGTATGCTTTCAGTTTAAAGTCCACACTTTTCGCCGATTTTTACGATTTAACTCAAAACTCTCAATTCTTTTAAATTTATTTTTTTACGATTTTATGCAAAACTCCCTTTTTACACTTATTAATGACCTTTGAAGTTCTTTTTATGTTAATGGGTCGTAATTTTATACTTTGTTTTAAAAAATAATCTCTTAAAATATATCATTCATGAAATTTCTCTGCAGTTTTGTTTATTTTAAGATTATTTAATTGTCGACCCCCCCCCCCTTCTTAAAGAATCAACTAAATCAGCTGTTTGTTCATTGAAACTCTGGTAGGAAAAATTTTGTTGAGTATGCTCCAGCGTCAGAATTTCAATCTTTCCCTATCCGTCTTGAGAACTAATATTTTCTCTTTAACATATTTTTATTTGAACCTCCAACACCATAAATTATTTTTTAATCACTTGTAAAATTGTAAAGAATAATTTCATTGAAGATGGCATGTTCAAATATGAATGAAAATGATATAAAATAATAGTAGTAATAATGAAATTGAAACAAGGGATGGTTTGGTAGGGAAAAAAAAATATATTTGTGAAAGCAAACAACTAGGCATATGTTTATGAGATTTTCTTTTCTTAGTTCCTTTTCAGGTTTAATTTTACAGTTCTTTTTTATGCATAACATAATTGCTTTTTTTCTTCTCTAATGTTTTTAAGATCATCTAAATTTTGTGTCCACTATGAATGTTTCTTTTAGATGAAAGTAACTAAATTTTAATTATTATTTTGATTTTTGTTTAAGAAATATATATTAACTGTGTTATGCAAATTTTAATATTTTATACTATTTTAACTATGCAAATAGATAAAACTCAAGAGTTTATTTAATGAAAAACATTAAAATACTGTTCGTATGCTATTTAGTAGAATCTGTTTAAAATTTCATTCACACATTATTTAGCAGAACTCATCAGAAATGATTTCTGCCAAGTAGTTGTATATTGAGCTGCCAATAATTCAATATATCATTTGCTTGTTATTTTGCTTCTTGAGCATTTCAAAAGTTGGCTGGTAGGAATCTTCAAAACTTCAGAAAATTATATCAGTTACACACCCCCCCCCCCCCCCCCCAAAAAAAAAAAAAAAAAAAAAAAAAAAAAAAGCATATTTATGTTTGTTAAAAATCTTGCATACAAGAGTAATGTTTTATTTTCTTCGTTTACTTCCTTTTGAATGTGAGTTAATTTTGAAATTTGTCAGAAAAAATAACAGGAGATTTTCAATTCATATTTTCTGAAAAAGGAAAGAATAAAAAAACTGTCTGTGCTCTTTAAAAACACATTTGCTTGAAGTATTTACTGCGTATTTGTTGACTAAAATACTACAGTCAAACCCCGATATAACAGCACTATCCGTTCGAGAAAATTATGGCGCTATAACGAGTGCGGCGGTATATCGAATTGTATTATATCATGCGAAGAATAAAAATAATCTTTGACATGGTATTATTACTATTGTAAAACTCTATATCACAATGCATTTTATTCAATAATAGGTAATATAATTCAATTCTGCTGGAATTAAATTATCAAATGATGCTATGAAATTAAGATGCACTTACTGTTTTATATCGTAAATCCTATATAAAGAAGTTTCCGAGTAGAATAAACACTATGGCTGAAGTGTGAAGATCCAGGGCTCAGGCCTTTCGCGCGGCGACGGATCTAACATTCTGGACTCTCCAGCAGTTTCTTCGAGATGTAACGTGAATGCGCTTTAGAACCCCTTAAAAAATCATCCGCCCTAAGTAACCCTTCAGATTTAATTAATCCAGTATGTTTCCAGCAGTTAACAATAGTTTCTGGTGAAATTTCATCCCAAGCTTTTTTTTATCATGCGAATAGCATCGTGTAAAAGGATTGGAGAAAAATCATCTTTGCTGATTTTTTCAATAATACAGCGGACGTGATGCTTTCGATAATGAACTTTGAATGAGTTTATTATACCCACATCCAAAGGCTGTAAAACTCCAGTACAATCAGGAGGTAAAAATTCAATGCGGATATTGCTCATTGGGTATGTTTTGTGACAAGGGGCATTATTAAAAATCATTAAAACATGGCGTTTCTTTCTTCGCATTTCTGAGTTGAAATTCGCTAGCCATTTTTGAAATAATGCTGCAGTCATCCAAGCTTTCTTGTTGTTCTCATAATCAACATAAAGGGCAGGATTAAAAATTTTAAAACATCTGGTTAGCTTAGCTGATTTTCCAATCACTGTTAGAGTTCTTTTATCAGTGCAGAACACCAGCGACACACGATCTTTAGCTTTTTTGCAGCCTTTAACAGGCCCACTAGAAATTGTTTTATCTGGCTGCAGGCGGTAAAAAAGTCCACTTTCATCCATGTTGTAAACGTCCTCAGCTTTATATTCTAAAATCAGCGCACTCAATTTCTTACGACCATTTATCACAACATCTTCATCAACTCCTGCAGTCTTACCACTTCGTATATACTGCGAGAATCCTCGTCGCTTTTTAAATCTGTTCAACCAGCCGCTACTATACTCGAAATCTTTGATGCCCATTTGCTGGCCGAGGACTTTTGCTTTCTCTCTAATAATGTCTCCAGTTATAGTCGCATTTTTAGCACTCATTTGTAGTATCCATGTGCAAAGGGCATCCTCTAAATCTTCGTGTTTTGCAGTTTTCAGTTTTTTCACATTTGACTGCAGATCGTTGGTGTTAATCCATTTTTGGGGATTTTTCAAAATGTCTCCTATGCAGTGCCTACTAACAGGCTTTTTCCACAATGTAGAAAAATGATTCGCGATGTGTTGCTGCGATGCATTCATATTTCTCTCTTTATATTTGCAAATTTCCCGCTTTTCCGAAACTGTTAATACAGCTCTTTTTGCCATCATGAATTAAGACTCTGGTTATTTTGCAGATTTAACTGCTAAATTCTTCGATCATTCAACGACTAATCTAACCTTTGAAGGACAGATTTTGCATTTCACCCCGTTTTCCTGGAAGGCAGCAGAAACTAGAGGGGGTGAAGAGAGGTTTCTTCAAACATTGTTCTCAGTTTTCAAAAGAGAATGAATAGGAATTCGTTACTACTGAATACTATTTGATTTTGAAAGCATATAGACGTAGGAAGGCAAGGGACTCTTTGGAAATCTAACAAAAAGTTTAAAAAGAAAGAATGTGCAAAAAACATATCCAGTAATTTCTAGAAAATTAGTTACACTAGGCAAGTTTTATTCTGGCGGTATATCGAGTTGCCGCTTTAACGGATCCATTACATTGAAATTCCTATTTGACAGATTTGTTCATAGACATAATTGGCGGTTAAGCAGAATTGGTGCTATTTCGAGATGGCACTAAATCGGGGTTTGACTGTACTTGGTAATTTAAAAGCAATAAGACGGACAGGATTAAAATCATTAAAAGCAATTAAAAACACATTAAAATCCGTCAGTAGCACTTTTGGTGGCAGCCACCACCTTCTTCAGCTCTGGTCTCAATTCAAAATGCCTTGCTCTCTTCCTAAGTATGGCGTTCCATCCAGGATCTATCTGCGCATGCGTCATGTCATTTATAGCGCCATCTGTCGTTATAATCTGTAAAGCCTCCATGTTTAGGGCATAATAATTATTTTTGTAATTGGAGAGTTTTTGGCTATTGTTAAAGTCGATTTCTATGGGGCATTCCTGGGCTATTTTCGAGAGGGCAGTAGTGGTTTTATTGAATTTGATGTCATTGTGGTGTTCCTTTTTTCGATCTTTGATTTTCCGTTTAGCCATACCAATATAGCAGCCTGGTTTATTAGAACTATTGTCTGTAAAGTTTATTTTATAAATACCGGCGGTTTCATCAGGAGTAATTGTGTCTTTATCACTGCGAATGCGTTTGAAGATATTTTGATTAGGTTTTATGGGTATTTTAATATTTTTCTTGTCAGCTTCATTTGTAATTTTGACGCCATTCCCTACTGCAGGGGAGCCGCTGGTGAAAAATATAAAATTGCTGCTGCCATGCTGTTTTTTGTTTGTTTGTTTGTTTTTAACATATATGGACTTTCCATGAGCTGGAAATCTAGAAGAGTCTCATACCAGCTAAAATCGGACAGAAAAGCTTGCTTTGGGCATCTCCTAAAACGCACTTATTAGCAGATAGATGCATCTGGTGCTTTTTATTACTCTTATCTTGTTTTTACTTTTTTTTTTTTTTTAAATTTTATTACTTATTAGCAACTTACTCGGACAAATTTATATTTTGTTCAAAATTGGTGATAATTTTTTTATTTGAAATCACTTTTATATGACTGTTTAGCATTCAGAAAAACTGTACTTATAATTACTTTCAAAGCCACCCAGGTAGTGGAGTGGCTTAAGAACCATTCTATCACATTTTGTGTCTGGGCTTAATTCCCGGCTTGAATGTTAAATTGTCCGTCCCTTCATGGGGGGGTAACTCTAGCCGCCCATAGGGTGCCCCCATAATAAAATTGCGTGTGGTTCGGACCTTAGTAGTAACAAAGACTTGTGACCAGAGCCCGCCTATTTGGAGAAAAAAAACAATTACTTTCACACCATGAATTGCATGTAAAGTTAGAATTTTAGCCTTTCGCTCATATAGCATTCAGAAGGTGGGTTTTAATCTGTAGCAGATGTCTTGTAGTGCTTTCTCATCAAAAACGGAGATTGCGAGTTTTGATGTCTACTTAAATATGAATGGCAAAGTTTGAAACATGTGTATCTTCTTTTTCTGCCTGATAGGATAAATATTTTTCTTAGCTAGGGGCAAGGGTTTTTTGTAAAATATGGTGATCATTTTTTATACAAGAGTCCTTGAAAAATTTAGAGATGAGCATTGGAATGTGCTTGAATTTTTACTAACAATTTTGGTGAACACCCTGTTTCGGTTTTTGGCAATTCCCTTTTCCTTTCAAAGCTACAATTAATTGTTCATCAAACATTCTAATCTGTTTTTTTAACTGTGCTATAAAAATAAATGCACTATATGCTCTGTTATATAACACATGAAGTTTTTTAACTTATCATTTTATTAATTGCTTCTTAAATGAAGCTAAATCACGTATGTTTATTTTTGAACCACAAAATCATGCAAAAATGCTGCTGTCTTGACGACTAAAATTTTAAAAATGGCTACTAAACTGGTGACTTTTTTACGTCTTTGAGGCTACTAAAGATACTATTTTTGCCTCCTGACATTCGTGGACACCCTGAGAAAATTTCGCTTCTTCGTCATTACCATCATGAAGTTCTTGGTTATGCTATTACTTCATCTATTATTATATTTTATGATTGTTATTTTTTACAATTTATTTTTGATTATATTTTAATTCTTGATACATTGTTATATCATCTTTTAATAACTATGTTTAAAAACATGTGCTGTAACACATATTATTGTATATTAAATTCTTTTTACATTTTTCTCTTATCTTTTAACTAGTGAACATCAGCAGTTCTTCATCACAAACTCTTGATCTTACCAAGGCTGTATCAAGAGTTGATCTTACCAAGGCAGCATTTGCTGCTAGTAAACTATTTGGTCCATGTAGAGTACAAAAAGTTCAGTTAAAGAATGGAGAAACAAAGTTTGTTTATTTTCCAGAGTTTGCTGCTGGTACAAGCACTTGTTCTAGTACAAAATCAGATTCTTCTGGGAATTCTGCCTTACGTATAAACACAGCTGTTAGCCACAGCAATGTTTTTAATAAAGATAATCAAAATAAATCTAGTGTTCCTGAAGAGATAGTGCTTTCAGACAGTGAGGATGAAACTGACTTAAAAAGTGATAATGCTCAGAGAACATTACACAGTTCACCTTCTAGCACAAATATCAATTCAGGTGCTCATAATGAGAAAACGGTTGGTGAACCAATGGAGACTGATGAATCTAATTCTCAAAATGAACTTCAGAGGATTGATTCTTAGCAAATCCCTCTTCCTTATAGTTAGTGCCATTTGATAGTTTGTACGTAACTGTTATTGTGACTGCAAGTTCATTACCTGTTACATTTTTGTATATGACTGACACTATGTGATATTCATATTTAAGTGTGTACAATTTCATTGTATAAAGTACTTCTCTCTACAAATTTATGTAAACATTGTATATACTTCCTATGAATTTTAATGTTGTGTTTTATTTTCTTCTCTTTGTTGATTGTTGTACAAGAGGTTAAACAAATATGCATTTGATAATTGCGTAATATCTTGGGAACTATTTCCAGTTTACTGTTTCACATAACTGCTACCCAAATATTCTCGAAATAAACATAGTAATGTTAGAGAAACAATCTCTTATTCTTGTGCTCGTAAATTTTGCTCAGTAATCTATAAGTCCTTCATTAATTTTTTAAAGTTTTAGTTTCTTTTTGCACACATAATCACTGTTGCCGAAATTTTCATTAGGGATCAGCACGTTCTTTTTAATTAGTTGAATTAATCATCAGAAATATGGATCTTGCTGCAAATTTGTTTTACAATAGAAATACTTTCAAATTTTTATAGACAGCATTAATCCTAATAGCACTATGTATAAGAATCAGATTCTGTCATTTATATGTAAAATGATCTCTGACAATCATTAGGAAATCATTATCCCAAGTCTGAGGAAAATATTTATGATATACCAATTCATACAGTATTTATTGTAATATTACTGTTCTTTGTTTATAAATCTACAAAATAAAGAGTCTATATATTTTTTTTTCCAAAATATCTTATGAAGTTTGATAACTTTTTAATGAGCTCTAGTTATTTCACTAAAGTGTAAAACTTCATGAAATTAATTATTCTTTACAAACGTAGGTTTTATTCACTTTCTAATAAAATTGAAGATATTGTCAACCACAGCTATCTTGGTAGTTGTGGGGTTACTTATATCCAACACAAGAAAAGAAATTATCAGTTTTTGTACTTAACAAGCAGTACCAGATAAATAAAGTTTTCGTTCATGAAATGTATTTTTTACCCTGTTTGAGAGTAACTCAATAATTTGGGGGCGAATTCAAATTTTGCTATTGGCAATAAAAAGTTTTGCCATATTTAGAAAAAGAAAAAAAAAAATACACTTGTTCAAGATATGGAAACCAGAGTTCAGTTTGTTAGTTCAGATCTGAATTCATTAATTGGTTAAAGCTTAACTTAGACATTAAAAATCTGTATAATATATTCTCTAATAACAGAAATGTGAAAACATGAATAATTTTCCTATATACATTCTTCAGAAATTTAATAAAATCTCTTTAGTTTTACATATTATGTTTTTGTTTGTTTTGTTAAGGCAGAGGTCTATCGTAGCCTGTTTGGAGAATCTGTAATAGGTTCACTGAAGCTATAGAAGCTAGTTTTCAAATTTCCATAGAAAATTTTGGCAGTGTAGTTGCTATTTGAAGCAGTTGTATGAACATCAGTCATCTTGAACTTAATCCATTTTAAAGACCAGAGCTTTCTTCAGTTATAAGTCATCCTTCTATTATGTCCAGTTTTGCCATTGGAGAATTTAAAACATTTTTCACAATTACTATAACTGTGGGAGCTCTATCGGGTGTCTACCGAACCAGAAAACCAGGAAAAGGGGAAATACGTTGGGAAAGTCTAGAAACAGCAAGGGAAATGCAAAATGGGTCATGAAAATTCTTTGAAAGAATATATTTTCCTTTGTATAAAAATTTCTTGGCAGGTTTCCCTCCCTACTGACTCCAGAGAGCGAAAAATGTGGATAAAAATGATTTATGTTAAAATAGAATGAATAATTCAGAATTTTTGTGGGGTATGCAATGCTCACACTACCTTTTTTGCATTTTATGGTGAGGTGTTTCTTGTGACGAAAGGCTCAAAAAGCGATCTGTATTCATCCAGATTTGAAGTGTAATAGACCAAAAGATAAAAATTTACGTTTTAAATTCTTCATCTGCATGTAAGTTTGTTATTTAGATATATCACACGAGTACCGCTTGTAACACAAATAGTATTAGTTACTATTGGTTAATCTGAACTCTCTATAGTGTCTTACTTGAAACTCATAGTAATTCTTTTCTTATCTAAGTACATCAATAATTATATTACAGTTTAAAATTATTTCAAGTAAATTGTAGCAAAATATTTAAATATAAAAAGGAGGTTATAGTATTGAGGCCCAAAGTAAAATCATCTATGATCAAGAAATGTTTTCCGAAAGTCTGGAAAAAGTCAGGAAATTGACTTTCAGAAATTAAGTAGACACCCTGTCTATTGTTTTAAATAATCCCAATCTTGAGTCCATACCTTCTATATCTAAAATTTCTTTTCACTCATTTGATTGGATAGTCTCTAAAAATCCATTTATTAGGATAGTTTTTTTTTTTTTTTAAATAATCACCTTGTATATCAGTTTATCAAAACTGACATGAGATTGAATACAAAAATTTGGAATTGTGTGCTCTTTTTACTGCCTGGTGGTGTGTAAAGTCAGACTGAGAGAGAACCCTTTGTAAAAATATTTTATTATTTCTTTAATCAAGAGGAAGGGAAAGGAATTATTAAATCTGGGATTTAAAGTAAAGTGCTGGAAACATCGATAAAAATGTACAAGTGTTTATATTTTATGATGTAAGTAAATTTTAGGAATGAAATAAACCAATAAGTCATGAAAACAGTCCTGAGGGATGCTCCTATAAAATTCATCAAAATTTTAAGTTGAGGATTGCATAAATCCTTTCTAGTATTTTTACAATTTTCATAAATCAGTATTATATAATTTAGGTCATTCTGTTATTAGTTATTTTGGAAAATCATTAAGCTAAGCTATTTTTAAACGTTTTGTAATTTTCATAAAGATGTCCACTATTAACAACTTTCTGTAGTTTTCTTGTATAGTAGATTCCCACTATATCATTCCTTGAAATGTTGCAGAATCTGTTACATTGTGAAGACAACAGTATCCTCTGTTTATTTGGGACCAACTGAGTGAACAAGATACACAATATAATTTCCTCTTTAAACTGAAAATTTTCACTGCAAATTCCATTGTGTACACTCTTAAATTTATCGTCAAGATATTTTATCAAACACTGCATATTGTTGAACACATTTAAGATGTACTTTTTATGCACAGTATATAATGTTGAGATTCACATATTATTCATAAAATGCTTATTTAACAAATTTTTAATTTTCTCCTTCCCCTTTAACAATATTAATTTTTATCCAATTCTATTTCAGAATATTTTGGGTAGCATGAATCCTTTTTTCAAAAAATAATAATCCATTTTAAAAGAACATATTTTAAAATAGTTTTCTGTGTGATATATAAAGTAGTAATATTTAATTTGGTACTTAATTGCAAGCTGTGTTATAGTAAAGTGGTAGTTGATGTATACACAAATGAAACTGCCATTTAACTATAACAAAGCAGCTTATTAAGTTAAGGAATACAAGTTAACATTAAAGCTTGTCTTTCAAGGGGGGGGGGGGATAGTTGACTGGAGCAACTCTGTTAGCCAGGCCTTTATTAATCTTCCTTATAAGTGTTCAAGTATAAAAAAAATCTAATTTGACTATGATCCTTTAATTAAGTATATGCAAAGAAAGCTTGTAGAGGCAGCCTTGGTCTATATTTAGTGTTTAAGAAAAGAAGAACAATGATTATAACAATATGCATTGTGGCAATAGGTTTTACTAACTAAATGCTAAAAAATACGTAGCAGCTACAAAGCATGCTGATTAAAATTTCAGCTAAATTTACAAACTCATTGGATATTTATACAGCTGTTTGGATTAAATGACTTGGAAATACAAAATCTCTTTATTGTCATAACTCATCTAAGGGAGTTTAAGGAAGTTCCTTTTTTTTTGGGGGGGGGGGGGTTGTTCCACTGTGTGATTGCTGGTTTAAAACACAGCTGTATGCAAGTACCAGGCATTAAGAATAGTTATTTAATCAATTTTATCTAGTGTATAATGTCATTTTATGCATGAAAATTCTATAATAAAATTGCAATATATATATATATATATATATATATATATATATATATATATATATATATATATATATATTTATTATATATTTTGTGTGTGTGTGCAATCTATCGTTGAAAAAAATCTGGATATGTATTATTCAATGTTTTCTTTTTTTCTGTTAAAAGTTTCAAAATCAACCAAAGAAAACCTATTACCCACCTTTTGCCTGAATGCTACCTCATTTTTTTTTTTTTTCCCGCCCCTCAATAGTTGTATGTGTAATTTAGTTTTGCATTTATATTTTCCTGTACATAGCTATTTCAATGTAAAATATACTTTCATGCATTATCATCTCTGTCTATTCTGTTGCACAGTGTTGAACTGATAATATTAATTTTCATGTTTGACATTTGAAAGTCGTGTTGTATTGTGATAAGCCGTCCATATTAAATATTATTGTTAATGGGCTAAAGCATTTGGTTTTTAAATCATATATTTAACGAACCCATTTCTTTATCATAAGAATACTCATATTTAATTTTGTATAATTGGATTAGTTGTATGTATTTAGATGAACACATCTGTTTAAATTAGTTCTTCCAGTATTCTTCATTATAGTAAAGTGGACAGTGAAGAACAGTGAATTTGGAACTTTTGAAATGAATTTATATATCTGCTTTAAAAAAAAAAAAAAAAACTACAACCTTGTGTGATCAAATGTGAAAGAGAAGAATAAGCAAAATTTTAAAATATATCTTTCAACCAGGGAATGCAATCCCGCACTGTTTTTCTCTTCGCGGGATTTCGGGATTGAGATTTGTTGATCCCGCGGGATTAATATTTCATTCAAGTAAAAATTGATTTCGATGGAGAAAAGTAGGGAAAATTCAGATTGTAAGCTCTATGATGTTTAACTTTAACAATAATACTTTGATAATTAATACAATACCTTACATAAATATGAAAATTATAGTCATGATATTCAAAATAATATACTAAGTTATTTATTAGTTGCTGAAAAGGAAGAATGTAAAAAAGACAACGTAAAGAGGCACTCGTCTTCCTAGTCTTGATCTAATTTTGATGGAAAATACAAAGGTGCTTAATAAAAGACTTTGTTTGAAACCCTGAGGGAACCATACTTTTTTTAGTGGTTAACTAAAGTTCATCTTTAAAGATATCACTAGCATGGGCAGCCATATGGTTATTAATGGAGGGGGAGGACAAGTCAAGGCTATTTCAATGTAAAATGTTCAATGGCTTTCTGTCCCAGAGAGATACAATATTGACTGTTGAAGCACTTCTGCATTATACCAGTACGTAAATCATAACAATATGGGAGCTAGGGGGGACTAAGGCGCCTACCTGCCAATAGGTATGAGCACCCAAGATCACTGGTTCGTATTGTTCATCTTATGCAAAAATTTTTGGCCAGTTGATGATCTTGAAAGAGGCGTGAAATTGTAGGAAAAGAAAAAAAAAATTCTTTTTCAGTTTCAATCCCGCGGGATTACGGTCTTAATACCGCGGGACTAGTCCCGCAAATATTTGTGCGGGATCAGGATTGCATTCCCTACTTTCAACTCAAATATTACAATTATTTTGCTTGCACTAAAATATCTAGCTTTTTATAAATTCTCCTTTTTTTTCTGCAGTCCTTTAATATTTCCTTAAAATTTTTAAAATGTGTATTTCTCAATTATTTTATACTGCTGATAATTCCTGAAACTATTCATTTTAAAACCTGAACAAATTTTCCTATCTTTACTCTTATATGTGTTATGTACCCTCAATGCCCCTTCCTATTTTGTTGTTTGATTTATTAAACCTTATGTTTAAGCCCATAGTTATGATATTGTACATGTTGCAACTCCAAATATTTTCACGACTTGCATTGTTGCCATGTTTTTAGACTTTCCTGAATGAAGAAGGGATGATCACAAAGAAAAAAAAATTCTTAATAAGCCTGTGATGTCCTCTTATGAGAAAGATTTAGTTTTAATATTAGTACCAATTTCTTTGTCAGATCATTTATTTTTATATTATTGTTAACAAATAGCACTTTTGTGTTTACTTAAAAAAGAAACTGCTGGAACTTCTTAAACTTCATAAGTTTGACCACCTCTTTAAGCTGTTTTACCAAAAAAACGTTATATGACAACAGTGAATTATCCTTTGTAATTTGAGTACTTATAATTGTAGTTGGAGATGAGTTATCTTGACTATAAAAAAAGAAAATGCTTTTAAAACTAAATGTAATGTTCTGTCAGTTAAACAAGCAGAAAGATGCTATATTAAGTTTCCTATACAGTTTGAGTAAAAACTCTCCTTCATATGGGAAATTATAATGAAAGACCTTGAAAGTATTGTTCCTTAACACAAATTCATTAAAAATTTTGGTTAGCATGCTATGAGGAAAGTACAGCAGGGAATCTAGAATCCCAAAATTTGGAACTTTTTGTAATGAATTTATATATGTGCATTTTTTTTTTTTTTTTTTTTAAGAAAGAAATTTATATTGTGTTGAAATTTCAATTGCAGTGTTCTTTCCATTCCACATTCCTCATTTATTCTTTGGTAGACTGTGTTCAACAGAATGTTTTTTTTTTTTTTTTAACCCTTTCTTTTTTGGTTCTCCCTCTCTCATATTTTGACTCCAAAATTCATTTTGCAATCACCATTACTTCCCTTTTCTCTAATGATAGATCTGATCCTAGTATTATATTCTGTTCATTGAGAACTGATACAGAAAGTAAGCTAAAGTGGTTAGTTCATTTCCAATGTGGAAAAAGGTTGGGTTGCATAATAAATCTTTTTGCGTTGCCCAGACAGCACATACAGGTTCTCTAAACGTCTATTAACTTTCAGAAAAGACGTTCAAAAAACCTTTTTGTGCTGTCTGGGTAGATCAGTAATTGGTATTTTACAGCAAATCCTGAGCACTCTGGATTTTGGGTCTCCTGCTGAATTAAAGTCTAATTTCCTGAGCAATTTTTAAGGCACTTTATGTAGTTTCTTTAGAAAGGGTATGTAAGACATCAAAAAGCTTTAGTAAGATTATGAAAATCTGATTTGAATATTAGGTTAATGGTGTTGATTTCTGCTGATTACACATCTACATTTCAATATTTTTAGGGAAGGGGGTTCTTTTGCAAGATAATAAACCCCAAAACCTATTGATACATTCAATGCTATGCTTTTTAATCTTGTAAAAATTTCAGGACTTCATTTAAGTTTCTTGTATTACTATAAATTCATGAACTTTTTCTAAGTTAGAGAAAGAATTGCTGAAATTTTGATCAGTTACTTCACCAAAAGTATTTTCTAGCATTATTTAAATTAGTTAAACATAAAAAAGTTATAATACAACATTAACAAGTTGATAAACTCATATCTTCCTTATAACCTCTTATTAAATCCCTAAATTTTTATTTCTGAAAGTAAGCATGCACTGAAATAGGTCTTACAAAAACAAAGTACTATTCTTAGCAATATTGGTATATTCTTTTTAAGGTATTACTTTTCCCTCTCCAAGTTTAAAAATATTAAACTATTGAAAAACTGAATTTAAAAAAAAATTATTAAGCTGTTGTCATTTTTGTGTTTTATTTCTAACAACAAATGGTCTGAAGCATGTGAGTATAATTATTAAGCATTTATACTATAGCAAATTTATGTAATAGCATTTCTCATGTGTTTATGCTGAATTATAGGTCACTTAAATTTTGGTGCAAACATTTATGGTGATGAAATGTTTTTAACACTTGCTGCTTATTATTTTCAAGAGTTATTTTATATTAAGGTTAATTTTGTTAGTATTCTTGATCACTTTTATCATCATTATGAAAAAAAAAAAAATAAATAAATAAATAAATAAAATAACTGAAAGCCTTTGTGTGTGTGTGTGTGTGTGTAAAGTAACATTGTAAGATGAGATTTAACTATCAATGGGGATTAATATGTATTTTTTTTTTTTTTTTTTTTTACATTTCTAATTTATTAATTTCAGTGGTAGTTTTAAAATAGCTGTTTGTTAATTAAGCTGATAAAATTAGGATAAAAACTATGAGTGTTAGAATAAATATAGTAATTTCTATCCGATGTTTACTACATGCTTGTAGATCATAAATAAAACATGTCCCTCCTCCTCTTTTATTTTTTTCCTCTCATCAGGTAATCAAAATAATTATAAAAGAGTATATTTTTTTTATAATTAGTATCACTTGATTTTTTAGTTGCTCAAAAACTGTGTGTACAAAAATGGTCAACTTTCTTTGATTTCTCTGTTATATAAGTTTTGATTCATAATGGAAATAATTTTAATGTTTTGCATTAGTTAATTTAGAAAACTTAGAACAAGAAATGTTCAGTATATGTTGAACAAATGTTTAATGAATATGCTTAAATCTGTTGCATTTATTTATTTCCTTGCCGAAATTTCTCAGCATTTTCTCCGTATATCATGCATCATCATATGAAGTTCTAGAATTTTACAGTTGTTTATATCTTGGGGGGGGGGGGGGGAATTACTGTCTGTAAAACTTTTATTGAAGTTACTGTACATTCACTATAAAAATGTAAATATTTGCATATATTTCTTTATAAATAGTTTTGTTTTTTGTAAACTTCGCAGCTGGCTCTGTCTAGAATCATAAACTAAATAATAAATTGTATTTATTGATGATTGTGTTCGTTTGTGTAAATTTTCATGAATTAAAAGAAATTCTGCCACTTATCATGTAAAGTGTTTATTTTGCATGTCCATCATTTCAAAACAGAAATAGTGAGTAAAACACAACACAAAAAAAATCTTTAGTGCCCTTTTATAATTGAAGTATAAATTCTATGCACACCAATTTTCATTGAAACTATGCTCTAGATATGAATGAATTGTAGAAAACTCTGTTTAGTTTCTGGGTTCATAGCTTGAAAGTGCAGTGTATATATAAAGTGTTAGGAAATGGCACAGTTGACAGGACGAAAATACAAATTTTACTGGCTCTAGAAGTTTGACAAGCCATCTTCATTACGCAGATCACAGAAATTAATAAGCAATAGCTCCTTTTGTAACAAGTTAGTTTAGCACAGAAGCTTTCTCAGATGCTCTATTTCTCACACAATAAAATCCATCCACAAGCTAAAATTCAGTGGAAATTCTCTAGGGAAACTGTCATCTGCTTCTCGTCATTCAACAATGAAGTATTCACGAACAGCATTCAAAAGTTAGCTTCTCATAACTAGTGAAAAGCTAATCACTTATAACATCACAATACAACTAAGCAGATCTCATCAGAGCTAATTTTCTCTGCTACTTATTACTAAACTGAACTTCTTGGGTGACCCGCTCTTTTATAGCATTCAGCGAAATTTCCAGTACTTCAGGGATGTGCCAGCTGCTCCAAATTGTGACAAATCAGTCATAATGCGCCAGTCTGCTACAAAAAGATTGTTTTTGGACATTTTTGCTCCAATTTAGCAAAACTTCTACATTTTTAATTTTTCCATATACTTTGAAAACGTTTGTAAATCTCCCGAATTTTTACAAAATTCATCACACATTCAAATTTCAGTCTTTCTCTGTTGATCTTAAAAATGAATATTTTTTTGGCATTCCTTTCTTTAAACCTCCCATGACTTAACCCTCTGACTGATCATCCCGCGATTTCCACGGGACTCAAATGTAGCAAAATTTGCTCATCCTGTGATTTTTGCAGGCAGGTGTTTTTCTTTCTGTACTGAGGAGAGGATCCCGGGTTTTCACAGTTTAACCAGTGAAATAAATTAGATACAGTTTTAGACGTTTAATTTAGGTTTTGACCAACACATGTCGTTAGTCATCCACTAAATTGAGGCATTTGAAGGTAATACTCGGTATGTAATGCCTAACTTCTCTTGTTTGCCACCTTGTCTAATCAGAAATGGCTGGTAGAAATTGTTCAGCAATTGACAGAGTGTATATTACGGATGATTTATGAGATTCTAAGAGATTTTAGTTTTGATAGTGATTTAGATTTTTTGGACTGCTCCTCAGACGGCGATGAATCTGACCATGATTCAATAAACCTGCAAAGTGTTAGGCGGTGGTGCATTTTTTTATATTATGTAATAAACGGAAATTAACTGTAATTCAATTGAAATTTATTTAAAAAAAAATTTTTATGTAATAACATCTGAAATTGGTTTTTCTGAATCTTAGTTTCTCATGATAAAAATCTATATTAAAAATCTTTTCTAGAAAGAAAAAATCTGCACATTTCAATTCTCCAATGTATATAGATTTGAAATATGAACCAAAAAAAAAAAAAAATTACACAATTTTTGAAGCGATTTTGGTCCACAAATTGAACACAGGGAGGGTTAAGAGTAAAAATTAGCCCCTGTTTTAAATTTAATTTATATAAATTGATAATTTTTTTTTTTAGGTCGCTGATGGTAGTTACCCTTTTGGGCATAGATATTTTTGCGACTTTCCATTTTTGCTAATATCAGCAATAATAGATAAATATCTAATGTCAACTTCTTGAACAAGGCATGATTTCTAATAAAATCATTATGTATAAAAATTGAAATGTCAACATCCTACTGGGTCATGTTAAAGTATTTTGTGGAGTTGAGGTTCAATACTCATGAATAAAGACTAGGAAAAATCAGTAATGTTTTCAGCTGATGGTGAAAATGCCGTCCCAAAAAAGGGATGCTAGGCATAAATGGGTTAATATAGTTAGTAAATATTAGATGTTTGATTTAAAATAGATATTTGTATAGGAATGAAAAAAATAACGGAACTTTTTATTTATTTCATAAGCTTCTGACTCTCATCCCCCCCCCCCTACATAAAAAAACAAGTTTTTGTTATTAGCTAAGAGTTCTTAAGAACATCCTTAATTTTAATTTTTAAGATTGGCATTCTTTAATGACTTTTCCTTTTCCCTCCAAAAATAAATTTTGTATTTCAAAATTGACATTCTTGTGCTCCTAAACTGACTTTTCCGTGCTCCAAATTGCTCCAGAAATCTGTTTTTCTTGCTCTAAAAAGTTTTGTTTTTTTCTTGCTCCGAAATTTAATTTCAGTTGGCACATCCCTGAGTACTTTCTTGGTTATTCCGCTCCTGGGAACATTTCCTATTGGTCACATATATAGATGACATAATACAAATGCTATTGCATAATACCGATGGAGAAAAACAAACATTACAGGTCCCATCAATAAAATTGCACCAAATATCACAAAAATTTTGCGAGAAATCAAGGCAACTCTGTGTTAAGCAACGGGAACACCCAAAACAGTACAATCTCCAGTTAGGAGGTTGCACAAATATGTACAGTACAGCATTTAACAATTGATCTTTAGAACATAATTAGTAAACATAATAAGCAAATCCACATTAATAAATAAATAATAAACATAGTAAACTAATACATATTAGTAAAAACAATTTACATATGTAAGTACAGAGTAAAAGTGTGTTTCCGTGTGGTCTTTATCGTCGTGAATTTCGTTAAATTCCCTAAATCCTCTAACCGAAGCCATCATTTTCGTCTCTAAAACAGTTTTTTCTTTGAGAACATTTTATTTTCTTCCACTATTTCCTTTAAAATTTTATGGAGCTAGCCAATGAGAAACTCACCGATAAGAAACGCCCTCTCAAGCACTCCAATATGGCAGTAGCGAATGTCCAATCTAAGATTATGGGCTGAGAGTTACATATTATTTTAGAATAAATAGTCTCTTAATAATCTTTTGGTTCAATTAATTGTTTTCATCACGGTATTCCAAATTGTTATAAATCTCCTCTGGACAAAATTGACACTCTTGTTCAGCTCTGTAGGATCTTGCAGACATTTCGCTTTTGATTCCTAAGCTGGCATACTCAGTTCGATTCCTGCCATTGGCCTATTGCGATAACAGTCTTGCCTTAATGTAATTTTTGCTTTATTTTAATTTAAAAAATACTAACAGATTATTATATCACTTTAGCTATTTTTCCAGTAATTTTTTTTTGCTATAATTAATAATCTAAAAAATATTAAGATTTTCAATTAAAAAATAATTTTACATAACTATTTATTATAAAGCTCCTAACTTCTTTTTAAGTATTTCGTGTCATATTTTGATTATCTGTAGTACTTTTTATTCCTGTTGTTTTCTAATTAACCCCTTGAAATCCAGGGCGTACAACACGTATGTCCTGATTTTAATGTAGACGACCACCAGACATACTTCATGTACATCCCGTTTCATTTGTATCTGAGCTGTCGTTTTTCATTTTCTGGTAAGGTAACTTGGAGATATTGCGACCACGACGTATTTAGAATGCGCCAGTAGCGAGCACGGCAGTCTTTAGTTAATACCAGGATTGAACCCATAATCTTTCGGCTACGAAAACGACGTCTCTCCCAACTGGGATGGTTAGTCCCAGGTCCCAGGATCGAAGCCTCAACCTTTCAGCTGCGAGATCGATGCCTTTCCCAACCGAGCTACAGCAGCCCTAGCCTATAATACCCAGGAATAATGTAATTTTCTTTGAGTGAAAAAAGTTTCAGAATTGGCTTAGTAGTTACAGAGATACCCAAAGAGTGTTATGTAATTTTTATGAGTGTCCCTGTAAAAGAACTATGTATGTTGTATGCATGAAAGATAGCTTATAATACTGAGGAATAGTGCAGCTTTCTGTCAGTGATAAAAGTTTTATAATCGGTTAATTAGTTCCAGAGATCTTTAAGTAATTTGTAAGAGTAATCCAGTAATAGAACTATTTTTGTTATTTACATGAAAGGTAGGCGGTAGCCCATAATACTCATGAATAG
This sequence comes from Cheiracanthium punctorium, assembly GCA_038373885.1. Taxonomy (NCBI): domain Eukaryota; kingdom Metazoa; phylum Arthropoda; class Arachnida; order Araneae; family Cheiracanthiidae; genus Cheiracanthium; species Cheiracanthium punctorium. Next base: position 591,403 of record JAWZYV010017846.1, on the reverse strand, counting down.
TGTAGCTTCCTAACAGTGAAAAAAGTTTTAGAATCAAATCAGAAGTTAAAGGAATACCCACACAACTTAAGGTATTAGAATTATTTTAAATGTCCATGTAAAAGAACTATTTAAACTACGTTCATGAAAGATAGCGTATAATATTCAGGAATTGACTGAAGTAGAAAGGTCAGTTTTCAATAGCTTGTAACTGATACACAATTTGAAAATTAATAAAAATTTGTAGTGTGGGTGACTTTTTTAGTGCTGGATTTAAATAAAGTAAAAATATATACAGGGTTACCAATGGACTTTGAAAACTTAGGTTTTACGTAAGTATGTTGATGCCCATAACACAATCTATTATATAAATGTGAAAGTTTGTTTGTCTGTTTGTTTGTTCGTCCGGGAACTTTCCCCATACCGTTTGACCAATCGGCTTGAAATTTTGCACATGCATGTAAAACGACATAGAATAGTCCATAGGCTGCTTTAAAATTCTGGAAATCCACCCGTTCCCTAATTTTTTACGATGTTTCGCAATTTTCAGGGTAGAAAGCTACTCAAATGTCCGATTTCATCACATTTGTGAGCATAGTTAACAAAGTTAGATTGATTTATTTATTACGTTCAATAAATCAAGTCAGACTGACGTCATTTTGATGTCACGAGTGAGGACCGGCCCGAGGGGCGTGCGGGACCCCAGGTGAAGCGTAAGAGTGGGGCCTCTTCTCTATCATGTCTTATGCAAGTTACTACTAGCAATGCTAGTGCATATCAGCTTTATTACTCGACTTTTTTGGGATTTATCGCAACCATCTACCGAGCTCGGTCTAATGTGATAGCAAAAACATGGCCAGGAGGCATATAACCAACCTTTACATTCATTCGGAACCATACAAGCCGCGTTGGCCTTCGTTTTCCTTCCGCCCGGATTTCGAGATCCCTGATTGGTTAGCTCACTGACGTCATGCATGCCCATCTAAGGCTAGCCCACCGAATTTGAAAACTGGCAAGTCTGTACGGCAAATGATGAATTAAAATGATTACGGTAAATGATGAATTATGAATTAAAATCATTAATTATCATGAGGTGAAAACCAGCGAAATAAACATATAGGCAGCTTGAAGTAGTTATTTTTGAATATACAAATTAGATTATACAAATTAAAGAATATACAAATTAGATTACGAATCTTATTTTAAACCATATTTTCCACAGGTGCTGCCATCTGTTATTATATAAGTAGAATTATATGATACGTTAATTAAAAAAAAAAAATCCCTAGGCTGTTTTCAATGTGTGTCTATAATTATAAGCTTTAATTTAATGAAATTTATTATAATCTGAAATGATACGTATAATACAATTATTCAAGATTTATTTAGTACAATTTTTTCCCATAAAAGTAAAAGGAAATATTTTTTGAAAAATTATGAATATCATTTCTTGAATAATGGTATGTACTCTAAATATTAAAAAATGACTTAAGTTAGAACTCGATGCATTAGATTTAATTAATTAATAAAACAAGGAATTTAAATAATTCATTGCATTTTTGTTTGCAGTTATTTAGTTGTAGTGTGGATATTTTAAAAATTTTACAATTTAAAAAACATTTAACCACTGTGTGTGTATTAAGTATAATGTTGGATTTCAAGTATGTTTCACTGATTGAATTATTTTAATTCACATTACGACTTTTTTAAATTTACATTCAGGTTTTTTGTTTGTGATTTTTATTTAATGAGGTTTTTAACATAATTTCATATATTCCAAGATGTTTTTGTTTTTTCTTGAATGCATGCATTTTAATTCTTTATTTTTGAATCCATGGATTACGATTTTATTAAAAACCATTTTAACTTAAATGCTTTTTTAAGTCATCAAGAGAGGAAAACAATTTGGGGAGCTCTTCGTCTAAAACTGTAATTTATAAACTAAATTTCAAACTGTCTATGGCAGAAAATGCTTTTCATTTAAAAATAATGGTCGTTAAGAGAGGTGACATCTCAGAGGCATTTTACTGTATGTATATATATATATATATATATATAATAATTTATGTACTATAGAATTAACATATCCATTAAAATTATAGAACTACGGATAAATACACGTTAGAAAAATGCTAAGAATCATCCCTAATCAACATTGAAAAAGAGATACAAGGAGAGAAATCTAATTTATATAAAAAAAAGTTGTGTCAGATTTTAGGCACACAATGAGGCTTAAAGTGCTTTTAAAGTGTTATCCAACACCTTCAGCAATAAGTGAAAAAAAAAGCATTAACGTTAAAATGGTTTTTAATAAAATCGTAATCCATGGATTCAAAACTAAAGAATTAAAATGCATGCATTCAAGAAAAAACAAAAACATCTTGGAATATATGAAATTATGTTAAAAACCTCATTAAATAAAAATCACAAACAAAAAACCTGAATGTAAATTTTAAAAAAGTCGTAATGTGAATTAAAATAATTCAATCAGTGAAACATACTTGAAATCCAACATTATACTTAATACACACACAGTGGTGAAATGTTTTTTAAATTGTAAAATTTTTAAAATATCCACACTACAACTAAATAACTGCAAACAAAAATGCAATGAATTATTTAAATTCCTTGTTTTATTAATTAATTAAATCTCATGCATCGAGTTCTAACTTAAGTCATTTCTTAATATTTAGAGTGCATACCATTATTCAAGAAATGATATTCATAATTTTTCAAAAATAACTACTTCAAGCTGCCTATATGTTTATTTCGCTGGTTTTCACCTCATGATAATTAATGATTTTAATTCATAATTCATCATTTGCCCTAATCATTTTAATTCATCATTTGCCGTACAGACTTGCCAGTTTTCAAATTCGGTGGGCTAGCCTTAGATGGGCATGCATGACGTCAGTGAGCTAACCAATCAGGGATCTCGAAATCCGGGCGGAAGGAAAACGAAGGCCAACGCGGCTTGTATGGTTCCGAATGAATGTAAAGGTTGGTAATATGCGGCCAGCATCGGGGGCCTTAGGCGATCGCCTACATTCGCACCCCCCTTGGGCCGGCCCAGCACGAGTGTAAAAATGCGTTTAAAATCCTAATGAGGTTAACAAGTTTTGACAAAAAATTACACCACGAGAGAAATAATAAACTTCATCCAGATTATCAGATGCTGTAGAAAATAAAATAATGTGTTTTTTTTTTTCTTTTTCTTCTTTCACTAATTCATGTTAGATATCGCAACTGAGAATGCGATAACCTCATTTTTAAATTCATGATGTCATTTTGACGTTATGAGTTTAAAAATGAGTTAGAAATCTAACTAGGTTAAAAGGCTTTGACGTAAAAATTTGCTAAATTCAAAGCACTTTGTTTATTGCGTCAGCTACCCTTGGCGATTTTCGAGCACTATGATTTTTTAGACAACCATAATAACGAAAGGAAATGCATATTTTTAAAATCATCGAAAATTCAAAAGTCGCCACAAGGTGGAAAATACTAATTAACATAATTCATAATATTCGCTATCGGTTTGACGACGGTCGTATGTATTCCCAAAAATCGTGCAAAATGTCGCCAAGTTTGGACGACTTTTGGCGGTATATTATCTATATTAGATATACTTTTTGTTTTGTTTTGTTAAATTTTAGCAACTTAACAAGCTCTTGCACAAAAGTTACATCATTAGCAAAATTGATCCGGAAAATATTTGAAATACTAGTAATATTAGCTAGGAATAACCCCAATATCTCTCAAATTAACTTTAATAAAGTTCTGTTGCAATCGAGAGTTTTTCAACGTTGAAATGACTAAATTCGACTACCCTGGTCAGAACGTGACGTCATAGATTAAAAGTTGTCAGAAATTCGTAAACTCTGCAGCACAATTTAACACCCCATTCGCAATTTGAGCGATTCCAAATAGTTTCTCGAGATTACACAATTTGATGTTTTCACTAGTCTGAACCATGGTGGGTTTAAATAATATTTAAATTGGTACAGCTTGGATGTTTTCCACCACTACGAGATTAAATATTTGGCTGTGCTAAATACGCCAATCAGACAAGAATTATGCTTAAAAATATATGGAGATCTGTTTTAATGGCAATGCATAAATTCCATAGAATCGCCAAAAAGTAGAAAGGTATCATTGGTTTAAAATATCTAATCTGTTTCTTTAAATTGAGCATTAAAGACTGAGAAACAAAGATAGATAATATTAATATAAGTAATAGATAGTATTCTCACTTTTTTCTCTGGTAGTAATAGTAGATTTGTTTGGATAATATGGATAAAAGCACAGTTTACCACGTCGTTAATAACTATTTCATGAAATTAAAAGTGTTATATTCATTATTTTTCAACGATCGTCTTAACTAACTAAACCATAATCCTAATGTTGCGTAATATATCCTACGGTAGTTTCAACAAAAGGACTACTTGAACTTTTTGACATTTTGTTTTCGCATAGATAGTTACGATTATATTTTAGTAAAATATTTGTTTCCTACCGTGCGCAGAACGGGCACGCAGCTAGTGAATGAATAAATAAATAAAATACATTATGCTATAACAGAAAACATTTTCTGGGGTAATATCTATATAAATAAACAATGTGTAAACTGTCCGTTAGTTTGTCTGTCTGTCTACGTCTCGCGTAGCTCCGAAACGGGTGATCGTAGACCTACCAAATTTTGTACGGAAATTCTCCAAGACGGGTCTCGGCACACCTCGAAGGGATTTTTTCGAAATTCGAATTAGAAAATGTTTTATTTTATGTTTTGTCCGATTTTTAGCGATTTTTCTTGCATAATAATTTATGTACTATAAACATAATAATTTATGCCATAACATAATAACGCCGGTAATTACACTCGCAAGAAAACGATAGTTACATCATCGTATAAAGGAGAAAATTTTCTTTTAAAAACTGTTTGTTCGGACTGTGTAACATAATTTGCAGATTTTGGGGAATTTTTCAAATAAAATTAAATTTGACGCTGACTTTCGTAAAATATTTTTAAAACTGCTGTATCTTGAATTCTATCTGTCATAACTTTTTTATATTTCGGCAAAAGACGGAGCACACAATTCGCCCACTTTTAAAAGAAGAACGGAGGGAAAATATAAATTAGGAGAATTGTTACGAACTTTTAAGTAAAGAAAGATTTTCATTTCAGTAGCCCCTGCTTATAAATTTCGGTTTGATATCTTGCGGTTTGGTTGTCATGGATACAGTAACAATAATTAAAATTGCCAGTTGAAAAAAATAAATAAAAACGGGTCCCGCGAGCAGACGATTTCTTTGCTTGGCTCGATTTCCTTTTATAAATACTGGATTTATTTGTGAGAAGAAAAATTAAACTGCATAATCTAGAAAAACAATTTTAAAGCCTTTATAAATAGCGCAGTCTTATCTCTTATCTCTTTTGTAAAGAGTTGCAAGAGAGGGTGACGTATTTTTAAAATAAAAAAAAAATGTCCATTTCATGTAGTGTCCGAGGTATTTAACGCTAAAACGTGAACTTAAAAGACAGCATGTCTGAGGAAATAAGACATTTTGAAAGTGAGAAGTTTACTGCAAACGGTCCATTTTCACTTTTTTGATACCGAATGACGCTGACATAGTTTGTGTGTGTGTCATTATATTGCAATGACCTCAGGTTATTACATATATGACGCAAATTTTAAGTCAAGAGTGAAATAATTTTGCTTTTTCTAGATTCCACATCACTGGAATTAATTCGAATTACACATGTGAGGAAATTTTTCGTTTCCTACAGTGCGAAGAACGTGCACGCAGCTAATATATAATATATTAAGTATGTTCCACCTGAAGAGCGATCGTCGTCACAGGACATTTGAAGAGTTTTAAAAACAAACCAATAATATTAAACACTCAGAAAAATTAATAATGCTTCTTCACCCGATGCACTGTGAACTAAAACTAACAGTAAAGCTGTATGTCTCACGTAACTTTCAGAAAAAATTCATAAGCACAAAAATAGCCTTCAAAAACAGGCCAATAGGTCCACTGCATGTAAGAGTAGACATTCTAAATTTTTTCGAGTCTCTAGCCAGGGCCTTGTTAGCTTCTGAAGTTAGAGGATGCTGTCCCATTTTCAAACCCTGAGTTCGAAATTAAAGGACACAAAAATTATTTAAATTGCCTTTCAGAATGAAAAATGCCTAGTACTTATTACCTAATTTGTGCGCTTAAATTAAAACCAACTTTCCTTGAAAATTTAATGAAATTTTAAAATTATTTAATGAGGTCTGATTGTTAAGGTAATATATATTTTTTCTTTGTTTAAAAAACTTTCCCGCCCTCCCCCAATAAAAAAAAAGAAAACCTTGTATTTAAAGCAAAAAATGTGTGGAATTTTAGTGTCAGTTTTCCAGTCATTTTCGGGCCCTTTTAATTATCCTCAAAATTGTGAAGGGAAGTTCAAGCTCTTCTTGAGCACTCCCTGTCTCTTGCACAATTAATTGAGAGCTTGTGCCGGCACAGCCAGCTGTCGTCAAAAAAGGGTCTCTAGATCTGTGTGCACGCGATGAACGTTTCGATCGTCCGCCATCTTGCTGGTAGTTAAGTCGAGCGATCGCAACGGCTGCTCTTTTTTCAGCATTGGGAAAGGGTTGCGCCTCAAAGGGTTAAAGAAATTGGAATACTTCCTTCTCGGCTAATTTTTTTCAAAGGATATTTAAAACAGTCGTAGGGACTATTTAACCTCCGTAAAATCCCAGGTGTTTTATTTATGGACTTGTCCATTCTTTTCTTTCTTCCCGGTTTAGAAAAAGGTTCTTGTCGCGGAAGTCGGTCCCACTTCGTGGGAACTGGCTGTCTCTCGTTGTCGGAATTAAATATAGCTGCGAAGGTGAATGGCAGACGATTCAACGTCCTTAACTTTTTGAAGAGGAGCATTTGCCTTGAAACGGTAAACAAATTCGACGAAGGACATGGACTAAGTGCGAGCTCTTTTGGCATAAACTGAAGCATTCTCTCTCTCCCGCGAAGAGAGAGCTGTTTTTAATATTTTCTATGCCTTTTTCGGAAATGATTGCGAGATCTTGGAATGCTCGCACTCGACCAAGTTGTGTGCAAGCCCAAGCAATTCATCCAACAATGTTGTATGGGGCTTGTATGGCATAATTGATGCCACACATATTTTTAATATTTTTGACCCCTTTCCCCCCCCCATATTTTTCATAATGTGTCACCATACCCATTACATAAATATAGGCTTACCATGTACGTCACAGCATAGTCAAATAAAAAAATAAACTATCTGCGCACACAATCCAAAAACATCTGCAAATTCATCACAGCCCTTGTTAACAGAATGCGTAGTGCGTATTTGTGCACCAAGGGCGGATTAAAAGGGGGCGGAGGGGGCGACCGCCCCCCCGAGAAGAAAGAAATTAATGTAAAAGATCCTATTTTACTTCCATAAAATGGATGTATATGTCAATCTTCTAACTAACTGCCCCCGCCCCCGCCAACAAACTTGCAATAATCCGTCACTGTTGTACACACGTATATGCAACGCTCTTGGGCTATAGTGACTTAAAAAATATTTTTTCTAGTTAACTATCCATCTTAAAAAAAAAAAAAAAAAAAAAAATCCCCAGAGCCTCGGTATCATAGCAAATCTATCCACAAGAACTTCTAATACATCCGCGCACGGCGTGAGTCTATATTATCTGACTATGTGTCCCAGTTTCAATTACTTGTCCTGGTGTCTCAGTCGGTTTGTTAATTCGTCCCGGTTGTTCTTGATTGACAAAAAATCAATAGTGATTATTTTTTTCAACGAGTTGTCACTAGACAAAAACATTTTTTACTTAAAAAAATGGAGAGTGGAGCTCAACGACGACTTAAATTGAATGCATTAACAAATGGTTCCGTTTACTTAATCATTTCCACCAAAAGCAATACCTAGATACACCTGATCTGGTTAAAATGACACCATACATTTAGTGCCTGCCAGGTATGTCCGCATCTTTGGAGTGCGTTTTCTCGACGATGAAGCATATTTGCTCGGAAAACTGGATATACACATGACATGCCGGATTTTGCCGTACGCGCGTTATTGTACTGCAAATTAAACTTTGGCGTTACATGCAAAAATTTCTACGAAAAATTCTTTTAAAATGTTATTATATTAAAAAACATTAGCCAGAAGTATGACTTTTAGAAAAAAACAAATTAACTAGTGAAAAATTTAAAAATATGTAGTCATACAATAACTTTATAGCAAAAAGTAAAACAATATGGGTAAACAATTTTTAGTAAATTTGTTTCTTTTCTTACCTACCTCTGGCTCTTGTTCCGGTTCAGATCTTTTGGATTACGGTAAGCTTACATAAACATGTACTTGGAATTTAGAAACAAAGGACTACGTTAATGATCATATTTCATAGTTTATTTTTAAACTTCGTGTTTTAACGACCTTAATGAGAAATTTTTGTTTTAAGGGAAGAATTTCTGCAGGATTTAAATATTTAAATTGAGCAAATCACATGACACAGTAATTGTTTTTATTTTTAAGTTCGGGCATGATCTTTTAATTTTTTAATTACGTAACTAAATTATTACTTTTAAAAATAGAAGAAGTTTATTGATAGGCGTAACTTACATGGAGCTGGAGGAACAGTTGTTCCCCCCTCCCTAAAATTCCAAATATCCCCTATTTGAAAATACTATTTTCTACAATAGGAAACATTTTGGGGCCGAGGTAGCCCTGTGGTTAAGGCGTTGGACTTGTAACTGGAAGATTGCGGGCTCAATACCGGCGTACCACTAAAGACCACAGTGTACATGCAAGTTAAATCCGTGGTTCCGAAAGTCCTCCACAGGGTCGCTAGCAGTTTCCGAGGGTTGCCAATACTCTGAAGAAGGTCAGTGAAGATGAGGATCAAAATTGTGTCGGGAAACTCCGGGAAGAACATACGTAGCTCTAAACGGCACATTCAGTGACGTGAGCTGTCCTCTCCTGGCAAATAAATAGGAAACATTTTGCCCACCAATGTTACATACAAATTTACGGCAATGGGTTTATTGTTATGATAACATAGATTAAAGCTCAATATACCGTGTTAATAAATATTTCGTGTATATTAAATTAAAATTGTTTTTTACATTCAACATTTTTCAATGAACGCCTTACAATTAATTAAACGATAAGTAATATCGCACGTTAATATATCCTGTGGTAGTTCCGATTGAAGAGAATACCTGAACGTCTCCTATAGAGATGAGTTCGGGCTCATTTATTTGAAGCCCGAGCCCGAGGGCTTTTAATCCGAGCCCGCCCGAGCCCGAAATTTCAGCTAAAGACAAATAAATTTAACTACTTCATTAATAGGATACAATAAATTTTGGAGCTTCACACACCTTCTAGTCCCCCGTGCCGCTATTTTTAAAAATAAGTACGTCTATTTATCCCATGAATCACTTTTTAAAATCTGTTTCAAGGAGTATGTTCAACAAAGGAGAAATTTTTCACGAGCCCGAGCCCGAGTCGGGCCCGGGCTCGGGCTCGGGCTTTCGGGCTCGGGCTGAGCCCGTCTCATCTCTAATCTCCTACCCCTCCCCCCCCCCACACACACACACGCACGCACACACTTTTTAAGTTCACTGTATAGTTTTAATCACTGAGCTTTAACGATAAGCTATTTTTGTAAACTAGGCAAAATTCCAAAACTCTGCATTCAGTACATTGCAGAATCCGAGGGTCTGTTTTCAATATAGGAAACCTTTTAGACAGACACCCATTTAGGGATTAACTGACCTATTAACCCACCTATTAACTGAATAAAATGAATAGATAAATAAATAAAAGCACAGGCAAAATGCGTATGCTGGGGACATTACTATAAATTTCATGGCCTATGGGCCCTAACTGCGTTTAACCCTTTGAGGCGCAACCCTTTCCCAATGCTGAAAAAAGGGCAGCCGTTGCCATCGCTTGACTTAACTACCAGCAAGATGGCGGACGATCGAAACGTTCATCGCGTGCCACAGAGCTAGAGGCCCTTTTTTGACGACAGCTGGCTGTGCCCGCGCACAGCCAGCGTGAACGTTTCGATCACCCGCCATCTTGCTGGTAGTTAAGTCGAGCGATGGCAACGGCTGCCTTTTTTTCAGCATTGGGCAATCTATCCAACTGTTCTCGCATTCTTCCATTTTTCAGCAGATGTCAGTGCTAGAAAGTGAAGGATTCTCGTGGAGCTATGTCACCCGCAACTATTTTTATAGAAATCAAATCTATTCTTCGTGACTGGCAACAGTCAAAACGTCAGAGTTTGGTGTTCCCAGAGCGGGAACACTGCGCGTTAAAGGTTAATCCGGCACTGACTACATGCAACTGATCATAAAAGTGCACACACAAAAAAAAAAAAAAAAAAAAAAAAAAAAAAAAAAAAGGCATGGCCTTCCAATAACATACGCTGTGATGAAAATAAGCTCATTAAACGAAATATTTATGCTCAGCGTTTTGCATAAGGACACGCGGCAGAGGCGTAACGTCGTAATCAATTTCCATGGAAGGAATAAATAAGGACATATTTCGCAATGCTTAACAAGCCAACGTGCTGTTTACTCCAAGCTTTCCGTTATTTTTTATTTTTTAAATTTGCGTTTTGTTTCTTGCCTTTTCCTGCTTATGTAAGCGGACGCGACCCGGCTTGCACTTCGCGATAGCTGCTCTAAAAGAGGACAAACGGGGGAAATAATGAACGAGAGCGACAAATCTCGGGAGGTGCACGGATTATCAAAATAGTCTACAGCACGGTCTTAGCTGAGCTGGTGCCACTGCTTAGCAAATGATTAATCTCCCTTAGTTGCAAAGATGCAATGGCTAGATACAGTAGCGGATCCAGGGGAGGGGCTAGGGGGCTTCAGCCCCCCCCAAAAGAGATTGCTCAAGGGTAACACTCTGCTTTATTATACACTTTAAATAGCTAAAATGATCATATTTTATTACTTAGCCCCTCCCAAAAGCCTAATACATTGGTTTAGACTAAAATTTTGATTTATAGTACATTTTAATTGGGTGAAATAAGCTTTTTAAAAAATTTAGCCCCTCCCAAAAAAAATTTCTGGATCCGCCACTGGCTAGATAGCCCCTTCTGTGCTCATGTGCTCATGGGTCTAAAAATATACCTAATCCTAGAATGTATGATTTTTTTAAATGTGCTGAAAATAAAATTGTACCTTCATCTAGACCATAGGTTCCCAACCTTTTTTGAACTGGTGCCCCCTTTTCTAGTGAATATTTCAATACCGCCCCCCCCCTCCTACTCCAGAGAAATAAGAACGTACATAATGCATGGTGAAAACAAGAATTAAATAAAAAACAATTACTAGAGGATAGAATATTGTTGGAATTGAAACTCCACTGCATATCGTCATTTAAAAGAGAGGAATAAAAGTTTTAGAGAGGTATCTCTTTCTCTCAACAGCGAAGTCTTATATCGAAATAGGTGAATTTTCGCACACGTGAAAGAAATGAATTATCAGTGATTTTTAATTCTTTTTTAGACTATATTTGGTTAATCTTCCCACTCCCCTCCGTGCCATATCAACGCCTCCTAATTTTCTCTGGGTCTTTTACCGCCCCCCTAAAAGCCTCAAACGCCCACAAGGGGGCGTTATCGCCCACGTTGGGAACCTATGATCTAGACTTATTTATGCTAAGAAAAATACGTATTTTTTTTTTAAATATCAGAATGCAGTTTCCCAGAAAAACTATGAAAAAAGTTCAAATTCGAAAAATTAGAATGTGTATAGCCCGATTTTGTTTTATTGAGTCCTATACTACTATATATTTTTTTATAGTTTTGTATTTATTTTAATTTAGAAATAAAAATTACAAGCAATCAAAAATTCGTCAAAAATTTATTCAGTGAACTCAGGCCCGGACTGGTCAGGTCGGCTGGTCCGCGATTGCCGAGGGCCCCGACCTAAGGGGGCCCCAGCGAGTCCACCCCAAAATGGATATACTACTTTATAATTAAAGTAATTTGATATATATATCAGAGTGATATAACCAAGTATTTTGTTGTAATCTTACTTCTTCATTCACTGGCGTATCGATGATCCCTGACACCGCGATGCGAGGGGTCCTTCGAAGAATCAGGGGCTCCAACAGTTTTAAAATAGTTAAATATGGTTTCTAGACCCGTAAGGAAGAGGTTATTAATTAGTCCGAGTCTTCTCCTTTTTAAAAAAAAAAAATTCTCCTTGAGAATGTTTTTAATACCTGTACAGATTGCGATATAAATTTATTTTAACTGAAAAGGGAGGTAACTTTGGGTTGATTCTGTATTACTTTGGTCGAGTTCTGATGATAGTAATATGGGAAAATCGAAAAAAATCCATGTTTTTAACCATTGCCTAAGGAGCTACCGGTAGCGATGATAGTGGTATGTCAGAAGTCTCCAAGGTTGGCCACTTTTGGCTCAGAAAATTAATATCGAGAAGCACTGTCGGTGAACCGTCAGCCAAGGGCTGATCCAGGGAAAGGGCGCAGGGGGCATGGATTTCCTCTTAGGTAAATATATTGACATTATATGAAATGGGCTTTCTGATAATGACATATTTTATGCAATTCTGAATTGGTATTCAAACTCTGACCCCGCCCTTCTGAAAATATTTCTGGATCCGCCCTTACCATCTGCAAGGGGAATTTATTCACTTCAGACCAGACGACTGTTTCATTATTACATCATGGGTCATTCCCCATCCTTATGCATCTAGGTGCATCTACCATCTACCAACGTCAATATGGCTGGTCTTTGTTTCAAGACTTTTCTAACCACTGCCAACGACCGTGCCCGTGTAAAATGTCTTATTTCTCGTCATCGAAAACAAAGACCGGGACGAGGAAAATTATGTGTGTGTGAAGTCGCTTTTCTTTTCTTTTTTCTTCTTCTTTCCTGGAGTACGTGCGTAGGTAGCACTAATGGAATGACTTTCCAAGGACGTTTTCGGAGAAGAAAATTCCTGAGTCATATTCGGAAAATAACGATAGAATATCAATCGTTGTATTTGTTTCTGAATCTTTTTCTATTAATTCGTGGAAAAATAGCGAATATGAAATTCATAAGAACCAGATAGAGGGGAAGGTGGGGGTGGTGCATAGACTTATTCACGTGAGATTGGGATGGCTACGGGGCTAGAAGCCTCCTCCTTTCTAAGTGATGGATCCAGAAAAGCTTCGAGGGACGGATGATAAGACACTGAAAATTGGAGTGATGTGGTTGAAGTATGCAGGCCCAGTGTTCTCTGCCTCTCGCATGGCTGTCAATATAACGGTCTGGGTATCCCACCAGTGGCTGAGAGGTTCTGCTCTCGAAACTGGAAGGCGGGATGTGCCAGGTTCAAACAAGGGTCGCGCTTGTCGACCTAGCCTTTCGGAGTTTTGCGTGGCTTTCTCGCGAAAACCTCGCGTAAATACGGGCTAGGATCCCTAAGAAAATTTACACGGAGGGCTTTCCCCCTATAAGCCTAATACGACCCTCCCAGACAGCACATAAGCTTAAATCAAGCTTGAGATTTGGCTTGGCAATGCAAGGTTGGCTTAAGCTGAATTTTCACTTGCAAAGTGCGGTGATGGCGCCATCTGTGAAAGAGAATGGACATTAATTGGCTAGCGTCCTCAAATTTGTTGAAAGTTCGTAAAAGATGTGTTTTAACGGGGATGGGTTTTTTATTACCAGTGCCATATTACCGGCAGGGCAAACGGGGACTGCCCAGGGCATACAGATTTTAGAGCCCAAAAATCTTACATCTTACACTTTTGTAATTTTAAAATAAAATTACAAAGGATAAAATTAAAAAAAATTCAGAAGTTAAATAATTTTTTTAATTATAAAGTATGAACAATGAAAATAATTCAAATTTACATTTGTATAAATTAATTTAAACTTATTTTTAATTCTTCGAAATGCTCTATATCGATTTAGCATACCAATATATGTAGGAAAATAACTAGCCACATTTGTAAAGAGAATTTTTAGCGTTAAAAAATAGCAAATTTTTTTAATTATTTGTTATTATAAGAAATATTTACAAAAATACAAAATTTGTGTTAAGTAAGTAAACCCATTCTATATTTCCAAATATGGAAATTCTACAAAACATAATATACAATTATACTACGAAATTGATTTCAAAATCAGTCGTTTGTCTCGATTTTGGCCAGCGGCAGTATTGCTCATGAGTGTTGTATAACATAAGTTTTAAAACATGTGTTGCTCTTAAGTTTATATTATGTTTATTTCCCTATTAGTAGAGTCTCTAAATCACACATAAAATTATTTTAATTTTGATGCATCCCATGGAAAAAAAAAAACGAATAACATATCGCCCACTTATCAATCTGGCCAGAAAACCGCTTAATAATTCACTTCAAACTTTAGTCATAGCTGCACAAGACTCCGGTGGCTGAATGGATAACGCCCTCGGCTACGAATCGAAAGGTCCCGGGTTCTATTCTAGCCACGGACACTCGATGGAAACAGATTAAAATAACTTAAAATTACAGCATAGAGGGGGGAAATGCGCGGAAAAATAAAGTATGTGGGGCGCGGGCGCCCCATGTATTTAGAAAATTTTTCAAGCATGAAATTAAGATTGAAATGTCAAGCTTAATGCAAGCTGAGCAAGTGTAAACTAGAACACTTGATTCAAGCTTGCATCAAGCTTACACGACTGGAATTTTCAAGCTTAATTCAAGCTTATTGACTTGATAAATCAAGCTTGCTGCAAGTTTGATGCAAGTTTGCTGTGCTGTCTGGGCTAGTGCAGTCAATCGGCCTTAATCCACAAACACAAACTAACGGTCTCGAATTTTGGACTGATTTCTCCAGATGTAACTTGAATGTGCAAAAGAAACCCCTGAAAAGTCCTCCACCAAAGACGTCCCCCCTAAGTCCCTGACAGCACAGCAAATTTGCATCAAACTTGCAGCAAGCTTGATTTATCAAGTAAATAAACTTGAATTAAGCTTGAAAATTTCAAGTGTGTAAGCTTAATGCAAGCTTGAATCAAGTGTTCAAGTTTACAATTGCCCAACTTGCATTAAGCTTGACATAGCAAGCTTAATTCAAACTTAAAAAATTTTCCTAAAAAATAAATTTCCTTAATACATGGGGCGCCGGTAGGCGAACTCGCCCCATATATTTTATTTTTCCACGAATTTTCCCCTCTACGCTGAAACCTCAAGTAATTTTAATCTGTTTCCGGCTAGCGTCCGCGACTGGGATCGACCTCGGGCGTGGGAAGCCAGCGTCCTAACCACCATGCCAGCCTAACTCGAGGTGACATGACTAAAGATTGAAGTGACTGTTATGGTTGTAAAGCCGTTTTTTTTTGGCGAGATTGATCAGTATTGGCCAATGCCGATCCGCTTCTTTTGTTTTTCCAAGGAATGAATCAAAATTAGAATAATGTTATGTGCGATTTATAGTCTCTACTAATAGGGAAATAAGCATAATATAAACTTAAAAGCAGCGCATGTTTTAAAACTTTCAATATCGCAACACTCATGTTAGGCAATATTGGCCAAAATCGAGACAAACGACTGATTTTGAAATCAATTTTGTAGTATATTTGTATTTTATTTTGAAGAATTTCAATATTTGGAAATATAGAATCTTTTTTTTAATTATATGGTCAAGTACATTTATGACTGATGATGAATTATTTGTTATGTGGATGTGGCTTTCCAAATCAAGCAGTAATCAAGTTGTATTCAAGCTCGCATTGTCGCATTTTACAAAATGCGACAATTGTGAAATCCAATTCCTGATCTTCAATTCACAGTTCTGTGTAAGAGTGTATTCAGCTTCTATTATTGCACAAACCCTGAAATGGTCTCTGTTTGAGCTGTATAAAATAAATGCTTTGCATGCAACTATTGCGAATTTCTGCATTCAAAAAATTCATAATTTGTCTCTAGAATAATAACAAATCTCGGTAGATTTGTACGAAGTTTATTGCCAGGCTGTGAATGGGTATTTTCGTTTTTTTAAGAAAAAGAATGAAAGGAAAAAAGATAGCACTTGAATAATAAAGAGTGAAGTGTGACGTTTAGTGAATAGCCTGTACAAAGAAAGATAAGACTGGTAAAGTTGATCCGCAAACTGTTAAATCTTTGCGGAGACGTCGATTGCTGATGGAATCTCTGGTTTTTTAAAACTACCGGTGTGCAAGATAACACCTACAAATCCAAGAAGTAACGATGATGCAAAGCAGATGTGTCAATATTGCTAAAATTGCCTATTCTCTTGGAAAAAAAACCACACTTATATCCAACTACATTTTGTTATTTTTTTCACATCTACCAGTTTCCTTCCAAGGCACTGCAAGCACTCTCTCTCATCGCCGAAATTTTGGCGCTTAATACTTTAAACATGAATAACTTGGTAATTTTTGCAACATTCGTCATTCTCTTTGCTTTGTCGAAAATTAGCGACGGCAAACCGACTCAAGACAATTCGTTTTCGTTTGACTTTTCAAACATGGACGCGTTGTATCAGCATCCCTTGAGCGTGGAACTCCTGGGTTTCCTGGATCAGTTCAAAGGAACGGTACGGGACGAACAAGATCAGTCGGGGATGGCGGAAATCAGCAAAATTCTACAGAATGTCTTCCGACCTAAACTATCCAGCTGGATGCCGACACTTACTACGCTCGACGAAATGTCTTTGGTCATGAGCATGGAAGCCATCCGATTATGTCTGGTTCACGCACTGAAGGAAACTTTTGGATTTGCGGATACTAACACCGTTCAAGACATCATGCACATGATTCAGAGCGAGGTTGGACGCATGAGGAAGCTAGTCGAAGAGCAAGGGAACAGTATACAGTTTAGTAATGATCTCTAATTTAGTTTGGTAGAAACTTACAAAGTAAGAAATCATTTGTTATTTATGTTTATCGTAATACTAGCTGCTACCCGCGACTTCGTCCACGTCGGCTTTAGAATTAGGTCCCGACAGAAATGTAGCATGTGTGAATAACAAATATTGTTGCGACAAAAAGAACTGCATTTAAATATTATTTGCTCTTTACTTGTTTCAAATGAAGTATAATGCATGTTAGTATACTTCATTTAAAATAAGAGAATATGCACAGAGTTACTAAATTTAGATTTTTTTCAGGCATTTGGCGAATAGAGACAGTTATGACAGTATTTGCGAACTGTTTTGTAAAAGAAATATTTATGCTATATGCATGAATTCTAGTCTATGTTAATCAGGAATAGAGCAGCTTTCTATTAGTGAAAAAGTTTGAGAATCGGTTCTGTAGTTACAGAGATACCCAGAGAGCGTAATGTATTAGAATTATTTTGAGTGTTCCTGTAAAGGAACTATTTATGCTACATGCATGAATTTTAGCCTATAATACTCAAGAATAGTGTAGCTTACTATCAGTAAAAAAAGTTTACGAATCGGTTCAGTACTTACAGATGCATATAGAGCGTAATGTAATTCTTATTAGCATCCCTGTAAAAGAACTATCTGTGATATATGCATTAAAGGTAGCCTATAACACTTAGGATGCCACCAGTGTCTAAGAAGTTCTGCTCTCAAAACTGCAAGGGGGGAGGTGCCAGATTCAAACCCTGGTTGCGCCTGTCGACCTAGCCGCTCCCAGTTTTCCGTGGTTTTCTAAAAAACCTCGCAGTACATGAATCGTACATGAATCGCGCGCTTATTTATTGAAGTAATAGCATTCTTGTTAGCTCAAAACATGAATCATTTGATACGGGCGGAACTCGCCAACCATGGCAATGTAAAAACGGTTTTTAATTAATAATTA
The DNA here is from genome assembly GCA_038373885.1 of Cheiracanthium punctorium. Taxonomy (NCBI): domain Eukaryota; kingdom Metazoa; phylum Arthropoda; class Arachnida; order Araneae; family Cheiracanthiidae; genus Cheiracanthium; species Cheiracanthium punctorium. The sequence continues at coordinate 573,589 of JAWZYV010017846.1, read as the reverse complement.
AAAAAGTAATTAAAAATCTAAAATTCTAATTAGCCTACCGGCTAATTAGAAATACGGGCTAATTAGAAATTACGGGCTAATTAGAAATACGGGCTAGGATCCCTTAGAAAATCCCCCACAGAGGAATTTTCCATATAGCATTCCTAGGACCCTAGTGCAGTCAATCGGTCTTAATTCAAAAACAAACAATGATACTCAGGAATAATGTAACTTTTAATCAGTGAAAAAAGTTTTAGAATCGGTTTAGTAGCTACAAAATTTCCATAGAGCGCAATGCATTAGAATTATTTTGAGTGTCTTTGTAAAAGAATTATTTATGCTATATGCTTGAAAGGCTGCCTGTATGTTAATCCAGGGCATAAGCTATTTTCATTAAAAAAATTTTCAAATCCGTTCGACCATTTTTGTGTGATTCAGTCAAAAACATCCAAACACACAAACGTACACATTTATATTATTAGTAGGATTTGGAAATTTATGAACTTTAAGAAACGCATCTGGATTTTTCTTGGTACTTACGTATTATCCCAGCGGTCATTCCCGCCAAACTGTTTTATCGTCAAATGGGTTGCCAAACTGTTGCCAATCATATTCAAAACCATTAATAATTTCATGTGCCCGGCATTTATATCGGCAAAAAATCGCTTGTCTTGGCGGACAGCCGGGATAATACGTAAGTACCCCTTTCTTTACTTATGCTTTTTAATTTGGCGTAAAATCAACTTAATTTCCATGTTTTTCAAATGCATGTGATTTTGCAAATAGAATTTCTGCTTTATTTCAAAAGCATAAATCATTTTGTGCGGGCGATAAAACGGCTTTTAATTAATAGTTTGAAAAGTAGTTAAAATTTCAAATTTTTGAGCCTCAGGTGCACTTTACTGAAGTTATGGGCTCAATCATGCTCAAATTTTCAAAGCTCTGCTTTCTGTAGATTTGTCTGGAGAACTTTTTTTTTATTACAGATAGACAGATTTGGCATAAAACTGGCTTAATTTCCGTGGTATTTAATGTTTTTCAGATGCACGCGCGCTTATTTATTGAAGTAATAGCATTCTTGTTAGCTCAAAACATGAATCATTTGATACGGGCGGAACTCGCCAACCATGGCAATGTAAAAACGGTTTTTAATTAATAATTAAAAAAGTAATTAAAAATCTAAAATTCTAATTTGCCTATAACCAACTCCAGGGTCCCCTCTATATCTAAACCAAAATGCATCCTAATCGATTCAGCGGTTTAGCCGTGAAAGCGTCATAAACAAACAAACAAACAAACAAACAAACTCACTTTCGCATTTATAATATTAGTTAGGATTAAAATATAAGTCTTCATAACTACTAACTGAATACTCGTTCTTCGTACAGAGATGAAACTATTGTTAACTCAGTATGCCCGTATTGCGCGCACATTCAAGTAGCTTTTTCTCTATACAGAAAGTGAAAAAACATTCATGAGAAATTTAGAGTAAAAATAAGTACCTGTATTCAGCTTTTAGGAGCTAAACCCGGAAGCCTAAGTGTGTAGATTGGCGTTTGCGATGAGAAAATTCTGGTAGGGAATTTTCTCCATACATGAACATCCAAAAGAATTTCAATACATTAATGTCTATGGACATCTGCAATATATTACAACTGTAATCAGTCATTGTTTGGTCCATGCCCAAAATATCGCCAAATTTGGCGATAGTCAGTCATTTGGTACATGCTCAAAATATCGCCATTTTCGTCAGCCTTGGCGAGTTTTGCCGAAATATCGCCAAATTTGGCGTCAAAAATAGTTTTGCATTTCGCATAACTCTAAAACTTTTAACCGTAGAATGTTGAATTTAGAACTATTGTGTTGTTGTTGTTGTTGCTAATGCCCTCTGGCAACCGCGCTGCGGTGACAGATCCCCCTATATAGGCAGGCGATGGGCCGAAGGAGCGGCTTCCATTTCAATGAGCCCCAGTGGGAGGAAGTCCGTCTTAGCTCGGGGTCCCGTAATTTTGAACCAATTCCAGAGGAGGGACCAACCCCCTGAAATCGGCACCCCCAGAGGTATCGTTTAACAACTTGGAGGACTTTGGAGCCACGACGGATTTTACGTGCACCAGCTCCCATTAGCGTACACGGTTCCACAGCGGACGGGCCGAGAGGAGAAGTCCCAAGCCGAATGCTGCTTCACTTGCCGTGTTCTTATGGGAACGGTGTTTAGCGCCCAGTCCACTGCGGGACAGAACTATTGTAACATCTAACTGTGCATCTCTTTCTTTCAATTCCTTTTCAGTTAGTTCACAATCTCCCTATATATATTTATATATATCTTATTCAATTTTTCAATCGTTAATAAAATACTTTTTATTCATCCACTCAAGTTAAAATACATTTTTTTAAACTTACAGTAGATGACACTTGATGTTAATACATTTTTTCAAATATTAATTCATTAATTAAATTTAATTAATTTAATAAAAAGTAACTAAAATAAAATTTTTCTTTGTTGACCTAAGTAGGGATTGACTTAATTTTTTTTAAATATATTACTTGTTTATATTCATTGCAGCTGTTCATTCACAATTTTAAAAAGTATTCATTATTTTAAAATCAGTCTTATTAAAATAAACTTACACACCGAATTTCGTAAGTCAGGAAAACTAGTAAAATGTATATTTTACTAGTAAACTAGTAAAATGTATATTCATTACATTAAAATTTCTGACAAAGCCATTTGGCCCCTAATGACGAGCCGCCATTCACTCTCTCAAACAAGAATTTAGAAATTAAACTGCTCTTTAGTAGATGCTCAGTTTACTAGCTGAGCCTTAGTTAGATTTATACATTTTTGGATATTTGCTTTAGCTTTAGTAAATAACAGCAATTTAATCATCCATCTGTTTACACTCGCATCCAATTAAATGTGTTTTATGAAATCTACCCTTTCCTTGTTTGTAAAAATAGATTTTCTGCATGAAAACTTTATGCAGAATAAAAATATATACTTCATATTGCTTTACAAATGATTTGAATTGGTTTATGTTTATTAGCAGAAAAAAAGAATTTCTTTATTTGTACTACCTTTTGAAATTTAGTGGAATTTATACACTTCTAGAAATATCTATTTAATTACAATGTCAAAGAATGCGCAAAGAGCATAATTTTTGCGTATTGCAGCAAACATAAACTCATTAGTTCGAAAACAATTACTGCTTATATTTCACTGCAATTTAACATTTCAAACAGTAAAACTAGTCACAGGCAATCAGTGGCGTAGCCAAGGGGGGCGGTCATAACCCCACCCCCATGAGAAATTTTTTTGCCATACAAAATGTATATTCTTCACTCCCTTATCACACACACCTATACATATATATGAGTTGAAATAATCATAATCCCCCCCCCCACATGAAAAATTTCTGGCTATACGCCACTGCAGGCAATGAAAGGGAAGTCAATAAACTTGAATTAAGCTTGAAAATTTCAAGCGTGTAAGCTTAATGCAAGCTTGAATCAAGTGTTCTAGTTTACACTTGCCCAGATTGCATTAAGCTTGACATGGCAAGCTTAATTTCAAGCTTAAAAAATTTTTCAAAAAAAAAAAAAAAATTCTTAATACACGGGGCGCCCGTCGGCGAACTCGCCCCACACATTTTATTTTTACACGCATTTTTCCCTCTATGCTGAAATTTCAAGTTAATTTAATCTGTTTCCATCAAGCGTCCGCGGGTGGAATAGATCTCGGGACCTAAGGGTTGCGACTTGCGAGGCCAGCGTGCTATCCGTTCCGCCAACCTGCCTCGCGCTGGCACGACAAAAGTTTGAAGTGACTTTCATGGTTGTCACGCAGTTTTCTGGCGAGATCGAGTAGCCGATGTGTTGATCTGTTTCTTTTATTTTTCCATGGGATGCATCAAAATTAAAATAATGTTATGTGTGCAGGTGCGTAGCTAAGGGGGGGGGTTAGGGGGGTCATAACCCCCCATGAGGATTTTTTGCCATACAAAAACTATATTCTTCATTACATTATCACACACACGTATACATAAATATTAGTTAAAGTAGTCGTAACCCCCACCCATGAAAAATTTTTGGCTACGCCCCCCTGTATGTGTGATTTAGAGACTCTACTAATAGGGAAATAAACATTACTATAAACGTAACAGCAGCACACGTTTTAAAACTTTCAATATCGCGACACTCATGTTGGGCAGTACTGGCCAAAATCGAGACAAACGACTGGTTTGAAATCAAATTTCGTAGTATAATTGTATTTTATTTTGAAGAATTTCCATATTTGGAAATATAGAATCTTTTTTTTTTTTTTTAATTCTATGGTCAAGTACATTTATGACTGATGATAAATTATTTTGTGGCGGCCGGATTGCTCCTCATTATACCACCCATAAAGTGAAGTATATTAACTAACTAAATTGTGTTAATTATATTAAAATTTATTTTTAGGGCTAATTAATTAGTTAATGGAATTACTAATGTTAATTAGATGTAAATAAAACTAAAACTCCCCTCGTGTTACATTTCAGAGGGGCTTATCCCATTCATTCCTTCCCCTTGCGTGTTCTAATGTCCAGGTTTTGTGCGATAATAAAATAAAACACAACTTTTACTTCTTTATTTAATATGAGCAAATTTGAAAAAACGCTAGAGAAATTAATGTCCATTCTCCTTCTCGCCTACAGCGACAGATGACGCCATCACCGCACGCTCTCCCTTTCAAGCAGTAATCAAGCTGTATTCAAGCTTCACAGTTCAAATGACTTCTCCAAGATTGCTGCAAGCTTAAAATGAATTGAACTGTCAAGCTTGTATTAATACGTCAAATTCAAAGAAATGTCAAGCTTGATTTAAGCTTATGTGCTTGTGCGGAGGTTGCGTTAGTAAAAAGAGAAAAATGGACTGTAAAATGCGAAATGCGTTTATTTGATGCGTGTTACTGCGTAGCGTAGCGTAGCGTACAAGAAAGAAAGTTGCGAGGAAAAACATTGCAAGTAGAAGGGTTGCCAAAATGGCGTGATTGCAAAGTGCGCCAAGAACGGCGCTTGATGGCCAAGGATGTACATTGCAAAGACGGAACATCCCGCCCGGCGTTGAAACATGTTTCAAAGAAAAAAATAAGTAAGGTTACATCACTCGTTAACATATAAGATAAGAAAATAACACAATATTAATTAGGATAATGAATACAACAAATACAAATTAACTCTTCAATTTTACTGAAAATTGTCTGCAATAGGCAAAATGCAAATTTTAGATATTGGTCTCCTAACATTTGCCTTTGCTGTGCGTATATCAGCTACTCTGACCAGGGCCGGCCCTAACAGTTTTGCCGCCCCGGACAAAAATATAAAATGCCGCCCCCCACAGTAAAATTACTAGTAAAAGAAATAAATTGTTCACAGATACTGTTTTCATGCCTATAAAATTGGAATAGCTCTTTAAACATAACACAGCATAAGAAAAACTATATTTATTAAAAACCACACATTAAGCTAAAAATCAAAAGAAAGAGAGAAAAATAAAGTTTATTTTCTGACTTTTAATTCCGCAAAATTCCTGACTTTTTCTCTTATCAATTTTTGTACTAATTCATGTTCGATAGCCAATGTAGTTAAATTATTTAACCTACCTGGAAGAGTTGTGGAACATAAGAAATTTTTAGTTAACTTTAATTTCTCTGCACTTGCCACAATTATCTGCAAAGAAAGCGAAATTCTCGAAGCAATAGCAAGACGTGGTGTAAAATCTATAGTTAAAATTAGCTTTAAATTTTCAACCGGGCTTTCCTTTTTAACGAATAAGGCCGTAACTGACACTATTTCATTTACTAGATCAAGCGCGTTTATAATCCCCGATTCCCCATCGGTCAGTATTAACTCCAATTGTTAGCACGGTTACACTGTGTTACAATGTTTAATTAGCACTTTTTAGGAGTGTCTTAACTCAGTTATGCCGTGCAAAAATTTAAAATAATTACATTGGGTACTTATTAAATTAAATCTGCATTCTAAGATATTAATCGCTTTGTTTACTGTAAAAAAATAAATCTATCTTAAATTTTAATTTAGGATCTTTCACCAGATCATCTCGTGATTCGCAATCAAAATTAATATGTTACGTGGCTGCTTAAACTCAGTGTTAACCAGAATACTATTTCGTCGGTCAATTCTCTTGTATAACAGAACATTTCATTTAAAATCGCATCAAATCGAATATCCTTTCAAAAAATCTTCACAGTTTCTTAAGAGTTCTAGAGCAGGTGGTCAATCGTTGTCTTTTGACTGCAATACCTTTCCTAATGGATTCATCCAATTGAAGATTTTGTACCAAATAATAATAGAGCATGTAATAATAATAGGCCAAATAATAGGAACATGAACTGTTTGAGAGAGTTAAATAATCCTAGCCTCATTGGAATTAGATTTGTCAACACCTTTTTACCTTACCAAGAATGCGATCTGTTCAATTTTTTTGGCATCAGGAATGCAATCCAGAAATGTGGGATAATATTTGGCTTGTTGAATTTCATTAACAAACTGTAATTTGAATCCAACTGGAAATCTTGTGAAAAATCTATGCAAAATATGTAAATATTTGTTTGCACATCACATATAAACAACTAAACAAGGGCGTGTAGCCATTATTTTCATAGGGGGGGGGGGCAAAACAAAGAGACATGGAGTCCAACTGCTCCTGCCCCCGGTTTGTCATAATCAGACCCTATGACTAGCTCATTTTAGGGGGGCATCAGCCCCCTGCCCCCCGATGGCTACGCCCATGCAACTGAAGCGAATGAAATGAAATTTATAGCAACACCAAAAGTGGCAACTTAATTTAAACTGCAGTTGCTGAAATACTTCTAATTCCTTTAAAAGTTTTGAGATTTAAAACTGTTGTTTGAAAACTGTGTGTAAATGTATGTTCGCCCATTGTTAAAAAATGGCTCAAGGGAATAGAATGAAATTTGGAATTATATTGAATGGTAAGTTAATTGAAACAATAGCTACCAAAATTGTTTTAAATAATTCATAGACTTTGAGATTTTGTAAAAATCGCTTTAAAGTTTGTTCTGGCATCCATCAAAAGCGGATTAAGAGAACAGAATGGAATTAGGCCATATGATGGGTAACAAAGCATCATCGAAATTTTTAAAAGATTTGAATAAATTGAAAGGGTTTTCAAAAGTTGCATAGTATTTTTTCTTTTCTATTTTAGAGGGCGGGGAGAGAGGGGAGGGCGTCACTTTAAGGCGTCTGGAGGTAATACAATTATTTTTTAATTTTGAGAAAATTGTGCAAAAATTTTACAGGCATAATATTAAAATTTCTAAAGTTAATAGAACAAATTTCAGTTACTATTGATGAGATTGAGTTAAATAACATTGATATATATATATATTATTTTGAGAAAATTTTGTGTGACCACTTCGAGAAAACAACTAGTGGTCAGGCAAAAGGGAATGAAATGAAATTATGTTAAATAGTAGGCGGTTAGTAAATTAAAATTTCGGGTTTTTAATTTTCTACAAATTTGAATGATTTTTGAGGTATGACGTAAACTTTGATAAAGCTTTTCGCGCATCAAGTAAAATCATCAAAATATTATTCAATCGGACGTTTCAGTGTTAAATATCGGCTACTTGCTATTACAAAGAATTTTCCAAATATTCTCTTCTCAGTTTAATATTCGTTACCAGCATCTTCTTTTGCAACTTTAAAGGACTTCTTGATGTAGGAAGCTCATCCACTAAAAGAAAACGTTAATTCTGAATGCAAAATATTTTCTCTATTGACAGTTTATCTCAGTAATTTGTTACTCTGTAACCTGTAATTTTTTAACAATACACAAGAGTTATAACTTAGCTTCTATATTTCTGCCAGTATGTCAATTCCATTTTTTGTACTCTACAATGCAAACGAAATTTCGTGCGGTTAGTAAAAACCCATCAATGACGGATGGGCACATCAGCTAGTAAAGTTATATAGAAGGATATTCTTCGGAATATTTTTTAACAATTCTTTTACTAATACGAAAAATTTCAAATTCGAGCCAAAATGCCGCCCCTAAAATTTGCCGCCCCGGACAAGGGTCCGGTTTGTCCGGCCCTAGGGCCGCCCCTGCTCTGACATTGCCATCTGGGCCTAAAATTACCTTAATGATTCGACCTAAAGCCACTGGTAAGTTGGAAGCTGAATGTCCTTTACTAAAACTAACATACCAGGACTTAAATTTTGTTTTTTAAGAAACCACTTTGAGCGCTGCTGTAAATGGCTCAAATAACTGTTTTGCCAGTGTTTCCAAACAGTTTGAACTAATTTTTGAGTCCTTTGCCATCTGGTAAGAAGATTGTCTCGTTTGTCAATGAAGTTAGGCTCAGGGATAGAATTTATAGGTTTTCCTATAAGGAAATGGCCTGGAGTTAAAACTGAAAATTCGTCTGTATCAGTGGGTAGAGGAGATAGGGGTCGTGAATTAAGGATCCCCTCAATTTGAGTGGTTATTGTTAAAAACTCTTCGAGCGTTAGTCTTGCGGAGCCTACCACTCTCTTAAAATGATATTTAAAAGCCTTAACGCCCGCTTCCCAAAGACCGCCAAAGTTGGGAGCCCTAGGGGGCAAAAATTTCCAACTGATACCTTCGGAGGAAAGCATATTCGAAACGTCTTCTCCTAAGATTAGTTTGTATAGGCGTTTAATCTCTGCGGAAGCACCAGTAAAATTAGTTGCATTATCGCTAAAAATAATGGAGCTTTTTCCGCGACGGGCAAAAAATCTTTTCAATGTAGCGATTAGAGCTTCGGAAGTTAAGTCCGAGACAAACTCTATGTGTGTAGCCTTGGTTGCCATACATATAAAGTAAGCGACATACACCTTTTGAAGAGTACCTTTCCTCTGCCCCTTATACTTTACCTCGAAAGGCCCACATAAGTCGATACCTGTGTTTAAAAATGCCGAACTAGGTGTGACTCTTTCGGCTGGAAGGTCCCCCATTATCTGGTTTGCGACAACCGGCTTGTTTCTGAAGCATTCTACACATTCGTGAACTACCTTGCGTGCTACACTTCTGCCACCAATGGGCCAATATTTTAAACGAACAGTATTTAGAAGGGCTAGAGGGCCTACATGAAAATCTCGTTTATGGAAGTATTGAAATATAAGCTTAACTAATTTATTTCCGGCTGGCAGAATGATGGGATGTTTTTGATTAAATTTTAAATTAGAATGCGCAAGTCTGCCACCTACTCTTAATAATCCGTCGGATGGATCTATGAATGGATTAAGAAATTTCAACTTACTTGAAGGAACTGGCAATCCCCTTTCTAAAGCAGATATCTCGGGGGAAAAGTACCTTACCTGAACAATTTTTAAAAGCACATTTTCTGCGTTTTTGTATTCCTCCTGTATGAGGAATCCCCTTTCCCTTTCAGGAAATTTACTATTTCGGAAGAACCTAAAAATAAATGCTAGAATTCTGATTAGTTTGTGAAAATCATTAGTAATATTGAGCAAATCATTTAAAAACTTAAGAGTCATTAATTGAATTTAAAGTCATTTTGGAAATAGGCTTGAGTTCATCGGCGAAAAGTTTGTTGGTTGAGACACTAGAATTTGGCAAAGTCTGAAAGGCAGGTAAATTTAATTTTGAAATTCCTGGTCCTTTAAACCACAATTGATTGGCTGCAAGGGCTTTAACATCAAGTCCTCTGGAAAGTAAGTCAGCAGGATTATGCTCTGATGGAATGTGCTGCCACTGAAACTCTTTCGAGAGTTGCTGAATTTGAGACACTCGGTTACTTACAAATGTCTTGAGTAAGTTTGATGGAGAGTTTATCCATGCGAGGGCTATAGTTGAGTCTGAATATAATATGACAGAGTCTATGTGCAGTCTTAATGAAGCAATGACTTTCTGTGTGAGTTTTGAGAGAAGCAGACAGGAGCAAAGCTCAAGTCTAGGAATCGTCATGGATTTGGTTGGGGCCACAGTTTGGTTGGGGCCACAGGGATGGATACAGTTTTTATGTAAATCACTGCACCATACGCCTTTGAAGATGCATCTGCAAATCCGTGTAACACTACGAGCTTTGTGCTAGCTTGCAAAAAACATCTGAGAACACGAATAGATTCTATATCTGGTAGAGTTTTTATGAAGTTTTTCCATTCTTTGGACACATCTGGTGGTAGTGTTTCGTTCCAGTCCAATTTGAGTAACCACAATTGCTGCATGAATATTTTTGCCTTGGCAATGACCGGGCCCAAGAGTCCAAGGGGGTCATATATGCGAGCAATTTGTGAAAGCACGTCTCGTTTGGTGTAGTTGCAATCTGTGCTGGTGCTAACCTTATACGTAAGGGAATCACTTAAGCTGTTCCAAAACATTCCTAGAGTTTTGACCATTATTTCCTCCGAATTTCGGTCAAGCGTGAATTCCTTAAGTTCTGCTGATGAAGCCCTATTGGAACACCACTTGTGCAAAGTCATGTCTCCTCGTTGGAGCAGCTGCGTTAATTCTGATTTGAGTTTTTCAAACTCGTAAAGTTCTGAAGCGCCTGAGAGGCAATCATCCATATAAAAATCTTGTAGTACTGCTTTTGAAGCTAAAGGAAAGTCTTTTTCCTCATCTAGAGCAAGTTGTTGTAGAACCTTTGTTGCTAAGTATGGAGCGGATGCGGTTCCATATGTAACCGTTTGTAGCTCAAAAACTTTAGTTGGTGCGGTTTTACTGGTCTTCCAAAGAATTTTTTGCAGTTTAGTTTGCGAAGGATTAACATCTATCATCCTGAACATTTGTTTTATATCTGCAGTGAATGCATAAGCGTGTTTTCTAAATCTAATTAGAATCGAGAAGAGATCTTCCTGAAGCACTCCTCCCTTGCTCAGTAGATCGTTTAAAGAATTTCCACTAGACGTTTTAGCACTCGCGTTGAAAACTACACGAAGTTTAGTAGTTTTTAGGGATCGACCGATAGTATCGGCGCCGATACCTCCAATTTTTTTAGGTATCGGTATCGGTTCTTTCGATTCTAAAAGTATCGGGAAAGTATCGGTTTCTGTTGCTTTCATCAGTTTTCACCGATACTTTTCAACCGATACTTCGCTTTTCAGAAAAAACCACGCAGGCCGCAACACCATTCTAGAATCATCATTTTGGTAATGAGATGAGAGGCGTCGTTTCATTGGCATTTGTTTGTGAGAGTGTTTTCGAACTGTTTTTTTTTTAATTCTAACCATCGCTAAATGGATGTCGTATCACCAAGTGTGGTCGAAATTATGGCCGAAGAATCGTTAGATGGCAGTTTAACAGGACAGTCTCCTTCTTCTAAATTATTTTTAATTGGTGCCCAAAACTAAATACGCTCTCTGCAAGAATTGCAAAAAAAACAAATGTCGAGAGGTAGGCTGCAGTTTTACTTCAGTTTTATAAACGTTTATTTTCTCACTGTGTTGACACAATGTGTTGAATCTCCCTATAACGAACTCGCTCGGTTCCAGTTGAAAAATTCGCTACCGAGAAAATTTTGTTGTACAGAGATAAGAGATTTTTGCAGTTATTTCAGAAAATATTACAAACTTTTTAGTTAATTCGATGCTTAAAAGTATTAAATTATGACTTTCAATTAAAAATAAATTGGTATTTATTATAAATTTGTTAAACTTACGGTTTCTTACCTTTCAATTGTATAAATGAAATGTTCGAAAGTAAGGACAATCCACGAATTTAGACAATAAAATATGTAGTTCACTTACGTTTATTTTACTTCAAAATTCCGTTATTTTACATTGTTTTGAATTCTGTGATTTTAAATTTTCATAAAAATATTCACATTTTATAAGTCCGCTGAAAATAGAGTGAGGCACATTTTATTCCATTTAGAAACCTCTTTTTAATGGTTTTGAAAGTTTGAAGCATTAAAGTTTGATGTGGTTTTGGTCGTGAAGCGCAGGGCCTTGTTATTATATGGGCAAATCGGGACTTTGCCCAGGGCCCCCGACTTGAAAGGGGCCTCAATTTTAAATGTTTTTTTCTGAAATATTCTTTTTTATATCAAAATTTTATGAAAAGTTAAAAAAATTTCATAGTTTGGGGCCCCAAAATCTATCAATGCCCGTTGCCCCCAGTTGGTCATAATCGGGCGCTGTTGAAGTGTCTTCATTATCGGATTCCGTTTCACTTTCCTGGTCTCCTTTTTATCATCTGTTACTCTTCCACTAAGTGCTCTTTTCGAAAATTAAAATTTGCTTCAAAACTAACAAAAAAAAATCAAAGGTAAATCTGAAATATTCGCTATAGCTCTTCGTTATATAGAGAACGTTTATAGTGTTATTTAAGCCTTAAAGTTACGTTTCCATGAAAAATTTCGTTATAGGGAGATTCTACTGTATATATACGCTTTTGATATCGTTGGAGAGTGTCTAGCTCTTGATATAGATTTCACGCTTAAGAGACATGCTTTAAATTTTTATTTAAAAAAATTGGCGCAAGGACATCTGATTCGGCTTGGGTATGATATAGATATCAAAATTGATGAGGGAGACGGTCCCTGACATCGTTTGACATTTCAGGGGATGACGAACTTTAAAGTGCTAAATCAGGTATGGGCAACCTTTGAAAAGTTGTGGGCCAAACTTTAGGATATTAGCGAAGTCGCGGGCCAAACCTACACCTCCTAGATAAAGAAGGCCTGAGAACAGAAACTTTTATGTCATCAATAGGTCTACTACAATGACGTCATCACAGTTTTACTTTCACAAAGTAAAACTATTTAAAATTTCTGGTGAATGTTACAAATTTTAGAAAGTATTTTCAATTGAAGATAAAAAAAAAATACCTGTCTGATAAAAAAATAATTTATTATGATCTATTTCTGTATCATATTACACAATTAGTGATAGTTAAAATTTCCTATTTATCGTAAAACTAAATTTTGTATCTTAAATCATTAAAATGTTTTATGCGGGAGTAAATTCACCACAAACTTTGAATACTTTTACTTAGTGAAAATAAATGTATGATGACGTCATTTTAGTGGACCTAGTGATGACGTGAAAGTTTCTGTTCTCAGGCATATATCTAGGTGGTGTTGGCCAAACCTGCGGATTTTAGCGAGGTGGCGGGCCGTATAATTGAGATTTATATGGGATATTGAATGATTTATACGGAGTTTTCAAATGTTCCGCGGGCCGGCGGTTGTCCATATGTGTGTTAAAGTGTAATATTTCGGCCTTCGAAATACGTTTGGGGAATTTGCTTCTATTTAGCTTATAGAACTTCAGAATGTGGTGGGAAAAATTAAATTTTAGTATTATACATATATAGTAAACTATACTATTTTATATAACCTATATTGGTTATCGTTATGTAGTAGTGGGTCGCGAAAAAAAAAATCTCGTTGAAGATTTTTTGAAGAGTAGGACAAAAAAGTTTGAGAACCACTGCTCTACATCAAGATTTTCTCAGTGTTAGTTCGAAATGGCCCCCCCTTTCGACGATGGCACCCAGACCTTGCTTACCGTACCGCGCCGAACACTGAAGATCAATTTCATTAAATATGGATAAAGTAGCAACTTTTTTTTAAGACTTGAAAATTGAATTTAGTTTATCATTTTTGGATTTTTCTTTAACCTTCATTTAATCTCGTCATTTTAAAGCATCTTTTATTTAGACCTTCCAAGGCGCAGCTTAAAAACGAGCAAAAATATTTTGCTTCATATTGTAGCTGTTTCAATGACAAAATTAATGGTGCTAAAATTATAAACGAAACCTATATGTAAAAACAATTTATTCCTTTTTTTTGTGTCGCAAAGAAGTTAACTTTTTGGCAGTGACTTGAAAACTGGCGACTCCCATGTCTTTTATGTCGAATTATGTCTATTTCCCATGTCTGTCCATGGCGAATTATGTTGGTCCAGATGTTAATGATTCATTTTTAAAACATTACAAAATATCAAAAGTACGAATTATCAAACACTTAATGATTTTATTATCTATCAGATTAATGAGAGAACGTAGGATTTGTGTATCATTCTGTTTTGAGAAGTGTAATAATTATCAATATCTAATAATTATTTATATTGTTAATTTAAAAAGTTAAAGCTGTATTAGTATAATTAGTAATACTACTTATTATTTAGTTTATTTCAAATTTTGGCGTAAAAAACATATTTCTTGTGAATATTATTTGGTTTATATGTAAGGAAAACACAGGACTAATCAGTGTGTACCTGTACTTCGTGCGGAAAAGATCAAATACATGGATACTTCCGGATTAATTGTGACTTAACCCTGTCCAGAGAATCCCTGTCAAAGAATTCAGATTTTCAAAAAGAACTTAAACATGATCATATGAGTTCATATTAAACAGAAATCTTGCTAAAGCATTTAATAATTCACTTAGTGGTTAAATAATTGGAGCAGATAAATAAAACCAATAATTAATGTGAACTTATGCATTTTAAGGGAAGAATTTACACGTACTTAATGAACAATATCTAAATACATATGTACTTACATAATACTGTACAGTTTATACATTATCACACTTTAATGCAGTTTAAGTAATCTAAGAAATATTTTCAGGTGTGAAAGAATTCTAATTAAAGAAAATCTAAATAAAAATTGCAAGAAAGACACATATAGTAAGAGCAAACAGGAAGCTGTTTAGTGTCTAATATGGAAACCTTTTATCTGGCTCATAGCAACAATTAGGCGACAAAATAGAGGTTAAGAAAAATTGATTTAAATATTTGCACCAGCCGGCACTGGAAATGAAATGGATTATCTTATACCCCTTTAACTCCCACCCCCCGTGTTTGTGTTCTGTCAAGCCTAAATTAGGGTCATCTACCTATAGGGGGGGGGCTTGGGCGGAGGACTTTTTAAGGGAGTCTAACGCATATTCACGTAACATCTGGAGAAAATCGCCCAAAACTCTAGACCGCTAGATCGACAGCCACGCGAGGAGAAAGAATTCCGAACCTGCACACTAAGACGCTTCCCAGTGCTCAGCTTTTTATAAATTCGGCCATTCGTCGGCATGATTTGAATAGAAAAGAAAGACTAGAACTACTGTAAATTCACATTTCAAAATGTATCCACTGATTTTTCTTTTTAATGCTTTCTACTGGGATCAAATTTCATCATTCTGTTATTCATTTTAACGAGAACTACACTCTCGTTAAAAAAACTGCCCAACAGATGTGGGTTTAAATGACATTAAATTATGTAAAATATCGGTATCGGTGAAGTATCGGTATCGGCCGATACCATAACTTAAAAGTATCGGTATCGGCTATTTCTGAAAATGAATTTATAGGTAAAGTATCGGTATCGGTCATCGGCGAAAATGTGGTATCGGTCGATCCCTAGTAGTTTTACTTCATGGGCGTAACACACCGTGATGCGGTAGGTAGTACCCGTCTTCGACGTCTGAATCTTCTTTCAACTCTTCCATATGTTGTAATAATTCATATTCGTTGAGAAAATCTGAATAAAGTGTTTGCATAGTGGGATCACGTTCTAAACGCATCCATAACTGATCTAGTCTTTTTGATGCGATTGCCTTAGAATGTCCTAACATTTCTTCGGAAGAATCTGGTTTGAATGGCATTTCCACAACGTATCTACCATTCGGTTTCCTATAATGCGTTTTTGCGAAATGTTTGTTACAATACTTTAACTCATCGTTGCAAGTTTCGTTTGTTTCTACCTCTTCAATTTCCCAAAAACGTTTGAGAGTTTTATTAAGGATGTCTAGGTTTTTAGTTAAAAAACATTGTTTAGAAGAATTATAAGTAGGGTTGTCTGAAATAACACCTGAAACAAGATAACCAAAACAACTTGATTGTAAGAATAAGTTGTCTGCTAGCTTTATTTTATCGCTATTCAATAGAGAAAAGAACAATTCCGCGCCAATAAGGATATCTATTTTTTGAGGAATAAAAAATGATGGATCAGCTAGTTTAACTTCACTTGGAATTTTTAAGTTCGAAATATTTAATTTTGTAGAAGGTGTGAAACTTGTTATGTTAGGAACAATTAATAAATCTACTTCCCATTGCGAATCCCTATTTTCATTCGATAAGAGAGCCGAAACTTTTTTCTTTATGTTTACCGATGTATCATTCAAACCCGTAATTGGGATGTTTATTTTCTCCTTTCTCAAACCCAATAAATCTGCTGCAGTAGAGGAGAGAAAACAAGACTCGCTGGCAGAGTCAAGAACGCCTCTTAAGGCCCCTCCTCAGACAGAAATTTTTCTGATTCGCGTTTTGAGGAACAATTTCCTACCCCCCTCACAAAAGCTCCTATCGCGAAATGCGATAGCTCGCGTGTCCGTTACTGATGGGAAATTTATGACCCGTTGGCACGTGTGTCAAGCTGGCCGGACCACATTCCGCAAAATGGAAAAAAACATAACAAAAAATTAGTGCTATATTAGTGCTAATTAGTGCTCGAACCTCGGAATTAGTGCTAATTATTTAAGCGAGTAATTCACAATTCAATGTGGTCCGGCTATCTTGACGTCAAGCTGGCCGGCCACATACAGAAAAAATAATTTTTTATCAAATTTCGATACATACAGAATTAGTGCTACATTAGTGCTGGCTGAATACCAAATTAAAGAATTTTTGATTCGTATTTAAAAAAGTTATTAAATAAATGATGTGGTCCGGCTATCTTGACGTCAAGCTGGCCGGCCACATCAAGAAAAAATTATTTTTTACCAAATTTCGATACATACAGAATTAGTGCTACATTAGTGCTGGTTGAATGCCAAATTACAGAATTAGTGCTCCGTATTTAAGAAAGTTATTAAATAATCAATGTGGTCCGGCTATCTTGACGTCAAGCTGGCCGGCCACATACAGAAAAAAATATTTTTTCCCGAATTTTGTTACATACAGAATTAGTGCTACATTAGTGCTGGCTGAATACCAAATTACAGAATTTTTTATCCGTATTTAAAAAAGTTATTAAATAAATAATGTGGTCCGGCTATCTTGACGTCAAGCTGGCCGGCCACATCAAGAAAAAATTATTTTTTACCAAATTTCGATACATACAGAATTAGTGCTACATTAGTGCTGGTTGAATGCCAAATTACAGAATTAGTGCTCCGTATTTAAGAAAGTTATTCAATAATCAATGTGGTCCGGCTATCTTGACGTCAAGCTGGCCGGCCACATACAGAAAAAAATATTTTTTCCCGAATTTTGTTACATACAGAATTAGTGCTACATTAGTGCTGGCTGAATACCAAATTACAGTATTTTTTATCCGTATTTAAAAAAGTTATTAAATAGATAATGTGGTCCGGCTATCTTGACGTCAAGCTGGCCGGCCACATCAAGAAAAAAATATTTTTTACCAAATTTCGATACACACAGAATTAGTGCTACATTAGTGCTGGTTGAATGCCAAATTACAGAATTAGTGCTCCGTATTTAAGAAAGTTATTAAATAATCAATGTGGTCCGGCTATCTTAACGTCAAGCTGGCCGGCCACATACAGAAAAAAATATTTTTTCCCGAATTTTGTTACATACAGAATTAGTGCTACATTAGTGCTGGCTGAATACCAAATTACAGAATTTTTTATCCGTATTTAAAAAAGTTATTAAATAAATAATGTGGTCCGGCTATCTTGACGTCAAGCTGGCCGGCCACATCAAGAAAAAATTATTTTTTACCAAATTTCGATACATACAGAATTAGTGCTACATTAGTGCTGGTTGAATGCCAAATTACAGAATTAGTGCTCCGTATTTAAGAAAGTTATTAAATAATCAATGTGGTCCGGCTATCTTGACGTCAAGCTGGCCGACCACATAAAGAAAAAATTATTTTTTCCCGAATTTTGATACATACAGAATTAGTGCTATATTAGTGCTGGCTGAATACCAAATTACAGAATTTTTTATCCGTATTTAAAAAAGTTATTAAATAAATAATGTGGTCCGGCTATCTTGACGTCAAGCTGGCCGGCCACATCAAGAAAAAATTATTTTTTACCAAATTTAGATACATACAGAATTAGTGCTACATTAGTGCTGGTTGAATGCCAAATTACAGAATTAGTGCTCCGTATTTAAGAAAGTTATTAAATAATCAATGTGGTCCGGCTATCTTGACGTCAAGCTGGCCGACCACATAAAGAAAAAATTATTTTTTCCCGAATTTTGATATATACAGAATTATTGCTATATTAGTGCTGGCTGAATACCAAATTACAGAATTTTTTATCCGTATTTAAAAAAGTTATTAAATAAATAATGTGGTCCGGCTATCTTGACGTCAAGCTGGCCGGCCACATCAAGAAAAAATTATTTTTTACCAAATTTCGATACATACAGAATTAGTGCTACATTAGTGCTGGTTGAATGCCAAATTACAGAATTAGTGCTCCGTATTTAAGAAAGTTATTAAATAATCAATGTGGTCCGGCTATCTTGACGTCAAGCTGGCCGACCACATAAAGAAAAAATTATTTTTTCCCGAATTTTGATACATACAGAATTAGTGCTATATTAGTGCTGGCTGAATACCAAATTACAGAATTTTTTATCCGTATTTAAAAAAGTTATTAAATAAATAATGTGGTCCGGCTATCTTGACGTCAAGCTGGCCGGCCACATCAAGAAAAAATTATTTTTTACCAAATTTAGATACATACAGAATTAGTGCTACATTAGTGCTGGTTGAATGCCAAATTACAGAATTAGTGCTCCGTATTTAAGAAAGTTATTAAATAATCAATGTGGTCCGGCTATCTTGACGTCAAGCTGGCCGACCACATAAAGAAAAAATTATTTTTTCCCGAATTTTGATATATACAGAATTATTGCTATATTAGTGCTGGCTGAATACCAAATTACAGAATTTTTTATCCGTATTTAAAAAAGTTATTAAATAAATAATGTGGTCCGGCTATCTTGACGTCAAGCTGGCCGGCCACATCAAGAAAAAATTATTTTTTACCAAATTTCGATACATACAGAATTAGTGCTACATTAGTGCTGGTTGAATGCCAAATTACAGAATTAGTGCTCCGTATTTAAGAAAGTTATTAAATAATCAATGTGGTCCGGCTATCTTTACGTCAAGCTGGCCGGCCACATACAGAAAAAATTATTTTTTACCAAATTTCGATACATACAGAATTAGTGCTATATTATTGCTGGCTGAATACCAAATTACAGAATTTTTTATCCGTAAACAAATAATGTGGTCCGGCTATCTTAACATCAAGCGATGAGTCCAGAGAAAAACATGCGTCAGACATTTCTTCCGAAGAATTTTCTCCCGAATTTTCAAAAAGTACGAAAATCCATGCGAAACAGGGAACATGATGCAAAACACGGATAAAATATACTATACTATCAGGAATTCGGACATATTCCTGCAACAGAAAGTGCAAGCAGTGCACAGTATCTCCTACCGTGTTATCTTCTGAAAATGATGATATAGACGAAGATTGTACCAAAGCTCCTTATTGTAAACTTAAGGATTTTGAAGAAAATTTTCAACACGATACTAAGATAAAGCGATGGCTGAAAGGTCCCAAACGTAAAAATATGGCTAGTGAAATGAAACAATCTTCAGCTTCAGAATTGAGAAGGAAAATGGCAAACAAAATGATGGATTTTGGTGACCGTGAACCTCTAATGCTGTACAATGAGCACGTTCTTCGTCAATTAAAGTATGAAACTTCTCATTCTGATGTTTTAGACAAAGATCCAATTTTTTCGGTTTGGAGAATGAAATATACATCACTGTTTCTTGGAGTAATTAAAGATATTGGATTGGATCCATTCTTTGTTTACTATTGGACAACAACGCAAATGGAATGGTATAAAAGTTATGCATCTGAGAAAAGAAATGTACTCAGCATTGATGCAACTGGAAGTCTTTGCAAGCCTCCAAAACGACCCAAAACCATCGTTGAAAAGAAACCTGCACATATTTTCTTATACCAAGTCGTTGCTAAAGCTACTACTGGCCCTTCTGTTCCAGTAGTGCAAATGATTTCACAACGCCACGATGTCTTGTCCATTGATAGATGGCTGAAACAGTGGTTGAAAGAAGGTGCCCCTGTGCCTGAAGAAATTATAGTAGATGCATCAGCTGCATTGCTAACTTCGATTTCAAGATGCTTTAATGGGTATCAGAACGTACAGGATTACGTGAAAGATTGTTTCAATATCTTAAGCGGGCAATCATCTTACCTTCCACGAACTTATATCAGAATAGATGTAGCTCATTTTATAAAAACAAGTACGGGATGGAATTGCTTCAAAAACGTTGATCGTAGAGTAAAAGACTTCTATTTACGCTGTTTAGGTGTGCTTACAAATTGCACCGATTTTACCAGCCTTTATAGAACCTTTTACAAAAGTTGCAGAAAAATTACCATAGTGGTCAGGCGTAATGCAGCCATACTTTTAGAGTGGAATTCCTGCGAATGTTGAATCTTATTTCAAGGATTTAAAGCAGTCTATATTCCATGATAGTGAATTGGCCATAAGAGTACACAAATTTTTAATTACCCATATAAAAGCACTTCAAGGTACTCTTAAAAAAGAACCTCAAAAAACTACTCGGAAATTGATTTCAGTTCAAAGTACATAAACTGAACAAATATAATGAGAAATTTGCACTTTGTGCAATTCGATAAGCCTGTTCTACATAAAAACGGAAGATTTCAGTTGGCTTACGCTCAGGATAGTGAATAAACGTCTAATCACATAACTATGAGAATTTTCAGAATGTTTCCTCTAAAACTAGAATAAGAACTGACATTGAGATAAAATTTGAAAAATTATTTAATTTTTAAAAAAATATTATTAAACTTGGCATTTTTTTCAGAGAATTATTTATTTTCTTGACTTTCACTGACGCTCAGTAATAAACGTACGAGGATATAATTATGAGAATTTTCAGAATGTTTCCTACGCAACTAGAGTGAAAGGAAGATGTTTTCGATGAACTTACACCAAAGATGACAAAGTAGAATGCCAGAAATATGAAAATGTTTAGACTGTTTCCTCACAAATCATACTGTGATCTGAAACAAATTCCAAATTTGGAAAGTTACTTAATCTTTTGTAAAAAGATGTTTCTGCTGTTTTGTTGTACTTGAAAGTTATACTTGAAAGTCCGCTGTTTTGTTGACATTCACTCCATATAAGAAATAAACTGACAATGCTAGAACTATGCCATTTTCCAGAATATTTCCTCGGAAAATGTACTAATGGACTACTGAAAATATCAAATCTGAAGGAAATTTTGTGTTTCATAAAAAAAGAAGAAAATACATTGTTTTTTAAACTGAAATTCAAAATTTGCAGACTAAAACATTGTCTATCAAACGTAACTTTGAAAATTTGGACCACCTCATAATCAAATCAAAAATGTGATTCTTCAGCTTCTTATTCAACTCTGATTTTTGTGAGTTTGAATGACAAATAAGCAGGGTTGGCAAGTTTTTTGACTCATGATATTTTTTGATGGTTTTAACTATGGTTTAAACTGCCACGTCAAAAACCGTATGTCAAATGCCTTAAATATTGTACTTTTAAAAATATATACTACGCATTAGAATAACGCATTACATATAATTTATTTTAACACAATTGCAAATATTGAATGATTGTTATTGATTATTAATATTACTCTACCACAAATATTGATTGTAGTAAAAATACTAATTGATTTCTTCATAATTGCGCACATTGTGAACTTTTAAGAAATATTGTAAACATCTTTTATCTATTTTGTATCAAGCATGTTTAGAAAAGGAAAAAGAGTGTGGAAAAGTAATTTTATTGCATATCTAATATTTCCAAAACATTATTCTTTTTGTTATAACATTAAAAGTGTACATTATGAATCTGCATAAAAAATTAGGAAATTTCTTAATTCCTTCCATGGCTTGTAAGTTTCAAATATAAGAATGTAAAATTCTAATGTCAGATTATGTATTAATATTTGGAATAAAGCGCTGTGATCTGCAAAAAATGCTTAATTTGTTTACATCTATCGGGGTTATTTATTTAAAAAAGAGCATTGTGTTTTTTATAAGAATGTGCTTACTCATGATTTGTAAGTTCTGAAATTTTTTATTATTCTATTAGCCCGAATATAATGAGATATTTTTTGACTGATCATTTCCCCTAAAAATCTCACTAATGCTATATTTGAGGCCTAGAAAATGAATTTATTAAATATCTTTGTGATAAATGTCAGTGTCGCGTTACATTCAGTCTAATATGGTAATTCCATTTTGAATGGGAAACTTTAGTATACTGATAATTAAAGGTGCTGATCTTTTATTACTTTTTATTTTAATGACTGAAATTACTATGTTATTGGTGGTTGCTTAAAACCCTTTTAATTTAGGTATTTAGATTAAATCAAAAGTGAGTTTAATGTTTGCTTCTAGGAAATGTTTTACTCAACATTTTACTCAATAATACACAAAACAACAGTGAAGTAAGATGACTCAACATTCAAATTTCAATTCATTGATGTTGCTACTCCCTTTTTGTGTTGTTTTATGTACTGTATGGAGATCTTAATCTATATATTTAATAGTAACGTCTGTATTTTAATTAAACGCATTGACCCGCGGTACAATAAAACATGTTTAATCGTATACTCCACCTACAAGAGTTTCATTGTACCGTGTATTAAGGCTACAAAATAAGTAAATTTTTACTAATTCTTAAATTTATTTTCTTTTAATTCTGGTTTTAGGAGATTGAAGACTAAAATATAGTGATTACAATGTTTGAAAAATAAATAATGATACACATAAGATTGAGAATAAGGAAGTTAAACTAAATTTCTTTTAGAAAAAAATAGGGGCCAAAGCCCCTAGTCTCGCTGCGCTCGCTTGTCGTCTGAAGCTTTCAGCCACTAATAAGGCATATTCGAGGGGGAAAAAAACATAATTTCAACAGACGAAAATAAAGATAGGATCAGGTAGAATGTTACCAAGCTACACACTGCTTGGTTCTCGTATGTTCCTTGGAACATAAAAATTTTAACTTCACGCTATTTTTAACTGTGTAAAACCTACGAAACACCTTACGTATTTGCCAGCCATGGCGGTTTTCATAATTTGGCAACTAACGTGTCCGTATAGTTATGAATTATTTGTAAGAAAGCAGTACTTTCACTGTACTTCATAATTTGTTTTTGAGGTTAAAAAGGAGAAAGATCAGTCTTTCCAACCATTTCTCTTCCTCAATTTTGCCTAAAGTACATAAGTGTAATTTGATACTTATGTAAGTAAAACTTCAGAAATAATTCTAGTTTTTCGTTTCGCCACGCCTCCGCAGGCAAAAGGATGGATTAAGCTCTTTTTGTCAAACCACAACCTTTATTCAAAAGTGGTCAAAAGCAGATAGGAGAAAATTAATCATGCTCACCTGTCGCTTATGCGCGATTACCAGTGCTATGTTCGGAAGTGATTGGGTACTTTAAGTGACAGCCATTTCCTACCTACTTCAGAATCAGAAACAAAACAGTGAAACGTCCTGAGATACACCCCTCTTAAAAATGTCCTTACTAATGGTTAACATGTTAAAAATTATGATGAATATGAAAGTCGTTTTTAATTTTGAATTGTAATTATAAGTGAATTTGGCATAATATTGATGAATTTCAAATTGTACCACAAACTCAGTGAGGGCTTAGAACTTGGCGGAAAAAATACTTCACTACATATTTTTTTTCTTTTTTTTACGACAGTTGCAGATGGTATACAAGTATCAGGTGTATAAATCCTTTGCTCGCATATTATTTCAGTTTTTCTGTTTTTTTGCCAATTCCAGCCCTGGAACTAATAGTTTTTTATATAAAAAATTCAAAAATAATTACTTTTTTTAGTGAGTAGCCGCCACCTTCACGTCCAGATAGTCGGCCCACATTGGCATTAATTTTGTATGCATTGAAATTCCAGAAAAAATAATTTTTTTTCTTTATGCGGCCGGCCATTTTGACGCCATGATAGCAGGATCACATTGTTTTTTACTAACGTTCTTAAATACGGAGCACAAATTCTGTAATTTGGCATTCAACCAGCACTAATGTAGCACTAATTCTGTATGTGACAAAATTCGGGAAAAAATATTTTTTTCTTTATGTGGCCGGCCAGCTTGACGTCAAGATAGCCGGACCACATTGATTATTTAATAACTTTCTTAAATACGGAACACAAATTCTGTAATTTGGTATTCAGCCAGCACTAATATAGCACTAATTCTGTGTGTATCG
Source organism: Cheiracanthium punctorium (assembly GCA_038373885.1). Classification (NCBI taxonomy): domain Eukaryota; kingdom Metazoa; phylum Arthropoda; class Arachnida; order Araneae; family Cheiracanthiidae; genus Cheiracanthium; species Cheiracanthium punctorium. The sequence goes on along the minus strand of JAWZYV010017846.1, from coordinate 549,319 downwards.
AAATTTGGTAAAAAATATTTTTTTCTGAATGTGGCCGGCCAGCTTGACGTCAAGATAGCCGGACCACATTGATTATTTAATAACTTTCTTAAATACGGAACACAAATTCTGTAATTTGGTATTCAGCCAGCACTAATATAGCACTAATTCTGTGTGTATCGAAATTTGGTAAAAAATATTTTTTTCTGAATGTGGCCGGCCAGCTTGACGTCAAGATAGCCGGACCACATTGATTATTTAATAACTTTCTTAAATACGGAGCACTAATTCTGTAATTTGGCATTCAGCCAGCACTAATGTAGCACTAATTCTGTATGTATCGAAATTTTGTAAAAAATAATTTTTTCTGTATGTGGCCGGCCAGCTTGACGTCAAGATAGCCGGACCACATCATTTATTTAATAACTTTTTTAAATACGAATCAAAAATTCTGTAATTTGGTATTCAGCCAGCACTAATGTAGCACTAATTCTGTATGTATCGAAATTTTGTAAAAAATAATTTTTTCTGTATGTGGCCGGCCAGCTTGACGTCAAGATAGCCGGACCACATCATTTATTTAATAACTTTTTTAAATACGAATCAAAAATTCTGTAATTTGGTATTCAGCCAGCACTAATGTAGCACTAATTCTGTATGTATCGAAATTTGGTAAAAAATAATTTTTTCTTGATGTGGCCGGCCAGCTTGACGTCAAGATAGCCGGACCACATTGATTATTTAATAACTTTCTTAAATACGGAGCACTAATTCTGTAATTTGGCATTCAACCAGCACTAATGTAGCACTAATTCTGTATGTATCGAAATTTGGTAAAAAATAATTTTTTCTGTATGTGGCCGGCCAGCTTGACGTCAAGATAGCCGGACCACATTGATTATTTAATAACTTTCTTAAATACGGAGCACTAATTCTGTAATTTGGCATTCAACCAGCACTAATGTAGCACTAATTCTGTATGTGACAAAATTCGGGAAAAAATATTTTTTTCTTTATGTGGCCGGCCAGCTTGACGTCAAGATAGCCGGACCACATCATTTATTTAATAACTTTTTTAAATACGAATCAAAAATTCTGTAATTTGGTATTCAGCCAGCACTAATGTAGCACTAATTCTGTATGTATCGAAATTTGGTAAAAAATAATTTTTTCTGTATGTGGCCGGCCAGCTTGACGTCAAGATAGCCGGACCACATTAAATTGTGAATTACTCGCTTAAATAAGCAGCACTAATTCTGAGGTTCGAGCACTAATGAGCACTAATATAGCACTAATTTTTTATCCTGTTATTTTTCATTTTGCGAAATGTGGTCCGGCCAGCTTGACACAGGTCCCGTTGGCGGGTTGGGAGATTTTGACCTGTGACCTCCGTCTACATGCCCCCGCTGCCTGAGCAAAATTTATTTTCAGTTGAGTGTATTCGTTCGAACCATAGGCGCAACCACGGAGGGGGCTATGGGGGCTGAAGCCCCCCCTAAAGGTAGAAAGTTAGAAGTGAAAAGCGTTAAAAAATGAAAACTGTCGCTAATGAAATAATTTTTTTTAGTTCTTTCTTTCTTTTTTTAACTGTCCTCAAATTATTTCTAACCAATAAAGTTTTTAAATAAATGCTCACAGTTAGTTGAAACACTCTTACACACGGTTACAACGTTGCTCAAAAGATCAGATAATTATTTATGACTCTATAATGAGTTACATTGCTTATGTTCTATGGGACAGTCAAGTAATACCGAATATTTTGACGTTATAAGAGAGTTGTAACTAACCGAGATCACTATGACTGAGTTCAGCAATATTATGTAGCCCCCCCCCCTAAACTAAAATCCTGGGTGCGCCACTGGTTCGAACAGATTTAAATTGCAGGATACTCAATGATAAATTACAAGTACAATAAAAATTTTATTTAATTTGCAAAGGAGACTGCAATTTGTAAAGTGTTGTTATAAAAATTAACATTTTAAAAGAAAATATCGAAGCGCGAATATGAGAAATTTTACATCGTAATTATTCTACTATATAGTTACGCTGAACCCTGACTGGCTGACTCAATTTGTAAAGATTCCAGGCAAACCACTTCGATGTAAATATTTTACCTCCATTACTCCAAAAAGATTAAAAACCAGAAAAAGCCTAATAACACCCACACCATTCATACGATCCGCTTGAAATTTTTCATAACTATGTATAAAAATATAAAAACAATCTCTGTTACTTTGAAAATCTGAAAACCCACCGGTTCCCTAATTTTTTTAAGAGATTTTTTGCCATTTTCAGCTCCATTTTATTTCAGAGATTCAAAAAAGCGAATAATTTGAGTGAAAAAATTAGACTTTCAAAGTGTAAAAAAATTGTCATATTCACGTCACGGTTATCTATCTGCCTTTGAAGGGAAAATTGTGATTCATTCCTTTAAAATTGTTTTTCTAGATTACATAGTTTATTTATTTATTTTTTCACAAATAAATCGTCTGCATGGATATGAGAATGACTGTGAACACAAAACGAAATCTTTTGAATGCCATAAGTTTCCGCGCGTTTCCAGAAGAGGATGAAATTCGATTTGGGTGTATAATAAAAATTGAATAGGAAGTTATTTATTTTAGGTAGACGAAGACTAAATGTATTCAGTGTAGACATTTTCGTCGAATGTTTTTTCAAGCGCCCGTTGTATTTGCCTCCACAACGGGCTTTGATTTCTAGTTTGGTTAATATGATGAAAAAGTGACACAAAAATAATACATTTTTTTTAAACTTCCTTATATACATAATTGCTTAAATCTGGGCGTTGAAAAACACTTTCATTAAAAGTATGCAGTTGCGACAAATTAAAATATGCATAATAGTTTACACGATTGATTGTGTAAAATATTTTCGTGTATAATAGAAATTTACCTACTTCCTAGTCCTTGACTTTGTTTTCTGATCTTTAATATATATATAATAACTTTAAAAAGTGGCAATTTGGGGCGAAATAGGAATTTTTTTCCCTCGAAAACACAATTTTTGCGAATTTTCAAAATCGATATCAGCAGAGTACGGAAAGTTTTTTCTTGGGTTGGCTAATAACCGTGTTCTTTTTTTTTTTTTTTTTTTTTTTTTTAAAAGAAATTAAGTTTATCAATACAAAATTATATCTCATACAACCCCCCTCCCCGAAAAAAAATTCTGGCTACGCTCCTTTCCTCATCGATTAGCATATAACGACTATGTTACATCATAAAACTATTAAAAGTGGCGTTTTTGTTTCCGCTCACCGGATTTTTGAAATCTGTATCAGCCGAATGCTGGAAAGTTGTTCCTGGGTTAGTAAGTAACTGCTCAACCCCCTCCCCTCCTAAAAATAAAAAAACGGACAATATCTTCAGATGGCACTGGCTCATTTAAAATCGGGTATTTTAGCGAAAGCATTTCCAAAAATAAAATTTACCGGATTTTGGAAATCTTTAATAGTTCTGCGGTAAAAATGCTTCTTATTTTTAGAGTGTATCATATAAAGAAGTTTCCGCGCTCGTCTGATATCGATTTCAAAATTCGGAAAAATTGTGTTATCGGGAAGAAAATGTTTATTTTGGCCCTAATTCCCAAATTTAAAGGCGTTGGCGCCACCGGAAGACATTGTCGAACTTCGAAATAAATTACAGGGTTATTATCCAACCCAAGTGACAACTTTTCTGACCTCGGCTGATACCGATTTCGAAATTTTGCAAACTGTGTGTTTTCTGGAAAAAAATATATCCAGAACAGATAGAATCCAGACTATATATGTACACTACTGGTCAAAAGTATTGAAAGTTTCAGAATCTAACCATCTTTTCAAGAATAATACCACAAAAAATGGACAAAAAACTTGTTAGATTTATATCTTTTTAAGAATTTTTGAATTATAATTAGCGGGACGGAATTTTCGCAAATAAAAACAGAAAATTCGCAGGAAAAAATATGAAGGTTTGAAATTTTAATAAAATTCGCATAAACTACTTACAAAACATTTAATGTGCTGATACTTGCAGCCCCAGATGTGCAAAATAATTGAACTATCTGGAAATAAACTCCATTTGTTGCATTTGATTTCATGTGCAAAAAAGTTCATACAAAGTTTTTTCAGATGTGTTTTATCATTGTGTTCAGATCTAAATTCCCTGATTGTTGTTCAAGAGTTATTTTCAACATTTCTAATTTGTTCCACAAATGGGGAGCAAATGGTTAACTTGAACCAGGCGAAATACACGAAAGATGAGAGATAAATGACATAGTCAATTAATATCGTTTTGATATGGCAATAATGAAACAAAAAATTAGGTGGTTCGGGGGAGGGGGTCTTCCCCTGACGAGGCTCAAACAGCCGAGTTTCCTATCTATCTATCTATCTATATATATATATATATATATATAATATATATATATATATATAACTAATAAGTAAAACACAATATGTACTGCAAATAAGATATACCTCGCATTACATATACACAGTGGAACCTCCTAAAGTGACCACCTTCGTAAAGAGACCACAAGTCTATACTGACCACTTTTGTAAATTTTCCCTTTCTGATCACCGCACATTGCAACCTTTGTAAGTTGACCACTTTCTAAGATGATCAATTTTGTTGATTCCGAGGGTGGTCACATAAGGCAAGTTCCACTGTGTGTATATATATATATATATATATATATATATATATATATATATATATATATATATATATATATTGTGCTCAAGGTCTGGTATGTAAATTTATATTTCTAATTTTTGTTATCTTTTTGATTTCTTCTTTACTTTCTATACTAGGGTAGGGCCCAGATGTGTGGAGTTAATATCTCTTCTGATATGCCACACAACCGAAACCCTACTATTTGGTTTGCTGTAAATTATAATCCACTGTTTGTGGCCCCTGACGATGGTGACAGTGGTTATAATTTCCGTTCCATTATATTATCACAATAATTCTTGCACTTTATTTGGCTTCAAAATCTGGTTTCTAATTCTTGCTAATAGCTGTTATATTCTTATGCGAGATATGTCTTATTTGTAGTATGTTTTGTGTTTTACTTATAGTTATATATATATATATATATATATATATATAACTCGGCTGTTCGAGCCTCGTCAGGGGGACCCCTATGACCCCCCCTAATTTTTTAGTTTCATTATTGCCATATTAAAACGATATTAATTAACTATGTCATTTTATCTCTCACCTTTCGTTCTTTTCGCCTGGTAACCCTATGTTGAAATTTTTATGATTGTAACCTATTTATAGAAAAATACATGGGATGCATATCTATACCTTACGAAATATTGTAACAATGGATTAAAGTTGTTGCGAACTAATAGTATTTAAATATATGTAAAATTATGTCGCTTTTTTGGGACAATTCAATAAAGGGGGTGAGAGATAAAATGACATATTCATTAATAAAAGGCTGCTTTAGTTATTAAGAATGTAATCAACCACACCTAGAAAACAAGTGCAAATAAGCATTTATATTTAAAAAAAAAGCCTCAATATGTTGAAATCAATATCGTCCAATGTAACTAAGAAACACTCGTGAAATCAGCTTTGAAACAAAATAAATTGCACTGAAATCAGCTCATCAGCTTGTGAGCCAAGATCCTGTAATCAGAGGCATCTTCACGTGTCGGGCGTTTCAGTTTTGTATCCTCCCAATTAAATTAATTAAATGTCAATGAGCACAATTTGCATTGCCCAGCACGGAGTAAAATTTACACTGATATAACATTGAAGAAGTTTAAATGCACAGAAAATTTTAAATATGATCCTAAAAGCAAATTCTAATACTTTTGAGTTAGTTAAACACTTCATTTGATTGCGAAATTTCAAATCGGCTTAGAAATATTTTTGTGAGTAGTATGTTTTTGGATGTATTAATACCACAGAGAATTTTTTAAAAATGGTTAATATGAACAAATTCTTTAAATATATTCTGTTTTTTCCTCCCTTTTAGCCAACAGAATAAATAATGCCCGTTATAACTGCGTCCGTACTTCAAAATTTCGATGCGTAAACAATGTTTTTCCTTCATTTTTGATCAGTCATCATATTTAAATCTGGATTCATTTTGAGTTATTCAAAAAGCTATACTGTGGTCCTGGGACAATATACGAAAAAGGGGTCCCATCCAGCTGACCCTGACTCGACCCACCGAGAGGGGAGGAGGGGCAATTGCCTCGAATTCCACTCCTAGAGGACGTATGTTGCGAATTTTTGGCGCACAAGTCTCACGGGGAAATAAAATAATTCTGTCTTCCAAAACCTCTTCTGGATCACACAGACGCATTCACGTACTAAAGTTTAAACATGCAATCAGAAAGGAAAAGAAAGGCGCCAATATATTTGACTGATTACTAATGAAGCTTTTGTAACGGATAAGTATAAACATACATCTGGGACCCGAAAACGTAAGATGTAGAACTGCAATCAGAGGGTAGTATGAAAAGAAGGCGGACATTGTTGGAAGTTGGAATTACAGGGAAAAAAAAAAAAAAAAAAAAGATGCGGATGATTAATAGCCAAGTTCGATTAAAATTTGTCAAACACTCTGGTCACTAGTGACTTTCGGATTAGATGATGTGAGTTTGCCTATTCGATTGCGCGTGCATAGATACACACACACACACACACACATACAAATTAGTCCAATATGTTTTTACTTACTGGATAATACTATTTACTTATATTTCTTTTTAACCTTTACTTATATACTAAAGGTCCTTTTCTTTAGCATTTTATATAGCTGTGTGAAAAATTATATACAAGTAAAATATATATATATATATATATATATATATAGGTAATGAGCGTAATGAATAGTGCTTTAGTTGATTACCGAACATCAGAAGGAAACTTCGATATATATATGGAATTACAAAAGAGAAATAAACTTTCCTACAATTTTAGGTTGAAGCTGCTTCACCTAAAAAAGTTTGTGCATTTAAACTTTTTAAATATTATATAAGTGGAAATTGTACTCCGTACTGTGCAATGTAAATTGTCCCTCCATTTACATCATCCATCCGAAACAAATCTATTCCTTTTCAATACAAACCAAGCCTTTAAACAGAGAGTTTTTCTGCGAGGAGTCGTAAATCAAGTTCCTCCTTCTCCCCGTTTCATCTCTGCGGGTGGTAACGCAACAGGTGGGCAAGTGGGGGTGGAAAACATCTGAAAATTTTTCATCAAAAATGTGTAAATAAATCGCTAAAAATCAAATTTATGGATTAGATAAAAAATACTTATGTATTTGAAAAGGCAAAGTGCACTGAAATTTTTCTATCTTTACCAAATTTCAAAAAAGTTAGTCTGGTCTGAGAAAATCGCAGTTGACTGTCAGAATTCGTGTCTTTGTAGATAGATGATTGTGTTTAATATTAAATAAAAAATACATCAAAGCAATATTTCTAAAATCTGAAAGATGGAAAAGGTGAGAAGTCTTTCAAGAAAACAACAATGAAAGAAAAATTTAAAAATATTAATTTAGTGCCGAGATATTACTTGAAAACCGAAGTAATAAAATTCCCATTGCTTAACATGGAAAGGAAACTTCTTTCGATCTGTCTGAGGAAGAGCCTTAATGGTTTGAATCCCCCCCATGCGTCTCTGACATGTATTATAGCTGTGTTTATTAAAATGTTCTTATCTCCATTACAGAAAAAGGAAAGGCGAGGATTTTCTGGCGCCTGAAAATCAACAGATTCAGAACTGTTAGCTTGTTGATTTCGTTCTTGAGGTTGTGTATGCGTCGAGAGTCTGGGTTCACTCTCTCGGATGTTATGACTACTTGTCATGGGTATCGGCGGTGTGGAATATTTATGAAGCAATGTGTGATGATCTAATTTCTTTTCACAAACACAACAGGAACTTTTAGAGTTACATCTGGATAATTGGTGGAATGCACTTAAGCAATTTTTGCAAAGACGATTTTTTTTAACTAAATCTAACCTTTCGGATAATTTCATTCCTTTAAATACATTACAATGATACAGAGCATGTGTTTGTAATTTACAGGCGATACACAATTTAGGAGATTTGTCTGCCTTAACAAAAAGAGATTTCGATCTATCGGCATTAACTTTAGAAGGAATATTTGTTTGAATATTATTTAAGATTTGGCACCTCCTTTCTAAGAATTCGAGGAAATCATCAAATTCAGGTACATCGTTGTCTTTCAATGTTAATTCAAATTGCTTGCGAGTGTCTCGATCTAATTTATCAAGTACAATATTTAATAACAAGGCATTAGATAATTTATCTCTAGCGAAATTTAAGATTTTTAATGATCTAAGATTTTTCAAAATGGTATCTAATATGTTGCGTAGATCTTTTCCTGATTCATGCTTTAAGGTTTTAAGGTTATGCTTTAAGGTTAGGAGGGTTTTTAGCGGGAGGGGTTAAGGTTTTAGCGGGAGGGGTTAAGGTTTTTTAGAGGGTTTAAGGTTTTTATCATGCTTTAAGGTTAGGAGATTTAAAATGTTTTTGATATGACAGTTAACAATTATTCTTTGGTTTTCATAGCGTTGTTCTAAAGCTTTAAAGAGAGAAGAAAAGTTATCGTCAACAGTTTCTATGATTTTAGCGTCTCCCTTAAGCGATCCGATTATTTATAATGCAATTTTTCATTTTCAGAAAGTTCAGGATTTTCAGTAATTAAGCTATTAAACTGCGTTTTGAACAAGTTCCATTCCTCAAATTTTCCGCTGAAAAACGGAAGTGGGATTTTCGGAAGCTTTACAAAAGCCCTTTTTGGTTGATCACTCATAATAGATTCTTCAACACCTTTGTTTTGCACAGAGTCAGTATTTATAGTTTTTGGCTGAATCCTAGTTTAGGGTGCTTCTTCGCCAACGAGGCAATAACAGGTATAATGTGGTAACCTTGGCGACTTTATTTTGCGTTCTGGCAACCATGTGCAAATCCGCCATTTTGTTTCTGAATCGCGCGTTTTTGACTGACGGGACTCTTATTGTTTACATTATTAAATTTACTCTACTAAAAAGATAAGGGGGGGGGTTGAGGGGGGGCACAGCCCCCCCTCACACAAAAAGTAATTAAATTTTACTAAACCGATTCTATATGTACATGTTAGCACTTGTGAGACGTTTTAGCCGATGTTGTTAGTAATGCTTTACATTGAGTTAAGTCGTTTCTTTAATTTACGCATGCGCAGCTGTGTTTGTATGGGAACAGAATGATATGTGGTATAATTTAGTTTTGGTTCGAGAAGGATTTGATCGGCTTGTGTTAATGGAGCGCATGCGCGGCGGTTGGTTTGAATTATTCTATTGGTTTCTAAAAGCCATTTCTTATGGAAACTTGGAGGGGTTAACGACAAATGTTTTCGGATCCGTTTTTTTGGATAAACAATTAACTCCGTTAATTGTGTTTGTGGATTTAATCCTCCGTTTCTCACTGTGGATTAGATTTTGAGAGAAGGTAAGCGTGTTTTTCTAAATTGCGTGGTGTGTGGTTGTGGCAAAACGAAAAATTTTAGCATTAGATTTTAGGAAGTTCATTTTAGATTTCAAAAACATCTCTTTTTCTTGAGAGGATTACGAAAGAACGACTGATTGCAGCTAAAAGAAAATTTTAGAGTTCAGACAATCTGTTTTAGATTTCAGAAAATTGCTTTACCTGAATGGTTTATGATTAGTGTTTTGATTTAGGTTTATAGTTTAGTGTTTAGATTTTAGAAAATTCGTTTTAGATTACAGAAAATCCCTTCTAAAATAGTATCCACAAAAATTAAAAACTAAGATTTGTGAGACGACGAATATGATTATTTAAATAAAATAAAAAATCAGTTGTTCAACAAGTTATGTAGGTACAATAATTTTTGTTGTTTACAACTTTAATATTTATGCTTTTCAATTTGATTATTTTGTGTATTTATCGCTAATTTGGGTGCGTTTTCCCGTAGTGTCTTTGGGAGCATCTTGGCTCCCAGAGACAAGATGGGAAGACGCGGAAATTGGCGATTTTTGGAAAATCGCCAAGAAGCACCCTAAACTAGGAATCAACCTAGTTTTTAATTTGTTAATAGAGGTTTTGAGGCTTACCTCTAATTTTTGAATGTCATCATCCACTTCGAAAAGAGAGGTCTCGACTTTTTGGAATTCGTCTTCCTTTGCGATCATGTAGTATTCGTCCTTAAGCACTTCGAATTTCTGCTGTATAGTAAGCAAAATATCCAATTGAGCCTGAAGTTCAGGAATGTCCATGTTTTCTTGCCCTTCTGTGAGGACATTATTTAATTTCGTCAGCTGGCTTTTGATGCCGCCGCGCTTTCGGTTTAGCGCTGTAATATCAGTCATCTTAGCGATCTGAATTTATTACATTAAATTCAATCAAAGCGTATAAGATTACTTATTCCATAGAATCTGGTTTACCTCCGGGTCGCTAAGGACCAAAATGTGCGGAGGTTGCGTTAGTAAAAAGAGAAAAATGGACTGTAAAATGCGAAATGCGTTTATTTGATGCATGTTACTGCGTAGCGTACAAGAAAGAAAGTTGCGAGGAAAAACATTGCAAGTAGAAGGGTTGCCAAAATGGCGTGATTACAAAGTGCGCCAAGAACGGCGCTTGATGGCCAAGGATGTACATTGCAAAGACGGAAGAGTGCTGTCTGGGGCAAAAGGCAGTCTAAGTGTAAAAATCTTGTTTGTAATAAATGACATAAAAATATTAGGTAGTATGATTTGGTAATGAAGGAAAATTTGATAACGAAAGACATTTTACTGAAGTTTGGCTTTTTATGCAGGAAAAGGAGTTTTATGGGCAAATGCGTGAACACTTGAGGTTCTGCATAAACGGCTCCATGACTCTTACTTTTGAGGGGGCTTATTAAAAATAAACCCCTGTGCCCTGTTTAACCTGTATACTCCCATTGTTGCAAAGACGCAACAGCGGAGACTTTTTTTTTTTTTTTTTTTCGTGCTCCGTGTTCTGCATGCAGAAAGCTTTCCAATAAAAAGTTTTACCATAAAAATGATAGATTTTTTTTTTTTCTTAGCTCTGGTGCCACAAAATAGATGTTATATGTTTATATCTGTGTGTGCGTTTTGGTACTGCTGCTTAAAGGAATGGATCGATTTCAATGTCGTTATTACCGTATTAGCCCAAATATAAAGCAATGTTTTTTGACTGATCATTCCTGTAAAAAACCTGACTCGCGCTAATATCGAGGCTTAAACATAGGATTTTTCTTATTATCTTGATGAAATATTTCGGGGTCGCGTTATATTCAGGCTTCTGCGGTATTGTTATTATTATTATTTTATTGCTGGCTGGTACCAGCCGCTAGCGGGGATGTCAAATCATTTATAGCGAAGCTATCTCGATTATGGGTACACTGTTTATTCGTCATGTAAACGTAGTTGCTGTGATGATAGCTATGCCTAACAATGAGGTCCGCTAATAAATTCGAAAATGCTCTAATAGAGGGTTTCGAAGAGCCTGACTTCTCTGCAAGGAGTCCCCCTTCTGCGTGACAGCTGTGTGTGTGTGTGTGTGAGTGAACACGAAAGCTCCTACACGGTGTATTCAGTTTAGATATGCGCTCTGTTTAATTGTGATTGTGTGTGATTAAGGCAAACCTGCGCGAGGGGTATCTGCCTAAGATGAGGGATGCCTTGGTAGGAGGACTTTCTAAGGGGTTCTAACGCGTATTCACGTTACATCTGGAGAAAATATATATTATAAAACACCACCGTAAGACCGGTATTGATTTTGATGTGTATAGTACTTATAGTTTTTCTGTTGGGCAATTCTTGAAAGTGCGCTAGCGTTTAAACGGTACATTCGATTGAGCTCAAATTGGGTATATATGTTACAAACCGCCATAGTAAGACCGGTATTGATTTTGATGGTATAGGACTTATAGTTTTCCTACAGGGCTACGACAAAGATTTCTTTTACATTATGGACTATGGGGGGGGGGAATTATTGAAAGTGCGCTAGCGTTTAAACGGCGCATTCAATTGGGTTTCAATTTGGTATCTATGTTTGAATTATTCATCGATTAAAATTTATTTAAATGCTTGGTAATGATCTTAATCATAAGTGTTCGGAAAGTCGAGTGAAGTCACTCCAGATTTTTTATTTTTTTTTAAATTGTAGTTTTATCCCTTTTAGCGAGTTCTACTAATAATGGAGCACACGGAAAAGTCGTAATGTTCCTCAAAAGCCCCTTGTGTAATTAATAGTACTCAATGTAATTACTATTTAACAGTTGGTCAAACTTGAATAAACCTTGATGCAAGCCATTTGAAATAAGGTAAATATATGTTTAAATTAACGGAAAAAAATTCCCAATCTAAGGAATGGGATTTCGACCCGAAAGGGCTACTCTTGGTAAACCAGACAGCATGGCGAAGTGTGAGCTCTTAAAATATTGGGAGAAAATAATGGGAAGATAACCGCTTTATTTACCCCACATCTCGACGTATAACACGCACTTTCAAATTCGAAAATCTACTTCATTTTTAGAATATGAAATGCAGAATATAAAATACATTGCTTGACATAGCCTACATTTACAGATGCATGTTATACGCCGGGATATACGGTAAATTTCAAAATACGAAAAGATGTTAAATAAAAAGTAGTTGTTTGACAAAAATTCTATTGCATTACTTTTTTATCATTTATTTAAATATTAAATTATATTAGTTATTCTTTTTGACGTCCTTTCTAGATCCAGGAGTGTAACCTGCAGTCAACGGAGAAGAAGAAACCAGCCAAGATTTGACAAATACTGTTTTTGATATCATAAGAAAAATACTTATAATATTCTATTAATTTGTTTCTATTTTTAAAAAAAGCCTGTCGCCACTTTACTAATAAATGTTTGTTAAATATTGTACTTCTCTTCTTCTTTTTTTTTTTTTTTTACGAGTGTGAAACGTTGTCATTTGAAAATTGACTCCACTGAGACTGTTCAACTCCAGTAGCCAGTAGTCCATGCTCCAGGGCTGTTATGATTTTGCCCAACCCGAAAAAAACTGGGCGGATTTTTTCAAAACTTCAACTTTAATTAAGTAGATAATACATTTCTTAATACTAGTACACCACTTGAAAAGTTTATAAAAAGTTCCCTACCCCCCCCCCCCCCCCCACACACACACACACACACACAACCACTACCTAGGGGAAAAAAAGATCAGAAAGACTTCACATAGGCATAAAAACTTTCTAGAGAAAAGTTTTATGCTTATCTGTATTAAAATGAATAAGGATTTTTTAACCATAAAAATCATTACTTCAAAAAGTTCTAATTAAGCACTAGTATATCACTTTTAAAATTATTACTAATAGTCAATTTATCTAAGAGCAAACCATGGTTGGGGTTTTTGTTGTCATTGATTTATACGTTTTTTCCTGCATGATTAATAATTGTAATTACTTATTACTATTAATTTAACCATTTTTTATAATTGATTTTTGTAATCAATTAGTTGCCTTAAGCTGTATTTAGTAATAAGCAAAATTTTTTTCAAATATATTCTGAAACCCCATCCCTTCCTCTGAAAACCCCCCAAAAATACAGATAAACCCGACAAATCCTAATAAAAACTCCCCAAACCCCGAAAAAACCCAGTGGGTAGGTTTTTTCTGAAAAAACTCGGGTTTTTAACAAACCAGCCATGCTCCCAGTTGTTATCAGTGTGTACTGATCAGTCTTTTAAGGATCGAGCTCAGAATTGTTTTCGAAACTGAACAAGGTTAACAGTCTGTCAAAAAAAATATCATCAATAAATATCACTGGCGAAATAATTTCTCAAATTTTCACATTCCGATTCATTGAGAATAGTCTTCCCAAGTGAACGAAGAAATCATTCAAAAATTTATGAGGTGATATTGTGTATATTGTGTTATTCCCTTCCCCAACTCTTCAGAACCTTAAAATATAAAATACAAATAATTGTTTTATTTTGGTTTCCTTGAAAGTGTTTTGAATCATTTCAATCCTTGTAGCAACTACGGAGTAGAGTTTCAGTTGGAAGGAGCATGAATTGTTGGGTTTTCTCCATCTTTTGATCTTTCTCAAGCTGTGTTGTGCTTTAATACGAATTGAAAAAATGCTCAAAACACCGGCAGAAAGTACAAGAATTTTGTTGTTGTTGCATATCCGTACGTTCAGTACCGTTTGTAAATTGAGGACTTCTACTTTCTTGAGGATCTGACATCAATATGCTTGTCTATTTTTATGCAGCTGTACATATAGGTCGACCACATGAAAGTGGTACGACAGTCGCTCGCTACAGTACTACTTTCATTTGGGAAACCCATACATGTTTCGGTACTACTTTTAAACAACCAAAGGCAAGAATCTGGTTGGTTCGATTTTAACGAAATCGATTGCTAAATTGACTGAATTTTCTTTGATTCAACATTCTATTAAATCGTGTTGTTAAATCAATTAATTTTTTTAAAATTAAATTTGCGTTTCTAAATTCTCCCCTACAAAATAGCCTCACATGGCTTCGTGAACTGTATATCCTATTCCATTTCAGAAGTTCCCAAACTGTGGTATGCACATACTTATACAAACATACTGCTCCCCGCGTGTCACACACGCTCATGAAACTGATGACCAATATTTAATCCCTTATGAAACTGATTCCATCTAACTTACGGGATCAGTTTCATAATCAGTGAGACTAACATGATTTTCCAATCAACTGTCAGTTTGTTTAACTAAGTGTGTAATAAATGATTAAATGTAAGGAAAAACTATAGTATTTTAGTAAGGAATGAGTAAACTTCCTGATTTCTAAAATAATTTAAAATTCGACCTTATTTATTTAAAAAAAAGGTAAGAAAATCGGAAACACTTTCAGATTTTAAATAAGCCCTAAAGCGATATATATTAAAAGTGTACCATAATCCGTGCGTCTTCCCGATTTTCTTTCCTTATTCCATCAGTTGGAAAGTGTATATCATTATTCAGGAGTGTGTCGTATTTTTCTTCCTTGTTCCATAAGACACATTTTACACACGACCAGGGGCGTAGCCAAGGGGGGCGGGGTTAGGGCGGTCATAACCCCCCCATGAGAAATTTTTCGCCATACAAAATGTATATTCTTCACTACATCATCACACACACACGTATACATATATATGAGTTGTAGTAGTCGTAACCCCTCCCATGAAAAATTTCTGGCTACGTCCCTGCACACCACTGCTAGAACTGTTTTACAATATCCGCCAAGCATATTCCATTTGTACTTCACCGGTTTAAATACTTTTTGTAATGTGCATCATCATCCATGAGTGTGCCGTGTTTGTCTTTCTTGGGTTGATTGCTACTTGCACGCCCCGACTCTCGCAACGGTAGCTTTAACTAAGCATATGCAGTTACTACGACGATTTTTTATATTTATGTGGCAACCGTAGTTTAGAATTAAAATGGCGATTTGAAACAGCGTGTAAGTACAGAATCCCATTACTCATTCATTTATTTTGGGTTGCCAATTAATGTAGTTTTAATAATTAAGTGTCTTCAAATTCCTTAAATGGGGCGTTTATCGCTAATTTGTTCACTTTCGTTTTCATCTAGTCCAAATTTCCTCTTTGCATTTAATAACATTGGCACGTCCAAGATCTAATGAAAAGCGAAGACCAAATAGTTGTTATTAATTTGGGAGCGTTGAAACTTGTGCATAAGTCTAGAAACCCATGCCTGCAAAGCTCGCCAAAGTGCAGCGATTTTTTTAGGTTAATGAGAATGGGGGCGTTAAAATAGGAATCAACTCTTCCTTGTTCCATAAAACACATCTTTGGAATCGAAATCTTAAAAATCGCCTACTGAAACTGTTTTACAGTCTTCGCCAAATATATTCCAACTATACTTTAGCATTTTAAGTACTATTTGGAATGGGCATCATAATCCACGAATATGCCGTGTTTGTCTTTTTTGTTCCATAAAACACATTTTTGGAATGGAAATCTATATTAAAATCGTCTAACAAAACTACTTTACAATCTTCGCCAGGCATATTCTAATAATAAACTCTCGCGTTTGCCAGTTTCAAGCCAAATTCGGAAGATATCGCCAAGCTTGGTTCGGTTTTGAAGTTAGTTTTTGGCAGCAAACTTGACGATAAATTATCAAAAATTGCAAACCTTGTGCGACTTTCAACATTTTATTCTCCCTCCCCCCCCCCCCTCCGTGTTATCTGGCAAACACATTTGAAAAGATCTTCACTGTGTCAGTTCATGTATACAAACCCTGTCTACAAATCATGTCTACGAAATCTTGTAAGCAAAATTTGGGCGTGAACGAAATTGCACCCTAGTGCCAAAAAATCGAAGTATTGGCTGAGGTAAAACGATGTTTTTAATGAACAGTCTGGGGACTCTACAACTCTGGTGGTCTCAGACAAATGCCCGAATTGAATACGTCTTGTAACTGGAAAATATAGTAAGTTCCTACTTACTATATTTTCCAAATTCCCTCTTCGCATTTAACATTGGCACCTCCAAGATCTAATGAAAAGCGAAAGACCAAATAGTTGTTATTAATTCATCTAACTTTTTTCGTACAGTCCTAAATTTTAGAAATATTTCTTTCACTTTGTACTTTATATATTCACAATTTAAGATATTTTCTTTAGCAACTGGTGATAGTGGCTAAAAACTTTGAAGTTGAATAACTCAGTAAATATTATACACTAGCTGCGTGCCCGTTCTTCGCACGGTAGGAAACGAAAATGTTCCTTACATGTGTAATTCCACTTAATTCCAGTGATGTGAAATCTAAAATAAAAGCAAAATTATTTGACTTATAATGTAAAGTTTGCGTCATGAGTACTAACGTGGCATCATTGCAATATCATGACTCAAAAAACTACATCAGTGTCATTCGCGATCAGAAAAATGAAAAGCTTAGCGGTTTGCAGAGAACGCAATTAAATTATCACGTGCCATGATCAATTAATGTAATCCCGTAAGCTCTCCTTTATGGAGGAACGTAATACAACGTTAAAATAAAACTATACTCGCAACCTGCATGCATACGCTAGGCAACGCCTGCGCCATAATTAAATGCCAAAAATAAAAATAGTAAATAGAAAAATTTTAATATATCGCGCTTTGAAACGAACTTTGTAACTTTTAAAATGAACATTTTCAGCACCGTGAAGACATTTCAATTTTTAAATAAGCACCGGATTAAAATACCACTTCTAATAATAATAATCGTGAATTAATTACTTTATTTCTACAGTAAATTTTAATCAAAATATCGTCTCCCTGTGTTGAAAATAGAGCTGGAATAAATGAGTTGAAATTATGGCGTAATTTTTACGTATCTTAAAGCATTTGACGTCATAGATCCTCACTTGCGAATTGAAATTCTGATATCCCATTTCAAAGCTCGATTGGTTGAAAAAACCCTTTTTTGTAATCCTTTCTGTGGCAACAACCGAACATAAGTTCTCGTGCCGCGAAGGCAATGTAATGAATGGCGTAATATCGTGTTGATGCTATTAAATTCTAAACATTAGGCTGCATTAAAATTCGTAAAAAATCATCTAATTTACATAATTTTTTCGTTTTTATTTTAAAAGAGGGAGAAAAGAATGTTTCACGATTTGTCAAAATATCAAAAAGTTATGACGGATAGAATTCAAGATGGCGACAATTTTAAAATTATTTTACGAAAAATTCGCCGAAGTTGATGCTTAGTAAAAAAATTCCTAAAAATCGGTAAATTATGTTACGTATTCAGAACAAACTGTTTTTAAAAGAAAAATTTCTCCTCTATCCGATGATACAAATGCCGTTTTGCTGCGAGCGTAATTTCCGCCGTTATTACGAATTAGGTGAGAAAAAATGCCAAAAATCGCATAAAACATAAAATAAAAAAAATTCTAGGTCGAATTTTGAAAAAATCGCTTCGAGGTGCACAACTTCATGTTTAGATCTTCCCGAGTGCCAAATTTGGTGTTTCTAGGTGTAGCCGTTTGTCCGTAACGCCGCCGACACACAGACCCACACAGACCACACACAGACCCACACACAGACATCTTCTTTTATAATAAGTAGAGAAGAGATATACATAGGCAGGGGCGTAGCTAGGGGGGGGGGGGATATCGGGATATATCAGCATTTTAAGTACTTCAATTACAGCATTTTAAGTATTCTACCCCCCCGAAATTTTTGGATTAGTGATGAAATTCCGTCTATTTATGCACATATAAGTTCATATCCCCCCCCCCCCGAAAAATTTTCCTGGCTACGCGCCTGTACATAGGTGCAGTTATTTGTTAATGGCATTTTGCAAAGGCGCCACCACACATTCTTCATAGGTTTTATTTTTATTTTTTGTTAAATACAGGATCACCCTAAAAGTTATTTATATTTTTCGGGTGATTTCCATTTTTTAAATATGCAACCTTTCATAAAAGGGACATAAAAAGTAAGTATAGGGATTATGTTAATTAAAATAAATTACAAAGCTACGTAAAAAAAGGTATACAATTTTATGAAACCGATTAAAATTTTCAAGGAATTAAATTTCAGTTAATACAAAAATTAATTTTTTATAACCCTTTACAAAAAAATTCCAAGTAAAATGTACCCCAAAACTACTGAGGTGGTGTAAAATATTTGAACATTTATCCTAAAAATTGTAAGAAATATGAAAATACATGTGTGCTGACTTCGAGATAATAGGCAAAGACTTTTTTTGATAATAGACGGAAATTTCATACATCACCTAATTAATGTATGGTACACTATTATACTAACGTGGACTTTGTATGGGAATCACATAAAAATTTAAATTTTGCAGTTACGGGCATTTAATCGCTTGAAAATTTTAAACGGTTTCATAAAATTCTGCACCTTCTATTACGTAACTTTGTAATTTATTATCTAGTAAAATGATCAATATTTAAATTTAAGGAATAAAATCTGAGGTGAATGTTTTTGGAATGCCGTGTATATTTTATACGAGTTAATGCGAAATTTTATGAATGTGTTTACTGAAGACAGGCGGTCACATTTCTCAGCCTGACTGTAAAGAGCCCGGCTAAGATAGCAATATGCCCAGAGCAGACATAGCTCATGGACATGGGAGTGTCGCAACCTATGAGGAAGCAGGGACTTGTCCCTCATATTTTGTCTTATTGATTTTAATAAGACCAAAATTGTTATAATCTTCAATAGTTATTAAAGATGAGAAAAACATATTTTGTTGTCCTCCCCCTCACTTATCAGCAAGTATCAACGCCTGTGCTCATGGCAGCCGGCATATATTGATACACGCATATGCATTCACATACACATGACGTGTAAATAGTAGTTTTCTGTGTATATTGATCATACGTTTACATATTTATCATGCACACGCATTTCTTCAGTAATGTTTATTAATTTGGGGCCTCCATTCATTGGGTACCTGTGGCAGCTGCCCCACCTACCCTTGCCTTAATAAGACTCCGACTGTACATGAATTTCGTAGCAATCGATGCTCTATTTATTACAGGCAAACAAAAAGAATGGAACGGTTATCAGTATTGTTGAAAAGTGTTTAAAAGAAAGAGAGAGAAAAATAATAATAAAAATAAAAAAAATTCTGAAAACATATAAGACAAAATGAATACTAATAAGTTTACGGGGATATTTTCCGCTTAATCAGTTTTTCCTCTATAGCACGTGCGTTATTTTTAAAGATGAGGGAGTTTTAGTTCAGTTTCCTCCTTGCTATGCTGCATTTCGTCATGCTTAAACCATGAACTTTTAGAAATATGAGTCAGGCACTGGAAGAAAAGAAAAAAAAGAATTTATACTGTTGAGCTGCCATGTGGAAAATAGGAACACGCATTTTTCGATAATTAGACACTGGTCAAAAAGTGGTAGAATATCTTACAGCCTTCCAGCAATGATGAATCCGTTTTATTGGGAGGAGGGGGGGGGGGGAGATAATTTTTAGTGTGTTACAATGATGCATTTTCATGACTACAACGTTTACGAAAAAACAGCAAAGATAGGTCACGCCAAACGTATCGATTCAGAAACAATACGGTAATCTTAATTGAAATTTTGTAATAGAATTTTAATTGCATACATGGGGAGGAGGAAAGAACAACACACTTAGAGTTTAGCTTAACCCTTTAACGCGCAGTGTTCCCGCTCTGGGAACACCAAACGCTGACGTTTTGACTGTTGCCAATCACGAAGAATAGATTTGATTTCTATAAAAATAGTTGCGGATGACACAGCTCCACGAGAATCCTTTACTTTTTAGCACGTCATTTCCCGTACAAAAAATTGTCACGATTATTTTTTAACAGCACTGACATCTGCTGAAAAATGGAAGAATGCGAGAACAGCCGGATAGATTGCCCAATGCTGAAAAAAAGGGCAGCTGTTGCCATCGCTCGACTTAACTACCAGCAAGATGGCGGACGATCGAAACGTTCATCGCGTACCACAGATCTAGAGACCCTTTTTTGACGACAGCTGGCTGTGCGAAACGTTCATCGCGTGCCACAGATCTAGAGACCCTTTTTTGACGACAGCACAGCCAGCTGTCGTCAAAAAAGCGTCTCTAGATCTGTGGCGCGCAATGAACGTTTCGATCGTCCGCCATGTTGCTGGTAGTTAAGTCGAGCGATAGCAACAGCTGCCCTTTTCTCAGGATTGGGAAAAGGTTGCACCTCAAAGGGTTAATCTTGTTAACTGCATTAATAAAAAGTATCATTTGGCAATTAATTTCAGAAGTAGACGGCCAAGTGAAAGTGATGAACTCTAGTCCTCAGACTGACATAGATTAGATATAGCGTCAGGTGGGGTAATTACGGCCATTTTTTGCAAGTTTCAACTTTGTGAATGTTCATCTCTTAATTATAATTATTTTCATTAATTGGGGAGAAGCTTTGACGTTTTAAGAACACCTAGTAAAAATTTTGTTTCCATAAAATTATTTGCTTAAAATTTAAGGGTGTAGTAATTACCCAAACAAAATCACAAAATCGAAAGAAATTTGGGGTAATTGCGACGACTTGATTTCTTTTGATGTTTACAATTAACTCTAGTTCGAGCAACTGAGATTACTATTCTTGTTTTTGTGAATGATTAAGTTAACCCGGTGCTGAAGTAATTGATACAAATTGAGTAGTAATTTTATAATTTTGCTTAATCAATTAAAACGGCATCTTGCTGCCAAGATGTGTTGAAAGTCAATATTTTTATCAAAGAAAAAATATTGACTGTAAAAATTGTTGAAAAAATTGAAAGAAATGGTTTTAAGTTTTTTTTTAACTTTTTAAGAGCAAAACTAAATAAAAATAAAGTTAGAATACATGTATGTTACTGTTCTTGGTATGTTGTCTGCTTATGATTATTTGATTATTAAAAAAATAACTGTTTGTTTTAAAGAAATATCCATGTTTTAAACGAATTTTTAGTATTTATGTGCCTTATTTATTTTGATTACAAACTCTGATTTGGTATAATTTTACTGTCTTGGAATGTACTTCTGACTCTGTTCACAAGCCATGACAGTACGTTTTGTAAACATTAGAAATTTTTATAAATAATCAGTAGCAATTTATTTTTAAGCTAAATATAACAAAAAATAGTTTAAATTATTTTTTTCCTTCATGTTTTTTTAAGTGATGGAAGACAAGCATGGCTTTTTCAGGTCAAAATAACTTTTTCTACTATGATTTTATACATAGTCGTAATTATTCCACTTTTTAAAAAGCTGTGCGGTGATTATGACCATGGATTTAAAATACAAGAAAATGAGAACATTTAGGAAGCTTTTTTACCAACGCACTTTTTAATATGATTTAGCTTTAAGGCGACCATATTTCTAAACAGTATTTTGGGGACAAATCAAGCATTGTCCTCGAATCCAAGGAAAACTTGAGGACACTAGAAAATATTTTTGGGGACTTATTCGAGGACACAACATATTACCATGTATACCAGTATACCCATAAATCTTGACTGACTTTGATACTTAAAAATGAACTCAAATAGCTTTTTATATCAATTCTATATTCTTGTTTCTAATAAATTAATGGAAGTATTTAATTCATTCATAAATATTTATTTAAACCAGAAACTTGAAAGGAACATCATGTTGAAATATTGCAATTTATTCAAAATTTGACTCTTGGCTTAGTATTTGTAATTTTCAGACGACATTGCATTCTACATTGGCTCATTTTGTGATAATTTTTAATGAAACTTTGTACACCCTCTAAAAAATGTATTCAAGTGCAAGAAAAATTTCATACGTCAATGTCATATTTAAAGCATGTTTCTTCATGAAAAGTGATTAATCATTAACAAAACTGAAATGGGAAATTTGGCTCATAGTTGAACATTTTATTGAATGTCTGTACACGCTACACACACGACAACAAAGGCGCTTTTAGTAGTTTTATTTATTTAATTTTTTTTTCTTCAGTTTTTACTGAAAGAAATAAATTAACCGGAAACTTTCAGGGAAAAAAGTACAAGTCTTTAAATTTGAGGACTTTCCGCGTCCCCAAGCAGTCAAAGTATTTTTGAGGACAAAATGAAAAAATCTGATGTGTCCAACACATGACTTCCTTGCACGTCCATTAGATCAAAAATATTTTCGACGCACTTCCTCTAAATTTATTTGTTTGAAAGAGATAAAATATCAATAATAGTAAGGTTTAGCGATTTCCAGCCAAATAGTTCGATATCGCCAAGCTGAGTTCAATTTGAAAGATTTCCTTCTGACACTTTATTTGGCGATATTTCACCAAAAGCCGACAAACTTGAGATAGTCTGCGAGATTTTGGGGATAGCCAAAGTAGTCATTGACCACAGACTTTCAATGAATTGAATGCATCCATACACCTCAATGTATTCAAAGTCATTTGGCTCACCCTGTAAATAAATTCACAGTCGATTGCTGTCAAAAAATATATTGAAAACAGTTAGATATTACAATAGTTCTAAATACAAAAGTTAAAAAATCTACGGGTTAGTTTTAGAGTTATACAAAATACGAAATAATTTTTAGCGCCAAATTTGGCGATATTTCGGCGAAACTCGTCAATATCGACGACATTTGGCGAGATTTTAAGCATGAACCAAACAATGACAGATTATCGCCAAATTTGGCGATATTTCGCCAAAACTCGCCAAGAACGATGACAAATGGCGATACTTTGGGCATGGACCAAATGACTGACTATCGCCAAATTTGGCGATATTTCGCCAAAACTCGCCAAGGTCGAGGACAGACGGCGAGATTTTGGGCATGTACCAAACAATGACTATCTACAGTAGTATTATATTGAAGATGTCCATAGACATTAAAGTACTGAAATTCTTTCCGGTGGTCCTGTAAATTGGGTAGATTGGAACCAAAAATCGAGATGCACAACTAGATGTTACAACATTCTTATATATGAAATTTCATAATAGTTTTTGAGATTTGAGAGTTAAATATGCACACACGTACACCAAAAGTCGCCAAGCTTGGCGACTTTTGGCATAGTTCTTGAGGGAGGCACGTGACCGTGGTCGGACCATTACCTAACTTATGTGGTAGGACGGTATTGTGCTTGAAATGGATGAATGCCCCTAAAATTGCCATTGACCGTAATGTATTGGAAATCTTTTGAGTGTTCCTGTAGCAGAACTATAAATGATAAAGACACTTTTTTTAATGGAGAAATTCATTTTCTAACTCTTTACAGCATATATCACTTCTGAGTCGTTTGAAATAGCTCAATACCTCTAAAAAACGCTTTGATGAATTTCGGCCCTTAGAGCGTAATGTATTTCGAATCTTTTGGGCGGTCCTGTAGATAAACTATTCAGTCGAATGGAACCGAAAGGGGAGGTGCACAACTAGATGTTACAACAATCCTAAATATAAAGTTTCAACATTGTACGCCAAACAGTTTTTGAGATATGCGAGTTTAATGAATTTCGGCCCATTGAGCGTAATGTATTTCGAATGTTTTGGGCAGTCCTGTAGATAAACTATCCAGTCGAATGGAACCAAAAGGGGAGGTGCACTACTAGATGTTACAACTATCCAAAATAAGAAGTTTCGACATTCTACGCCTAATAGCTTTTGAGTTAGGCGAGTTTAATGAATTTCGGCCCATAGAGCGTAATGTATTTCGAATCTTTTGGGCGGTCCTGTACATAAACTATCCATTCGATTGCCACCAAAAGGGGAGGTGCACAACTAGATCATAGAAAAATCCTAAATATCAAATCTCAACATTTTACGACCAATAGTTTTTGAGATATGCGAGTTACATACATACGTACGTACGTACAGACGGCATGGAAAAACTGGCCACAGTAGACTCGCCGCTGGTCAAAATGAGTTGCAGACGCGTTAATATGATCGTGCATGCTAGCCTACGATGAGATGCATCGAAAAAAATTTTAAAATTAAATTTAGAGGTAGTCAAAATCGGTTTTTTTGTCGAAATTTGGCCCCCAAAATTTTTCGGGATCACATTACTTCCATAATACTACGTACAAGGAAGTAAAAACAATCTATATTTGGGAACTGTCCTCGAATTTCGAGGAAGTATGGTCACCTTATAAGCTTGCCTAAAAAAATTTCTTTTTGAGCCAAATAACTTTGAACATTGAACTGTCAAAACCGTGTAGTGGAAATTAACATTTTATGTGTATTTTTTTCACAGAGTTTTTATTTATTTTATCGTTTAACACTAGTGTTTTTTCCATGGTGTTTGTTTTCCAAGTGTTACTACCTTAAAAATTAATGATAAAAGATACCTATCATGAAAAGTACATTATAAGCTTTATAGCAGTATTTTTACTAAAGTTTACCATTAACTGACTTTTTAAAATTTCGGCAGGTCGTTACTACCTCGCCTGACAATACATTTTACATAAGAAATCATTGCTCCCATTGCGTAAAAAAAGAAAACGATACTTGCTAGACAGTGTCTCGTTTACTCCTCGAAAAGAAGTGAAAAGAAACAGGATACTTCTGCTCTGATTATGACATAGGACTTACCCCATGAAAGGCAGTACCCCATGTTTTAAACTGCAATGACATCTGAACAGTTTGGGAGAATTTTAACTTCAAAATTCATTGGGGATGTTCTTTAACCCTTTAAGGCGCAGTGTTCCCGCTCTGGGATCACCAAACTCTGACCTTTTGACTGTTGCCAGTCACGAAGAATAGATTTGATTTCTATAAAAATAGTTGCGGGTGTCATAGCTCATCGAGAATCCTTTACTTTTCAGCACGTCGTTTCGCGTAAAAAAATGGTCACGATTATTTTTAACAGCACTAGCATCTGCTGGAAAATGGAAAAATGCGAAAACAGCTGAATCGATTGCCCAATGCTGAAAAAAGGGCAGCCGTTGCCATCGCTCGACTTAATTACCAGCAAGATGGCGGACGATCGAAACGTTTATCGCGTGCCACAGATCTAGAGACCCTTTTTTTGATGCAGCTGGCTGTGCCGCACAGCCAGCTGCGTCAAAAAGGGTCTCTAGATCTGTGGCACGCGATGAACGTTTCGATCGTCCGCCATCTTGCTGGTAATTAAGTCGAGCGATGGCAACGGCTGCCCTTTTTTCAGCATTGGGAAAGGGTTGCGCCTCAAAGGGTTTAAAAAAATCAACTTTTGAACAGATTTTAAAAGAATCATTACAACTATTATACGGGGGTGAAAAATGCAAAAGGTGAAAGTGCGCTTTAATGCTTTGTCTGTATTAGAGATAAGCTCAAAATAAGGTAGGAAAGCAAACTATGTTGATAAAAAATTCCTCTCGTTAATTTTTTTAAAAGTTACACATTTTAAATTTGTACACGACTCCCGTACAGAAAAATTCTCAGTAAAATGTGCTCCATACACTAATGAGGTGATGGACAAAATTTCAAGCTTTCATTATAGGATGTCCTAGATATATCTTTTAACATAGATGGTCATGGGGTAAATATGAATTTAAATGCAAAAGTTTATAGATCGAGTGTAAAAAAGAAAAAAAATTCTTTCGTGATTTCTGCACGACCATTGAAACACTTTGGTCCAACGCAATTCTTTCCCTTTTAGAGCCATCAACAGTGGTTTAAGTCAGCATACATTTATCTTCATATCTCTCGCACTTTTTTAAGATGTAATTTACAAATTTTGTTCATCACCTCATTATTGTATGGAACACATTTTACTAACTGGGAGTTTTTAGTATTGGGGGTCGTATAAAAATTTAAAATGTGTAACTTTTTTCAAATTAACGAAAGGGGTTTTTTATTAACGTAGTCTATTTTTCTATCTTATTTTGAACATTTTTTTCAACTCACACTATCCGCTTATCTCTAGTAGATAAAGAATTGAAACGTGTTACCACCTTTTTGAGACACCCTGTATGCTATATCATAAAAGTTTTGAATGTCCCTTCAGAAGTTGCGTTATGTAGTGTTACTAAACCGGTCAGTCTATAAGAGTTATTATAAAGAAGAAAAAAAATTTTTAATTCAAACATGCACTACTTTTCAATACTTACCGAAAATGGATGACACCTCAGTTCAGTTTGAGAGGACATTTCTGCCTGAACATTCTGAAAGTTACATGAGATACGTAGGTTTACTGCTGATAAAAGTGAACTGTACAGAAGTTGAAGATTCCCCCCCCCCCCTTTCCAATGGCGGACACTGTCGGAAGTGCTGGCCATTTTGTTGTGGTGGCAAACTATAGGTAGGCTAACGTTGTCCCTATGAAACCGACTTATCTCGGGGTCTCCTAATTTTGAGCCAGTTCCAGATGAGAGACCTGTACCTTGGATTGACTCCCCCAGAGGTATCATTTCAACATGGAGAGCGCTGGAGCAACAAACACATTTTACGTGACAGTTTGTGAAGAAACAGTATTAATTTTTCCGAATGTTTAACATCATTAGTTTGTTCCTGAAGTTATTAAAGTTTACCAGCAAAGAGCAAGTAGCTGTCAGGCGAGTCAAAGAGCTGCTGGCGCCCATGACGGCTGCCCTTTTTTCAGCATTGGAAAAGGGTTGCGCCTCAAAGGGTTAAGTGAGATAGTTAATAAGAATTTTTTTTAACACGTTCATATGTGCAGTTTTATTGTGTAAACGCACGTTAATACTTTGGAAACAGATGGAACGTGATTTAAAATATGACGAATTATTATTTAACGAGGCATATCAATTTTTTTTTTAAATCTTAAAGTGGGGAAATTTTTCTGTCATGGTTGCGTTATAACCGAGTGAATAATAGGTTGTATCTTCAGTAACCGGGTTAAACAGAGCCTCTTCTGTGTAACACTGTTTTGAAACCGTTCAGGGTGAAATGCAGTAATGTCACGGGATTGTGGTACAATTCCTCTTGTCACGTAAACAAATCCTTTGTGTTCAGACATATATGGTTTATCAGGATTTTTCGTGTAAACTCCCATTGAGTTTATCTTACTCAAAACACTGATTAATCTGTTTGTCAGACAAAAAAAAAAAAATTCTTTTTTATTTTCTTTCCTTTTTTTCTTCGCATGTTTTAGCATCATGAAAATAGATATGTATTTCTCTTATATGACATTCGCTGTTTTCATACGCAATACGCCCCTCGGAAAAAAATAAAAAAATCTGTGTCATAAGTTAAATGTGTTATATTTTAAGTCCTGAGTCTTTCAAAAAAGTTCTTTAGGCCATATTAGTGGTTTATTATTATTTATCTTTCTATATTCCTTACATACATTGAACATTTAAATTTGATATTTAGCTTACAATTGAACTTTAGCTTATAATTTGATACCCAGCCCCCCTCCCCCGAAATAAAATCCTGGCTGCACTACTGGGCTGGAAGAAAAATAAATCTTAGGCTCAAATGATTAGATTCAATTGCATACAGATTTTGAAAACGCAACAAATATTCATAGGAACTTCATAACACTATTGCTCTAGATTTCAAGGAAACATAGTTTTAGACGTGTTTTTAATTAATCTCTTAATTTACTTTTAGGATTCTGAAATGTGCTAAATTACTCTGGTTTGTTCAAAGAAAGAAAAAAAAAAGTACAATAACAGAAATGAAATGGAAATGCAAATGTATTACTGAAATTATAACATGTTCAATATTAAAACACTCGGGAAAAGTCGAAGATTCAACACAAATTTTCACAGAATTCTTTTTAAATTAATTTCTGTTGCTCTTGACCGTGGATCTAATAACGAAAAGAACCAGTCTTTGTCTGCGTTTTCTTGCGCTGCTGTTGAATCAAAATTCTTTTTCAACTGATCTAAAATGGACAGAAATAATAACAATAAGAATAATAATAGCAATGCATATTTCTTTAAAAAAAAATTAGTAAAAGAATCTTATTCTAGAGATATAGAATACTTTTCAGAGTAAAAATAATGACATAACATATGTAAAATTTGGCACGTTACGATTTGGCACTGTCCACGATACCTGCAGATCCAGAGTAGAGGCTGGGGGAGTTCAGCCCCCCCCCTCCCAAAAGACCTTGCTTAGGGGTAATATTTTGCTTCATTTTGCATTTTGTTAGATCAAATAAGCTTTTCTTTATTTGTCCCTGCCCGCAGGAAAAAATACATAAATATACTGTTACGAATTTTTGGGGCAACCCGCTGTTCTAGGGTTTAAAATAGTTCCAAATTCGTATTCTACGCATCAAATAGTTAAATTGTGCTTTTTGTTGCATCAAAATCGGTCAACTAGATACGGAGATACGGAGGTTTGGGTTTCCCCATTCATTTGTATGGCACATGGGCGTAGAGAGCGGGGGCAGCTGCCACCCCCCTAAAATGAGCTACACAGTAAAAAAATTCAGAAACGTTATGTACTTATAGTGGAAAGGTTTCCGAAAGTATAGCGTAACCTAACGATGCTCTACTCGAACTCATGATTTCGGAAACATAACCCATATTTCGGGGTAAAGTATTTACAGGGGAAAGAAAATCTTTATTTGGGACTTCGCGCGCATGCGTCAAGTGCCAAGAGACAGAGGGATAACAGGGAACGCGTCTTCCCTAATAGCACAGATGGTCACAAAAGAGTCGCTGTGACGTCACAGAGGGTCACAATTGTCACAGGACTGTCACATTGTAACTTCTTGCACAGCCCAATTATGACCAACAGGGGCCCTGGGCATTGATGAATTTGGGGGGTCCCCATCTATAAAATTTGTTTTCTTTTTCATAATATTTTGACATATAAAAGAATATTTCAGGACAACATTTGAAACTGGGGGCCCTGGGCAAAGTCCCTATTGGCCCATGCGATAATAAGGGTCTGGTAACTTGTGAGTGATGTAACTTCACTGTGTGGTCACTGTGAAGTTTATTTGTGACCAGTCACCAGGTGACGTCGCCGGATGAATACTTAAATAAAACGGATGAATACTTAAATAAAACAGCACATTATCTCCTGAAAATAATTTATGTGGAAGAAAAAAGATTTAAGATTTTTAATTTATATTTATTAATTATGGTATTTTCTCTCCATTTACAAAATACTTCAAAAAAATTTTAAGTTTCCAAAACATGCCATACCACAAATAACTTTTGCAGCAGTCAGTTTACTTTTAAAGCAAAATTTGGCAAGAAAACCGCAGCGTCGTGGCAACCGTGCTCTCCTCCGAATGCGTAGGTCCAGCGTTCGATTCTGGTCGATAGTCCTGACCGCTCCTTCCGATAGAGTTTGGTGCTGCCATCTAGTTTAAGATACTCGAAACGCTTCATCTAGTGCATGTTACTTTTTTCTGAAAAACTCGGAAAGGTTACTCGTTAATTCGGAAACCTTCCCGAATACTCGGAAACCTTTCCGAAATACACGGAAAGGTTACTCAATATTTTACCAAAATATACAGAAACGTTACCCATCTTTTCCAGAAACCTTACCTAAAATTCAGGAAAATAGGTAAATATGTTTCCGACATATGCAGAAACGTTTCTAAATACTTTACCCGCATGGTTCGGAAACGTTTCTGCAATTTTAAACTACAAGAGCTGCCCCATTTTTTGGGGTAACGTTTCCGAATTTTTTTTTACCGTGTAGTCATAGGGTCTGATTATGACAAACCGGGGGGAGGAGCAGTTGGACTCCATGGTCTCCTTGTCCTGCCCCCACCAATGAAAATCCTGGCTACGCTCTTGTAGAAGGAAGGGATTTCTAGAAACGCCATACTATGGCGTTTTTAGAAATCTCGAGAAATATTGGTCCTAGGCCTTCGCTAACCTCGCTTTAGCGGACTTATTTTTGGCGCCAAATTTGGCGATATTTCGCCAAAAGTTTGGCGACATGAAAGCTTGAAAAATAAAAGCTTAGACATTGTGGTCATTTGGCGTTTGTAAAGTTAGTTTTTCTGCATTAATATGCATAATAGCCTAATATTTCACTTCTATGAAGTAATCAAAAGTCCCGCTTTATGTGGAATCTTCGAGAGATACATTCTTCTAGAAGCTCCTTGTAGCTCCTGCGACACCTATAAATACTGGCATGACAGAGCCCCAGTTCAGAGGGGATCGAGCACCCAATGAGTACTCTGCTTTGCTCTGTTAATTGTATTGTGCTATAAGCGGTATTTTCGCTTGCGTTTTTTGAGCTTTATTTTTAAATGCTGTGTATAAATTCTTCATTGCTATGTCTTGAGGAACTGTTTACGAAATCCCTCGTTTATTTCCACTGAATTTTAGCCTATAGAAGTGTTTTATTTTATGTGAGAAATACAGCATTTGTGAAAACTTCTGTACTAAGCGGACAGTTAAAAGCATGTTACTGTCTGATTGTGCTTGTGAATTTTGTACAGCTGATTGTTCGACGAAGTTCTAGAAGCAATAAAGTTCCTGTTCCCTCCTGACAACCGGACTATTTACTAGAACTTTCTACACCTACTGGACTTTAAAACGGCGAACCCAGGAAACAAGCACAGTTTTCTGCAACATTTTACCAGTTCTTTTAAGTCTCTCTTTTTTTAAATATTAATTAATTAATAAAAATCTCTAGGAAACAAAATTCTAAGAATTTGACTGTGGGCTTGAAATGATGCAAACATTAGTAACATTTTCGATTTCTGTTTTACGAATAATAAATTTGATAGCCACAAAATGCTTGAGACTGTGGCTCGAAAAAAATCGTGTGAGTTATAAACATATTCAAAAGTAAACTAGTTACATCAGCGACTTGAAAATTTTCAGGATTCCTCATCACAAGCTGTACTATACACTGCAGACTGTTAATTAAATAAATAAACCTATGGCATTCAAGAAAATTTAAATATATATATATATATATATTACTAAATGTGCTGCAAGACGGAAAATTTTGCATAACAATGCTAAGCTTAAGATTTTGACTTTTTTTTTATATGTATATATATAGTTTTATAATTCGAGTAAATTTTTCGTTCATTACATCATTTGAAGAGACTTTCCGGAATTTTTCACGTCTCTGACGAGATTTATTTATTTTAATTACATTCATGAGCTGTAAAGCTAGTTTTGTTTTCCAACTTCAGTTTTAAAAGTAACAAAATCACACGAATTTTTTTTTTTTTTCAGTCGGAATTTTTACGAAAAAGGTATTAATTTCTAGCAAAGCTGATTCTAGAAATATATTTATCAGTACTTCCATATGCTAAAAACCGGAAAATGCAATGCAAAGATGGTTGAATTTCAAAAGATTAAAGAGAAAGATAGATCATGCAAAAAACACACATCGATTTTGAAACCTTTTTTAACTCAGTCTAATTTGCACATACATTACAACATTAGAAACAGGTAACCTGTTTGCTCTCATCGTTGTAAAAATGCGATAGATTCCCATTTCTGGACTATGCTGGACAATCTAGTCAAAATCGGGACGAATGACATCAAAATTCGTCCAGCCGTTTCACCGTGAAAGAGTGTAAATGAGCATTCAAGCTGACAAACTTTCGCATTTATAATATATTAGTGGGATTATCAGAAAACCCATTTTGGTTTCAGAAAAACCAATCTAGTAGTGTATATATATATATATATACACTGGCGTCCAAAAGTTAAGGAACAACATGTTTTTCGAAGCTCACCATAGAAAAAAATGACACTGACAGTAAAATTTATGGATTATATAAATGATAAAAATGAACTTTTATGCAAAACGATAGCTACCACTTTGTTTTTATAGAAAAGAACAGGCATATATGAGTCAGAGAAAAATGTGAAAATTATCAGGCTTTCATAATCACGCGTGTAACTTTTGTTGATTTACAACTTTTGTTAGCAGATTCGTTAACAATAGGTAGCAGGGTCCCAAAATGTCTTACAGAAACTGTTTGCCCGATTCGTTAAGGTGGCGGGCGGTCCAGTATGGATCAATGGGAGTGGCTAGGGGCTTCAGCCCCTCCCAAGGCAGATTGCTAAAGGGTAACATTCTGCTTGTTATACACTTTGAATATCTAAAGTGATCATATTTTATAACTAGCCCGTCCCAAAAGCACGCACATAGGTTTAGACTTAAATTTTGATTTATAGTACATTTTAATTGGATAAAATAAGCTTTTTTAAAAATTTAGCCCCTCCCCAAAAAAAAAATTCTGGATCCGCCACTGGGGCGGTCGTATGAATGGAAATGGAGTTGTCACAGGCTTATGCTTCTAGGCGTCTTAATGTGTCTCGCAGTGTGCTCCACCGTCTCAATCAATATCAAACGGAAGCTTCTGTGCCCAGAAGACATGTTCTAGGCCTACCACGAGCTACAACACGCGCAGAATATCGTTTTATAGTTCTTTTGGCCCGGAAAAGAAGAAGCATTTCTGTGCCGCAACTTGTTGCAGACCACTCTGTAGCATCAGGGAGAAGAATATCCGCTAGTACGGTGCGAAGGCTTCTTCACAATGCAGGTCTCTGTGGAAGTTGACCATTTGTATGTGTTCCCCTCAACGGACGACAGAGAAGTGTCCGTTTATCTTGGCCAAGAGAACACGTTCCTTGGACCAGATAGCGATGAGCTTCTGTACTCTTTACAGACGAGTTCAGATTCACACTGGAGAGCGATTCAGGACGTCTGCTTATCTGGAGAGAACGAAGCACCCGATACCAACAATCCAGCACTGTGGAAAGACACAGTTATCGAGGTGGTGGAATAATGGTTCGGGCAGGGATCCCACTCGATGATCACACTGACCTGCATGTGTTCCAGGGAGGAACTATGACTGGTGTGAGATATCGGTACGAGATCCTTGATGCCTATGTTCGGCCTTATGCTGCTGCTATTGGCAGTGATTTCATTCTGATGGATGATAATGCTCGACCTCACAGAGCTGTGCTTGTTGAGGATTATCTTGAGAGTCAAGGTTTGGAGCGAATGGAATGGCCAGCTCAATCTCCAGACCTCAATCCGATAGAACGTGTTTGGGACTACCTTTGCAGACAAGTGGCTGCTTCAAGTCCTCCTCCAAGATCGTTGCATGAGCTGGAACAAGGACTAATCCGTGCGTGGTCTTCGCTCCCTATTGAGGTGTCCGATAACTTAATTAGCAGCATGGAGAATCGATGCCGCCAGTGCATTGAAGTTAGGGGTGGACCCATTCCTTATTAGAACTCTTTTTTGAGATGTTTCCACCACATGTTTCCACAAGAAGCTTTGATAAACTGTTTTCTCCAAAAGTGAACTTTTCAAACAAAAGTGTTCTTTTGCTTTTACACCATGTTTGTGTTGAATTTATGTAAATTTCTATGTCGTACTCAATAAAGAACTATTTAGTGCTCCGTTAGTCCAAATTGTTTGCTTCTATGTTCATTCGTTTCCATATTATTCACAAAAAACAGGTTGTACCTTAACTTTTGGAGGGCAGTGTATATTTCTCTCCTGGATCAGACCAGGTTCTCCAATAATCAGCAGGCTCGACAGAGAGTCGATGCCTGCTGATTATTGGAAAGATGCAGACCAAAAATAATGCTCTTCTCTTTTCCCTATAACAATTAAGGTGAAATATTGTTTGGTCACGTCCCTATAGCCCTTCATGTAGAAATCCTTGATGCATGATAAAGTACATTTACATATCATAAACATGTAAATTTCGTGGTAATCGATGCATATTTACGATACTTATGAATATGAATAAACCGAAATCATAAACACGTTGCAGCTTTGTTGGAAAGTGTTAAAGCTGTTTTTTTTTTTTTTTTTTAAAGAAAGAAAATCACGCAAGTTATGAACAAATGAATTAATGAAAATTTAATTGAGCTACAGACTCGAAAACAGTCAGAATATCTCTTTACAAGTTGCACTGTAAACTGTTGCAAACAGGAGTTTACGAAACACACAGGGGAAAATGCTAAACGTGCAGATTTTCGCAATATTTCCCTAAACAGGTAACTCCTACTAGAGATGAGTTCGGGCTCATTTTTTGAAGCCCGAGCCCGAAGACTTTTAATCCGAGCCCGAGCAATATTATTTAAGTCGTAGCCCGAGCCCGAAATTTCAGCTAAAGATAAATAAAATTCAATAAAATTCAAAGAAGTTATTCTTTGATAGAATACAATAAATTTTGCCGTTCGCAAATTACAGACAAATATAGTTGCAAATTTTTAATGCACTTTCTAATTCTTTATATCTATTTTTATGAAATAATGTCCGATCTCATGACTAAGTAAGCAATATAAGCCGCCGTTCTGAAATACCCAAAGAGCTTAATGCCCCTTCTAGGTACCCGAGCCGCTATTTTTTTTTATAAGTACTTTTATTTTCCATATGAATCCCTTTTTACAAATCTGTTTCAAGGAGTATATTCAATAAAATAGAAATTTTTAACGAGCCCGAGCCCGAACGCAATTGTGAATTACAGAGCCCGAGCCCGGTTCGGGCCCGGGCTCGGGCTTTCGGGCTCGGGCTAAGCCCGTCTCATCTCTAACTCCTACGTCCATTTTTAAAGGAGATTTTTGTGCTTATGACTTTTTTTCTGAGAGTTGCATAAGACATACAGCTTTATTGTTAATACCAGTCCATAGTGCATTGGGTGAAGAAGCATTATTAATTTTTCCCAGTGTATAATATGATTGATCTGTTTTTAAAAATAAGTTCAAAAGTCCTGTGACGACGATTGCTCTCCAGGAGGAACACCCTCAAAAAAAAAAAAAAAAAAAAAAAGCCAATGTGCTTGTGAGGATCTTGACTCTTTCCCGTCTTCCGCATCCGCATTTGGATATTCTTTGCCATAGCGACCGTTATGTCCCCCTTCCCCCGATCCTTATAATCTCGATCCTGCGATTAGAAAAGGAAGTGAAATAAGGACTGTGTGTGAAGTATTATAACGGTGCATTGATCGGTAGAAGAGGGGAGATGCTGTCTCCTCCCATCTTCCTTATCACATGAAAGGGGATTTTGCACTAGGAAAACTGTATTTAAAAGTTGACCTACAAATAACGCAAAAATCGGTAAAGTCATGGATGGAATGTTTTCCCTGTTATCCAAATCTCAGCTCTTCTTATATAACAACAAAAAAGAAAGAAAGAAATTAAAAGATATTGAGCTCTTATTTTTGTGAGCTCTGGGTTTCTGAGTTATAACGGACCTCTCTCCCTTGTCAAGGATATCTCTATTATTCTCTTTGTGAAGAATAGGATCCTATTTGACAAATTTTTAGGGGAGACAGTGGCTACACAGCTGAAAAGGCATGTTATTTCATGGTGGTGGGGGGGGAAATGACTATTGTTTTGATGTGTTTGTGATTTGTGTCCAACTATCTGAAAAATAAATCAGGGGCGTAGCCAGGGGGGGGGGGATATCGGGATATATCCCCCCCCCGAAATTTTTTGGATTAGTAATGAAATTCCGTCTATTTATACACATATAAGTTCATATCCCCCCCCCCGAAAATTTTTCCTGGCTACGCGCCTGAAATAAATCACCGCAATGGATGACTATAATGCTGATTTATATTTTATAGATTTCAAAAGAACAGGCAAGGTGTGTGATAAACGAAGAGAGAAGCACACTATAGTAATCAAGATAATTGTTGTACTCGATATTCCAAGTTTTGGTTTTATTCAAAATTATTTTGGATTATGAAGAGTTACACCACATATTTGAATCTTATGACTGTGTGGCTTTATCGATTTAAAACATCCGTTAATAAATTCGAACAAGTAATAATAATACTTATAATAGTTATATTAATAGTTAATTAATAATAATACTTATAATAGTTATATTAATAGTTAATTAATAATAATACTTATAATAGTTATATTAATAGTTATTACTTTTCCGCTAGTTTTATTTTTAATTCTCGATGATTAAGAAGGGTCGGGAAAGTATTATACATTTAAATGTAAAGCTTTTACATTTTTTTATATAAGCATTTTATTATAAAGTGTTACAAAATTATAAAAAGCGTAGTATAAGCAATTAAAAAAATAATGAGATATCTTACAAAGAGATTCCGTCACCAGTTTTTTTTTAATTATTATTCACTGTTTTTTTAATCTTAATAATCGCATTTACTACTTGGTTGTAAGTAGATTTCTTTTTAATAAAGCAAGCAGAAAAGCTTAAGAGAAACAAAAATCTTCAAAGGAAAAAATAGAGTTCCCTGTGATCTAAATATAGCATTTCAAATCAGAGAAATAGTAGTAGTCAAAAAGGGATTATCCAGATTTATTCCTCACTTTCGGATTTTAAGCTTATTTGTATCAAGGTAAGTTTGAATCGAGAGAAGTAAAAACTTGAATAATTTTTGTTTTCTACTTTTGTTCTGAAATAGGAAATATCTGTTTAATGGTAAACATCTTCCCTCCCCCCATATCTAAAAAAAAGACAAAAGTTTTTTATATTTTTTTGTATGGTAAAAAACATTCAAAAATATGCTGTTTAACCCTACAAGGCTCGATTTTTTCCCTGCGTTTGAAATAAATATACTTGATGATGTTAGTGATTATTATTTGAGGGAAAATAACTATAAAAATAATAACCAAATATTTTGCTAGAAAATAATTTTTTAAATTCAGCTCTGTATGTGGTACACTAAGCCTTGACTATGCTTTTTTGGAATTTATTTTGAATTTTTAGTATTCAAACTATTTCTTATGATGAACTCCAACACACAATAATTTTTTCCGGGTCAAAACTTTTTGCTATTTTTTGTTAATTTTCTAAAATAAACAAAACATACGAAAGATTACTCTTTAAATTTTAATCAATTTTGGCAATAATATTAACAGTAATGACATCTGCACGCAATAGTCTGAATTTTATCGTTGCTATCTATGCATAAATACTCTTAAAAACTGACAGTTGTCTATAGACTAGTATTACATCGATGTAGAAGGATAATTAAAGTGGTTGTTCCACATAATGTACCAGATGCATAATAGGGTTAAATATCAAAACTGCATGAAAAATAAAAATAATTGCGCTAAGAGTATGTCTTAATGTGAAGGATGAGTATGTCGAAAAATTGTTTAAGGTGTGTAGATTTTTTCTGTAATAAATACAAATGTATTTATTTTCTGGTTGAGCTTTCTATTTGAATTTATTATTTTCAGAGAAGTCTTGATGAAAATCGATAATTTTATAATATTAATCCATATTTAAATTTTTCAACATCATACAATTTAAATTTTGAAAATTTGAGAATGGATGTACTGCACTTTCAGTAATAGATTTTCTAAAAATTAAATTTTTTATGTGTATTGGAATACAACCTCAGGTTTACAAGCAGTATACATAACAAAATATTTGATGATGAGAATTATATAAACTTAGCAGCATAAAACATGAATTTATTACTTACAAAAAATGCTATTCCGCTAGGCCATCCTCGAATGAGTGAATTAATAAATTAATCTGCGCTGATCTTCGTTTAATTTTCTTTTCTGGTTCACTTCGCTTGTTATCATCGTCATGATTCCATCGACGTACTCATGGTCCACGGTTCCGGAGGTTTTCAAGAAAGCGGATACCAAAGCTCTCTTGATGGCGTCCAATTTGACGACGTAGGAATAGGTGTCTTCCAAAGCGAGATTCGAGACTAGCGTTGCGAATTCGTCGCTGACGACTTGCGGTAAATCTTGGCTAGCTTCTGCCTGCAGATCTCTCTCCTCTTCGTCAGGTAATATTTCTTTGAACAGCTTTATGTCTTCCTGCAATTTTGGGTCCGATGAATATCCGAAGACATTTTGCCTTGGAAAAAGGGCTCCATTTCCGGTTTTCAAGCAAAGGCCGTTTTTAGATAGACCGATAAGAAAGAGACAGAAAACATAAAATTCCATGTTATGCGTTTGATGATTAAAAAAAAAAATTTGAATGTGAATTCTGGCAACAACATCAAAGAAAAAGATAGTATGGAATCATCATAGCCTCAAAGAATAGGAAGCTGTAATATTGCGGGGGAAAAAATAATTACAAAGGATGGAATGCCAAGGTGAGGTAAGAAAAGCAGGTGGTTTGTCAGAAATCAAAGAAATTTTTGTCTTACGTTATTCATAAACTTGTGATTTGAATGATTAAAGGGTCTTAAGAGATTGTTCGATAAATCCAGCAGCTGAACAGATATATATTATGAAGACTTACATTGAGAATAGTATTTCAAGACTTATCAGCATTTATACAGCTGATTTGAAAGTATTTCAGTCTGCCAAGCATTCGTGAAATCTCGAATATTTTCCTTGTGTTTCATACAATGCACAGTTTGAACCGCTACCACACGTATACTAACTAGTGTTTGTAATACTGGACCAAAAATTCAATACCGGTATTCGGTAATTTTTGAAGGTTGTACCGGAATATCAGTATTAATCCCGATATCAGTAAGAGCAATAACATAATAATTTATAATATTAGAAACAAAAAGTATAGTGTAAAAAAATAAACCATCATGTATGTTGTCCAAGACAAAAGAAAAAGGAGTAAGGTGCTCGAAATGAAGGAAATGGAGCGTGAAAATTGTACCAAAAGAGTTGTTACAGCTTATGTTTGCGTTCGCTGTGATTCAAATAATGACGTATTTGGTTTAAAAATGTCTTTATAAAATTGTTAAGCGACAGTTTTTGTAAAATCATTAAGTGGCATTTATTTTTTATATTCAGTTAGTTTGCATTTAGTTCACAGTTAGTCCACAATAGAGCAACAAAATATGTTAGTATTAGCATTAAGAATAAATATCACATAAAATCAATTTTATTGAGCAGGCTGCTGCATGGCATTCATTTAAAAACACAATTTTATTACTGCATATGATTGTAAAAATAATGCATCTACTGAAACGCCATTCAGCCTGGAACGTATTTTTGTGCACAAATTGCTTGCTGTTGAGAGTGCTTTTCTCGCATCCACGCTGGTTGGCGGTTATTATTAATAATGGGAGACATAGGCGTAGAGTTATATGGGCCCGTGGGGCTCGAGCCCACCCCCCCCAATAAATTGTGAATAGGGGCTGAGCCCACCCAATAATTTACCACTAAATACAGAAAACTAATTTATACTAACATAAAAAAAGTATTCATGCCATTTACAAACGTAAAAAAAAAAAAAAAAAAACCTTTACTTTAAAAAATTTTCTTCTTTTGATTTCAATCATGATTTAGTATTCATTGTGACGTCAAGTAACAATGTTACTATAAGCAGCCCTCGCCAGGGTCTGGTTAATTAAAATCAGATTATGAAATGTAAAGTATGAAATGAAGAAAAGTTCAGATGTGTCTAAAATGCACTATCTCATCGAAAATGTTTTTTTTTTTCCTCCTTTGGATTTTTTACTTTGCTACTATTTTTAACTTATAACATGGTAGGAAGATACTAACATGGATACTTACCTTACATAGGTGCAGAATTCTATGGACCCATAGAGCTCGAGCGCCTCCAATAATTTACACTTATATACAGTAAGTCATAGCTGCCAACTACTACGGACAATAATTAGCCACTTTTTGTTAACAGTATATATTTTACTTATTTTTTTTTAAATAGTAACCAGCTCGCGCGCGCAGCACAAAAATTTTGCTATATTTTAAGACGAAAAATCATGTACAAAAAGGGGTTAATTATATTCCGTAGTAGTTGGCAGCTATGAGTAAGTTATATGTACGTGAATCAGTGGCGTAGCCAGAAATTTTTCATGGGGGGGGGGGTTACGACTTCTGCAACTCACATGTGTATACCGGTGTATAATAAGGGAGTGAAGAATATACATTTTGTGTGGCAAAAATTCCTCATGGGGGGTGGTTATGACCCCCCTAACCCCCCCTCCCTTCGCCACTGACGTGAATATATTTGGTTGCGGGGCCCAGCCCCCTCAATAATTTTGAAAACTTTACGCTTATGATGGGAGATATCCTTCCTCTAAATAGTATTTCACTCGCGAAGACTTTTGTCTTCAAACAACTCTATCTCTCGTCTGAATGTTTTGAATGAATCTGGTTTTTGTACTACGTTTTTATTGTTGTTTCTGGCATTTTTTACTTCCTTGTACGTAGTATAAGGAAGTAATGTGATCCCGAAAAATTTTGGGGGCCAAATTTCGACAAAAAAACCGATTTTGACTACCTCTAAATTTAATTTTAAGAATTTTTTCGATGCATCTCATCGTAGGCTAGCATGCACGATCCTATTAACGCGTCTGCAACTCATTTTGACCAGCGGGGAGTCTCTTGTGGTCAGTTTTTCCATGCCGTCTGTACGTACGTACGTACGTACGTATGTATGTAACTCGCATATCTGAAAAACTATTGGTCGTAGAATGTTGAGATTTGATATTTAGGATTGTTCTATGATCTAGTTGTGCACCTCCCCTTTTGGTCGCAATCGAATGTATAGTTTATGTACAGGACCGCCCAAAAGATTCGAAATACATTACGCTCTATGGGCCGAAATTCATTAAACTCGCCTAACTCAAAAACTATTAGGCGTAGAATGTCGAAACTTCATATTTTGGACAGTTGTAACATCTTGTTGTGCACCTCCCCTATTGGTTCCATTCGACTGGATAGTTTATCTACAGGACCGCCCAAAACATTCGAAATACATTACGCTCAATGGGCCGAAATTCATTAAACTCGCCTAACTCAAAAACTATTAGGCGTAGAATGTCGAAACTTCATATTTTGGACAGTTGTAACATCTTGTTGTGCACCTCCCCTATTGGTTCCATTTGACTGGATAGTTTATCTACAGGACCGCCCAAAACATTCGAAATACATTACGCTCAATGGGCCGAAATTCATTAAACTCGCCTAACTCAAAAACTATTAGGCGTAGAATGTCGAAACTTTATATTTTGGATAGTTGTAACATCTTGTTATGCACCTCCCCTATTGGTTCCATTCGACTGGATAGTTTATCTACAGGACCGCCCAAAACATTCGAAATACATTACGCTCTATGGGCCGAAATTCATTAAACTCGCCTAACTCAAAAACTATTAGGCGTAGAATGTCGAAACTTTATATTTAGGATTGTTGTAACATCTAGTTGTGCACGTCAACTTTCGGTTCCATTCGACTGGACAGTTTATCTACAGAACCGCCTAAAAGATTCGAAATACATTACGCTCTTTGGGCCGACATTCATCAAAGCGTTTTTTAGAGGTTTTGGGCTATTTCAAACGACTCAGGAGTGATATATGCTGTAAAGAGTTAGAAAATGAATTTCTCCATTAAAAAAAGTGTCTTTATCATTTACAGTTCTGCTACAGGAACACTCAAAAGATTTCCAATACATTACGGTCAATGGCAATTTTAGGGGCATTCATCCATTTCAAGCACAATACCGTCCTACCACATAAGTTAGGTAATGGTCCGACCACGGTCACGTGCCTCCCTCAAGAACTATGCCAAAAGTCGCCAAGCTTGGCGACTTTTGGTGTACGTGTGTGCATATTTAACTCTCAAATCTCAAAAACTATTATGAAATTTCATATGTAAGATTGTTGTAACATCTAGTTGTGCATCTCGATTTTTGGTTCCAATCTACTGGAGTTTCTTTACAGGACCACCAAAAAGAATCAGTACTTTAATGTCTATGGAAATCTTCAATATAATACAATTGTAGTCAGTCATTGTTTGGTACATGCCCAAAATCTCGCCGTTTGTCCTCGACCTTGGCGAGTTTTGCCGA
The DNA here is from genome assembly GCA_038373885.1 of Cheiracanthium punctorium. NCBI lineage: Eukaryota > Metazoa > Arthropoda > Arachnida > Araneae > Cheiracanthiidae > Cheiracanthium > Cheiracanthium punctorium. The sequence continues at coordinate 507,235 of JAWZYV010017846.1, read as the reverse complement.
AATGTCGCCAAATTTGGCGATAGTCAGTCATTTGGTCCATGCCCAAAGTATCGCCATTTGCCATCGTTCTTGGCGAGTTTTGGCGAAATATCGCCAAATTTGGCGGTAATCTCTCATTGTTGGTCCATGCTTAAAATCTCGCCACATATCGTCGACATTGACGAGTTTCGCCGAAATATCGCCAAATTTGGCGCCAAAAATTATTTCGTATTTTGTGTAACTCTAAAACTTTAACCCGTAGAATTTTGAACTTTTGTATTTAGAACTATATTATAATATCTAACTGTTTTCAATATCTTTTTTGACAGCAATCGACTAGGAATTTATTTACAGGGTGAGCCAAATGACTTTAAATACATTAAGGTGTATGGATGCATTCAATTCATTGAAAGTCAGTGGTCAATGACTACTTTGGCTATCCCCAAAATCTCGCAAACTATCTCAAGTTTGTCGGCTTTTGGTGAAATATCGCCCAATAAAGTGTCAGAAGGAAATCTTTCAAATTGAACTCAACTTGGCGATATCGAAATATTTGGCTAGAAATCGCTATACCTTACTATTATTGATATTTTATCTCTTTCAAACAAATAAGTTTAGAGGAAGTGCGTAAAAAACATTTTTGAATTAATAGACGTGCAAGGAAGTCATGTGTTGGACACATCAGATTTTTTTTTTTTAAATTTATAGCTAACAGTAGCTTCTGTTAGACAGACAATTCTTTTTCAGCATCAACAACATATTCTTTAACGCATTCCTCTGTGCCTTGATTTGTTAGTGTTTAATTCATAGCTAATACCGAAAATTCCGGTATTTTACCTTAACAAATACCTGTTTCATGAAATTACAAAATAACATGGAATGCCGGTATTCGGTATACCGGTATTGCAATCACTAATACCAACAGAATAAATTAATGCAATTATTTTTGCTGGTGGACTAGACCGGAAGCTTTGCGTAGGCATTTAATATCGTGCATTTTGAAAAAATCGAAAAATCCTTTAAACCTGGATTCACAAAGAAGATTATCTTGTGCACGTGATATCTCTTGAGAAAATTATTATCCTCCGGTGGGTTCCTGCCCACTGTGGGGTCCCAGGTAATGAGAATGCAGATTATCTGGCCAAAAAGGATCTTTGATCATGCAGACTTCTTCTCGTCCTATGACTTTCTCCACAATTAAACATTTCGTTAAAAATCCATTAATGCCCTCATTAACGGTGTATACCGTAAAACTTGGAAGAATGCTGTCCCAAATTTGCGTAATGCTTAAGGTGACCATACGTCCCGTTTTGAACGAGACAGTCCCGCTTTTAGGTGACTTGTCCCGTTGTCCCCAAGCACAGCTTCGGGACACCGTAATGTCCGGTTTATAGGAAATGTTCCGTTTTTAGGAAGAGAGCAATCCACGGTAACGATTTCATTAAAGGCCGCAAAAAATCTAAAATCATCCAACGGCAGTGTCTGGGGAAAAAAAAAAAAAAAACTGACCTCCCTCCCCCTCCCTCTCGAAACGCACAGAAAACGCCGGGGGATGTATTGTTTTTGTGTTTGTTCTTTTATTGTTCTTTTTTGTCAACTATTTCAATTTATTTAATTTTTATTTCTTTTTTTAAATTCATGTTCCTCTTTCGCTTATTCCTCCCCCGATCATCACTTTATTTTCCCTTTTCACTCTGGTTTTCTAAGAATTCTTTTTCCTTCCGAATGACCACTTCTTTTTTTCCTGTGTGTCCTTTTGTTTACATTTTTAACTTTCCTGCCTTGTTCGGGTGGTGTTTTTGAAGTCGAAGAAGGGCCTACTTCTTGTACCACCCGAAACGTACGTCTTGCACTATTTTTTATAGTATATGTGGGTTTTAGCAAAGCTTTTTCATTTTATTACTTCCTTGTACGTAGTATAAGGAAGTAATGTGATCCCGAAAAATTTTGGGGGCCAAATTTCGACATAAAAACCGATTTTGACTACCTCTAAATTTAATTAAAAATTTTTTTTCGATGCATCTCATCGTAGGCTAGCATGCACGATCATATTAACGCGTCTGTAACTCATTTTGACCAGTGGCGAGTCTACTGTGGCCAGTTTTTCCATGCCGTCTGTACGTACGTACGTACGTATGTACGTACGTACGTATGTATGTAACTCGCATATCTCAAAAACTAATGGTCGTAGAATGTTGAGATTTGATATTTAGGATTGTTCTATGATCTAGTTGTGCACCTCCCCTTTTGGTGGCAATCGAATGGATAGTTTATCTACAGGACCGCCCAAAAGATTCGAAATACATTACGCTCTATGGGCCGAAATTCATTAAACTCGCCTAACTCAAAAGCTATTAGGCGTAGAATGTCGAAACTTCATATTTTGGATAGTTGTAACATCTAGTTGTGCACCTCCCCTTTTGGTTCCATTCGACTGGATAGTTTATCTACAGGACTGCCCAAAACATTCGAAATACATTACACTCAATGGGCCGAAATTCATTAAACTCGCATATCTCAAAAACTGTTAGGCGTTGAATGTTGAAACTTTATATTTAGGATTGTTGTAACATCTAGTTGTGCACCTTCCCTTTCGGTTCCATTCGACTGAATAGTTTATCTACAGGACCGCCCAAAAGATTCGAAATACATTACGCTCTATGGGCCGAAATTCATCAAAGCGTTTTTTAGAGGTATTGGGCTATTTCAAACGACCCAGAAGTGATATATGCTGTAAAGAGTTAGAAAATGAATTTCTCCATTAAAGAAAATGTCTTTTTCATTTATAGTTCTGCTACAGGAACACTCAAAAGATTTCCAATACATTACGGTCAATAGCAATTTTAGGGGCATTCATCCATTTCAAGCAAAATACCGTCCTACCACATAAGTTAGGTAATGGTCCGACCACGGTCACGTGCCTCCCTCAAGAACTATGCCAAAAGTCGCCAAGCTTGGCGACTTTTGGTGTACGTGTGTGCATATTTAACTCTCAAATCTCAAAAACTATTATGAAATTTCATATGTAAGATTGTTGTAACATCTAGTTGTGCATCTCGATTTTTGGTTCCAATCTACTGGAGTTTCTTTACAGGACCACCAAAAAGAATCAGTACTTTAATGTCTATGGAAATCTTCAATATAATACAATTGTAGTCAGTCATTGTTTGGTACATGCCCAAAATCTCGCCGTTTGTCCTCGACCTTGGCGAGTTTTGCCGAAATGTCGCCAAATTTGGCGATAGTCAGTCATTTGGTCCATGCCCAAAGTATCGCCATTGGTTATCGTTCTTGGCGAGTTTTGGCGGAATATCGCCAAATTTGGTGATAATCTGTCATTGTTTGGTTCATGCTTAAAATCTCGCCAAATGTCGTCGACATTGACGAGTTTCGCCGAAATATCGCCAAATTTGGCGCCAAAAATTATTTCCTATTTTGTATAACTCTAAAACTTTAACCCGTAGATTTTTTAACTTTGTATTTAGAACTATTGTAATATCTAACTGTTTTCAATATCTTTTTTGACAGCAATCGACTGAGAATTTATTTACATGGTGAGCCAAATGACTTTGAATACATTGAGGTGTATAGATGCATTCAATTCATTGAAAGCCTGTGGTCAATGACTACTTTGGCTATCCCCAAAATCTCGCTGACTATCTCAAGTTTGTCGGCTTTTGGTGAAATATCGCCAAATAAAGTGTCAGAAGGAAATCTTTCAAATTGAACTCAGCTTGGCGATATCGAAATATTTGGCTAGAAATCGCTAAACCTTACTATTATTGCTATTTTATCTCTTTCAAACAAATAAATTTAGAGGAAGTGCATCGAAAATATTTTTGATCTAATGGACGTGCAAGGAAGTCATGTGTTGGACACATCAGATTTTTTTACTATTAACATCAACACAAGCTTTTTTGTGCGTTTTCTTAACAACTAAAAGATACCCAGACCTGTAAATTCAGTCTCCCTACACTCTTACCTTAAAAACAGTAGCTGTCCCGTTTTGAAGGAAAAAATAAATGGTCACATTAGTAATGTCCAAGACGTAGAGCAGTTGCTGAATTCCGGATGGCCATTGGACATGACTGTTTACAGAATCATCTTTTTAGATTCAAAATCTTGCCTTCGTCGATATGCACTCTGTGCAGCTTTGGAGATGTAACATCTCCAAAGCTGCTCTCCAAAGTTACGGACTGTGCTCACTTACTCCATTGTCCTGCGCTTCACAAGACTTCTCTCATCGAGCAATACTGGGAGGCTAGAGAAGAGACCAATTAGATTAATGAACTATGCTGCAGCATTTTATTTATTTATTTCTGTCCTTACTAGTTTGCTGTAATTGTTCATAATCTGCCTCTGGAGAAAAAAAAAATTCTTCGAAAGCTGCTACTTTTAGCTGATTATCCTGTAGATGAAATGCCGTTTGTGATTTGTGTGAATGATTTACTCTGCGGGTTTCTTAGTTTGAATTGGACCTGCTTCCTGAATATTTATTTGATACTTTGTCCCCTTACACTTTTGCAAGCATATGAGAAAGTTCTGTATTTCACGGAATCTATACTGTATATATATATATATATATATATATATATATATTTGTAAATATATATAATTTGTAAATCTATCTATATAAATAAAATTAGACTTTTGTCTGTACATTTCTTAGAATTGAGAAATTTTGCGATTTCTATCCGTTTCAAGCACCCGGGAATCCGATGCGGCCCTCAAAAAAAGGTTTGTCTGTCTGTCATTCTGTCGTTCTGTCCCTGACGCTTTTTTTGTTTAAGCATCACGTAAAAACGGCTGAAGCGAATCATATGAAATTGTGTGTCATGATAGGTAGTCACTCAACTTAAAACATAGGCGTCGAATTTTTAAAAAATCTTGATTGGATTTTGAGATTTTGCGAAAATCCTTTCAAACTGCGTAAATTTGTATTCGAGCATCACGTAAAAACGACTGAAGCGAATGGTATGAAATTGGGTGTCATGATAGATGGTCACTCAACTTAAAACATAGGCGTCGAATTTAAAAAAAAATCTTGATTGGATTTTGAGATTTTGCGAAAATCATTTCAAACTGCGTAAATTTGTGTTCGCACATCACATAATAACTGCAAAGGTGAAAAAATGATATTTGATGACATGATAGGTGGTCACTCACCTTAAACTATAAGCATCTAATTAAAAAAAATCGATCAGATTTCGAGATTTTGTGAAAATCGTTTAAAACTGAGTGAATCTTTGTTCCCGCATTACGTAATAACAACTAAAGTGAATGATATGAAATTTGGTCACACGATAGATGGTTGCTCAACGAAAACTATAGGAGTCCAATTTTTTAAACATTTTTATTAGATTTTGAGATTTTGTGAAAATTCTCTCAAAATACGTTTATATTTCGTCAAACATCACTTAATAACGACTAATACGAATGATACGAAATTTAGTGATATGATAGGTAGTTGCTAATCTTAATTTATACGTGTTGAGAGAGAGAATTTTAAAAATATTTTGATTACATTTTGAGATTTTGCGAAAATCGTTTCAAAATGCTGAAAATTTGTTCCAGCATCACGAAATAAAGACTGCAGGGAATGAAACGAATTTGGGTGACATGATAGGTTGTCACTCAACTTAAATTCTAGACTTCCAATTTTTCAAAAATGTTGATTAAATTTTGATATTTTGCGAAAATTATTTCAATATGCGTAAATATTCGTTCGCGCATCACATAATTACTACTCAAGCGAATGAAATCATATTACTTAGTTACTCTCTAACCTGTAATATTTTAACAATACATAAAAATCATAACTCCGCTTTCTTTACTTTGGCAACATACTACATCCATTCTGTGTACTCCTACAATGCTGACGAAAGTTCTTGCTTTTTGGAAATTTGCATTCACTAACCCGTCGAGGACGGGTACTTCAGCTAGTATATATATATAATAATCATATAAATATAATCATATATATAATTTGTATACATATATTTGTATATATATAAATATCACATAAAATAAATTTTATTGAGCAGGCTCTTGCATGGTATTGCTTCTCAAATTTTGGCAGGTTATTTTTTTAAAATAAAGTTATATGACGAATCCACATATTACCAGTTTGGAAGAAGAATACAGCTGATTCATGAGCAGAGCATCCCTCATCAACATCTTATCATCTATCTTGTTCCCGGTGACAAGAGATTGAGGTTGTGGACTTTAACAATTAATTGTTTCCACAGCCAACTTTTTCGAACAATTTTTTAAAATCATTATTTTGATGCATCAGACAATTCTATGTAGATATAGCCTTTTTATTCATTAACGCCTATTAGATACATATACGGCCCCCAAGCTGTTGCGATATCTCCCCGGGGAGCTACATTTACTCATTGATTAATCGATATAGGAGTCACGTGACATGGCTGGATAAAATGATTTTGCCGCAGTTGGGGGTTCCGTCGCATCTTTTGTCTTTGTTTAAATGTCAAAATATATTGATCTGTGTGTCAGACAGACGTTGCCAGTGAAAAACAAAGTTTAATACTGTAGACTCTTGGGTAGCAACGGCGTTATAAAAGGGAGAAATTTAAGCTCCTTAAACTGTGAACTTCTGAAAGGACTAAAAAAAGAAAGATTTTCTGACTAACAATAGAGAAAATTGTGTAGTAACTTTTATACAATCTAGTAATATATAAAAAAAATTAATGAACTAAACAGAATTAATTAAAGTTAAAAAATAATTAATTAAACTAATTCGCATTGGACACTTTAAGGTACGAGAATTCTAATCAGTGGTGGAACCAAAGAGCACGCGATAGCCTCTCATCTCTTGAGTACACTTGAACCTAAAAATCCGATCCCATCCGGCGCAAGCACTTTTGTCACATTTTAACTCATAGTGATAGTTCAATTTCTGGCATCAATTTAATGAAACACGACATCAATTTCCGACATAAATTTAATGTCGACACGTTTTCGCCGAAATAGACGCCAGAAAAATGTGCATAACACTTTGCCACCCTTCATCATTTTGTGCAAATCTCATTATCATCTGGCTAACAGACGTAGGAAAATTGACTAATGCTTATGAATTTTTGACACGAACAGCACAAAGTTAAAATTATGTGGCAAGAATTTCTTGCCACTGCTCGTGAAAGGGTTAAAGAGTTTAACCTGTTTCTGAACGCAGATATAACCTATTTGTTTTAGAACCGTGGTAGCCATGTGGTTTAGGCATTGGACTCGTTTGGCGGCGGGTTTTATTGCAAACTACCACTGAAGATCACCATGTACATGCTGTGTGCGTGCACATTTATCCGCGAATAACTGAGTCCTCTCATGTAAATTATGCAGGGATACTATGCACAGGACCCTGCATGGTAAACCCCTGTCCCCGGTCTTCTCAACTATATTTTGTAAAAATCCCTTTTTTTTTCTTTCTTCTTCTTTTCTTATTTCTGCCCCCCCCCCTCCCCAATAAATTCCTCAGTTTGCCGCAAAAGGCTTAAAGGTCAGTTTGCCGCAAAAGGCTTAAAGGTCAGTTCCGCCGTCCAAGCTGGTGAACTGTGGCATTCAAATTCCTGCTCTATGGTCACTAGCAGTTTTTCGAAGGGTGCCAATATTGAGAAGCCCTCTCTTCCGATGAGAATCCAAACTGTGGTGGGAAACTCCAAGAAGGACGCATGTAGCTCTAAACGAGACATTGGTGGCGTGAGCTCTCCTCTTCTGGCAAACCAGCAAATAAGCTTATTTCTTCGCATCATTGAAAAGACGCAGCAGAGAAGACTACCCTTTTGCGATTGAGTTTGAGCAATGCTGGGCTCCAGTAGAACATTCAAAAGCACATGTTCGAAAGCAACACTGATTAAAAAAGATTTATCTCATTAAAACGGATCAGAGGAATCTTCCCCGCTGATTCTTTCCACTGTCGAAAACCAGACCCTGATTATAGCACTGGCACTTGAGGCATGTGTCCTGGCATGTGCACATACAGAAATAGGGGGGGGGGGAATTGAGTTTAGACCTGATATATAGGGGAACAAAATTTGAGTCAGCTATTTACAGGGTCACAAAAATGTTATAGTCAGGCCCTGATGAAAACGAACGAAATATACCTGGGCTTAAAATTATAAATGATCTTCAAAAACAAAAGAATGTCCAATCTCTGACAAAGTGATTCGTTATACTTAACACCTTGCCCGCCCCCCCCCCCCTGCTCAAAACAATGAAAGAATATTTTAAGTTTTATGTAGAACAACGGCATAAGAGAATTTTTTTTTTTTTTTTTGCAAAGAAGACAGTCAAAAAGACAAATTTTTCTCATTTTCTAACTCTGGGGTGTGCAAATATTTAGCTTGCCGTCAAAAATGACGCTTTAGTGGTAGCGAATGAAGTTTGGCCTTCAACTTAATCTATTGTATTGTATATAAAATCAAATTTTTGTTTGTACGGGAACTCCTTCCACACTGTTCGATCAATCGGCTTGAAACTTTGTACAGATACGTAAAACGACATAGAATAGCCCGTAATCAACTTTAAAATTCTGAAAATCCAATCTTTCCATGATTGATTTTTTTTTTTTTTTTTTTTTTTTTTTTTTTTTTCAATAATTTTCACCTAAAGAAAGCTTTTTCAATTTCTGATTGTGTAAAATAGTGATCATGTGGCATACCACAAGGTGGAAAATATTAATTAACATGATACATAATATTCGCTATCAGTTTGACTATGGTCGTCATATGTATTCCAAAAAATCCAGCGAGATGTCCCAAGTTTTGATGAATTTTGGCAGTATAAATATTAGATATACTTTTTCTTTCGCTGAATTCTAGCAATTTAACAAGCTCTTGCACTAAAGTTACCTTCGTTAGCAAAATAGCTCCGAAAAATGTTTGAAATACTGATTAACTGGAAATAACCTCAACATCTCAAATTAACTTTAATAAGCTCTGTTGCAAGTGAGAGTAAAATGAGCAAAATAACTATTAAGTAAAACGGTTGCCTACATCATGTAATGTCTAATGAATTATTACGAATTTTGTTATTTTCGGGGCAACCAGCTGTTCTGGGGTTTAAAATAGTTCAAAATTCGTATTCTACGCGTCAAATAGTTAAATTTTGCTTTTTGTTGCATCAAAATCGGTCCACTAGAGCCGGAGATACAGAGGTTTTGGTTTCCCCATTGTTTTTCTATGGCGGTTCTAGAAATCTCGAGAAATAGTGGTTCTAAGCCTTCGGTAGCTTCACTTTTGGGAACTTATTTTTTGGCGCCCAATTTGGCGATATTTTGCCAAAATTCGCCAAGCCTGGCGATATTTTGGGTCATTTGGCCAGGTTTTCCCTATGGGGCTTGTAAAGTTGCTTTTCCAGCATTAAAATCCATAATAGCCTAATATTTCTCTTCTATGTCGCAATCAAAATTCCCGCTTTATGTGGAATCCTCGAGAAATAGACTCTGCTGGAAGCTTCTAGTAGCTTCTATGCCACTTATAAATACAAGCGTTTCAGAGGCCCAGTTCAGTGTGGAGTGAGCTCCCGTTGAGTTTGTGAATCGAGCTCTCTCAGTGAGTACACTTGCTTTGCTCTGTGAATTGATAGTGCTATAGAAGCGGTGTTTCCCCTTGCTTTTCGAAGCTGATTTTAACGTGCTGTGTGTAAACTCTTTATTGCTGTGTCTTGAGGAAGTGTTAGAGTTATCCCTCGTAGGGGCGTAGCCAAAGGGGGTTAGGGGGTCATAACCCCCCCATGAGGAATTTTTTGCCCTACAAAATGTATATTCTTCACTACATTGTCACACCCACGTATACATATATATCAGTTGTAGTAGTCGTAACCCCCCCCCCCCATGAAAAATTTCTCGCTACGCCCCTGATCCCTCGTATATATTTCCACTGAATTTTGCATGTGTAAGTGTTTTATTTTGTGTGAGAAGTGCAGCATTTGTCAGAGCTTCGGATTTAAGCGGACTGTTAAAAGCACATTACTGTTTTATTGTGCTTGTAAATCTTGTACAGCTGATTGTTCGACGAAGATCTAGAAGCAATAAAGTTCGTTTTCGTGGACTCTTTACTAGAACTTTCTACACCAACTGAACTTTAGAACGACGAACCCAGGAATAGCAGAGTATTCTGCAACATTTGGTGTCAGAAATGGGGTTCTAAAGAAAGACTTTAGAAGAATTCTCCAGTGCATGGTGTGGACAAGAAAAATGGAATGGAAGACCTTAGGAAATTGATAGAGGATATGAAAACTGATATGATAAAAGAGATGAAATCCGGACATGTCGATTTAGGGAAGAAAATTGTAGCCGGACAAGAACAGATGTAAGTCGATTCACAGAAGAAAATTGAAGCCGGAAAAGAAGAAGTGAAATCGGGATTGTTGAAAATGGAGACTGCTTTGGGAAAATTAGAGAAATTCGAAAAGATTGTGCAGAAAAATCAAGGAATAATGGAGAAAAGAATGTCGCTCTTAGAAGAAAGTCAAGAGAAAAACATGAAATAATTTAGCAATAAAATTGATGAAAAACTGGATTGGAAAGAAAATGTAGTTTCGAAAATACGGTAAGAATGTGAAGCTAAAATTGAAGAAAAATTGGACTCTCTCGTCAAGCTGGGAAAGTTACTTGAAAACATCAGGGTATATTCACACCGCCCAGCAGTGAAACTTACTACCTATGATGGAAAGACTCCCTGGGAAGCGTACAAGACCAAATTTTTAATTGTCGCCAAAGCCAATGGTTGGGACGAATCCAAGAAAGCGAACCAACTGGCCGCTTTCCTTAGCGGAGACGCAATTAACGCATTGCAAACCATTGGAGCGACGAAAATAGGAGATTTTGAACTTTTTTTTTTTGAGATTTTTTTACTATCATATTTTAGGAAAATATTCCTTTCCTACCGTGGGAAGAACGAGCACGGTACTAAAATATATACTTCTAATATTTGACCAAATATGTGAGGTTATTTTTTGTTTGACCCAGTAAAACAACCATAAGTGCTAACCATACACTGTTTTCGATGCACAGCATTAATTTGCAGTCCTTAATAACATATATATATCTTTTTAATTCGAAATAACAAATAATATCTCTAAAATACGCATTTAAACAACGACTGCCCATAGACAGTAATGTATTGGAATTATTTTGGGTGCTCATGTAAGAGAACTATACATTTATTAAAAAAAAACTCAATTTTTAATACAGTAGAACTTCCATTATCCGACGTAATTGAGACCGAAACTACATCGAATAATCGAAATTTCTTGATAATAGAGAATCTTTCAACGGCCATCTAGTTTAATGTGTAACGTCATTTAACTGTTATTATGGTTATTTAAGCCGCTAAATAAATATCTAAATTCAAATGATACATAAAAGTTTATGAAATAAGATTCGATTGCTGTGGCACTGCAAATTTCGAAATGGGGAGTGTTAAGCTAATTTCAAAAGAATTCTAAGAAATGGGAACAACAACAACAGAAAAAAAAAAAAAAACCTCTACTCGTAGTTCGCAAAGAAATTTTGCATACACAAGGAATTTGAAAGTTTGAGGGGGGAGGGGGCGGAGGAAGCTTTAAAAAATGAATTTTTATTAACGGTCTTTTAAAAGAGCTTTTAATAGATATTGGGGGGGGGGGATGTTTTGTTAAGTCAATAAAATTTTGGTTAACCCTATTTCAAAGAAATAGTTTTGTTGAATCAACAAAAAAATATTGATTCAACAAAATATTTTGCTAATTTAACAAAAATTTTGTTGAAGCTAACAAAATTATTCGGTTTAGATAGCGCCAGTCAAATTTTTGTTGAATCAACAAAATTTTGTTCAATTCAACAAAACATTTTTTTTCGTGCGTCTATTAATCGACAGTTCCGGTTAAAGGGAAATCGGATAATCGAGGTTCTACTTAGTAGTAGCGATCATGGGCGGTCATATGATTGTTCAGAGCGGGGCCCAAGTCAAGGCTCCTGCCCCAAATACATGCTATATTTCAGTATTGAACATTTCTATGTTATGGCAGTACTAAATCATTATAGTAATATATATTGTTTACGAGCTGGGGGGGGGCAATGTCCCCTCCCTGCCCCTAGGTATGGGCGTCCATTGTGGCAATCGATACTTATTTACGGTAGTTCCAACTTAAGCCGAAATATTAAACTATTTTTACCTTTGTTGGAATTAAAAAAAAAATGGACTTGAATTTTTAGTCTCGCCGATATAAATTTTAATAATCTTATCTTATCTTATCTTATATATAATAAAATCCGAGAGTAAACATTGTATATAGCTATGTAGGTAGGTTTGTGACCTCCGATCTTCTTGCGCGCGTCTCTCGATCGCATTGCGCCGAGACGGTTGGTCACATACCTACCCAGTTTTGCATACGGCTTCACTAGGACAGATCCTAACACGCCTCGGAGCGATTTTTTCGAAATTCGAATTAGAAAATGTTTTATTTTATGTTTTGTCCGATTTTTAGCGATTTTTCTCGCTTAATACGTAATAACGCCGGTCATTACACTCGCAAGAAAACGATATTTACATCATCGGATAGAGGAAAAAATTTTCTTTTAAAAACTGTTTGTTCGGACTGTGTAACATAACTTGCAGATTTTTGGGAATTTTTCAAATAAAATTAAATTTGATGCTGACTTTCGTAAAATATTTTTAAAACTGCTGCATCTTAAATTCTATCCGTCATAACTTTTTTATATTTTGTCAAATGACGGAGCATACATTTCGCCCTCTTTTAAAAGAAAAACCAGAGGAAAATATAAATTAGGAGATTTTTTACGAATTTTTAAGTAAAGAAGGATTTTCATTTCAATTGCAGCAGCTATGATATCCTGCGGTTTGGTTGTCTTGGAGACAGTAACAATGATTAAAATTGCCAGTTGAAAAAAAATAAATAAAATTATTTAAAAATAATTAGTTTTCACATGTGAAATTAATTAGTTTTCACATGCGCCACTTTGACGTCATGAGTTTAAAACCCCTTTCGAAACTCAATCAGAAAAACGGACTCACGAGCAAAACATACGCTATATAATACGTGAGATAATTCTATATTTTACTTTACGTTGCCAGAAAAATAATTGAATGCTGTTTTTTCACAAGTGAATTAACCAGCATTATTTTCAATTGAGATTTTAAACGGGACACGTTTTCGAATCGCCAGAAAGATTTTGCGGTGCTAAACAGGGCCTGATTATGGCAAACAGGGACCCCGGGCATTAATGAATTTGGGGGCCTCCATCTAAAATTTTTGTTTTGTTTTATTTTGTTTAATTTGTTTTATTTTTCATAAAATATATGTTTATAAAAAAGAATATTTCAGAACAACATTTGAAATTAGGGGCCATTTCGAGCCGGAGGCACTGGGAAAAGTCCCGATTTGCCCGTGAGATACTAGGGCCCTGGTGCTAAATACGCCAATCTGACAATAATTAAGCATACAAATGTATGGAGAGCTGTTTTAGTGGCAACCATAAAGTGAAATGATTATCGTTTATAGTAATGCATAAATTGCAAAAGTCACCAAAGACTAAAAGACTACATTCGTGACAAATATCTAAGCCGTTTCTTTAAATTAAGTATTAACGACTGAAAAACGAAAATATATTGTATTGGTATCAGTAAAAGATAGTATAAGTAATAGTTAGTAGATATGCTGGGGCAATATTGATCAAAGCACAATATACCGCATTAATAAATATTTCGTGAAACTAAGTCTTCTATTCATTTTTCAACAGCCGTATTACATCACAGCTAACAAAACATTAAGTAATTCTACGTCGCGTTAATATATCCCGCGGTTGTTTCAACAGAAAAGACTGTCACACAACTTTTTTCTTGGAGATTTTTTTCTTGTGAGTTTTAAAGCTTTGTTGAGTGTGTGATTACATCCTGAGACAAATCAAAATAATGAATGAAAGAATGAAGTAAAATAATAAAATTGTTTGCTCGATGTACAAATTATTTTCGTCTTAACCTGTTTTGTTATTGCATTAACAGCATTAGTTAAAATTTATGTAGTAAACATAATAACATTTCTTTATAATCCCAGGCTTACAACGTCTAGCATGAACTAAAATGATAAATAATTTTCAGACATCGAAAGTTAATTTCTATGGTCATTTATTTGCTTAGAATCTTTCATGTGAATTGTTAAAGCGCATGTATTAAATTACTATACCTATGTGGTTTATCTATCTATCTATATAAATAAAGCAATGTGTAAACTGTCCGTTAGTTAGTTTGTCTGTCTGTCAGTGTATCGCTTAGCTCCGAAACGGGTGATCGTAGACCTACCAAATTTTGTACGGAAATTCTCCAAGACGGGTTCTCACCCTTTCGCAATTGTAACCCCGCAGTGGAAAGAGAGGGGTTTGAGCATATCTAGGTTGCTATGTTTGGCAAGTTTATTAAATTATTCAGACTCTTGAAGTAAAAATAAAATAATAACGATTTTTTTTGTTTACATTATTTGTAAGGTTATTTTTTAATTAAAACATCGTTTGCATGTGAAATCAGAGCAGGAGTGAAATGTTTTATACTCAAAAGAAAAATAGGATTTGGAAATTTTCCGAGAGTAAAATGTGCAACTTTTTAATTTGTCGAAAAATAAAATGGTTGCTATGCGATTTTGAGAAGATGATTCTAGCGCTTGGAGCAATTTAATCAGAGCGTATTTTTAAAAACAAGGTTTTATTGAAATACTGCGTGGAATTTTAATTTTCGGTGCAGAAATAATGCAGTTATTAAGGCAATTTTAAACTATCTATATTCAGAATTTTCACTAAATTAAGTTAATTGATTTAAGTTGGGGGGGGGGGGGAATTCCGCCAAATCGTACGCCTACCAAATTTTGTATGGCAATGTGCCAGGACGGGTCCCACCATATCTCGAAGCGAATTTTAGCGAAATTCGAATTAAAACATCTGTTGTTTATTGCCTTATATTTGAAGCCAAAATGCGCCAAACACTACTGTTATTGTACAACTAAAATTCAAAGCCCGTTGAGCAGCAATTACAACGAGCGTTCTTCTGAAAACGTGAAAAAAGTTTCTCATTCCAAAGATTTCGTTTTGTGTACATAGTTATTCTTATGTCCAAGAAGACGATTTCTTTGCTTGGCTCGATTTCCTCTTATCAATACTGATTTATTTGTGAGAACAAAAATTAAACTGCGTAATCTAGAAAAACAATTTTAAAGCCTTTATAAATAGCGCAGTCTTATCGCTTTTCTTTTTGTGAAGGGTTGCATGACGTAATTTAAAAAAAAAAAAAAAAATGTTCATTTCATGTAGTGTCTGAGGTATTTAACGCTAAAACACGAACCTAAAAGACAGCATGATGCGGAAATAAGACATTTTGAAAGTGAGAACGGTCTAACTTTTCACTTTTTTGATACCGAATGACCCCGACATAGTTTTCTTTTTTGTGTCATTACATTGCAATGATTTCAGGTTAGTAGGATTTGGAAATTTTCCGAGAGTAAAATGTGCAACTTTTATGCAAATGTGCAAACTTTAAGTCAAGAGTGAAATAATTTTGCTTTTTCTAGATTCCACTTAACTGGAATTAATTCGAATTACACATGTGAGGAAAATTGTCGTTTCCTACCGTGCGAAGAACGGGCACGCAGCTAGTAATAATAATAAAATTGTACGCGTATGTAACTTGTAATGAATTCATACTGCTATTTGGATCATCTGACAGTTATCAGCTCGACTTTTGCGCAGTGGCATGTCCAAAAAAGCCCTTATCCATTTACGTCGCATTCAAGAAACAATAGCGAAATCTAAATTCTATTTACGTGTTATCACCCTAGCTGAGTTAACTTATCCGATTTTTATTTTATCTCCTTTTATTCTCGAAGCGGATACGTTTCGAGTGAAATCTAGAAATGCCTGATAAAAATTGCTATCCCACAGAAGAACAGGGTAGCGCATTTCTATTTCCGTAATATATTTCAGGACACTTATGTAAAGAGGTGTTGTGCGACGAGCAAAATAATATCCCTTTTAGTAAAGTATCATTAACCCATCACATTTTTTAGTGGTTATTTATATCTAGCAGTATTGCTCCTATACTTTAAAAATAAGTACTAGTTGAATGTCTCTCGCTTTCTCACTCGTAATTATTTACTTTTCTACGTTTGTAGCATGGATAAAAATACAAAAATATACAAAATAATACAAAAAACAGAGTTTGAAATGATAGGACACCAGACTGTGCTTTCTCCATGGACGCCGGCAGCATAGCGCAACGGGGGGCAATGCCCCCCCCCCTGATTTTCGTATCCAGTGTTTTCCCTTGCTTTTCTGCTCTTTCCAACATCATACCATACGTTAAAGTAGTCTTTGCCCCCCCCCCCTGGGAAATATTCTGCCGGCGCCCATGGCTTTCGCTGCTATGACCTGCGCATATAAAGAACAATCTATCAAGATAATTCTTATTATGTCTATCCAAAAAAAAAAAAGAAAAAAGAAAGAAAGAAAGAAAGAAAAAGAAATCCCATTGAATGCATTTTACTTTACGAATAACTGAAAATGAGTAATTAATTTCATTTTCTATTATAACATTACATTTTCCCTAGCAAAATAGTCCATTGCTGCCACTTAAGCTGTCATACTCAACAATATAATGAAACTGAAGTAATTGATACAGTTCTTAGATTCAGAAAATGAAAATACATAAATAGATCACTAACTTAACTTAAAGGTGACTTAAAAAGTACTCTGAATTTTTGTGCAGTTCTAGCTATTTTACATTTTATTCCCTTCACATGTGCGGCAACATTTCCACGAAGCACATTACTTGTTGTAATGCTAGTTGATCACGCAGAGTCGCACATGCTCATATGCGTCAGCCCTCTAGCAGATAAAGTGTCCTCTGCTATTGGAAAAATCGAATCCACTTTGAGAGCTTTGGTCCCGTGATACCTATCTTAATATTAGTCCATGCGCGGACGTAGCCGGGTGTTTTGATATGGGGGGCCTGGGCACCTCCACCAAAATTTTGGATTCTTGTTAATTGGGTATCAATAAATCAAGCATTTTGTGGCAAAATCTATTATTTTCACCTTTTTGGACACACCCGGAGTTGTTTTTTCTGGCTATGTTCCTCAGTGCATGATTTGATGTCAGTGGCGACTCGTGGGTTATTAAATGGAGGTTCACAAAACAAATTTCGAAAAAATATACAGATACGACTAACTTACTAGTTGAAATATATTTGCGTTTTCAGCAGTTGAAGGAAAACTTTGGAACTTAAAAAAAAAAAAAATTAGTAATCTACAGTCTTACATTTCGTCATCTGGCTAAGTTTTAGCAAAAGTATTGTCTTGAGTAATTTTATTTTAATTTGTCTTTCCAAAGACAATGTTGAAAAATGTAATAGCTTTAACTCTGAAACAATTATCTTACTGCCATCTTAATTATTTACATTACTTTGTAAAAAAATATTGCACTGAAAAATGATAAAAATAAATAAAATAATAAGAGAATGAAAAAAGGGATCAACTAACCGAACATAACAGACGAAGGGAGAATTCGGAAGAGATAACCGAAAAAAAATGGTCCCTGCGCACACTGAAAATGTGCGAACGGAATGATATTAGCAGAGCCTTTCCCTACCGCAACTCTATCCGCTTCTGCTGTCAGAGAGCGGTTCAGTAGGTCCTTTCTCCGATTGCACGTGCGATCGAGGAAATGCCTGATATTTTGCGTGTATAGTGTTGTAACCTAAAATATAGTGCGTTAGCTATGATAAGCTAAGCATATTTAATAATAGTGTGGGAGGCGGGGAAGGGGGGAGAAAAACTCATGTTTTATATTCACCAAAATCTAGAAGTGTACTTAATATTTTTACTTTCCGAACATGTACTACGTAAGGAAAGTATTGTAATCATGAAAAAATTCGACTTCGAGATTTGGGTGTATTTACACGTTTTGAGGTCTTCTGAATTCATTTATGCTATTTTTACGAGGTGTGTGTGTGTGTTTGCGTGTATGTGAGTGAACACGATAGCTCCTAAACGGGGCATTCGATTGAGCTCAAATTGGGTATATATGTTATAAATCACCATCGTAAGACCGGTATTGATCTTGATGTGTATAAAACTTATAGTTTTTCTACAGGGCTACGACAAAGATTTCTTTTACATTATGGCCTATGGGGGGGAATTATTGAAAGTGCGCTAGCGTTTAAACAGCAGATTCGATTGAGCTTCAGTTTGGTATATATGTTTGAATTATTCATCGATTAAAATTTATTTAAATGCTTTGTAATGATCTTAATTGTAAGTGTTCGGAAAGTCAGTCGAGTGGAGTCACTCCAGATTTTTTAAAATTTAATTTGTTAGTGTTTTTATTTTCTAGTTTTTCCTTCGGGGTTTCACGAGCTCACGCGCTCAAATAGTCGAGCCGCTACTGTTTGATGTACAGATCGCCACAGAGACGCAAAACCGATTCTCCTGTGCCCATTGTTGCTTAGCGGCACAGGTCTTTGAATACCACTGAGGCCCAGGTAGGGTTGCCAGGTCGCCAAACCAAATAGCCGGACAGACTAGCCAGTTTGGCCGGACATTTGGCTAAAAAGCCCGGACAGCCTACAATATTGAGGATTTTGTCTCTATTGATAGGTACGACAAAAAAATTGTATGTAAAATCAAGCTTTTATGATTATTACCATGAATCTTGTTAAATTCTAATGAAATATAAATAACATCGAATGCCAAATCAGTTCAAGTACTTTATTGCTAATTAGCCAAAGTCACCAGTAGAAAGCCTAACAAAAACGGGACACCGTTAAGTTTGGCCGGACACGCAATCAAAAAGCCTAACTATGTCCAGCTTTATTCGGACGCCTGGCAACGCTAGGCCCGGGGCGTGCTCTCCGCAATCGCTTCCATTGCGTCTTTGCAACGATAGAAGCGAGCAAATTGAAGCAAATAATACACTAAAACATTCCCTTTTAATGTCCTAATTCAGAGGCTCTTAAACTTATGTAGTCCCAGGAGACCCTCTAGAACAACATTATTCTTGCGGACCCCATTACAGCCCTAGGTACTTACATTGTTCTTAATTAATATATATAATATAGGATAACTAGAACTTTCTGATGAACGGGGGGGGGGAATGTTTACTGTCTATTTAAAAATCATATTAAAATATGACTTTCGTACTGAAATCTACCGGTATGCAGATCCCTAACAAAGCTTTTGTTTTTATCTCTAGGAAAACATTGGGATCAGTCGGGATTCTCAGACGTGATGTGAATGACTCACAGGCGGTTCGGCGACTTGTTTTTCACTCCATTCGCAATCTGCGTTGCGTCAGACGATTTCGCCGCCTCCAGTACTGAACAAAGAACGGAACAAAAGAAGTGATCGTCATAACCTTTGCATTGATTGTGTAGACTACGTTTTCCTTTTTTCTGTATTTCTTCCTTCCCATTAGCTGATACCGCCGCAGTCATTCCGAAGGTGAAAGAAGTATAGAATATTTCAGACATTGATTCAGTTGTGGCGCTTACTTTCTATGCATGCTTATTATATTATCGCACATGAAATAAATTATACTTTTAAAAAAACAAATGAAACAGGCTTTTAAAGCAATATTAAAGAAGAAGTAATTGTACAATAAATATGCCCGACCAGTGGCCGAGCGCAAAGCGCTCTCAACTGGGAGCAGAGACGGCCCGAGGTGCGGGAGACGGAAAGTGCCTGGTCCTGGTGAAACCCAGGTAGCGTCCGTCGACCAGCCGTTAGAGTTTTCCATGTTTTTCTCCGAAACTTCGCGTAAATACGGGTTAGGACCCCTTGGAAAGACCCCTTTCGACTTTCGGCCGACATCCCTCGGGCAGATAATCGGCCATATTCCCACAATTCAAATCAAATACGGTACAATAAATGTAATCAAATTAATCAAAGTTTCGAGGGGGGGGGGCTCAAAAGGTGAAAGAGGCAGAGTTTCTCAAAAATAAATAATTAAAACAAAAGATTACTGATTAACAAAAAAATCAAATTTCGAATGAAGTTAACCCGAATGGGGGGGTGGGGTGAACAATCACCTCTATGGAGGTGACGGTTCACCCCACCCCCCACCCCCCAAGCAAAATTTACAGACATCTTCCATGCGTATTAATTCTGTGCTTCTTCCTATCCTTTGTAAATTGTTAACAAAAAAACTTTTCATTTGCCATACTCTACTATTTCCTTAAAAATACTAGATGATTGAACTTTGAAAGTACTTCATTTCATTAAAATAATAATAATTCATTGTGCAAAGGCCCTCTCCACTCCAAACACATCCCCCCCCCCCACTGCAAAAATGACGAGACTTGCTGGAGCCAGTGATGGCTCGTGGATTATTTAAATGTTAAATGGAGGTTCACAAAATAAATTTCGAAAATTAAATATGTAGATACGACGCACCTTCCAAATTAAAATGTATTTGCGTTTCCAGCAATTAAAGGAAAACAATGCACGTAACTGAAAGAAAACAAGTAATCTTTGGTCTTACATTGCATCACCAAGATAATGTTACGAAATTTCGGGACAACCGTCTGTTCTGGGGTTTAAAAAAGTTTAAAATTCGTGTTCTACGCCTCAAATAATTAAATTTTGCATTTTGTTGCATTAAAATCGGTAACTAGAAAGCGAGATATGGAGTTTTATGTTTCTGTATTAATTTCTGTGGGATTTTCTAGAGATCTCTAGAAATATTGATGTTAGAGACTTCGCTAACCTCACTTTTGCGGACTTATTTTTGGAGCCAAATTTGACAATATTTCACGAAAAAGTCGCCAAGATTGGCAACATTTCGGTCAGTTGGCACGATTTTCCCCATGGGACTTGCTGTAAAGCCGCTTTTCCTGCTTTAACATCACATATTAGCCTTGTATTCATTAATATTTCTATGACGCAATCAAAACGCGATTGTTCGGGGACTTGTTAGAGTGGTCCCGAGTTTTCTAAAATGTACGTCGGAAAGTATAAAAGGAAGCGGGCGTCTCGCTTCTGCTTGCTGAGAGAGCAGATGTCCGTGACTTTGACGTATTAATACAAGCTTGACAGTTCAATTCATTTTAAGCTTGCAGCAAGCTTGGAGAAGTCATTTGAACTGTCAAGCTTGAATACAACTTGATTACTGCTTGATTTGGAAAGCCACATCCACATAACAAATAATTTATCATCAGTCATAAATGTACATGACTATAGAATTTAAAAAAAAAAAAAAACGATTCTATATTTCCAAATATGGAAATTCTTCAAAATAAAATACAATTATACTACGAAATTGATTTCAAAATCAGTCGTTTGTCTCGATTTTGGCCAGTATTGCCCAACATGAATGTCGCGGCCTGTTTCCAAGGGCAGGCGCGTAGACAGGAAACTTTTTCGGGGGGGGGGGGGGGAATATGCGCCTGGAAAAATTTTCGGGGGAGGATATGAACTTATATGTGTATAAACAGACGGAATTTCATCACTAATCCAAAAATTTCAGGGGGGGATATATCCCGATATCCCCCCCCTGGCTACGCCCCTGTCCAAGGGCGTAGCCAGGATTTTCATTGGGGGGGGGGGCAGGACAAGGAGACCATGGAGTCCAACCGGAGACTGTGCCAGTTTGTCAAAATCAGACCCTATGACTAGCTCATTTTAGGGGGGGGGGCAGCTGCTCCCCTGGCTACGCCCATGCCTGTTTCTTTAATTTTCCGATTGCAAAAAAGGAAGAGGTACCATCTTCAACGCGTATATACATATATAGGTAGATAGATAGCAGTGGCGTAGCCAAGGGAGGGATAGGGGGGTTCAAAACCCCCCCATGAGGAATTTTTTTGCCTCACAAAATGTATATTCTTCATACCCTTATTACACACACGTACACATATATGTGAGTTGCAGTAGTCGTAACCCCCCCGCCCCCCATGAAAAATTTCTGGCTACGCCACTGCAGATAGATACATTTTTATGTATTACAGGCATTACAGCCAAGGCCTGATTATCGCACAGGCCAACTGGGCCACGGCCTAGGGCCCCCAAGCTGGGCCCCAAAATTATTAGATAGTTTAAATTCTGTTTCTAAAAAAATGAGTTACGCACTAAATATTTAACGGTAATAAAAATAGATAAAGCGATCATATTTTGACAACACATTCCGCTGAGCAAAGAGTTTGTTTACACTACATTCAGGCATAAAAGAAACGTCATTTTAGCATCCCAAGAATTCCACCTTGGAGTATTTACTGACGTGACGTCATTTGATTCTGAAGCATACCTCCTTCTACATTAAATGCAAAAAAAATTGTGAACTTTAAGTTAAAACTTTTTGTACAAAAGGGAGTTTGAAGCTAAAGCATCCTCCCCCACCCCTTCCCTTATGTGTGAAATTGCGAAGAAATACTGATATCACTGGTATGACCAACAGGAACTGACCGCACAGGGGCCCCCGCAAAAATGCTAGGCCTAGGGCCTCCGAATGTCTTAGTCGGGCTCTGATTACAGCTATAATTTTTTACCGCATAGACTGATTTCAAAAATTCATATTATGGGGAATGGTCTAGCACAGGGGTGGTCCCATATTAATTTGGTCAAGTTGTGATGATATTATCATTCCGAAAATTGGGAAAAAAACCGTGTTACTAAACCGTTGCTTAAAGGGCTGCCAGTAACGGCCTAACGGTCAGGAGTTTTGGTAGGTTTTCTCCGGATGTAACGTGAATTCGCGTTAGAAACCCTTAGAAAGTCTTTCTGCCAAGGCACCCCTCCTTGGCAGATCGTCCTAGTGTATCGTTGCCATATTCACACACAACCTAGACTTGATAACAAAAGTCACCAAGGTTGGCAACTTTTGTTGATTTATCGCCAAGTTTGGCGTTAAAAAAAATTAAGTTCCTAATCCTGGACTCCGGTTGGAGATATTTTCTACGTTTGGCGAGAATTTGCCAAATCCTACCATTGTACCATGAGAATAAGCTTAGAAAGAACAGAAAAAGCACTAAAAATACTGGTGTTAAAAGATAATATAAATAAAAACTTTGTGTAAAAAACACACATAAAATGATACTTATAGCAAGATACGATCGTTTCGACTGAAAATTTATTGTATTTGGTGCGAATTTACCAAGCCCTACTTCTTTAGAATCAGGCCCGGACTGTGCAGACGGGTGGGCCCCACCCTCGACGGGCCCTTCCTGCGGAGGGCGGGCCCCCAAACAGAAAAAAGAAAATAAAAAAAGTGCTGTACTGATAGCACTTAAAGAAGTTTGACACAGAAAATTTTTTGCAGCTGCATTTGCGCCCCAAAGGCTTTAAAACACTTAATTTTATATGTAGTTCTCGAAATGTTTTGAGAGAGGATTCCCGAATGAACAAGGGATTAATTAATATGAATGACGCGTATTAATTAATAGATCGATATTTTATGAATGCATTAATTATCAATCATAATTAATTAATAATAACACCATACTTCCCCCCCCCCATACCCCGAAAGTTAACACATCCTATTATTTATCGGTTATACAATAACCCGGCCCCCCTTCTCTTGAGACGGGCGGGCCCCTACTAGAGATGAGTTCGGGCTCCTTTTTTTAAGCCCGAGCCCGAGCAATATTATTTAAGTCGGAGCCCGAGCCCGAAATTTCAGCTACAGATTTAAAAAAATCCAATTACTTCTTTGATAGAATACAATGAATTTTGCGGCTTGCGCAAATTGAAGACGAATGTAGTTGCAAACTCTAATGCACTTTCTAATTCTTTATATATCCATGTTTATGTTTATCAAATAATATCGGATCTCATGACTAACTAATCAATATAAGCCGCCGTTCTGAAATATCCAAAGAGCTTCACACACCTTCTAGGCGCCAGTGCAGCTATTTTTTTTTTAAATATAAGTAAGTCAACTCCGGTTATAGTGAACCCGGATATAGTGAACCATCGGCTATAGTGAACGCAAACCATTATTCCCAATTCACATACAGTATCTCTATCCATCATGAAGACACTTGGGTTTTAGTGAACTTCTGATATAGTGGACGAAATTTGATGGTCCCCAGAGGTTCACTATAACCGGAGTTGAGTGTACATTTACTTTCCTCATGAATCACATTTTAAAATCTGTTTCAAGGAGTATGTTTAATAAGGGAGAAATTTTTCACGAGCCCGAGCCGAAACGCAATTGTGAATTACAGACCTCGAGCCCGGTTCTGGCTGAGCACGTCTCATCTCTAGCCCCTACCCTCCCAGTCCGGGCCTGTGTTAGAATAAGAATAATTTTTCGTTATGGAAGGAATTTGAAGTCTGTTTTCTATTCTATTTTTAATTATGCTTGTTTTTAACTATAATTTATTTATAATACAGTTATGTATTTTTTACAGTTTGAAAAAAAAATAGCTGTAATAATGCGGATGACATGACATCTCTTGCTCTTGAAAATCCATTATATTAATATACTAGCTGAAGTACCCGTCGTTGACGGGTTAGTACTGAATGCAAATTTCTAAAAGCAAGATTTTTCGTCAGCATTGTAGGAGTACACAGAATGGATGTAGTATGTTGCCAAAGTAAAGAAAGCGAAATTATAATTTTTATGTATTGTTAAAGTATTACAGGTTAGAGAGTAACTAAGTAATATCATTTCATTCAATTTAGTCGTAATTATGGGATGCGCGAACGAACATTTACACGTATTGAAATAATTTTCGCAAAATCTCAAAATCCAATCAAGATTTTTTAAAAATTCGACGCCTATGTATTAAGTTGAGTGACTACCTATCATGACACCCAATTTCATATCATTCGCTTCAGCCGTTTTTACGTCATGCTTAAACAAAAAAAGCGTCATGGACAGAATGACAGAACGATAAACTTTTTTTTGAGGGTCGCATCGGATTCCCGGGTGCAAAATACTATAGATTAAACAGATCAAGAATTTGAAGCTGAAAGAAAATCTGAATTTTAAGAAAGGGGCAATACTTGCTTAGCTATTTTTTTTTTTTTAGTACTCCTGTTTGCCAAATATTTCGAATTGCTGGCGCCATCTACTGGTATTTAGATATGCATTATTATTATTATTATTTCAAGTTTTAATGTATTGAATAAAAGTTTCACTTCTTTGTGCTTAATCATTTTTGTCACTCGAATTCTAAAGTTCAATATAATACGACTTTAAAAATAAGCCTGCCATATTTTGTACTCTTGCAAAGTCATTTTACACTCTAAGATAATGTCATGGGTGATTATTAATCAAAACTACCATATTTTCATGCAGTAAAATTAAACTTCAGGTTTTGGGGGGCTCAAGATAAAAAATCGAAATAGGGGGTGAGAAGTGCAGGAAATTCTTACTTTTAATATGATTTTTCTGGACTTATAAAAATAGAACAACAAATTTCAGAAATTGTACTTTCAGTTTCAATCTTAAATCAATGTACTTCAAAGGAGCAAAAATACATAAAGCTTATATGTAAATTCTTCTACCCTCTAAATTTACCACTTCAACCAAATATTTACTTGCACACACATGCAATTAGTTTCCTTATTTTATTGATATTATTCATTTAAAATTTTAAGTTAATTAACGTTCTTCCATATTTATAATGCAACACTCTTGTCTTCACTTTTAAGCATAATATATAAGTAATTTTTTGCTGTATGCCTCATATTTTTTTTTAAGAAAGTGCTGTAATAGTTTTCCCTATATTTTTCTACAATTTTTACAAATTTCCTTGGAAAAAAATCATTATACTGCCTCTTAAACTGTGCAGGGCTGGTTGTTCATTTAGACTGGAATGGGGGGGGGGATAAAGTGTTACAAATATACAATTTCTTTTGAGTTTTTTCAAACAGGTTACTCTTGTCAATTTTAAATTACTTTTAATAATCACTGAAAAAATATGCACACCAATTCAATAATTCTCTATAGTTTTAGTATATTAATTGGAACCCACAGTTACAAAATATAAATTTAATTTGTATTATACGTAGATTTTACACTTTAAATTTTTGTTTGGTGCACAACACAAGAAATTACAAAATACAAATTTTGTCTTGAATATTGCCAATTTCAAGGTTCATTACTTAATTTCTAAGGTTATATTTTTCCTCTGAGAAAAATTTAACATATGAATTACAATCTCTGGTGTACAATCAATATGCATTAGAAATTTAATGTTCGAATGCAAAATTCTTTATTTTTGTAAATTCATACTTAAGAAAAGTTACATAAAATGAAATTTAATCTCTATGTAATATTTAAAATAAGTTTTATTTTTACATGGCTGTTAGATGGTTAAATTCGCCAATAAAAAATGTTGATTTATATATCCAGTAGATGGCGCCAGCAACTCGAAATATTTAGCAAACAGGAGTACTAAAAAAAAAAAAATAATAGCTAAGCAAGTATTGCCTCTTTCTTAAAATTCAGATTTTCTTTCAGCTTCAAATTCTTGATCTGTTTAATCTATAGTATTTTTTTTATATATATCCACCTGTCGTAAATGAAGGAATCGGAATTCGTGTGTCTCATATAGATTTTCTTTCAGCTTCAAATTCTTGATCTGTTTAATCTATAGTATTTTTTTTATATATATCCACCTGTCGTAAATGAAGGAATCGGAATTCGTGTGTCTCATATAGATTTTCTTTCAGCTTCAAATTCTTGATCTGTTTAATCTATAGTATTTTTTTTATATATATCCACCTGTCGTAAATGAAGGAATCGGAATTCGTGTGTCTCATATAATTATTTCTTTAATGGCGTATGTTACTAGCAGAACACCCGAACCTCGCGATGGATGACGTAATGGAAGCAATCGCGAAATAGCCAATAGGAAGGCTCTTTTTCTTCCCATCGTTATATAGCGGTGCACTTGTGAAATACGCTTCCCGGGTGCTTGAAACGGATAGAAATCGCAAAATTTTTGAATTCCAAGAAATGTACAGACCAAAGTCTAATTTTATTTATATAGATATATATTTATAAATGTACTCCCAAAACATACGTTCAGATTCACGTGCTCGGGAAATCGCTTCGCCAATATTTATTTACTTTACTGAAGCTGTCAGAACTTCAAAATCATGCGCAGAAAAAAGAAACTTGCAACTCCCAGCGAAAGGGGCTCTGGAGGCTTCTGGATTCTTCTAGCATAGCAACAACACATTGAAAAGGATCGCGAGCAAAGGGCTAGCATCATGAGCCCCATTACGTCACAGGAGCTAGAACTTTTCTAATCTGTTTCGTTGCAGCAGCTGCATCGCAACAGCCAATCAGAACGCGACAACGGCAACGTCAGTGCTGCAGTATAAAGCAGTCAGATTCGCCATTTCCATTAGATTCCTGTTGTAGGACTTACAGTTACAAATTTGGGTAAGTTTTATATTTTAGTAGTTGATGTGTACCAGATGAATTTTTATTTAAAGAGTTTGCATGTACTATATTACTTATTAGTAATTTAGAAAGCAGTCATAAATAGCATTTTTAGTACAAACTTTCTCTCAATTGGGTATTTGGAATAGTAAGTTGAATTCAGTATGTTTGTTATTAATTATATCAAGTAAAAAGTTTGCTGTTGTTTTCACATGGAAGATTTAAAAGGGATTTCCAATATGCATGTTTGTACTACTAATTATTCGCAATGATGTGAAATTTTCATTCTTTTACATAAGAAAATGCCGCAATTATTGAACAGATGTTCAAAAGCCCAGTCAACTGAACTTCCTTTTGCAGTGTCTCAACTGGGCTGGAGTTCATTGCATGGATTTGTAGTGATTTACCATGTTTCCGCAAATCGCACATTGCGTACATCTCCGTTGTAGTTTCAATTAATTCAAACGTGATATATAATCCGATACTTCTCAATCTTAAAGAATGTTTTGTTGTATATCAATGTATTTATTGGCTTAAATGCAGAAGTGGTGCCCTGTTTGAAGAGATTCCCAATGGATGCTGAAAAATATCTTCAAAATCTTGTAATATAGTAAGTGAGAAATGGCGAATGGATTGGGAGGGGAGGGGTTGCGAGGCAATAATCTGTATTACTTTGGAACTTTAGTCTTATTTCCAGGGATACACGGAAAGTTGCCGAAATCTCGTAAGTGCCATATATAGAATTGTCGTGACAAATACCTTGAAGTGTGAAAATAACCTTGATTTTAATACAAATTTACTATCTGTACTAATATTGAGATAAGCGTAACTTTCCGTGAACATGGCAGGACTCCTTGACAAGTTGCAATACTTTCGGCAATGTAATTAGTACACCCCCCCCCCTGTTTTTTATTCCTGTAACCATGGATACGAATAATGTAAACATAATAAACTTGTAGCACATTAAACTCTGGTACCTCGTTAACTGAAAAGTAGATTCAAAAAGCCGTGGATCCCCCAAACTTTAATTTGAATCTGCTCAGAAATAATTCTCTAGTAGGAGTGTAAAACTTAATGTAACATAAAGGCAGTGATGGTCATAAACTAATTATTAAACTGGATCATTTGTCATCTCACGGGCGTAGCCAGGGGTGAAATTTTTGTCAGCCGGACGGCATTGTGCATTAGCTTCATTACTTTATTGATAAGCGGTGGTTTCCCTGTTGCACAAATAAGTTCTAAGTGGTCTGCGAAGCGAGTAAGTGTTAATATATTTTTTTTCACTTTTATGAAGCAAAAAAGCGTAAATGTTTACGGTCTTTAGAGAATATTTTAAATGTAAATAAAAATTTGGGATAATACCGTAAGCGGGTTTCCATCGCTAAGGAAGATACGTCGCCAACTTTGGACTTTGTAAACGGAGCGATTGTTTTGGAATTCTCTAGCAAACTGGTGGAGAAGTTGAGTTACGTTAGGGGTGTAACGAATATTTGGCCACTATTCGGCCTACTCGGCTGTTTTGCCGAATATTCGGTCAGCCGAATACTGAACAGATATTATACATGTATTTAAAAAAATATTGCTTGGTTGCACTTCAACATGCTAATTTTATATTTTAAATATAAAGTCATGGAACTTTAAACTGAATGAAACCATTAATGTTACAGAAATGCCGACTTTTCTACTTTGTTTTCTTTCTTTATGGAGAGGGGGGTAGGAGGAATCTTTTCAGATCCTCAATCGCAAGCATAATTTTGAAGAGCTGCTACATGCGTTTGCCCAGAGTCTGTAAAACACAAATTGTGTATTTATGTATAGTTACCAGCAGGGGCATAGCCAGAAATTTTTCATGGGGGGGGGGGGGTACGACTACAACCCATATATGTATACGTGGGTGTGACAATGTAGTGAAGAATATACATTTAGTATGGCAAATTCCTCATGGGTATGACCCCCCCTAATGCCCGGTCTGGCTCGAATGATTCGATTAGGAGGGCGCAGGGTTTAAAATTTGTGTCAGTGCCGTTTTCCCCCATCCCTTTTTGTGAATAATCGTATTTTCATTAGTTGTATGCCATTGTATTTGATTTTATATCAACAATTAAAATTGCTATGTATTTTTGATAAGTGAAATATTTCTTGTTAAAGCGCGATATCGACGACTGCATCTAGTGACTTACTATGCATCTTCTCCATCCTTTTTGTGAGTAATCGTATTTTTGTTCATTGCAAGCCATTATGCCAACTTCTATATGAACCGTTAAAAGAACTACACATTTTCCATAAATTATCTGGTAAAAAAATCTTTAAATCTGCATTGCAGCATGTTACAGAAAATTCTGCAACTGGGTCTCGATATAATTGTGCTGCTATTAGTGTTTAACTTTGTAAAAGACATTTTTCGTGACAAAGATTTTTTATAGATAATATACTGTTGTGCATTTTTAATCTTTTAAAAAATTGAATATTCGGTATTTGGTCAAATAACTTTGTTACATCTCTACTTATGTCCTTGAATCTTCCCATTTTAAAAATCTCTTGCACCTGTTAACTGCTATCAGGGATACTTTGGAAAATTGTCTTGCATTAGCAGTGTTTTCAGAAAGGTCTAAATTTGGCCTACACTACCCTGGCAACCATAAGTTCAGGCCCTTAACCTTTTTGCTGTGGCTTACTCTTGAGAATTCTTGACCCAGTAAACTGCAGAATGTGTAAGAATTCATTCCCACTACTTCTGAGTTAAAGAATATGCCTTTTTGGATGCCAGGTGGGACGGGTATCACTGACCACACTAGTCCTCAGACTGCAAATGTGGATGCAGAAGCTCTGTCAATTATCTACAAACACGCCTGACTGTCCCACAGTATAAGAAAAGAAATTCCTGCCTCCAGAAATTCCTTATCTTCCATGAAAGGTGAATGGATTTTCTGTCAGAGGGGGGGGGGGGGGGAGAAAGAGTACTGGCTAAGGCAATTGTACCAGTGCTGTTCTTAAGACACATTTATCTTTTGGTACAACTGTTCTACTGCTGGAGTAGAACGGTTACGTGATCAATTTTTGAAAATGCTACATGTTAAATGTTTACTAAAATGTAATCTCTCCCTTATAGAACACAATGCAGATCTTCGTGAAGACATTAACTGGTAAAACCATCACCTTGGAGGTGGAGCCAAGTGATACCATCGAGAATGTGAAAGCCAAAATTCAAGATAAAGAGGGCATTCCTCCTGATCAGCAGCGGCTTATTTTTGCTGGTAAACAGCTTGAAGATGGTCGAACCTTGTCAGATTACAACATACAAAAAGAATCCACCCTACATCTTGTGTTGAGGCTGAGAGGTGGTATGCAAATCTTTGTGAAGACCCTCACTGGCAAGACCATAACATTAGAAGTTGAACCAAGTGATACTATTGAGAATGTTAAAGCAAAAATCCAAGACAAAGAAGGTATTCCTCCAGATCAGCAGAGGCTGATTTTTGCTGGAAAGCAGCTTGAAGATGGACGTACATTATCAGACTACAACATTCAAAAAGAATCAACACTGCACTTGGTTTTGAGACTGAGAGGAGGTATGCAGATTTTCGTGAAGACTCTTACTGGTAAAACCATAACCTTAGAAGTTGAACCTAGTGATACAATAGAAAATGTCAAGGCTAAAATACAAGACAAAGAAGGAATTCCTCCTGATCAACAGCGTTTGATCTTTGCTGGTAAGCAGCTTGAAGATGGACGTACACTATCTGATTACAACATTCAAAAAGAATCTACCCTTCATTTGGTTTTACGACTGAGAGGAGGCATGCAAATATTTGTGAAGACACTGACGGGCAAAACAATTACTTTAGAAGTAGAGCCTAGTGACACTATTGAAAATGTGAAAGCTAAAATTCAAGACAAAGAAGGTATTCCACCAGATCAGCAGAGACTTATTTTTGCTGGTAAGCAGCTTGAAGATGGTAGAACCCTCTCGGATTATAATATTCAGAAAGAATCAACTCTGCATTTAGTTCTTCGACTTCGTGGTGGTATGCAAATTTTTGTTAAAACACTAACTGGTAAAACCATTACTCTTGAAGTAGAACCCAGTGATACTATTGAAAATGTGAAAGCTAAAATCCAAGATAAAGAAGGTATTCCACCAGATCAGCAGAGGCTTATATTTGCTGGTAAGCAGTTGGAGGATGGTCGTACTCTTTCAGACTACAACATTCAAAAAGAATCTACTTTACATTTGGTACTTCGATTAAGAGGAGGCATGCAAATATTTGTTAAAACACTGACTGGTAAAACCATCACCCTTGAAGTAGAACCCAGTGATACAATAGAAAATGTAAAAGCAAAGATCCAAGACAAAGAAGGCATTCCGCCTGACCAACAGCGATTAATTTTTGCTGGTAAACAGCTTGAAGATGGCAGGACTCTCTCGGATTACAATATCCAAAAAGAATCTACCCTTCACTTAGTATTGAGACTTAGAGGTGGTATGCAAATATTTGTGAAGACCCTCACAGGGAAAACAATAACTCTTGAAGTTGAGCCTAGTGATACCATTGAAAATGTGAAAGCAAAAATTCAAGACAAAGAAGGCATTCCTCCAGATCAGCAGAGGCTTATTTTTGCAGGAAAACAGCTTGAAGATGGAAGAACCCTTTCAGATTACAATATCCAGAAAGAATCTACACTCCATCTTGTACTAAGGTTAAGAGGAGGCATGCAGATCTTCGTGAAAACACTAACTGGTAAGTTAAATAATCTGGAATTTTTTCGACTTGCATGCTAAAATCTCTGCAGATTTATAAGTGTTGGGATGTTGATTTTTGGAGAAAAGTATGTAATTTAAAAAATGGGGGGGGGGGGTAAACTATTTAATGTAAAAGGACTCTTAAATTATCTTAATTCAACCCTTTTTCAGTTGTAAATGAGTTTATTTAATCTTCATTAAACCTCAGTTAGTCAATCACTCCCTACCGATTCACACATTTTTGGTTAAAAGATTAATGTAAAGGTGTGTGTATGAAAAAGTTTAATTTTGTCCAATTTTTATAATTCTTGCAAAGTGTTAAAAATTATTCATATGGATATGTAATGCAGTCACATGCAAGCACAATTTACCAGTGACTTGACCAAGAAATGAAAAATGAGCTAGGCAATAGTTATCCAAAGTAATGCATGCTTCTAGAGTTGTTACACTAGAGCAGTGGCATGGCCAGAAATTTTTTATGGGGGTTACAACTTCAACTCATAATATATGCATAGGTGTGTGGGATAAGGGAGTGTAGAATATGCATTTTGTATGGCAAAAAATTCCTCATTGGGGGGGGGTGACCCCCCCCCCCTGGCTACACCACTGCACTAGTTTTAAGTTTATCTTGTACAACTTAGTTACATGACCAGTCTATAACCTTAGTGTTTTTGATGGCATTATACTTAGTTTTAAAAGTGGATCTAGAAAATTTATCAATCTCATTTCCCTACAGGCAAAACAATCACTCTGGAAGTCGAACCCAGCGATACCATTGAAAATGTAAAAGCCAAAATTCAAGACAAAGAAGGCATTCCCCCTGACCAGCAGAGACTGATATTTGCAGGAAAACAATTGGAAGATGGTAGAACTTTGTCAGACTATAACATTCAGAAAGAATCTACTCTGCATCTTGTCTTGAGGTTGCGAGGAGGCATGCAAATCTTCGTAAAAACATTGACAGGTAAGACTAAACTTAAGTTTTCAACAGTGTTGTATAATTATAACTTGCATTAAGTGATTGATCATTTTTTTTCTACTTGAGAAAGTGTTGCTTATCTGAAACTTGGTTTTTGTACCAGTCTGCAAAGGAGCACTAAAATGTGCAGTTTTCTGTATTAAATTTCCATTGTACAATTAATTTTTACTTGGACAGTGCTCCAATAGTCTGCAGGTTTTTAAATTGAACGAACATGCATACAGTGTCCATGGGTGACAAGGGCACTTGAAAATTTTGGCTCTTAAAATTCAGAAAGATCTCATTTGGGGGGGGGGGGAATTGATGTATAAAAGATGAATCCTCGACTGCTTAGTATGAATGGCATGCCTCTTGTTTTGCCTTGGCTGTTCTGAGCATTTGTGGTTTCTCCCATTTCTCAGTAAGATTGATTAAATTAAGGGGCTGTTCTTTTGTGTTGTGTACTGCAAACGCTGCTGATGTTCACTAGAAAATACAATGTAGAATGTGTCCCTGTAATGTTAAAACTTCTTTGTATGCATAAAATTATTGGGTTTTACTTAGTTTCAAAGGATATAGAAATTTTTACCAATAGCCTTATGTGCTGACAATAGTATATAAAAAAAACTTATCTTGGAATTGTCAATCGGTGAAGTGGTCCCAAAAACTCTTCTTGTAAAGCTCTTGCATAATGCCAGATTTTTATAAAGTTGAATAAGAGACCGTGTTTGTTATAAATATAATCTATTTTTTGTTATTGAGGGGAGCATTTGATAACCTGGAAATTTATAAAATCACCTGGAGAACTCTGGAATTTAATTTTGAAAATTGAGTACAAATCCTGATTACTCATTGGCTTGTTAGTAATGTACCAGCTTATTTGCTAGATAGCAGTTTCGAAAACCCAAAATAATGTGACTCTGGAATAAAAATGGTCCAAATACATAGTACAATATAAACTTCATACACCACACTAACATTTTGCTTAGCTTTATTTGATTTACTTAATTTTGTATATTTCTGATCAATGTTTATTTTCTGTTTTCAGGAAAGACCATAACCTTGGAGGTAGAACCCAGTGACACTATAGAGAATGTAAAGGCAAAAATTCAAGACAAAGAGGGGATCCCTCCAGATCAGCAGCGTCTTATCTTTGCTGGAAAGCAGTTGGAAGATGGAAGAACCTTGTCAGATTACAATATTCAAAAAGAATCTACACTTCACCTTGTTTTAAGACTTCGTGGTGGAGCTGTGATGAATCTATGAACTTTTTAATTTGAACCAAAATTTTTATTTCATTTTTTATTTTGGATATTAATAAAGTGAGTTAGCAGCATAATCTTGTGTGTTTTTGGTTTCATTAAAATTGCTAACTATCATGGCACACTAGGAAGGTTTAAAAAGGAGTTGGTAAGTTTCTAACTGATAATTTTATCCACTTAAGTAGTATCAAAAGCTTAAAATAGTGCAAAATTAAGATGTGCAATTTTATATAAGACCCTAAACTAAAATCTGTCGAATATCTTGCTGTGCGTAATTAAGTAATGGAATTAATAATGAAAAGTAGACTTGGTCTGACCAGATAATTAAAATAAGTTTAGCTTGATATTAAGTTTTACTGCTGTTGGATTAAAAATAGCAAGTCTGGTTTTCCCACCTTTAACAAGAGTTGCTGAGTGGGCTCTAGTTACTCTACATTATTCCCAAGTTGTAATGGACTAGGCTTGTAATATAATTGAAGTCTGATTTGCAGCAAGTGGATTTAAAGACTTTCATCATGTGTTGGTGTCATGCACGAATTTAAAGGGACTTAAATTAATCGGAGGTATTTCTCCTTATACAACTTTTGTCCTGATGTAAATATGCATTAAAACTCCTTAAAAAGCGCACTGTTCAAAGCACTTGCAATGATTTTTCTTGAATTTAGAAATGGGGGGGGGGGGATAAGTGACAGTTAAAATTCCTTCATAAACCAAAAATTTTCCATTCAGAACTTTTTAAATTAGCTTAAGAAATTAACGTTTTGATGCTTTTGTAATGCTTTGAGTGTTCCGTCAACTCCTTGGAATGTGCGAAATTAAGAATCACAAGCACAATAAAGGGTAGATTTGCCCATTTTTAGAAATATGAAATTCTGTCTGTTTAGCATTTATTCCTCGTTCTTTTGCAACTACTGTATATTCAGAGATTTTGTAGTGCAGTTAGTAAAAATATACTTCTAAAATTTTCAGTGTCTAGTGCAATTAAATTTTTTAGAAAGCTCAAAAGTTGCATGATTTTCAAGTGGAACAGCCTTAAGATCCATGAAATTAAAAGCCGAAATTTGGATTTTAAAGATTGGTGGGAAGGAGAGATTTGTAGATATTTTGAAATTGCTGTTAGATTAAGGAATTGTATTTATATAGCTAGGAGTGGGAGAAAGTTTTGGTTACTTGTCTTTTCATTTTATTATGCATACATAGAACTTAATTTAACATTCAACAAGATTCCTGGAAACTACTTGGATTTTTGATAAATATAACAAGTTAAGGGGACCAGGAATGCAAAATTTGGTTAAAAAATAGATTATTTTTTCACTGCATTAAATAGTTTAAAATTTTATCTTTCTAACAATATATTACTTTTTTAACTGAAAAACAGAAGTAGTAAAAAATTTTTTTTTTTCCCAAGGCACTAAATAGTTTATATGCCATCTTAAAAGTGGATTTTCTCAAAACTATGCATTTTAGATTAGTGTTCCTTTTTCTCAATATCTATTAAACTTATGAACTCAATTTAATGTCATATCGTATTATATTACCAACTTTAATGTGGTGGTTGGTTAATATATTGAGTTATTCATTTTAGACAGCAATATTCTATCATAAATGTAATTTAAAATTGATTTTCAGTAAAAAATTAATATTTAATTTTTAGTAAAAAACAGACATGTGAAATGTTATTCTAACGGCTGTTAAAATTTTCTACCATTTCTGAGATAAAGGTACATAAAAGTTGATGAATTTAACATGGTGAAGATGGGGCTTACCTGGTCCCCTTAAAACATTTTAATATGAAAAATATTAACTTGAAGGAAAGAGTGGAATCCTCATTCCTATTCATGGGGAAAAACAATTTTTTGCACTGGGGGAAACTGGAATTCGCTTGAAAGTATAAACCCTGTAAAATATTCTAAATTAGAATTGAGCAATTCATAATGCTATCAATAAATACTAAATTGGCTCCTCTTGATGCTGACACCTGCACCCCTGCAATGACATTCCACCAACATGCATAAGTTATACCTGTCAACTGCTCTGGTTCTTCTGGTGCAACTCCATAAATATGCTACTACTCCTGACACTCCACACAACAGGATATTCTCTGAAAATTAGCCAATATTGGAAATGAATTTTTAACAAATTTAAGGAACTGCATGCAAAATCCAAAAGAGCATGTTTTATCCTGTAGGAAGAAAAACTATCCCTAGCCATACGTCCTTCTTAAAATGTTTCAAGGAGTATGTTCAATAAAGGAGAAATTTTTCATGAGCCCGTCTCATCTCTATTTATCGTAGTTTTTATGGACTAATGGCCAGCTTCGCTGCCCCATACCTTACTGTTCAATGTACTCGGTGAAGTGTTGGCCAAATTATCGGACTCATTTCAACAAAAATCATGTTTCTTTGTTTTAACAGTATTTGTGATTTAATTTATTTAGGTTAGGGTTGCTACAAATTTTGGGTGTCAATGTCATGATCATGGACTTAGATTGAGAAGGACTTGCATCAGTAATGGGACTCCTTTTGGGAAAATGGACCTAACGCCGATTCGATCAACAGATGGTGCTGTTGTATGTTTATTCTCTTATTAAGCATAGTCACGAAGGTACAGAAGTTGCATTTTCATTTTTTAATCGGGGATTTAATTCATTTTTGAATTTGAGATGGCTGCTGTATGTTATGCTACCGACTGCGCTTTGGGTTATAGGAGCGAAAAAAATCAAAATGCTGCCCTGGGATTAAAGAATCCAAGTTTGTTTAAAGCTCCCAACGTAAGCTTTGTTTGCACTTTTTCGAATGCTTAAATCGAAGTTATATCATAATTATGTATTTTGTTGTATGATAATTGTGTTTTTTCTTTTGTATAAAACTAGCTGCGTGCCCGTTCTTCGCATGGTAGGAAATGAATATTTACCTAAAATATAATCGTACCTGTGCGAAAACAAAATCTAATTAAAAAAAGTTCAAGCAGTCCCTTTGTTGGAACTACTGCGTGATATATTAACAAAACGAAGGTTTATAGTTTAATTAGTTGTAAGTCGATCTCATGCGTTGAAAAATGATCAACCGAACACTTTTAATTTCACGAAATATTTATTAACGTGATATACTGTGCTTTAATCTATATTAACCTAACAAATCTACTATTACTACCTATTAATTATATTAATATTACCTATCTTCGTTTCTCCTTCTTTAATGCTCAGACTAAAGAAATAGATCACATATTTTAAATCAATGTTGCCATTCTACTCTTTGATGATTCTTTAGAATTTATGCATTGCCATTTAAACAGCTCCCCATATATTTTTAAGCATAACTCTTGTCAGATTGATGTATTTAGCACCGTAAAATATTTCATCTCGACGTGGTGGAAAATATCCAACCTGCCCCAATTTAAATATTTACCTCCATGGCTGTCTCGTGTAAACCATCAAACTGTATAACATCGCGAAACTTTTTAGAATCGCTGAAATTGCGATGCTAAATTGTGATGCATAGTTTACAAATTTCATGCAACTTTTAATTTATGACACTATGTTCTGACCCCGAGTTGTTGAGTTTGGTTATTTTTCACAGAGTAATATTGAACCATACAACGTTGAAAAACTCTCACTTGAGATGTTGGGTTTATTCCTAGCTAATCGGTATTTTAAATATTTTCCGAAGCTATTTTGCTAATGATGCAACTTCTGTGCAAGAGCTTGCCAAGTTCCTGGAATTCAACAAAAAAATTTATATCTAATAAATATATATAATATATATATAGCCAAAGGTCGTCCAAACTAGGCGACATTTTGCACGATTTTTGGGAATACATACAACGACCATCATCAAATCGATAGTGAATACTATGTATTACGTTAATTAGTATTTTTCACCTTTAGGCAACATTTGAATTTCCCAAGATTTTAAAAAATGCAAGCTTCCTTTAGTTATTACGGTTGCAAAAAATCATAGTACAGTGAAAAACGTTAAACACAAAACCGAAGGAACCAAAATATTTTTTCGTGTTAAAAGATTCTTTAAAAAAAAGAACAAAGCTCACCATATTTTTGATGTTCTTATATTTTATACAGATTTCCTGTTAAACAACAAGTAGGTTGCATTCATTGGGATGAAAAGGAATTACAAAAAATATTATTTTGGGGAGAGAAAATCGGTTATCTTTTTTTGAAATTTGTTTTTCTGAGCCATATTGTCCACAAATAGTTCAAGATCGTCCATAGTTATTATTTCTCCATCAGAATGTGCATCTAAATAACTGTGTACACTGTTTATCATTTTTCGCACTTCTGACTAAACGACTAAAGAACAAGAATGCGTTTTCCTGAAATGGGTGGTAATTTCTTGTCACCAAACTCCTTTCACCCCTTCTTCATGGGAAAAAGAACAGCAACTAAAGTGCATGCTCACCAATCGCCGATTCTTTGATACAGATGAGATAAGGATTCTATTCATTAGGGGGAGGGGGGAGGAAGAGAGACCTGATGGATGATGCTATTAATACTTCTAGGATGACAAAAGGTAGAAAAACCATTTCCCAGAATTTAAATAAAATTTATTTTCCATCAACCGTTCTAGTGACTTGTCGCAAACATTCCACTGAAGATTAAAAACTAGCTTTTTTTCGTGTTAAACGATTTTTGTTTCGTGTTAAAAGAACAAAAATGCATTAAATTGCATATTTTGCGTTCCGGACCGTTATGTCATTTTGTGTTAGCTGATTTTTCATGTTAAGCGTTTTCGTGTTAAACGTATTTCACTGTATTAAAAAATTGCTAAGGGTAGCTCGCGCATTAAACAAAATACTTTGGGTTTTTATAAAAGTAAAGGTTAACGTCAAAACCTTTTAACTAAGGCTTGGATACAGACTGTATTGCTGAGGTGCCCCACCCTTTTGTACACATTTTTTTAAGGAAAGAAAAGAAGTGTTCCTAAGTTAAGTTTTCGATTACGTTGTTTAGATTTAACTATTTATTTTTTCATTGTTTACTGCAATAACAAAGGAGGGTGTAGGGCACAACAGCTCTTAGAGGGCCGTATTCTCCAAACTTTAAACCCTTGAGTTAACCCAGCAAAGCGAGCTACTTCAAGGGTTAGTGAGAAAATGGTATTCACAACTCCAAAATCAGGGGTTATCCCAAGAATTGACCCTGACTCCAGGTGCAGATTTTAAACCCGCAATATCGGAGGGTTGACTCTGGTTTATAAACATGGCGGATACGAGGGTTGTTTTTATAGGTTTGGAAAATCCCCAAAATTTGCTAATACTTGAATATTTTGTGCTTTAACAGACGGAAACTACTGTGAAAACCACCCATCAAGCTATAAAAGTAGCCAAAAGTCATAAAAAATCTTTGTACAATGTTTTCAAAAACTCTGGAGAATGACTGTGCTTTTTTTTGCCGTAGAGACTGCAGGTGCCATCTGTCGGACTTATCTTGGTTTGCTTTTCCATTCCCTTTTTTCTGATTTGAAAACTTTTTTTTCTTAATTATTTTTTGTGTTGAAAATAAGTAAGTAAATTCTGATCTTTCCTATTTATTTTCTTGTCTCTATTATTCCACAGATGAGGGGCGATTTGGCCAGAGCATGTGAATCTACTACGCCCCGTCTTTTTTTTTTTTTTTTTTTTGGTAAGAAGAGGCCGGATAAAAATATTTACATTGAAGAGATTAATCATTTAGGTGTAAAGGATTAAAAAAAAAAGTGTTGTTGAAGGGTTAAACATTTTTGTCTGATTGTAGTGTACTGTACTTGGGAATAGCTAATTAACAATTTTTCACACAAATGTGAGAAAAAAAACAATATGCTTCAGTATCATGGAATTTTTTAAAGACATACATATTCTATGTATAATATATAAAGTATCTCAAAAAGAAAAACATCAAAACTGCATACATTTTAATGCACAGTTTGCATAAAAACAATGAAGGAAGTGCGTGTGGTTGGAGCTGGGTTCGATCTCGCAAACTTTAAACCTAGTTCACCCCTTCATGCAATCATTACACTGACCAATCACAGACGAGCTTTCAAAGCTGGGTGAGACAACTCCAGAGTCAAGTAACCCTGAGTGGAAATAAGTTGGCGAATACAGTTTCTGAGTTGTCTCCGAGACAAACCGGCAATGCAAGTTTCCCAACTCTCGGATCATGGCGGGCTACTCACAGTTTGGTGAATACGGCCCAGAGTGGGGTTATGTTTAACCCAACATTAAAATGAATGGGACTCTTCATGAAATAATACACACATATTTTTAACCATGAAAATTATTTATTCTTTTACGTTATTAAATATATAATTTTTTTACAAATATTAAATGATAAAATTGTCACTCTTAATTTTTGAGATGGCAAAACCGTGCTTACCTGGGATCCAGTGAAGTAGGAAGTGATACATCTTTATTCACAAGAATCCGAACTAATCCAACAAATCTCAGAAAAAACTGAAAATCTGGAAAATTCTCAGAAAACCTCAAAATCTCACTTCTCCGTCGCTGCAGTCTGGTTTTCTCCAATTCTACCCCCTTGTCCCAAAGGGGTAATCGGTGTTCAGCCACTCTCTTCCTTCTTATTCAAAATTGATCGTCCTCTAAAATTTTATCTTACTTGATATTCCCCCTTATCAATTCACTTTATTGGTCAAGATCTACATTTATTCATTATATTGGATCTCCGAAATCCCTCCTTTAAACTTCTTTTATTTTTTATTATTTTTCGACCCTCTTGTTAAATCGCCTAAGACCTCTGTTTCTTTTCCCATAACTTTTCGTAAAATCTCAATTTTCTTTGTGCCACTGACAATTTTCCCTCAATGACAACCTCGCCTTTTATTTTTGGACTGGAAGATTTTTCTTCCAACTCGCCTGTGGTCAAATCACCTGCAAAGGAGGGGTATTTATTAAACATCTGCATCTCAACGCTATTCATTTCTCCCCCTTACCATATCTCTGCTCCCTGGTACATTTTCCATTTTCATAAAAAGTCTCTCTCTCTCGTAAACATCTTACCCAACAAAAGACTCGCTAAAATTATCTGACCAAAGCTTTGTTGAATTCTTACTTTATGACTCTCGTTATTATTAAATTTTTTTTCCTTTCCTAGCAAGCCCCTGGGTTTCGCGACCACCTATCAAGTTATTCCCTAAAACCATATTTGAATTATTCGCTTTTGCCTATTTCTCGTATTGCTACGATGAGAACAACGAATGCATATTTTCTCAGGCCGTTTTAAAATCTTACCGCTTTGTGTCATAAGATTTTTTATCACCTACACAGGTGAGTTCCTCGGCACTTTGTACCTTTTTAAGTCATTTCATCTTTTTTTTCGAGGGAAGTTACAAAATTCCTTTCCTTACTGCAGGCTCAAGCCAGCACTATTTACCGTCATAGAAACCAGTTTATTGACCGATTCTAGTTTTATTATTGGTTTAAAAACTGGAATCGTCAATAAAACTGGTTTATAATGACAGTCAATAGAGGTCTGCATTCCAGCCCTCATTAGATATCTAATTCATTTTTAAACTCATGGCGTCAAAATGACATCATTCTCAGTTGAGATATCTAACATGAATTAGTGAATGAAGAAGAAAAAGAACATGTTGTTTTACTTTTCTGCATCATCTGATAAGGTGGAAGTTTATTATTTTGCTCGTGGTGTAATTTTTTTAAAAGCTTGTTAACTTGATTAGGATTTCTAATGCATTTTTGCACTCGTGAGATCAAAATGATGTCAATCTCAGTTGAATTATTGAAGGTAATAAATAAATAATGCTCAAATCGGGCATTTGAGTAGCTTTCTACCCTGAAAATTGTTAAAAATTAGGGAACAGGTGGATTTCCAGACTTTTAAAGTTGACTATGGACTATTCTATATCGTTTTACATATTTGTGCAAAATTTCTCGCAGATCGGTCGGACGGTGTGGAAGGAGTTCCTGGACAAACAGACAGACAAACAAACTTTCATTTTTATATAATAGATCATATTTAGGTGCTGTTTGTCAAAAATTCCGTTTTCTGTGTAAGTATTGTACATTTTTCTTACGCAAAATTAAAATGAAATAGTACTACACAAACTGCCAACCGGTCTTAAAACCAGAATAAAATTATACGCGTCATTTTACAAAAATATTTTATGTCAAAAGTTTACAATTTTAAGAAACTCATTATTCCCTGTAAAATTAAAAATCGAAATCT
The DNA here is from genome assembly GCA_038373885.1 of Cheiracanthium punctorium. Lineage (NCBI taxonomy): Eukaryota > Metazoa > Arthropoda > Arachnida > Araneae > Cheiracanthiidae > Cheiracanthium > Cheiracanthium punctorium. Next base: position 464,707 of record JAWZYV010017846.1, on the reverse strand, counting down.
GATCATTGCAATCGAAAACTAGATTGGAAAAATATATTCTAAAAACTGCAATCTGTACGTTAGTTAGTTTGTCTGTGTCTCACGTAGCTCGCAGACGGGTGATCATAGACCTACCAAATTTTATACGGAAATTCTCCAGGACGGTCCCGACACACCTTGAAGCGATTTTTTCAAAATTCGAATTATTTTAGGAGATATCGATAAAAAACTGTCGCAAAAGGATCATTTTTGTTCTCTCCATTTCGCAATTGTAATCCCGCAGTGGAAAGAGAGGTTTGAACAAATCTAGGTTGCCATGTTTGGCAAGTTTATTAAATTATTCAGACTCTTGAAGTAAAAATAAAAGAATGATTTTTTTTTTGTTTGATTATTTGTAAGGCTGTTTTTTAATTAAAATATCGTGTGCATGTGAAATCAGAGCAGGAATGAAATGATTTATACTTAAAAGAAAAATAGGATTTGGAACTTTTCCGAAACTAAAATGTGCAACTTTCTAATTTGGCGAAAAATAAAATGGTTGATATGCGATTTTGAGAAGATGATTCTAGCGCTTGGCGCAATTTAATGAGAGGGTATTTTTAAAAACCAGCGTAGGTTATCTTATAAATAAAAATGAAATTCTGTTTGTCAGTTTGTGGATTTGGGTTGTATACAAATCCACAAAAATGGACCTATCAACCTGAAATTTTGCACAGATATGTAAAATAATATAGAATAAATGATAATCCACTTTAAAACTTTGAAAATCCACCCGTTCCCGGAATTTAAGAGATTTTTTATGTTCTCCACGCAGAAAGCTTTCTGTAATTGTAACCCCTGTAGTGAAAAAAGTGTGAAATAAGCATCGTGGTTGCCATTTGCGGCGATTTTGCCGAATAAAATGTTTTAAATTTTTAAAGTAAAAATAAAAGAATAATAATGATTTTTTTTTAGTTTATATTTGTAAGGTTATTTTTTTAATTATAATATCGTGTGCACATAAGAAATAAGAGCAGGAATGAAATGTTTTATATGCAAAACAATGCGGATTGAAGATTTCCGAGACTAATATGTAAATTTTTTTAATTTGGCAAAAAATAAAATGGCTGATAGGCCGATTTTGAGAAAGTGAGTTCTAGCTGTTTGCACAGTTTTAGGCTTGGCGCAATTTACTGAGAGCTTAAGGAAATAGCATTTTTGAAAAAATATATATAGGTTTTATTAGAATACAGCATTAAATTTTAATTATCCGTGCAGAAATAATGCAGTTATTAGGGCATTTCAAGCGATCTAGCTTCAGAATTCTCGCCAATTGAGTACATTAATTTAACTTGGGGGAATTCTGCCAAGTTTCAGAAAATTGAAATCTTCGCATTTAGTACATCGAGGTAACGATGAATAAAACACGTTATAGTTGATAAATTAAAAAATGCGGCTGTATTAAGGGATTCCACTTTTCAAATAAATGCCAGCTTTACCGTTTGGCGATCGAACCATTTCCCATTTTGATTGCTGCTAAGTCAATGCTTCGAATGATTCCCTGAAAAAACTCTTGCAAAATGGCGTATGTTGGCACTTTGGCGAGGCTTACATTTGAAACTAGATTTTATTTGAGACTGGTATATATAATAACACTGGTTATAGATAAAAATGAATGTTGTGTGTGTGTGGTATGTGTGTATGAGGTTGAAAAACTCCAGAACCCTTTCACCGATCACCATGAAATTTGGTTCACCCAAGTCTTTTATCATGGAGAAGGTTTTTATGCTATCCGTTTTCCTCTAACTTGCCACTAGGTGGCCTGGCAGGATGTCGAATTCTATTCCGTTTAGCCATTTGCTATGCAAATATCGTCCAACCAATTTCGATGAAATTTGGTACGCACGGATATTAGAATACGGAGAATATTTTTCACTATCCGTTTTGCTGTAACTTGCCGCTAAATGGTGCTGCAACGCATCAACTTCTATACCGTTCGGCATAAAATTTTTTGTACTTACACATTTGAGCCCGAAGAATATATTCTAACTGTGTTCCTTTTAATGTTACTCACCACTAGATGGCACTGCAATGCATTATTATTTTAACTCGCCACTAGATGACGCTGCAGCAGGCCAAATTCTTAACCATTCAAACGGTCGCTATGAGCATCAGTATGCATAACTATTTGAACAATGAGAATATTTTGGCATTATCCATTTTGCTATAACTCGCCACTTGATGGCGCTGTAGCAAATCATTACTTTAATTAACCACTAGATGGCCCTGCAGTGTATCAATTCTTGACTGTGCAACTGATCGCTATGAAAATAGGTATACATAGATATTTAAACATGGGGAAGAGTTTGGCGCTATCCATTTTCTTATAACTTGACACTAGATGTCGTGTCAACACATGAACTTCAGGACTATCCAGCCGATCGTCATAAAAATTTGTATACATCGATATCTGAATGCGAAGAATATTTTCGCCATATTCGTTTTGCTAAAACTCGCCACTAGATTGTGCTACGCCGCATCACCTTCTGCAGCGTACAAACAATTACCTTGAAATTTGGTAAGCATGATTATTGAACACAATATAACGCGATATCCATTTTGCTATATCTCTTTATTATAATAAATAGTAATCATAACAAATCTTAATATCAAAAAGTCCATTCATTCCCGTGCGAAGAACGGGTACTTCAGCTAGTATTTTTTATATAACAAGTCAGTCTTATACAGTAAATTTACTTAGAACTCTTCATTTAATTCTACTTATTAGAATAACTTAATGAATGTGAAATTGATAAAATTGAACTTAAGCATGCCAACAAAATTAAGAAACTTATTCTGAAAGCTGCAGAATTACTGCATTTATGTTTTAATTTGGGAAATCATACACCTCTTATAGATATAATACTCCTTGTATCTGTTTCTCTTTAGAACCAGAACACTAAACAAGCTATTAAGAACTGCCAATTTTTATAAAATAACTTTTATTTAATATCAGCAAATGATACACCATACTTATAATACACAAATTACTACATGTACACCTTCTCAAGAAAGTATCCGAGCATAAGCTAAATTTCCTATTTTATCCTTGATAATAATTATTGAGTTTTTGAATAATGCACAACTCTTCAGAAATAAGTTAAGTTATAAGCATACATAGCCTTATTCATATTCTATGATAAATAATTTTTAATTCACGAAAACAACATAGAAAGTTTATCTCTTACTCAAATACTTTTTTGAGAGGGTGTACATAGTGTCAATAACTTCTGCTGGCATTTACTTATGTGTGAGCTGTACAACAGTTGTATTAGACAAATGCAAATATTTTATGCTTATTATGTTACAATGTCGGTACATCAGTTTTTATAACATTCATTTTGTTTAAAATTGATCTCCCTAAAATAAAAGATGTTTGTTTAAATTATAACCACCAGATGGCAGCATCATTTATGGGAATTGAATTTATATTCAAAATATATCTTTCTAAATTTAATAAGAGTTTGCTTTAAAATATTACATGCAATCATTGATTCCATTGCTTTATGGACCATATACTAATGCTTTATCATAAAATTAAATGAGATGCTTGGCCTTTAAATTTGTAAAATGTTTATTGTATGGAACACATTTTACTAATTTGGAATAATTTTTTCTACTGGGGCCAAATAAAAAATTAAATGTGTGTTTATTTAGATTCAATCTACTTAAAATTTTAATGGATATAATAAAATTCTACCTTTTTTTAAGTAACTTTGTAATTTATTGTACATGTCTATGATAAATATTCAAAGAATAAAAGCTTAGTTCATTGATTTTGGGACATCCCTAAGGCAACCATAGGTCCCGTTTTTTGGTGGCTTGTCCCATTGTCCCCAAACACAGCTTCGGGACACTGTAATGTCCCATTTTTAGAAAATATCCCCTGCAGTGTCCCGTTTTGAGAAAGAGAGCAACCCACACAATTCCAATGATGGCTGCTAAAAATCAGAAAGTCATCCAACGGCAGTGTCTGTAAAAAAAAAAAACGACCTCCCTCCCTCCCCTCTTGAGATGCAAAGAAAATGTCGGGGGGAAGTATCGTTTTTGTGAACTATTTCAATTTATTATTATTTTTTTTAAGTCATGTTCCTCTTTTGCTAATTCCCCCCCATCTCGACTTTATTTTCCCTTTTCACTCTGAATTCCTAAGAATTTTTTCCTTCCAAGTGACAACTTCCTTTTTATGTGTGTCCTTTTGTTTACATTTATCACTTTCCTACCTTCCTGACTTGTGTCCAATGGAGTTTTTGATTTCAAAGAAGGGCCTACCCCTTGTACCACGTACGTCTTGAACTAATTTCTTATAGTATATGTGTGTTTCAGCAAAAGTTTTTTATTTCCATATTAACATTAACACAAACTTTTTTGCGCGTTTTCTTAACAACTAAAAGATACCCGGACCTGTAAATTCAGTATCCCTACACTATTACCTTAAAAACAGTAGATGTCCCATTTTGAGGAAGAAAATAAACTACTGCCAAAAAAGTAGCAATGTCCCGTTTTGAATAAATGGTCATGTTAGACATCCTGTTTAATTATTATGCATAATTGAACTGTGCGCGATTCTTTCAGTTTTTGAAATGGAAGTAGATATAACTATTTGGATTGATTTTTGAAAATTAAAAATATTAAAAGAAAATTCAAAACTGAATATTATTAATGTTTTGTTCTTTAACTGAATTCAAGAATGCATCTACAGTCTCAAATTTTCATTTTAGACTGGCCACAATTTCTAATGAGTAAGAAAATGCTATATAAGGCCTGTTTTAGCTAGTAATTGTGATATTGTTAAAATTTAAGTATTCTCAAAGTACTCTAGTCACAAATAAATTAACAGCATTATATTTTTCTCACTAGTGCTATTATCATGAATAAGAAAATAAAACTTCCCATATATTTTATAACCATTTCTTTAAATAATATATCAGTAACAGTGAAATTATAGAAATAAGTAAATATAACTACCAACTTCTCCTAGTGTAACAAAAAAGTTGGGGGTGGGGAGTGATGAGGCACTAAAAGAAAAAATTATTTATAAATGTTAAAATGCAGTTGCGGCATAAACCTCTAGGATTACCACAAAAACTGTTTGAATGTGCATACAGAACTTTAAATATTATTAATTTTTAAAAGCATTATAATATTTTTTAATTTCTAAACATAAATAAATAAATTGATCAATAAAATTATTACTTCGACTAGAACAAGGTAATTTACGGAAAAACAGATTTTGTTGAAAGCTGTTTGCAACTTTCACTGCTAGATGGCAGCATCAAATAATGCTTCTCCCATTGGGATGCTTGGGCTATTTTAATAGCATGGCGTTTGACCTCCTGGTACTCTACCTTCCTAGTCATGATAAAAGCTGATGGTAGCCATGGGGGCAAAACCAAATATTAACATTGCAAGATGTATGAATTTCCATTCATAAAATTACAAAGGGCATTCCATAAAAACTGAGAGTAAAATCATAAAAAATCAAGAAATATATTTACAGCAAAAAATACATCATTCTTTTTCAAAATACCTTCCGTCAGATGATATGCAATGGTCCCATCGTTCAACCCTCTTTTCAGAACAAGTAGAGAAGCCCTTTTCTGGAAGCTGCTTCGAAGAACTCTCCACTGCTGAAATAACTTCAGAATCTGTGTTAAATTTTCTGCCACGGAGCTTCTCCTTCAACGTCGGAAACAGCCAGAAATCGCATGGTGCGAGATCTGGACTGTAAGGGGGATGTGGCATGATTTTAATATTGCATTTACTAAGATATTGCTGAACAGAAGTAGCGACATGCGGGCATTACTTACACGTGTTAACATTTCGATCATTCACAAACTTTTGTCGCCAGTTTAGGAGCCATTTCTGCAGACAAATGGCTTTCTTGAAATCACCATGTCATCTAAAATCGTTGACTCACCAAAACATTTGTCTTTGTAAGCTTCTTTCATTAACTTAACTGCTTTCTAGAGACTGTTTTGCCCGAACGATAGCAAAATTTTAGGACACAACGCATTTCGTTTTTTAACTCTGAATCACTCATCTCCATTTCTGTAGGGCAAATAAAACAGTTCTTTAAACAAGCACGGAACTAGGAAAATAAAATCGTCTGCTTCGTTTAGAATTTTGTATAAACGTACAGTTAACAGTTTGAAAAAATCGCCTGCACTTCTATTTTTTTAGTTTCACGGTGTTGCCACTATGTTAAAAAAAACTCTCAGTTTTTATGGAATGCCCTTTTTATATAAAAAAAAAATGTATTGGGTGATACGTGTTGTACAAATTCCTAAAGAAATATTTCTTAATCGCAGCAGCTGTGTGGTTAATGTGCCAAAATCAGCAAATAGTTGTTTTATAGTATGGTTGCATTATTTAATACATATACTTGATTACAAAAATATAAAAGAAACAGGAAATGGCTAAAGTATGCTTCAGCCCACTGCAAGTAGTTTTTTTTTAAATGTGTGATAAACACGGTGCGAAAAATCTGAAAGAGTTTGCTTTTTCACATATGCATTGTTATTTTGTAATCTAGCTACTGCGTGACATACTTAACCAGTAACAAATATGCTAGCTTCACTTGATGTCATTGAACTGCTAATTTGGATTTTTGCAGATGTGTTATTGTTACTACGCTAATGTTTACATCTAGTTGTTACCATTCCCAACAGAGAAATTTTATTACATGCTCTCTAAATATGATTATTATTTATCTTATTAGGAGTTTTAAAAATTATTTTTACAATATATTAACAATTAATGTTTAATTATAATAAAAAATAGAGTAACATATATGCTAGCAATCAAATCAGTGGATGTCGTGTTAATGCCTAAGCAGTTATCCAGAATACATCTGGTCCCAACCATTCTGGATGACAGGTTCTATGCTGTAACACATTCTGAAAATTTTTGCAGAATCTCAAAATCTAATCTTAATTTTCAAAAAATTCAACAGCTATAGTCCAAGTTCTTTGAGCATGTAATATGTCACTGAATTTCATTTCATTCACTTTAGTCATTATGATGTAATGTGCAAACAAAAATATACTCATTTTGAAAAATTTTTCTCAAAATCTAATCTAAATATCTTTAAAAATTGAAGCCTATAGTTTAAGTTGAGAGACCAGCTCTCATGTCGCCAAATATCATTTTTATTTGCTTCAGCCATTTTAATTTGATGTGGAAACAAAAAAAGTATCATGGACTGAATGGCAAACACATATACTTTTATAGACAGTCGTACTGAGTTCCCAGGTAAAGGGCTTTTAGTAGCTTAGAGCATAAAAATAGGGACTTTAGGGATTAAAAATTTTTTTAAAAGGGACTTCCTAAAAATTTTTACATAAAAAACAGAATTATTTATTACAATGAAATAAACAAGGTTTAAAGTGAATTTCTTCTAAAAAATAGCAAGTAAATCATAAATAGATTAAAAGAGAATATTATAGATAAGAGAGATTTATAGAGTAAAACAGGGCAAAAGTTGAAAAAAAAAATTAAAAATCTTTCTATAAAAGTTTTTTTTTCTCTTTTAGAATCTAACATTTACAAGAACAATTTGAAAACTTCATGAAAAACAGAGTTTTCACTCTTTACTAGCTAATTTTTTAAATAGTTGTAAAACTATTCAATTATTTGGAAGGTATTTAATAGCTATTTGTTAAACAGTTGTAACTTTTTAAACTTTATTTACTTATAATTTGATTCATGATAGGTAAATTAATAAGAAATCAAACTTAATATGAGATCTATCCTCAAATAAAACCAATACAAATTGGGGAATGTGCTTGTTAAATCTTTGGGATCATATCTTTTTTAATGAGTTGGCTTGTAGGCTAAAGATCAAATAATATGTGTCAAAACTAAAATGTTTATTTTGATTTTAATCATCCATTTTTTCTTCTTTTTATTAATTAATTATTATTATTATTTAATTTTGACCTGCTTTTAAGGTAACAAAGAGGATATATTTTACTAAGCTAATAAATAAATAATGTCATTCACAGTGTGAAAATTATACAAGTTTTGTTAAAACTTTTCTAAAAAAATATTTTTCTAGCCAATAATAATAAAAAGTTCCTGGAAAATTTTTCATCTGTTATAATTAGAAATTGTAACACTTTTTGGAAATGACTCATACCAGTGGCACAGCCAATGGGGGGAATAGGGGGGTCACAACCCCCTCCCCCCCAATAAGGAATTTTTTGCCATACAAAATGTATGTTCTTCACTCCATTATCACACACATATACATATATGCGAGTTGCAGTAGTTGTAACGCCCCCCACCCCACCCCCATGAAAAATTTCTGGCTACGCCACTGACTCATACACATTTCGCATACATACATATAAGTAAATATACATCTATAAATATACATGTATATATAGAGAGAGAAAGAAGAGTATCATTTTTCTCCTTGTTCTTGAAAACAAACTCAAAAATTTATTGTTTTACCTGCTTTTAATTAAAACCACTGTTTAAACATGGAAACTGACTTATATATACAGACATTAGCTATTACTTTTAATAGATTATTAATTGTTCACCATTCTCACTAGTTTACTCCCACTGAACATGTTTGGTGAAAATTCTTAGTTTTAGCATTACGGAATCTATCCCATTGCTTTACAAAACAGAATCCCTAAACTTAAAAAAAAATCTTTTCCATAGGCAAGAAATCCTTAAATTGTGGAGAGAAAACTTGAATATCACTAAATGATCTGTTTCTTGCTGATAAAAAAAAAAAATCTCTGTGAATGAAAAAATCACTATATTTTGAGAAAAATCAATAAATTGAAAGGGAAATCTCAAACTTTCCCTATATTTAGAAAGCAATCTCAAAATTTAGGGAAAAATCCTTAAGTTTAGAGAAAATTATCCCAAAATGAGAAAAAATTGCAATAAAAGAAATTACATGACATATTTGATTGAAAATAGGGACTTTAGGAATTATATGACTAAAAGGGGGGACATTAGGGACCAAAGAAATAAATAGGGACCCTACAGGGTTTTTACCCTGTAGGTACTTGAAATGGATAGAAATTAAAAATTTTGAATTCAGAGTAACGTACAGACAAAAAGTCTAATTTTATATATATTGATCTTTGAATTGTTTCTTGATACTAATCAGGATTAAATGTTAGTTTTTGAATGATTTATGAAATATTCATGTGTGTGTCAGTCTACTTTTCTGACAAGGGGCATGCAGATTTCATAATGTAATAACAACATTGTTTTGAGGGGGGAAAATGGAATGTTTTCATCATAAGAAGAAAAGTAATATATCACCACTGTTAAAGGCTCAGTATTTTGTCTACCTCAGTCAAGAGTTCTTTGTTGTAAACATGAAATCAGTGGAAAAAACACTCAAATTACTGGTGTTAAACGATAAAGTAAATAAAAAACTTTGTAAAAAACACACATAAGATGTTATAGGTAAGAAGATACGTACGTTTTGGCCGAAACGTAGTATCTTCTTACCTATAACATCTTATGTGTGTTTTTTACAAAGTTTTTTATTTACTTCATGAAATCGGTGTTTAAGCACTTCAAAAGTAAAGTGAATTATTTTGTGTTGATGATAATTACAATTTCTACCTAATGCAAGAAAAACAAGCAATAAAAACTGCAAATGGATGATTTATTAAAACACTTTGTACAATATTACACATCATTAACACAAGAATGGCATCTGTCTTAAAATCCTGTAAACAAAACAAGAGGTAGTAAAGGCACTTTGTAACAGTTATGGTTTAAATTTAACAAGAGGTATATTTTTTGTGGCAAGGCACTTGTCGCACACCCATTCTGCATATACTTCTGCAGTTAAGAGCTGAAATGCAACTTCAGTTAGTCCAGTACACATTCGATGAAACCAGAAATTACATCCACTCTCACATAATATAGCTTGATCATTGTCATGTACTTCTTTATGGCAAATTCCACATGGGTATATTGGAGGTGCGTTGGGGTTTTGAGGATTGAATACCATTGGCTGATCTGGTGGATAAACCTGGAAAACATTTAAAGCTTCCACTTATAATTATTGAATAAAAAGAGGAAAAGTAATGATTGAAACTGTTAGAGCAAGAGCCCGCGGCCGCCAGACCTTCGTCATAGTATAAAAGCTGAAACTTTCTCTGCGCATATTCCCCAATAGAGGTAGGAACAATCGGCCACTATAAAGTTTGGATGATCGTGGCTTTGACAGGTAACAGGTGGCAAAGATGTATAAAATTGCAGAAAATTTTCATAATTTCATAAAGCTTAATTTTTTTATGTTCTTCTTCGCAGTACTAGAAATCACTTTATCCCTTGCCAGACACTTTTCCATCGTGGCAAACCCCCGCCAGGCAACCCCAGAGTCATGGAAAACGTAATTCTATTACGAGCGCACTGCAGCATCGTAAGAAAGTTCAGAAGTAGCAGTATAAAATGCGCTTGGCAGTTTGTGACAGCATGACGTACTTCACCGCGGGAGTTTACGAACACAACAGTTTTCCATGACTTTGAGGTTGTCTGGTGGGTGTTTGCCACGATGGAAAAGTGTCTGGCAAGGGATAAAGTGATTTCTAATATTGCGAAGAAGAACATATAAAAAAAATAAGCTTTATGAAATGACAAAAATATTCTGCAATTTTATACACCTTTGCCATCTGTTACCTGCCAAAGCCACGGTCATCCAAACTTTATAGTGGCTGATTGTTCCTACCTCTGTTGGGGGGTATGCACAGAGAAAGTTTCAGCTTTTATACTATGACGAAGGTCTGGCGGTTGCTGGCTCTTAGACTATGTTACAAATGCCGACCAAGAGGAAACTATATAGCTCAACTAGCTACTCTTGAATTGAGAAATGTTTAAAGCAGACAACATTTCTAAAAAATGTTCTTTCTCTGATATACAGTTTTAATTTTTAAGACAGGATCAAAAAACTCTGAATGTTAAAATTAGTAATCTTACACAAATTTTTGGTAGGGGAGAAAAAAAAAAAAAAAAAAGTGAAATACACTGTGATGCATTTAAAGCAGAAATTTATAATTCATTATACATCATCAACAACAAAATGTACTCTTAAAATGCAAAATGAATTATAAACAAAATTTTTATGTTTACCTTATAAACTAGGGCTCTTCAACTTAATTGCATAAGTGATTATGGATTTTTCGTGTTTTCATGAAAAATGCATACATTGTAAAGTTGGTCGGTACCAAAGTTTCATAGTTTGGGATTTTAATTTAACCTTTATGTTACATTCAAGATTAAATTAAAATCTCAAACAAAAATCTTTCTCTCAAATTTTATTCCTGCAGTTGGTCTGGAAAAACCAACTGCAGGAAAGACAGGCTAATATATTGATTTCTGATTGTTCATAATTAAATATAGCGATGAAAATACAAATGCAAAGTCATGTGCATAAATGCTGGAACATCAGCAGAGCTTATCTTTTGCAATCAGTAACCCTACTTTTTACTCCTTCAGATTCCAGTTTATTTAGTTATTTATTTACATATTTTTTAGAAAGCATAATAATTAAATAAATATCTCATGAGATCCCTTATTCATAATCTTGCTTAGATTTAATTCAATTTCAAGAGAACCGTCAGTTTTCAAACTGCTACCAAAATATTAATTTTTTGTTTATGACACACTTACTAGAACAAATTAGTTTTAACAAAATTAGTATTTCAATAATTTCTTTATCTATTTTTATTTTTAAAGACCTTTTTCAGATGCTTTTCCTTAAGAAAATATACTGCAAAAATGCACCATCCGTATGAAAATAAATCGCGAATAAATTCATGGCTGACAATCAAGAAATTGTCAGATTTTTATTTATTCATTTATTTTTTGAGGCAGGTAGGGGGGGGGGGGGTGAAAAAATCTAAACTGCAAATGGTGCAAATTTTGAAGTTAGAGGATTTGAGATTTTGGACTTAATACTGTTAATACAAAGAATGTATTCCAATTTTTTTTTCTGAAGGTGTCAACACAAATACTTTTGCAAGTTTTTTTTTTACCATTCAGTGCAGAAAAACATAATTTGTGTAAAATCCTCTAATGTACATTTTTTTTTAGGGGAAACACCCCTGAAATTTTGCTACCTATTAATGCTAATATATTCTTATGTTTTATGATATTCGCCGGGAGTTTCTGTAAGTTTCTCAGTAGAGTTGGCTAAAAATTATGCAAATGGTGCACAGTTTAAAAATATTTACTTCACTAGTTCATCTTTTTACGCCCCCCCCCCCCCCCCAAATTTCAGATTTTAAGACAGTTCTTTTCAGCTATTTTGTTCTATTTTCTAAAAGTTTTATACTATTTTGTTAAAAATTTTAAAAAGTACATGAGCAAATTTTCATAATTTGCATTCTACATTTAAAAATGCACACAAATAATGTTCACAGCAGTTAAATTTATGGCACAAATTAGAGTTCATTTTCAGCTATCCATGGTAAAGGACGATTGCCAAAAAGTGTTTTCTTATCTAATGAATATGATGTATCTCAAAAATGCCCTTTTGGCTGAATAATCATTGAAAATAGTGAATTTAAACAAGTTTTTTAGATTGCTAAAATTGTAAAACATTTCATTAAGTTATTTCTTAAAGAAAAAAAAAATCTACAATTTAAACTGTTCCATTACTTTTAGATATATATCAAGTGCAGCCAATGCATATGCATGGCTCGCGAGCCACATGCGGCGCTTTTAGGCAAGTAAGTAGTACAGTAAGTAGGCAAGTAAGTAGTACTACTTAGGCAAGTAAGTAGTAAATGAAACATGCAAAAAAATATTATGTACTAAATATCTCAACTAAATAAACTAAAATATCTCAATTTCCAAAAGTAGTTATTATGTTTAATTTCTTGTAACCTATAAAACTTAACAATCTAACTGAAAAACATTTTTAAAAAATGGTATTGAATCTATGACAGAAATTTGTAAAACCAATTTTTAAAAGATGATTTGCTTGTGGATGTTTTAAGAATGTTGTTCATCTTAGTTGTTTGTAATTGAAAGTTTGTAATGACTTTTTAGTGTAGTTCTGACTAGCTCACTTGGATGCTGATAAGTTAAAATAAACCAACTTCCAGACTTGCCAACTTTCAGAAATGGGCATCAATAAAATCTAGCGTAAGTGACATTTTTCATGATACAATGTATGAACAAGTTTCCATAATTTTCACAATATAAAGCGTGCATGACATTTCAGTATAAAAATCATAATTTTGCTTAATACACACCCACATACACTGAAAAAATATTTAGAAATATTTAAATGTGTTTAAAACATGCTCTTTCATTATAATTACAAATTGTATCTTATCTTTTTAGAAATAATTGGTTTAGTTGGAACTCTCTTTCCTTTCTTTAACAATATTCTACACATATATTAGGCAAGTTGGAGTGTATAGGCTGATTATTTTACCAACTATGCAAAAAATTTCAGAGCTGGGGCTCGAACCCAGGACTACCGCTTAACGTGCGGGTGCTCTACCACTGAGCTACTCTGGGACGATTCCCAGATGAAATTTCTCGCTTTTGAACCGTTGGCATTTACTCTACACATGATTCTACACATAATTTAATACTATATATATATATATATCTGTGTACTATATACATATGTACAATTTTTATTATTTAAACTTAAGAAGAAGTACTACAACTCAATGCAGCTGCAGTGGCCTTTTTAGCCTTCCTTGGGAATTCAGAGCATTCCTGCTCAAAACAGTGTTTTGAGGTATGAGTTTTTAAAACTAACAAACTTTCTCAAGTTTTATTGGACATCAAAGATCTAGCTTAACTTCTGTTCTTTCACACAAGGCTGAAAATTCATCCCCATTCTGCATTCGAATAAATCATTATTTTTGATATTTTCGCATATTTTGGAAGCCCATCAGCACCTCTGATCTTCGACACCCGATTCCAGTGTTTATCAATTGGCAGATTATTTTCTATAATTAGGAGATCTTAAAGCTGAAGTTGACAAAACTGCCTCTTAAGCTCATCCACAGCTTCCTTCTCACCATCACCAGATGCCAAAAAGAAGGAAAACAGATGTACAAAATACAATACACTTGAAAAGCTGGCACTTTCAATTACTTTGAGATCTGTGACTGCAGCATGGATCAGGACATCTCTTCAAAGAGGATTTTTTTTTTTTTTTTTTTTTTTTTTTTAACAATATAAATGCATGCATTTACAAATGGCAGCAGAATAAAATGTTTTTTCCTCTTTTTCTGAAAGTTCTGTTACTACATCAAGAGTGGTACTTCCTATGGCTATGTCACTTTTATGAATTGAAGTAGAATGAAAATTAACTTTCACCAAATTTACTTCAGACGGTTTTACAAATTTTGAGTACAGTTCCTTTAGCAAATCTAATAAAGTTGACCTTAAAACATGAATTTGGGAAGACTGCAACTTGACATTTGGCCTTTCAAATGCAGGTAAAACTGAACATAAAAAAAAAAGGACAAAATGCTTCATTGATTGGTGATATCAAAAACATCAATATGCTTTCTTCCTTGCTTAGTTTGGAGTTCTTACTATTTGTTTTGGGCTTCTTAGTAGAGATAATTCCTATGTCAATTTTCCTTTTTACACTAGTTAAAGCAGCACTAGTAGATTTCTCAGATTTACTTTTTGCATCCCCTTAGTCTTCATTAACAACTTTTTGAATAGTGTAATCCTTCAAATAACAATCAATGAACAACCAATCTGTTTAAACTTCGCCCTAGAGAAAGGCAGCATGTGCAAACATATTTCAAAATTTTTTGAGCTTCCACATCATATAATTCTTGATAATTTTCAAGAGCTTACTTTCGTTTGGCACTTTTATTTAAATAATAATATATATCAATAAGAATATATGCACTTCAATTTGAGTGGGTAATGCAGCAGCTCCTTTCTCAGAGGCTAAATTAATTAGATGACCACAACAGCCAAGGGTTATTAAATTTTGTTGTTTTTCTTTTAAAAAACTTACACCATTTTTTGTTCCTATCATTATATTGGCATTGTCAATACTGAAAGCTAAACAGTGCTCAAATGGAGTGTTCAGCTTTCCAAATTCATTTAGAATTAATTTTGCTATGTTAGAGCCAGTAGAGTCACCTATTAAATTGGGTATTAAGAGCAATGCTGATTTGACTGTGCACTCAATAGGATCAAAGAAGGTAATGACAACTGACAGTAATTTTGAATAAGAGTCATTACTTCATCACAAGTGACTGAAAAGGACCAGCTTGTAAATATTTAACAACTGTATTAGTTTTTTTGACTGCCATTTCACTTATTAAGGCTTCGTTTTGGTCCTAGCAGGACCATATTTCTTTGCTATGTCACTTTTTTGAAACATTTTCCTGAACAATGGACCAGCATGGTCGGCAGCACTGATAGGAATGTTGTGCTTCACAAGAAACAATGTAAACAACCATTCCACTTTGGTGACATCCAATTGCATGTCACTCTGGAAAAATGATGAAACTTTTTTGCAGTTTTCCGAAGAACTGGCATTACACTGGTGCATTGGCCCGTTGAAATGTCACGATAATGTCGAAGCGACCACCATGTAAAATATTAGTCTCACTGAAACACTTTACAAAACGCAAATTTTGTTCCTTCCCACAACTTTTTTATGCACGGAAAATCATTAGTATAGGAGCTTTTAAATGTTTGAAAAAAAGCTTTAATTGGCTTACTTAAAGACACTGTGCAGTATTAACAGAAGATGAATCTTTAAAAAAATAGAGAGAGTATAGACATGTGTTTACATGCTGCAAGTAATGCCGTTAACTAGGAGTACCTATGCCTGGCATGGCTTTCTCTCCTCTTTGGCAGAAAGAAAATGTAGGGACATCAGCCACAATGAAGTCTAAATTTGGCCAATGAACGAACACAACAGCCAGCACTCTGCGAGAACAGATTTTTTCCTTCCCTCTTCAGGAGGGAAAAACCTCCATGGGAAAAGCATTTCATCTCTAAAGCCATTCTCCACCAACCCCAACTTTTCCCAACACGAAAAGACCAGCTTCCCTACTCCTCTTTATCGGGTTTCGTCCTACCCAGTTTGTGATGATGTAGAAAGGGAAAAAGAGCACAGGCGAAAAGTTGACAAAATAAGTGTCACGTGCACAACAGCTGCACGGTGGGAAAGATTTTTTCACAAGAGCTGCTACTGCATGAAAAGCGTAACAAAATAGCGGTCTTCAGTAAACACGCAAGGAGGAGCAAAAATGCATAAATTTTACGTAAGATGCATAAAAGTTGGCAAGTATGAATTTCTACTGATTATTCTGCTAAACTTAATTACCGAGCTCAAAGTTTTACAGATTGCCCAGCAGAAAAATCAGAATATCATTTCCAATGTCTTTACTTGAAAGAATTACACATCGCAGATTCATAATTCTGCCTGACTGACAAAAATTTCTGGGGAAATCACTGGATTATTATCAGTCTGATTACTGTGTAGGACAATTATATTAGAGCCTTGGCTCCCAGATTTTAGAGAACCCCAAATGATTAAAATACCCTTCTGTAATATTAAAAAACTAATATTGAGTTTTTAAAAATTATTTGTGGCAATCAGTAAAATTGAAAGATAAATCATGTGCAATGCAAGAATTATGAAACATTTTCCATCACATTTAAATTCCCCCATGGCATAAAATGTAATTAACATGTTCACTTTGATCATTGCAGAGATTCTCCTTTCGTGCCAATTGTAGCTTTTTGGCATGGGTCTTTGAATGCCCATTTTGAAACCATATATATAAGCTTGCGTGCAAACACTGGGCCACATTAGAGCATTAAAGGATCATATTGATAACCTACAATGAGCATGGAAAGGGAATTAGTGCCATTCTGTCTTTGGAAAGGAGGGAGGATAAGCAGATAACAAGTTATTTTGAGTACATCAATGTGTGATTGGCATTTTATTTATTTTTTTTTTAAGGGAGGAAATCATCAGCAAAGTGAATATCAAGAGACAGCAAAAAATAATCTGGGAAGTTGAATTTTCGACACAAAAAGAAATAACATGGAAAGTCAGTTATTACTCTTATGGCATTAAAAGTTTAAATAGAGGAATAGTAAAGGAAAATATATATATATATACATATATATTTATTCCCAAGAGAGAAGGAGAAAATTTGATATTGGGGCATTGAAGGATAATATTTATCAATATTTTTCCTGCCTTCCATGCCTACTGAAAGTTTTAATTATGCCCTGATTATTGTCATGAATTAGTTTTAAGTAGTATTTCACCAAGGATTTTTGTAGTAAGATTTTTTTTTAATGCTTGGAGAGAAGAAAAATAGAAAAAGAAACATGTATTTGTCAACTGTGAGAAAAGTGTTTATTAATAAACGAAATTATAGATACCTTTCCAGAGGACATAGGTACAGGTTTGGTGTGCATGGGAGGACCAGGCATATGTGGAGCCATGCCTGGCATAGGCATGGTTGGAGGGTGTGCTACACTCGATGCTGGAACAGTGTCATCAAATGGATTGCTTGCAACAATTGTCTCACCAAATCCAGTCATAGGCTGTGGAGGAACAAGATCAGGCAAAGCTGGGCTTGCCTGAAAAAAAATTTTTTTTTCATTGATTGTTGAAAATAACATTAAATATGTTTGTAAAATTTACAAAATGACATTTGAATTAGCTCTAAAACACCTTTTCCAAATGAGTATATTATGAGATATTAGAATAAAATGCTCTTTAATTCATAAGTACTTTAAAGTGTTTATAGCAATATTGTAAATAGTTTTTAATTTATGTAATTTTAGTAAAATTTAAAAAACACAACAAATATGTGATAGTTTTTGACATTTATGGCTCAGTTGTAAACTTGAAACTCACCAAATTACCTTTAAATTACTAATCACTGTGACTGAGAACATTTTGAAACAAGATATTCCAAGAATCAAAATATTTTATAGTTTATAATATCTTAATTACCTTTCATAAGAAAATAAGTGTCTAGTATTAAATAGTATTTATATCTTAAAAGTTTTAATTAGGACTACTAATTAATTCTTAAAAAAACTTTTTGAGTGGGTTTCACTGTATATAAAAGTGAAGAAAAGAAAAAGGAAGAAAAGGTTAAAAAAAAAAGGGAGAAGAACCAATATAAGGTATTTTTTACAAATATCTTAATTATAATTTTGCTGAGTTCTATAACTACTTTTTCCTGGTAATTTGTTTAACTTACTTATTTTCTCAAATTTTCTCCCAACAATCTATTCTTTTTTATTTTGCTTCTAAATGTTAAAATATTGTTGAAAAATACAATTATTTATGATTAAAAATGTTCGTTAAGTAGACTGATAAGCACTGAGATTTTTTATTTGCCTTACTGTCACTAGTGATCCCCAAAAACTGCTAGATAAAAGCAACAATGATTTCATTTTCTTGAGGATATCTTATGCAAAATATCAAAGTGGCTTATTGCAGTTTAAAGCCATACAATGAATAAAATTACTTATAACACATATAACTTATTGAATAAACTATGAAAGCTTAACTTTGATATGTTTTAACTTTATATATTAACTTATATGTTTTAACTCCTTCTCTTAAAAATTCATTTCTATTTTATTGCTTTTAATATACAGCAAAATCATCTCCCATAGACCTATAGTCATTTCTAAAAATATCCAAAGAATGTTGAAAGCAGGCAAGTGACTATTCTTAAGAATGCAGATTTCATGGATTATTCATTGTCATGCATAAAAATAAATTGTAAAGACCACTTATATCAACAGACACTAGATATACAGAAGGGATTACAGTGATTCAACTTTGCTTAAGTTTATAACTTAGTAAAAAATATACAAAGTTGTCAGAAACAATTGAAAAGAAAAGTTTTAAAATTGACAATTTGAACAGTAGAAATTTTGATGATTTTTCCCCCCTCATACAAGTAGGAATATTTGCTAGAATAGGACAACTGCAGTAGGATAGAGAGCTATTGGTTCCTGGGGTAGTCTGTCAAGTTTTCTTCCACATTCTTTCTAAATTTTGAATAGTCTGCTGCTGGTATTTGCATTCGGTCCTTCAGTTTGTCCCCTCATTCTAAGTTTTGGTGTTTTGCTGCCCCCATCCTTTTTCTTTTTTTCCTTGCTAGCCAGGATGGACTCCTCCCTCCCCCTCTGGATCACCATGATCCTTGCAAACTGGATTCTAAAGAGGGTGGGATCCAGAACAAAAAAATTCCTTCACTTTGCAAGATTTGTAGAAAACATGCCATAAAAATAGTGTGGTGTGTATTATATAGTACAAATTAATTTTCAAAGTATAGAACCTGGTTTGGAGGGTTGCCACTCCTCCTCTTTTTGGTAGATGGACTCTCTGGCTGTCCAGAATTTTTTAAATCCCCAGATCCATCAGGGTCTCCTGTAAGAAAAAATATGTTAAATTGTTTAACAGTTAATGTACAGCACAAAATGTGATAAAGAACAATATTATATTTTCATCAATAAAATTTATCATATAACCCATAGCATAAAGCACAACAGAAGAACATGAAGTATTCTAAGACCATAGTACAGGGTCCTTTAAAAGATGTAGGGATGTTGTGCCTTTCATTCAAAAATGCAGTAAGGATTGTTTTCTGAATCATGAAAGCAAATATAATTACTAACTAGCTAATTAAAGGGGGGGGATGCAAACCTTACAAAACTAATTTTAAGGCATTACAATTAAAAAAAAAATTAAGTTCAGGCAGTCAAGTCTTTTCTGTTGAAACAACAACAGCATGTATTAACATATTACTTATTATTAGTCAGTTGTAAGCGGGTTTGCAATTACACAGATTTTTGCATAATTTATGCACATTTTATTGAATTCAACACACACACACACAAATATCCATATAGTGGATTTTTGTCTGTTTGATATCCACATTTTCTAAGGTATTTGGTCTCTGTGACTTACTTTTACCACACTTCAGTGCAATCCCTCTGTAAGGTGCCCATTGTAAAAATTATCAATATATGAAACACTCTTATTTATTATACACAGTATATTGTGCTTTTAATACTATTATGATAAAATTTCTATTAACAGACAACTTCGATTTTAAAAATTCAAAATGTTACCATTACATAACTAAAAAAAAATTACAAAATCATGCATAGTCTGACAAGTTCCACTGAAATCTTACTTAATTTAGTTTTATTTAATTTTAGTTAATTTATTTACTTAATAGTTTATTTCAGTTAATCTTTTGAAAAATGTCAGACTGTATAATCACAAGGAGCTATTTGGAATAAGACAAAGTAGAAATTTATTAAGAAGCTATTTGGAATAAGATGAAATTGAAATTTAATTTGATTTGACCTAAATTATATGTGGTAGAGTTTACCAATTTTACAAAATTTTTTATTTATGACATCACAATTTTGACTGCCAGAAATATACAAGACATCCTAGTAATTCACTTTTGTACTTAGTGAATTTATAACATTGACATTATGACATTGGAAAAAAGAAAAAAATCTTTACGTAGGACTGTCATGGAGACAGTAAAAAATACTCAGGTATGCTGAAATGTAACTTCTTAATATAGAATGATCCTGCTCTAGTTCCCCCCCCCCCCTTAATATGACCTGTAGGACTACAAGAGACATTTGTAAAAAAAAAAAAAAAAAAAAAAAAAATCACTAAATTAAAAAAATAATAATTAAAATAACTGGGCCTGGTTTACTGTTCCTTTAAGTCTCAATTTCCTGAACACTTTACATTATAACAAATACTTTAGTACTAGTTTTTCTTGATATTTTTTTTCTAGTACATAATTACTCAACAAAAAACTTGGCTTTTGGTAAAATCTGCCCCTTTATGATTCCATTTAAGACAGCTTTTATTTATACTAGCACAAATTAGACCTAAATAGTCCACAGTTCAAAATTTGAACATGAATATGTTAATCAAATAACAAAATCACTTATATCAATAATAATTGAATGAAAAGTAGGCAAGATATTTTTCAAACTTTATGACATCCCCCCCCCCTACTATTCAAGGAACAATTTCATAGCTGACTTGGCTTCTTTTTCATCTCTACTCTCATCAGCAGTTACAAGAGAATCCATAAAAGATCTTCAACGCTACATTAAGGGTGAAAAAAAAAGAAAAAAAAAAAAAAGACACAAAATCAGAGTTGAATCAGCAACATGAATCCTAACAAGATTTTTCATCAGAAACACGGAAGACTTTCAAATATTATGATTTATTTAATAATGTTTTATAAATTTTTAACATTATCCTTACACTCTTTACTGAATATTGAAATGTTATTTTCTAACAATATACATACTATATGTAAAAAGGTAATGTGCATGAAAATGTAAAACTTCTAGAAATTTTAAAGCGATTATTTTTAAACTGTAAGAGATTGAAAAGTTTGTAAAATAAAGAGTAGCTTTCAGATACAGCAATATTTTTGGAAGGGGCTGCATACATATTAAAATACGAATTTTAATTTTTATATGGTACCTCCTTTCCTGTCACTCATATTTGGAAAAATGTTGCCCTGTGCCTAAGAGGGTAAATTTAAAAAATCTCATGTTTTTGAGTGGAATAGTTACCAAGATATTGCAAGTTAAATATTTTAACATTTGTCGCAAAACATTAAGGGGGATGTCTCAAAAGTGAAAAAAGTAAAATTACTTTTCAATTGACATAAATTTACATTAGTGGTCATTTTGACAACTACATTCCGACGACTCTCTGAAATCCTATTTTAGCTAGAATTTTCCTATAATCCCTGATTGACAGTTTCTAGTGAAAGTTAACTCTCACCATTACTTTGTCATTCTCTATTACACTTGGAAATTCCTTCTCTAGAAGCATGATATAATTAGTGGATAACCCCCCAAAAGACTAAGTTATTGATAATTTTATAAGGCAGTACTTATCAGTTCAGGTAAAATTGTGCCTGTTAATTTTACTTGTTTGAATGTGTTTAATTGACATTTTCTAACAAAGGGACCATTATTTAACTTTTATCAACTCATAATTTGTCCCCTAAAGTAAACATTTTTTTAACCTGAAAATGGACCCCGACACAGCAGGTAAGGTGGTCTAAGCCGTCAATTTTAGCATTGAATATCTAGTTACATATTATATACTAGAGACATGGTATTTTTTAAATTTAAAATTCTTAGACATTTTTCTAAATATAAGTGATAGGAAAGGAGGGACCGTATAAAACTTAAATTTTAAATTTTAATTTTTATATAGCCCCTAGAAAAAAATTGTCTTATCTGAAAGCTATTCTTAATTTGATGAACTTTTCTAATTGAAAGTATGTTTTGATTACTTACAGTTTAAAAGATAATTTTTTCCAGGGTCTCATTTTTGTGAATTTCAATATGCATTTTTGCAAATTTCAACATCTACTTTTGTGAATTTTCACACCAATATTTGTAAAAGTCATTTTTCTTGTTAAAATAATTTACAGAACAAATTAAAATACAGAGTAAAATGCCAATGAAGGGTTGTTTTAATTAATCATATTTTTGTAAAGGAGCCTTTTTTTCAGTTGCCAAACAGCTCTTCATAGGTGCAGTTTCAAAAAATTTTGTTTTGTTTATGTGAATAAACTATAAGCTGGTGTTAATGTATTTGTAAAAGATAAAATATTAATAAAAAGGCATTTTGATCAATTGCATTTATTTGAAAGGTTAAATTTCTTTCACATTGTTTTATGAAAGGGCTGTTTTTTAAACTGATCATATATTTAGGAAGGGGCTCTTAAAATCAATGTTATTTTTGTGAAGGGACCTGTTTTAGTCAATTATTTTTCTGTGGGCCACAAAACTGGATAAAAATGGTCCCCATTTATCCTTGTAGGGGGAAAAAAAAAAGTGATTATTAAGAAATAAAAATGTCAAATAGCAAGGTGCGTGAGAAAAAGTCGATGAACACTAAAAATATTAAAAAAGAGCCAATAGACACTTTGCTCAGCTCAGTGTGTAATGGTGCAATATCAGGAAATACGTTAGGGGTCAAAAATGACAACTGGCTCTGAAATCTTGGTTGTCAAAACATAATTTACAGTTGGAAAATATGACTATCGATCGCTAATTTCAAACCCTACTTTATACATATAAAACAATTAAGTTACAAGAGATTATACTGTTCTTTGCATGAAAATAAAAAAAAAATTATTTATGAAAGTTCAATATTATTTTAAATAATTATTTAATATTTAAACGCCTTTTACAGATAACATTTCTCCCCCTTAAAATTGCATTATTTGCTTAAAATTATAAAAACCAAAACCAGTTTTTTTACAACTTTGATTTTTAGCAAAGTAATTAAGCTTTATTTCAAGAGACAATATAATCAAGGTAAAATGTTAATACGATTAGAATTTGAAATTTTTGATTTTATGTTCATAATCACAGTTGTAGAATGGCGGAATTTACATTTTTAAAACTATTGCAAAAAGTAAACTTGATAAAATACGAAGAGGAAAAGCAAAATCTGAAATTTGGCATTTTATGAGAATAACTTATCTATTTGACATTAAAACTTCCCACAGTTTAAAGTTCATAAAACGCAGTTTTCTTTAAGTACACTAAGAAGCATCAAAAGAATATTGTATGTTTAGTAGATTTTTAATGAGAAAGAAGTTCAGCATAATTTGAATTAAAGCAATTTGTTTTTGATTGGTACATTTACTGACAAAAAGGTCAATCGCTGACCTTAAACGGTTATTAATAAACAAACTATTATACACTTAACGTAAAAGATGTTTCTTTTTAAATCAATCAAAGCTATTTACCTTTAAATTTTGCAGCAGTTCTTCGCTCCCTGGGCATTTAAAGAGCTATATGCCACTCACGAATTAAAAGAAAATTAAGACGGAAAGTTAGAAACATTCGTATTTTGTACCTCAACTTTTTATATTTTTTCATGTAATCATTCTGATTTATTATTTAAAAGCTTATTTACATGAGTTTATGCCGGTCTTTTGCCGGAGACATGAAATGCGATCAAGAGGAAAACACAACACATAAATAACATGAAAACAAAAAACAAGGAAAACATCAAACAAGTTGAGAAATCAAGTACCCGAAGTAGCAAAAGAAACATCCCTATTAAATTCCTTTCCTTTAATTGGTAATGGTTCGCGCTATTACTCCATGGTGAGCATGGTGAAGGCTGTTAAAAGTAGCTTTGCTCCACAACACTCATGCAAATTCAAGTTTGTTATGGTGGATTTAGTTAAAAGCCGCACAAATTTATTTATTTTTTAAAAGAACTTTATTATTATTATTAAAGGTTTTTGAAGCTGTAGAAATGTTACCTGTATGGCGTATATATAGTCGGAAAACTTTTAATAATTTCCAAGTAATTTCTACTGTTTTTATTTATTTTGCTTTGATTACAAGAGAAATTAATGTTGCATCATTTATTTATGTTTTTAAATTATTACATTAATTCTTAAAAGATGACGACGTTTAATAGCTTTAAAGATCAGAAGTTATTCTTTTTTATCAAATCATGCTAGTAATTTCATTTTAAAACAGTTTTAATACATGTTATTGCACAAAACACTGAACTTTGTTGGCATTTTCAAAAGCTTGAAATAAAAAGTAGAAAACCTGTACAACCTGAATTGTGTTTATTACAAGAAGTATGTATGTATAATGAATGACAAGTTTTCGCAGGAAAAAAGAGAAAATATTCACATGAAATCGGATATTCGTAACAAACAAGTAGAATAGCTAGTTTTCATTTGCTTGATTTTAAAGCAGAAAACATGAAAATATAAAGCTACTTTTCAAAAATGCCTTCTCTTCTATTTTTACTAGGTTTTATTGTAATTTTCTAGGAGTGGTTACAGGCCCCATGTAAAGATATCGATAATCACAGTCACTGGGGCAAACTCAAATAGTTTTAACAATCAAATTAAAATTTCTCATAAATTACATTATCAGTTTACTTTTTTTTTTTTTAAATCTTTGGAAAGAAATCTTCTGACCAAGACTGCCAAATTATTGAATTATTTTCTTATCCGAATTTACTGTGCCCCAGTTACTGTATTCCTTTTTCTTAGGATATGTGTACATTAGTTAGCATTTACAATGACACTGTGAGTGAGTCTAAGGCTAGTTTTGGTTTCCTTTCCAATACAAAATCACACTATGAAAACCTTCCTACATTGAAAAGAGTTTTGAAAGTGTTTCTTTAGCATAAAAAGAGTTTCTAAAATAAAATAAAAAATGGTGAGATGTATAAATTCGAATGTAACTTAACAGTAGAGCTTCAACACTGACTGAAAGTAAAGTATCAATGTGTAACAGCTGTTCAATATTTTAAACACGACTCGCCAGTATCATGTCCAAGCAAAATAACCCTGCCTCACGAAATGGATTTCTCTTGGGCTGTTCAAACTAAAGCATAGGCCCTGCCGGAAAGTGTCTGGTTCAGGGAACCAGACACTTTCCCCCACATGAAATTTCAATTTTTGTTAACAAAGTGGCAGTAATTTTGTGAAATGGAAATCTAATGAAAAATTCTGCCTTATTCATTGTCTAGGACACTCCTCAAAAATTATTTTTTCAGAATGGTCCTGGGGTTCAGAGCACAAGTAACCATCTTTTTAAGCCTAAGCAACTTATTTAACTAAGGGATTATTCGTGTTTATCGATATCAATTTTTCACAATCTTCTCCTGAAATATCAAAGGTGTACAGACACTTCCCTGGACACCATTTGCAGACTCTGCCACTAGCCTATTCAGAAGACCAACTGTGGCAAATGGTTGACTGGGAATGGAGAAACATTCCTCAGGATGCCATCCATACTCTCATTGGCTTAGTACCTAGATGTGTTGCTTCGTGTATGGACGTCCACGGGGGTCCGACAACCTACTAAGACGACACTGCTATCCCTGTGCATTACGCATATCATTTTGAAATAAAGATCCCTTATTGTTCACTGCGGTCTCTCCCTGCTTGCCGAGTTTCAACACTTTCTGGGCACTACTTATGGGTGTTGCATTTTCAATGTTGGGCAGTGTATATAAGAGTAATTGGATTGTTTATTCCCCAGTATAATCTTACGTCTTTATGCAGTGGCGCAGTGTAGGATCCCAATATACCCCAGGGCTCCAGGGGCCTCAACTCTAAAACAGTTAAATGTTGCTTTTAGACACGTCAGACTAAATTCCAAATATATATTCTAATAGTCTGTTCCATTTAAACTGATCAATAAGGAGCCCCTTTTCAGTCTCTAGCTGAGGCCCACCAAAGAAGCCAGTCCAGGCCTGGCTGATACTTTTAAATGTGAAAGTACTGATACTGATATCTCCAAAAAAAAAAAAAAAAAAAAAAAAAAAAGGTATCGGCATTGATACTATTGGTCAATCCCTAGTTTTTGTCGTTTTTTTTTTTTTACCTGTACAATATGTACTGTTAGTTATAAGCTTTAATTAGTTTGATTCTTTAAAAGTTTTAAATCTTTTGTTTAAATGATCAAATCAGTGATTCATTTTAATGCATGTTTTACAATGCTATATTTTCCTATTTATAGAAAACCTTGATTCTTGAAGGCATAGTAGTACGAAATGTACATACAGGGCGAATATGTACTTCAGCCACACTACAAAGCAGACAACCTTTGTATCTATCACAGAATCATTCAAAGAAGCTTTTGCAATTAGTAAGTATTTTGATCCCGAAGCATTCTAAGTGCAATAAATGTTTAAATGTGTGACCTTAAAAAACCAGAGAATTTCAGCTCTTCCCCCCCCTCCCCCCTCTCTGTCTGCCTCTTTATCACCCTTGAAGGTGTTTACTGTCAAAACCCTGAAAAATTGATTGACCCACAGCTGACTAAGAACTAAAAAGGGGTGCAAATTTCTGGTATGGATTTGAATCGTGGAAGTGTTTAAAAAAAAAAAAAAAAAAAAAAAAGAGAGAAAAGAAAAACTTACTGAAAACTGACTTACAACACATTTATTATTATCCTGGACACATTACAAGAACCCAATATTTAACTATTTAACAGCTATATAGCTGTATGGAAGGCAAACATGAGAAGGAAAATAAACAAAATCACTCTGATTTGCATTGACAGCTTATATTCAAATCAAATTAAGACTGTATTTCAAAAGAATCATGTAACTTTGGTCCCTTGTGAACCCCTAGTTCGAAAGTTGTATAAGGGTGTTCACTAAAATAATATACTAGTACCAGTGGGGCTTAGCCAGGGGGGGTTAAGGGGGTCATAACCTCCCCTCACCATGAGGAATTTCTTTTGCCATACAAAATGTATATTCTTCACTCCCTTATCACACACTCCTATACATATATAAGAGTTGAAGTAGTCGTAACCCCCCCCCCCCCCCCCCATGAAAAATACAAATTATTTGTCATGCTAAGATTAAACATTGAAAATGGTAAATATGTTTTTGAAAGTACTTTTTATAGATTTTTTTCTTCCTTAGATCAGCTTCTTTGAAAGTTATGAATATAAGTAATTATTTGAATATGTTTTTGCCATGGATTTTTTTTTTTTTTTTTTCCAAGGGAAGCTTTGCTAAAGCTAAGTCGGTATTCAATTACAGAATCATAAGCTGTCTAAACATTTTTGATGAGTCTAAATATTGATTTTTCTGTATAAATATAATCAGTTACTAATACTCTTCTGTATCATATTACAATATAGATCTTCTCTGGTAAGTAAATTAATTGTAATTTGCAATCAAAATAATGATTGATTATTATCAATACACTCAAAATTACCTAATTCTTTTCATTTTATTGTGTTAATGTATTTATTCAGGGCCAGACAGTAACATTTTGTGCCCAGGGCACTTTTAAAACGTTGTGCCCCTACGCATAGCTCTAAACTCTATTTTTTGGCCTGTTTCTGCATGTGGCCCTAAGTGCCTATGGGATAATCAGGACGTGCATTTATTTAGAACAAGCACAGTAAATATTTATGACACTTAGTTTTTTTTATATATCTTTATTCATGCACAGTAGAAGATCTTTGTAATGCAAACCTTGAAATGAAAGGTTGCATTATATAGAATTTTGCGTTACGTAGACCATTCACTTATACCATTAAAATTACATAGTAAACATATTAAAATATAGCTGGAACACATAATGCTTAAAAATAATTTTAAAATACAAATACTACTTTAACCTCTTCGGTCCCGAGGTCCACATATGTGGACCTTTTCGTTTCCATTCTTAAAACAATTATTTTAAGATTTTTTTGTAGTTCTAAATGGATATACATATGCATCGATGCTTTAATTTTGAATAAATGATGCTAACGCATGTGAATGTGCAAATCCTACACACTGACACACACATTTTATTTTTGTTTGCCGTTGCACAAAGTAATATTTGAATGTTAGTGAAATTTCCGAAGTCGAATTTGCTAATATTTTTTGCTTATTTGCAAAATTCAAATAGCTGAAAAGAACTAGTAGGACATCCTTTACCTTTTAAAGTTTCTTGTCAATCTTCCTTTATGGGTGATAACAACTTTTTACTACTGAAACTTTGATTGGGAATGAAGCTTTTATTTGAAAAATTATTTGAAAATGCTCTTTCTACTTGTCATTTTTAAATGTAATAGGTTATTTCTAAATAAATATAAGATTGCCTTTAATTTGACATGTGAGATTTTTGTCGGGTCTGAAGAGGTTTAAAAACAAAAATTTTCAATTTAATTATTTACAGAAAAAAAAAAAATGAAATTACTAAAAGGCTTAAAGTTTATTTGTTAAACAATATATTGATTTTGATTTGTTTTAGAATTTGCAATCTCTCAACAAATAACTTTTCTTGCA
The DNA here is from genome assembly GCA_038373885.1 of Cheiracanthium punctorium. Taxonomy (NCBI): domain Eukaryota; kingdom Metazoa; phylum Arthropoda; class Arachnida; order Araneae; family Cheiracanthiidae; genus Cheiracanthium; species Cheiracanthium punctorium. Next base: position 435,849 of record JAWZYV010017846.1, on the reverse strand, counting down.
GCCTGTGAACGGTTAATAATTAGACTTTGGTTACACAGTCTTGTGTTTCTAGGAATTTAAAATATTGATCTCTTATGGAAATTTCTTCAGATACTGAAAGTTCAACTTTCTCTCCAGCATTTATTCTGTTTCAGAATTCTTTTCCTCTGGTTTTGAAACAGAGGAAATTATTTCAGCACTGGTCTAATGATTAACAATTAGTGACTTATCATCAATTACCAAAAATTCAAAATGTTTTCTTCTTGCAGGTTCGCAAACTGAGCACTTCCATTATGTGCACAATGCATTAGTTCATCAGTTTTGATTTTAACTAATGATGGCTTAAATGCAGTTCTGAAATTCAGTTTTAAAATAGGGTTAAAATGAGAAAACTCTTCCTCTAGTTTCTGACCTTCTGTTTTTGGCTTTGGAATTCTGTTAGCAAAACATGAGAACTAATCAAATAAATGAAAAATACTAGTATCATATTACGACACCACTGTGATGTTGCCGTCCATTTAGCGATACTTTATGTACGACACCACTGTTGTGTCGCTGGAATGCATAGTCTTATATATAATTTGAATCAATATATTTTTAGTTTAAGAATTTTGTAATGGTCTTTATTAAATGTATACTGTTTTGTATGTGATTAAATGTAAAACAAAAATAAAAAACTTGTTTGTAAAATGTAACAGTTTCGTTATTTTAAGTGTATATCTTACTAAAAATATTTTTACTATTCAAAAACAGGTTATATATTCTAACAAAAATATTTTTAAAAAGCATAAATATTCTTCTCATAAATATTTTTGTCAATTATAAAATTATTGGTACTTTTACAATTTTCATAAATGTAATTTTATTTATGAATCCTATATCTGGATAATGGTTGGCTGAGAAGATTCCAGTTTAACTAATATTCACTAGGTTGTTCTGAAAGCAAAGACAGTTTTCTTCTATCCTATATTATAAATTTTTTTGTGTTTCAAAAATAGATTTTTGCTATTATTATCATTATTTTATTTTCAGAATCCTAGTAGTATAGAATTTACCAGGTCTGCACAGTCAACTCCATTCAATACAATTATTATGTTTGTCCCTCAACAGGAAGCATGGGTAGTGGAAAGAATGGGGAAATTCAATAGAATTTTGCAACCAGTAAGTTTATTTGTACATGCTGCACATTGTATACATTTATATTTATTACATATTATATTATACAACAAACTTATTTTCATATCTTAATAAATAAGCACACTAGGCAATTTGCCCCAGAATCCTGTTAGAATAAAAGTCCTAAAAGAAATATTGTGCCTGAATAGATGATATATAATGCTACAAGAACCTTTATAAAAAATTTAATAATTTTTCAGTATCACTCTCTTTATACATTTTAATTCATATAAATTTAGCATATCCATATCTTATGTTTATACATATTGAAATGTTTATATTCTTCTTGGTACTAAGCTTAATATTTAACATAAAGTTTTTAATAATAAATAATAATTTTCTTTATAGTAATTGTTATTTGTTTTTTAACCCCTAGAATGTTGTTGTAGAAATATTTCACTTTATTATAAATTTACTTGTGTGGTAGAGGGTCTGAAATTCTCAGAACTGCAAACATTCAGGATATCAGAATTTTCTGGGTTTTGGGATACCTGCTTTGAAAATTCGAATTTTGCTGGAAGTTTTCTGTTTTTCTTTAATCTGATCTGCTCCCTAGAGATTTATTATGCAACACAACCTTTCTGTTTGTCTTCGTGTTCTGTGAACAAAATAATAATCCCCCCCCCCCAAAAAAAAATGAAGCTAGCCGAGAATGAATGCATCATCAGCACTTCAAATGGCTACAAAGAAGATGGCATTCTTTTCCTCGTAAAGCTGCGTGGAATATATTTATATATTGGGAAATCGAAAACTTGCATAAAATCTAAAATCAATATAATTTTATGGATTTAGATACCTTAATAAATGAATGAGGAGCAGAAGATTACCTTATTTTCTTAGATATTAGTAACGAGCACGAAAAATGGCTTTTGTCCATTTTTCAAGACCAATCTAAGATTGTACTTTTTTAAATTCTCTATTTACACAATTGCAGATCACAAAAAATTCCCCCCTTCCCACAAAAAAAAAAAAAAAAAGTTTCCGCTAATGATTCTACAGATTAATATTTTTAATGAAATACATTTCTATTATGTAAAAGCTACATTTGTGAATCCCAAAGTGCCTGTTGCATGCTGACTTATCTTGTCAGTTGTTTGCTTCAAAATATACTCTAAAATAGAACCAAATTGGTGAATGCTTAAAATATTAAAAGCACAAATTGAAAAAAATAAAATAAAAACAGCTGAAGGGCATATTGCATATAGGTCTAGCAAGTTTGACATAACATTCCGACTTTCTCCCTTCACATTCCAGAGATTCAAGAGTATTATCTCTGCAGTAGCCTGAATGGGGGGGGGGAGATAGAGACAAAAAATGACTTATACTTTCAATTCTGTTTACTTTTGTTGATTGCCCACTTAGTCTAGAACTTTAAAAATATGGAAGTCCTTAAGTGTTTATTATTTTGTAACACTTCATTTTGTTTTACTTTCTTACAAAGATGCAAATGTAATTATATTTTCTGTAATATAATTCAACTCTGCAATATAAACATTTAACATTCTAAAACATTCAGATTTCCTCTCCCCCCCCTCTTTCACAGCTGGGCAAACATAATTTTCTTTTTCACTGTGATGGCTTTGCTGTTGTCAGCTACTTGCAGACAGACAAAAAAAGAATTAGTTTTTTTTTTTCCCTCCTCTTTTCTCGCTTTTTCAAATTAGAGTTTAAAATGTTGTCCTAGTTCTCATTTTTCCCTAAACTTTTTAATGTCTTATTACTAAATTCCTTAGTGTGTATATATATATATAAAAAAAAGTACTGTTCTGGAAAAAGTTCTAAATTTGAAGTCCTTCGGATTTCGGATCCCCTACTGTACTATATCAGCAAGAGCTAAATTTACTTCAGTTGTTTTACTGTTTATGAATTTATAGTTACGTTCAGCATTTTCTCTAAGCTTACAGTTTTTAATAATAGCATTAAACCTAGATAACTGAACTTAATGTTACTATGTAACTAATCATTCAACTCATTGACTGAATTAAAAACAAGTATATTTTTATATTTGCTTTATTTTTCAAGCATATTAGTGTTACTTAAAAAAGTATTATAATATTCCAACTGAAAAATAGAAAAGTGGTAAAAAGTATTGTTTGCACTTTTGCAGATTCTAAATTCACTGGCAGGATCAGGAATAAAACAAATAATATTATGAGCAGCTGTACAAGAGCAGGAACTGCATGGATTTGTGGACCATTTGTGTTTATTGTTACCATGTATGAAATTTTTATGGGTATGAATTACAAATGATTGTGTTGTCAACAAGGTTGCTAATGTGCAGGTAGCTGCAAAATGTCATCATCCGATCCAGTAGATTTTTGATTACAGTTTTGTTGAACAATATTCAGTTCCTCATCAGAAGATAACTCAGATTCTTGCTCACTTTTATCTGTTAGGATATGAATTTCTTCTTCACAGTTATCTTCTTGTTCAGAACTTGATTGTATTTCATCCTGCTTTTCAAATGTTTCATCGGCTGATTTATTGAAAAACTTCAAAATTTTCTCTCAATTTTTTCTCTCAATTTTTTTTCTCAAGTCCATGTTTCATAAAAAACATTTAGGATAGTAATAAAATGCAGGAAAAGTGCAAAAATACTCACAGTGGCCGATTATGCTATTGACACAAATATCTGCATGTTTTCACCATAGTCAGATAATGCAGACACACGCGCACATGCCATGCGCGGATACATTCAAAGGTCTTGCAGATAGTTTTCTGGTAATTCCAAGGTTTTTTTTTTTTTTTTAGATGGATAGTTACTTACAAGAAAAATTTTTAAAGTCACTATAGTGCAAGTGCATTGCACAGATGTGTGCACGCATGCATATACACATGTTCATATAAGCACTATGTATTGAATTATCACAAGCTATTATGAGTTTGCAGATAGTTTTGAATTATGTGTGTGGATAGTTTTTTCTTTTATCTGACTGTATTTTCTATTAAGCATTCAACTGTTAGAGGATGATTACAGCAAATCTAAATCAAAGTAACAAGCATACGGCTGTGTTTATTATTTTAGGATAACTCATTTTACTAGTTATGAAGGTATTGTGAGCACAATGGGTACATCTCAAATTAGCAAAGTTGGCAGAAGTCTCTAGTCTATTGGACATATGTAGAGGGGGGCAAAAAAGTTTTCTTAGAATTTGTTAATTCAATATGTACATCTTTGTGACACAAATATTATAATTGCCAGTCATGTTTCTTAAGATTACATTTTTTTACTTTAAATAGGGCCTCAATTTCTTAGTCCCTATTGTGGATAAAGTAAAGTATGTCCAGAGCTTAAAAGAATTGGCCATAGACATACCTAAACAATCGGCCATTACTTTAGGTAATGAATTTTTTATTCAATCATTTTCATGTTCACCTATCACAATCTTCATATTATGGCATATTTTAATTTTTCTTTCTTTCCTTGCAGATAATGTAACTTTAAATATTGATGGAGTTCTTTATTTAAGAGTTGTTGATCCTTATAAGGTAAATTTCTGCATTTAACCCCTTCTGTACTAGCATTTGTATAAGATGATTACATGCAAAACCAGTTGTTTGGGCATAACCATTTTCATTTTACCAGCTATACACAATCATATTTTCCTTCAATACCATTTTCCGCAGCAACGATAAAATGATGAATGGACATGCAACCATACGTGGAATTGCTGGTACAGAAGGGGTTAATATGTAATATAAAAGAAGTTTTAATAATCATTATTATAGTTATAATGCATATACTTATAGACACTTACAATTTTATTTAAATAATTTATGTTATATAGATTCACATTTAATTTTAATTAATACATGAAAAATAACCTTGTGTAATTAAAGTACAGGTCATAATCAGAGTTATTACTTGTTGTTGAATAAGAAATTATTTAATTTGCCAAGACATTTATATAACTTTTTTCATATTTAATTTTTTAATTAGGTTGTCACTTGTAAATGTAATTTTAAGTAAAAAATTCTGTAGAAAAATGTTCATACAAGCATAATTAATTGTATGTGTTTAGTATGTTTTGTAATATTGATATTTAGGAAGTTTTCTGCACTTTTTCAATTGCTTAAAATGCATTTGAATATTTTGACAATTCACTATAAGATTACACCAAATGATCCCCCCCCCCCACCCTTTTCAGTATTTTTTCTTTGTATTAACACTTTTCATACATTAACCCTTTCAAACCATGCCCAGAATTGAGGACACAAATTTGAAAGAATCTATTGTAAATGGCTGAATTTTGGACAAGAAAATAATCCGTATGTGTATATCTTTGAAAATTTTATTAATTCTGTTTCTTAAAGTCAGTGATGCCAATTTTTCCCCCAAGTGATTTGTACTATACTGAGTATAAAATCACCTCTCTGAAATAATGATTTTTTCCCCTTTTATATGCATTTGTTAGTGTCAATGAAGATGGTTTTTTTTTCTTCTTTTTCTAATGAAGCTAATATTTTTCTGTCTTATCACCAAAGATTAGCTGACTAATCTTATTGCATTAATATGGCTAACTGTCATTTCTCTGAATCAGGCAGGGATGTAGAACTGACAAGACAGTAGCAAGAGAATTAGAAAAAAATTCTCATCAAGCATTTTGCCTTATGTTGTATACTTCTGGTCTGTATAAGATGCTTTGTATAAACCAAGAATATGCCTAACCCATAAATGAAATCAGTGTTTAAAATGGATGTATCAACAAATCTTTTTGAAACAAAGAATTGAATTTTTATAGCCTTAATATAAATTGGACCATTCCATGTTGGTAGTTTTCATTAATTGCTGTTGAGATTTGACTATAGATTATAACCCTGCTCATGCATAGTGTTTATATGAATTGCTCTTCTTAACCCTACAAGCACCTAGTACCATATGTGGAACAACCACTTTAATTATTCTTCTACATCTATAAAATACTAGTATAGACATCTGTCAGTTTTTAAGAGTATTTATAGCAAAGATATAAGTCAAACTGTTGCGTGTAGATGTACTTACCGTTCATATTATTGCCAAAACTGATTGAAATTTAAACAGTAATCGTTCGAATGTGTTTATTTTAGAAAATTAACAAAGAATAGTTAGCAAAGGGTTTTGACCTGGAAAAAATTACTGTGTGTTGGAGTTCGTCATATCAATAAATCATTTGAATACTAAAATTTCAAAATAAATACCAAAAAAGTATAGCTAATGCCCAGTGAATTGCATACAAAACTGATATAAAAAAGTGATTTTCTAGTAAAATATTAGGTTATTATTTTTTAAACTATTTTCCCCCAAATAATAATCACTATCACATATTAATTTCAGACACAGGAAAAAAATTCAGCCTTGCAGGGATAGAATTTTAGATAAAAATTTATGGATTGGTTTTTAAAAATAATAATTTAAGGCTGACATTTAAAAATTGAATTCTGTTTCATGGCCCTTGACACAATAAACAATAAACTGCCTAAATACACCAGGGACTCGGAAAAGTTTTAGGATGTTTCTTTATAAGCTGTCTTACGCATTCTTAAAAACTATAAAATGTTATTGGAGCAACTACTGCTGCCAGCTAATGATACAGTAGTATTGAATGTATTCATGGTATTAGGCAGCATAAAATTACTTAATTTATGTACAATAAAGCATTGTTTATACATGTTTTTCATTCATACATTGTTTCATCACAATCTTGATTCGCCCCACCAGTGGCATAGCACTAGTGCTTTGAACTGGGAGATGGAAGGTGCCTGGTTCGAAATCAGGTCGTGCCCACCGAACTACCCATTCGGAGTTTTCCGTTGTTTTCTCCGAAACTTCGCGTATATACGGGTTAGGATCCTTTAGAAAGTCCCCTACGGAGGGCATTCACCCCTAGGCATAGATCCCTCGAGCAGAATAATTGGCCTTAACACCACACACACAATCTTGATTCATTTATAACCAATATTTAAGTAAAAGTAACTAAAAACTATAAAATAACGCATATAAATAAATTCCTCCTTCTATAGTAAAAAAGTTTTTCCATCTTTTGGAAGGACTAGTAAAAATGTTAGAACTGAAAATTGAAAAGCTTTAATTGCCTGTTAGCTTTAGTTTTTGAATGAGTGTTCTTGTTATTTCGTTGTAAAATACATCATTTATGCAGCACAAAGAATTTAGAACTTGGTTGCATTTGTTTACTTTCCCTGTTATTTTCTTGTCTCTGCAATTTCCAAATAAAGGGGTATTTGACCTGTGATACGAATTTCATGACTCATTCATGTTTGATTGAACTGAAGATAAATTCTGTGGTAACTAGAAGTTATTCCACCTTCCTTTTAAAAATGCAACATACTGTTAAAGCAACCCTAAACCTATTTTGTTTGTCAAAATAACTTGTGAAAAAAATATTCATAATTGTAATTCAATTAATAATGCTGTATTTAAGTCCCAGGCAATTCACAGCGTATGATAAAAACGTTTTTTAATTAAATACCTATCTGCATGCACATAAATGATATAAAACAAGAAATATACAATTAGTACTTAAAATATGCAATAAAGGTATTTCTTTCATGTTTAGTGCTACAATTATTTAATTTTTTAATGTACTGTATTCATTATAAGTTCTATGTAAAAATGTCCTAGTAATGCTTTTAAAAATCTAAAATTCCTAATTTTATACAAATTTCCATTAGCCACATTAAATTTCTAATTGAAGTTTTATATTGAAATTTTGATTATATAATTTTTTGTTGATACATCATCTAGACTAATTCTTAAAAGATTCGTAAATGATGAATTTGCTGTTAAAAAAAAAAAAAAAAAAAAAAACAAGGTATCATTTAATAACTTGCTTATGTTTTGAAATAAACTATTATAACATTTTGCCAACATTTAAGCCCAGTCAAAATAAGAAGTAATTATACTTTGTTATTTTACTTTGTATTTAATCTACTCTAAAACCTAGCAGAATGAACACCCATATGCACATACATAAAATCACAACATAATCTAATATCATCAACATAAACATAAAATCAAACTTTTCTGATGATTTTTTTTTCTTTTAAAAAAATTCTTGAATGTAATTTTTCTAAAAGTTTCTTTTTCTAATATAGTTTATCATCAGTAAGATTGTAGAGCTTTTGAAAAGACATCAAAAAATTGTTTTTTAATTTCTGGATGATTTTTAAAATTGGATTTCAAGCATAAACAATTTAATTTTTTTAAGTCAACTAGGGGCCAAGGCCCCCAGACTCGCTACGCTCGCTTTTTGTATGAGGCATTCGGCCCCTAATAAGGCTTATTCGAAAAAAAGACATAATTTCAACAGACAAAACCCGAAGATTGGATCAGATAGAATGTTACTGAGCTACACATTGCTTGGTTCTTGCATGTTCATTGGTACATAAAAATTTAAACTTCACACTACAGAAGACCCCCTACCCCTCATAACACGGAAGATATTTTGTTATAGGAATCCGTGTTGTACGGGTCCTGAGCTATTCTCCACCTGGAGTGCGGACTCCGCTTATAATCGCTGGAAAAATTATTTGCCTTCCTCAGAAACACAATGATATTTAATGTTGCCATTCGAAAGTTATATTAATTAGGAGCTAAAGCGTAATAAAATCAGAACATCTGTTTTGGCTGTATTTTTAATAATGTAAAACCTATTGGACATCTTGCGAATTTGTCACCCATGGCGATTTTTCATTATTTGGCGACTTGTGTACATGTAAAGTTAATAAAAGCTACAGAACAGATAGGATAGCTTGCCACCAATGGCAACTTTTCATTATTTGGCGATTGACACATGCTCATAACCTATAATTACTGTTCATTTAAGATTACCGGAAAACCGTTATTCGTATTTTCATTTATATAATCGTTTGCAGATTGGCATACTTAGCACCACGAATTATACCATCTCGTCGCACTAGCAAATATCCAAAGCGTACTATAACTGCTATGATGGCATAGTTAACGCCGCCAAATATTTCTACTGGTAGCAAATAATCCAGCTGGACCGAACCAGCTTTAAAATAATCTGCATTTTAATTATTTTTCATTTTCAAGATATTAGTTATTCTGTTTTGGAAAAACAAATAATCGCCAATTCTAAACTCCTGTTGTCTAAGCAAACTTACTATTTGAAAATTGTCAACTTTGTGTAACACACTTTGAGTTAATTATTTCATATAGTTTTAATTTTGGTGTAAAATGGGTGTATTTCTACTTCATGTTCGACAATTTCATGTGATACTACATACTTGGAAATGCTTTGTTGCAAAGGAATGAATGATTTTATGCCAAATCTGGCAACCATTATGTTTATTTTTTCAGTTTTTTATTAATATCTTCTAAAATAATTCGATTTTCAAAATTTAATTCAGCTTAGGTTCCTCGGAATTTTTCGAATCTGTGGGCACCTGAGTCAAAACTCAAATCCCCACAGTTTAGAAGGAGATAGGCCAACAAGTTTTGACAGTGCCAGTGGCCTTTACTTTTTTTTTTAGAATAGAGAGAAATAACAATAACATACATAAATGTCATAGAAATCGATGTATATTTACGACAACTAGAGCACAGACGGACGGACAGACAGACAAACTGAAATCATAAACACTTTTCAACCTTGTTAGAAAGCGTTAAAAAGTGTTAATTTATAATGGCGATCACACTCAAACAGTATATATGTTTATTTCATGCATCGATAAATTTTAATACAGTTTCAATTTACCGTTAAACTCATATTAAAAATTAAAATTCATTTTACACAAAAAACTCAGTAATCAATTCAAAGTTATTTTCTGATGTAAATATACACCGTAGCAGATGAAAACTTTTCGTTGACAAATATGAACTCCATGTATTTTAATAATCTCAAGATAGAACCTCCCCTCCCCCTTTTTTTTTTATTCATTTGTTGCTAAGGCAGCCACATTAGCAAATGTGAAACAAAATATTAAAATTGAGTGCTGGTGTTTATAATCTCGTTCACATGCTTGGTTGCAAAATTTAAAACATAAAACTGGTTAAGAGTCAGGGTGGGAAATGTTTTAATCCTTTACCGCTAGGATCGCTGCACTTTACCAAATTTCCAATGTTTACATATTGAAACTTAGTTTGGGTACCAAAGACCTAAGCAAGCAGCTATGGAGAGTGTCCACTACTATAATATACCTTCGCAATCCCGAAGAAATAATTTTATTTATGAAAAAAAATTAAACTCATAAATCAGGAAAAATCCGGATAATTGTGACATCAATATGATGTCATACTCACTTGCAACAGCTACTTTTGTCACGCAAATGATCAACTTTTTTTACTCTCGGAAATAAAATGGATCTGAAAAGAGCGAAAAATCGCTTAAAAATGAGGGAACGGGTGGATTTTCAGATTTTTAAAATAGCGCATACTATTTTCTATATTTCTATACATATTTATGGAAATTTTCAAGCGGATCATACAAATGGTGTAGATATTATTAGGCTTTTCAGTGCTTAATTTCATAATCTTTTTGCAGTAATGGTGGAAATGAGTTTTATCTTGAGTCAGGGATCAGCGTAACTATATAGTAGGATGATACGCTTTAAAGAATAACTTCCCATAGAACGCAATATATTGGGAATATTTTGAGTGCTCCTGTAGAAAAACTATAAATGCTACAAATACCATTTTCAATAGGGTACATGGTACAGTAGATAAGAGTAAAATATATAAATTTCGTAGAAATCGATGCATATTTACGGAAATTAGAGCACGGACGAACATTTTATTTTGGCGTAAAATGGGCGTAATTCTAACTCATTTTTGTAAATTTCATGCGATTCTAGATACTTGGAAACGCTTTGTTGCAAAGGAATGAATGATTTTATGCCAAATCTGGCAACCATTCGGTTTATTTTTTCAGTTTTTTATTAATATCTTCTAAAATAATTCGATTTTCGAAATTTAAATCAGCTTAGCAGGTTCCTCGGAATTTTTTGAATCTGTGGGCACCTTAGTAGAAACTCAAATCCTTATGTATTAGGAGGAGATATGTCCATAAGCTTTGACAGTGGCGACAGCGGCCTTTACTTTTTTTTAGAATAGAGAGAATCTTTAAGAGAAGAGTCTGAATGAAATTTGCAAGCAATTTCCAATTTCAAATGCAAAAAACTTTTGTCTTTGTCATTAACCTAAATATTTTAAAATTTCTTGTCATTGTAGACTGTTCACTCTCTCTCTCTCTCTCTCTCTCTCTCTCTCTCATTGATTGATTGATTGAGTAAATGATTTAGTTATTTGTTTCTTTGTTCTCGCTTATGCAGAGGCAAAGAGGACAGCAAGAAAAATGGGCAGAGACATGTATAAATGAAAAACTACCCAAAGGAGCTTAAAAGTGAAATATTCATACATTGAACTACATCATGTTGTTACTTAATACTATGTATACACTGAAAAATGTAAATAAGATAAATTTTAAAATAGAATGATTTTGTGTGTGTGTATTTGTTAATTTTATTTCTTTAGATGATTATCATTGAAATGCTTAAATACCCAAATTTCATTTTACTTCTATTGCTACTTCCTCACAAAATAATTTACAATCAAGAATTGATAAAAATGTTAAAATTTTAGCAATAAGCAACAACTGACTAGTTGAAAAATCTACATTTTGAATTGTGAACATTTCTTTTGCAATGTCCAGGCATGAAAGTTTTTCGTCAAGACAGAAATTTTTTTATATAAATTCTACTCTGTTCATCTGTATTAGTTAAATAACGAATATAAAAGATATTAATAACTGGTAATGTATTAATTGTATGTTAATATGATAGTTTTGTATCGTGTGCAAAGTTCAGTCTTTTTTGCCAATTTGCACTTTCATGCCTGAATGTTCATAAGTTAGAGGTGCTTTTTTAATGCAGATGAATGAGAATTAACAATGTTTTCCTGTGTTCCCAGCCAGAAACATGCAAAAAATGTGCATAAATGAGAGTGCATATAAGTAAGATCACTGCATGCTTTTTTTCTTCTCATTTAAAAAACTTTTATATTCTCATATTTTGTAGGCTAGTTATGGTGTAGAAGATCCTGAATTTGCTATTACACAGTTGGCACAAACAACAATGAGATCTGAACTTGGAAAAATGTCTTTAGATAGTATTTTTAGGGAAAGAGAATCTTTAAATTTTGCAATAGTTGGTAAATTTTTCATTGTACTTCTATAATTATATTATTAAACTGCACTCTATGTTTATAGAGTGTTATTACTGTATATTTATGATTTTTGCACATTACAGGAATAATCAGTTAAATATGTTAAATTTCATTTTTCTTCTTTAAGCTATTTAATATTTTCTAAGTTCTGTTTTATGGAATTCTGTATTGTTGATTCAAATTCATCACTGTATGATATAAATAAATTATTTCTTTTTAAATCTGATTATATCGATTTTTTAAGCATACGTGGTAAGTCTTTTTCTTCGAATTTTTATGAAGGGTGAAAGTAGATTTATATTTGTATTATAAAAAGCTATAGCTTTAACTAATGTTAGATGTTCAACATTTGAACTTTCACAACACAATATTTGGAAATATCAGTTCAACCAGATTATTAAATGCACATGAAATTAAGCAACACAACCACTCCTTTTTTTAAAAAGAAATAAATTGTAATAAATATAATGAAGAAATTCTGTAAATTCTGTTAGTTATATTTAAATTTAAGTACACACATTATTATATTTTATTTTATCTTATGTTACTATTTTTAAATGAAATATTTTTCTGAGCATTAATGTTACTTTAATATCCAAACAATAATTCTTCTTTCTCCCCCTGAAAGTTGCATGATATTCATCATTGCTTTTTAATAAAGCATGTATGTGTGTGCATAATTTCTTCTCTTGCCAAGCTAGGCCCCACCATAGCTGAGTGGATAAAGGCACTGAATGTCGTAGTTGGCTGAAGTGTGAAGGTCCCGGGCTCTTACCAGTCACACAACCATTGATCTAATGGTCTGCATGACTGGTCAGAGTTTTGGGCAGTTTTCTCCAGATGTAACATGAATAGATGTTAGAACCCCTTAAAAAGTCCTCTGTACAAGGCGCCCCTGCTTAGGCAGATATCCCTCGAGCAGCTTTGCCTTAATACACAATGCAGTACTAATTGCCAAATTAGAGACAAAATCAGGGTAACTGACACAGGTAAGTGACAGAATAAGTGAGATCATACAAAATTCTAAAGAAAATTCCAGTTGCTTGAACTGTTGAATATAGATTGATAAAGTAAATATCTGCTTAAGCCACAGTTTATCAAAATTTTACTAATAAATAAATTGATATTTGATCAGCAATTAATAGATTAATTTTTGCTCCTTTAGCTTTTAGGTGACTTCATTTAATGTTCTTATGAATGATTACGCTAAACTAATTAATTTAGCATTTATATGTACAAATTATGATTTTGATTTTATACTATTGCAAGTAATAAACTAGAAAAGTTTTCCTGTTAAATATTAGCAAGATTTACTGTTATATAATTTACATTAGCTTCTATTTAATTAAAACAATCATTATTTTGCCCAATCTCTTTTATTTTCCAACTAAAGTTTTGTATGGGGCAACAATTTCTGCAGCTAAGTTTGTACTTGGTAGAAGTGTGAATATCCTGTGTTCAAGCCCATTACAACTATGGTGGGCAGCTACAGTTGGGCATCAATATAAGGTCACTCCTCAGAACCTCATGAAAGTGACCTTATAACCGATTCATGTGCATTGTCAATAAATAAGTATTATATAAATGCAGCATAATTCTTTGTAAAATTTAATACATGCAATTTTCAGTTTATTTGAATAAATTTTTTTATTGATTTGAACCAATTAAAATTATTGGAATCGGAAAGAAATTATTTTAAAACATTTAAATTTGGACTAAAGTTGTGTACCTCAAACATTAATGAAAAGTTACTGATGTAGAATTTACCTTATTTAAAATAATCCAACATACAGGACTCACATTTTTGGTTTTTAAGTTTCTTAGTTTCTGAAAATATTCTTCAGCTCCCTTATGGCTCAAAAAAAAAAAAAAGAAAGCAAGATATTTAATGCTTTGTGGGCTTCTGCTTGTATACCCCTTCCTTTTCTGTATCACTGCCCATTATCATTACTTTCTACAGTGTTGGAATGTAAAATTTTCAAAACAGTTTCGGAAATTGAATTCGGGAAAGAAAGATGAAAAATGACTAAAATCACTCAAAGTCACAAAAAAGTGGTCTTTAGGCAGTTACAGTATTTAGACCTGACCATATATCTGATAATCCATAACATGAATGAGCTGGTACTTTAGAAAAGTGACCTTATATTAAGGTCCTTCTGTATTTCTTTCTGCTTAGTTTACTAAGCAATCACTTTCATCATGTTGTGGCTATCCCTTAGCTGATTTTCTTATGACAGATTTACAAATACACTATGCTTTCAAAATATTTTCGTATTTTATCATTATTATTATTTTCCAATAGATAAATTTCATGTATATTTTATAATTTTTAAAAATAGTATACTCCAAAAAAGTTATATAGAATATTGAAATTCAGTAAAATTAGGCTTTTTATTGTAATATATATAATCTTGATTAATTGTTTTAGGAAAGTTTCTAAAAATATAAGGTAACTGTTCTGTTAAAATTATGTTTTTTTCTTTGTCTCCGCAAAATGATCTTTATATATATATATATTATCCCAGTAAATTTCTAACTTCCATTTTATATCCTCTATGTAATCAAAAAAACTGTATGTCCTAATCAGAATATTGGTTGGTGAGGATGGGGTTGGTTGTTGGTTCTTTCTATATTTAAAAAAAAAAAAAAAAAAAAAAAAAAAAAACATAAAATATATATCTGTATATTTTATTTAAAAAAAAAAAATCTATTTTTAAGAATGGTTGATTACTGGTACTTTTTCCTTTTTATGTGAGTCTGTAACCAATGAAGCCAAACAGAGTACTGTTCTACATAAATATTTTACAATTATATTAGCATAAATAGCAATAATGGCAATAATAAATGAATATAATTATTATCAATATCATTACTGTTAATATTATTGCTACAGTTTTTCTCCATTTCCACAACCTCAACTAAGTACTTCTTAGCTACTGCAGCTAGTACTATGTAAAACATAGGCTAGCTATACTAGTGTAATATTTATTTTATTATTTATTCATTTAATTATTACCATTTTTATTTATTCATTTAATTATTACCATTTTTATTCTTTTTATTTATTCATTTAATTATTACTTTTTTTAATTATTTATTCTTTTCCTTTCCATACTTCCAAAGTATTATTAATATATCATTTTTTATTCACACTCCATGGCATTACTTGTCTATTGATTGCATTAAGCCTTCTCTGATGGCAACATGCACTAATACTGCCTCCATTACTGAGCTTTGATCTTCGTGTCGGTCCACTTCCTCGTTGTTTATTTCTAATAGCTACGGTCGCGCCCCCAAGTTACAAAAGGACCCTAATTTTGGTCAGGTAACTTGCAGAAACCTAGCTATTATTGTTTTTTTCGATTAAATTGAAATGTGTGTGTGGTGGCGCCTGATGATAGAGCACACCATTTCAATATTAATTCCATTTTCCGACTATTTCTGATTACATGTGATTAGGCTTAAAAGCACACCAGTTCTAATTTGGCGCTTTATATTCAATTTTTCCACTCTTTCATTGCCTTAAAAGGCTATATTTAAACACTTATCCGGTATAAGCTCGTTAATTGGCACCATGTGCTATCTACTTTTTTATTTTTTTATATTTTTTTCACTTTATCATTGGATTATCTTGGGATTTCACTTTACGTAAGTAAGCTATTATATATTATATATATATATATATATATATATACAGTATCTTGTAGGAAGAATATAAATACAATTCAAAACTTAGAAATAACAAAAAAAAAAAAAAAAAAAAAATACTAGATATTGATGAAGAAATTCATGTGAAAAGATATATAACTCATGCTAAGGGATTTTCATAAGTGAATCTGATGCCTTGTTAAATATCATGAACAATTTTTAGTAAATTACTTTTATTCACTATTTGTTAAATAAGACACAGTCTTAGTGGATCAAGAATCTTTTTAACTATCCCCATTTATCAGAAAGTTGTTCGACAGAAAAACATAAAAATAATTATCTTTCTCTATAAATATGTTACTTTAAGTGAGAAAAATTTCTAAAAGATGAAATGTATGTATTACTTTGTCTTTAAAAATAGCATTAAGGGTACTAATTTTAATGTTTCATAGTTATATGCAACACTAAAATAAATTTTTACATTTTATTTGTATTTAATGATGATATAATTCAAATGTAATAAAATTATTTATTGTGTTGTTTCTTTCTATAAAATTTCTTTCTTAAAAAATTTCCTCTCTTTACAGAAGCAATAAATAAAGCCAGCAATGCTTGGGGTATAGATTGTTTGAGATATGAAATACGTAAGTTAATATGTCATGTTATTTTAATGATTAAGGAAAATATCCAGTGTTATCATTAAAATATGTTATTTAATGTACAGAAAAGCAGTATTGATTTACAATGCCTTCTTATAATTTAAAATTAAACATATTTTAGGAGATATAAGACTTCCACAGAGAGTAAATGAAGCTATGCAGATGCAAGTTGAAGCTGAAAGAAAAAAGAGGGCTGCAATTTTAGAATCTGAAGGTATAGAAATATTTTATTATTTTTATTTTTTTCAATTTTTTATTTAGACTGTATGAAATTTAAGCCTGATCTCTCAGATGTGACTAAATGTTGTTTTACAGTTTTACTGCCCATCATCAGATTCCTAAGTATTTGTTACTATACATAATAAATGAAATACATAAGAAGTGTTTACAAGTATGATTTCAAGCTTTAAAATGTAAAGTATGTGTTAAGAAATAAAATGAAGTATAATTTGAAATTATAAAAGAATTTTTTTTCATTAATTTTATACTCACTGTTGTATTACATCTATTACTTAATTTTCAAAATTGTTGCAAGAACACTAAATATTCTTTTGGTGAATTTGTAATCCCCTGGTTATATTAATTTAAAAATGCAGGCCTCACAAATGGTCCCTTTCCCCTCCTTGAAGTCCCTTTTTTTGTTCAAGGTCCTTAAAAGTCCTTTTTTCTCAGAAATGTTCCCTTTTTCATAGTGCTAGCTGTGGATTCTAGGCATTCAGAAGTCACTCTATTACAAACTTTTTATGTATTGGACGATGAAATGTTTTTTCATGTGATGTTATGCTGTTATCTTCTTGCCTGTTTGTGTATGAAGCACTGCATTATTTGGACTGTTTAAGGCAAAAAGCTTCACTTTAATATGTTAGTTGCCTTATCATAGCACAAAAGCCTCATTTTTTATTTGTTTAATAGAAATTCAAAAAATTTTTTAATGTCTGCAAACTCTTTCCTCTTTTTATCAAGATTGAAATTAAATGTGTTAGTTTTGCTAGAGGAATATGATTGTGATTTTTTAAAAGGGCATTCTAAATTATTTCATAAATACAAGTTGGAAGCTTTTTTGGGAAAAGATTTCAACATATGATTTCAATACAAATGCTAAATGCCTTTATGCAGAAATTTTAATGGAGTACAATTTCTTACTAAGAATTGCTGATCATGCAGGCCAATTTTTCAAAAGTGGTTTCTTGATTCAGGAAAAGTTCATGGGAAAATATTGTTGCGGAACTACTCTTCTTGTTTCCGGGGTTCACACATTGAGCGTTCAACTCGTGAAGAAATCCATTCGAAATTCTAAAATAACTCGGCTTTGAAAATAATCAGGTTTTTCTTTTCTTATTTTATTAACCACACGACAAATATACTATTTACAACACATATACAGATCCATAAAACAAATCGAAGGAACATTTTAAACTCTACGGTTTCATCTTATAACATGGCATTTTTGACTGCGTAGTAGCAGGATCTGGAAAAAATCACAACAAAAAAATATTTCCCCATCGGCGCCCCTCGTGCAGGGAAAACGGACGCGACTCTTCGGAGTCGCGACATCCTCCCGCCCCGATGAAGATATTCATCCACATTTTCACTTGAATACAATTTAGAAAATATAAAATACCAATACAACAACACAATATAAAAACTCAATGTCCAAATGAATACAATGAAATATAGCAAGAAATAATTTGACACACAAACCTTTAAACATACTTTTCTAATACAAAAAATTCTAATCTCTTCTTTTTTATGTTTTTTTTTTAATAAAAAAAGTTAATACCTGAGTTCAAGGTGGTAGAGAAGTTGAATTGGCCGTTTGATCTGACCTGAAGCAGTCTGCAGAGTGACACTTCTTACCTTTTGATCTCGTCTTCTATGAACGTTAATGACCTTACCAATTTTCCACATCTGGCGTGGTGCTTTATCTTCACCTACAAGTACTACGTCATTTATATTAAATTCAACATTTGGAATCATAGGATTTATGAAATTACAACTTTTAAGTTGGAGAAGATATTCTCCCTTCCATCGTTTCCAAAAGGCATTTAACAGTTTTTCTCGGTACAAGAATCTTCTCACAAGATTGTTTTTGTCAATGTTCTGTGGATTGATAGAGCCAGCCCAATGAGGTAAGGCGGTAGACCTCCTACCCGTCAAAAAATTGGGAGGAGAGAGAGGGAATGGTTCTTCAGATTTGTTGTACACGTACGTTATAGGCCTAGAATTCAAAATTGACTCTGTTTCTGCCAAAATGGTTAATAATTCCTCAAAATTTAAGTGAGCCCTCCCCAAAATTTTCCTCAAAATGGCCTTTGTCATTTTCACCATTCTCTCCCAGTAACCCCCCCCCCCCCCACCAGGCTGCTCGTTCAACAATATATTTCCATTTAATACCCATTTTACCAAAGAATTGTTGAACTGATTCTTTTTTAAGGTTACAGTATAAAGTTTTCAGTTCTTTTAAAAGTTTTTGCATTATCGGATTGAACAATTCTGCATATACCTCTTCTTGATATAAAACGTCTAAACGCTAAAAGGAAGTCCTCAGTGCTCAGGCTGGATACGGCTTCTAGATGGAGTGCGCGTGTAACCGCGTAGGTAAATTGAGCAATGTACACTTTGTCCTTGTCCTTTGTATACAGAGGTCCTGCAAAATCCACTCCGGTGATCTCAAATGGATTTGATTCATTAATTCTGTCGACTGGAAGCGGTGCAGTTACTTGACTGCCCCTTTTGGCCTTGTATCGTCTGTACACGAAGCATTTGTGGAGGCAAGTCTTTACGGCTTGTCTGCCGCGGATGATCCAGTATTTTTCTCTTACTTGCGTAAGAGTGTCAGAAACACCAGAATGGAACACATTTTCATGTTCATTCATAATTACGAGGTCGGTGAATCTTGATTTAAAAGGTAGAATCATAGGATGTTTTTCGTAAAACTTAAAGTCAGAGTTCTGCAATCTGCCTCCAAGGCAAATAAGTTTATCAGTATTTAGACTTGGGTTTAAGCTGAAAAGTTTTGATTCTGGACTTATGGGTGTCTGTTCTTTTAACTGATCATATTCCCTTGGGAATTCTACTCGTTGTGTCATACGCACCCAATATTTTTCAGCTTCTTCCAATTCTTCGGTACTTGGGGTACCTGATCTCTTTTGTAAATTAAATTTATTTGATTTGCAATTGTTAATGAATCGATGAATGTACGCTGTGATTCTCAAGATTTTGTTTAGATTGTTAAATTTGTTTAAATCAATAAGAGGTTCCTTAGACTCCTGGCACAGCTGCAGAAGGACTGGTAATTTTCTTTTTTCCTTTTGAACTTCTTCCAAGTCAATTTCTTCCATCATATTGTTTACTGGAACATCATCGTTGAATAACCACGATGGCCCCGTGAGCCAATCTTTATCATTGATTAGTGCATTGATACTTATCCCTCTAGTGAGCTTGTCTGCTGGGTTCGTTTTCCCGCTGCAATGGTGCCAGTTCATTGGATTCGTCTTCTCTTTAATTTCGCACACCCTATTTTTCACAAAGGGTTTCCAGTCTTTCGCAAACCCTCGAATCCAATGCAGACAACTGCTTGAGTCTGTCCACAAGAAGGTGTTGTTTTCCTTTATCATCAGAAAAGTTTTTGTCAAGTACGAACACAGTCTTGCCCCGATTAATGTTCCAAGCAGCTCTAATCTTGGCAAGCTAATTTTTTTCAGAGGTGCCAAACGTGATTTAGCTATCACAAACACATTTTGACTGTACCTGCACTTTTCATTGTGAAATAAGCCACACAGCCATATACCTTAGGACTCGAATCTGAAAACACGTGGAGTTCCTACTCTGTGATCCTTCCCTCAAAATATTTCCTTGGAATCACCATACTCTGGATGTACGTAACTTCTGAGATCCAATTCCTAAATCTTTCACTTAAGTCTGGGGGAAGAGGTTCGTCCCATGGAATTCCCCTCTCCCACAGTTCCTGCATCATTATTCTGATTCTGATCGTGAAGGGAGTCAAAAGGCCCAGTGGGTCGAATACCATACCACTAACACTTAGAACCAATCTTTTGGTAAAAATAGTTTTTATGGTTATTTCAGGAATGTTGCGACCTTTAGGATGTCGTGATCATTGTCCCATACCAGACCAAGAACCTTTAGAGGAACATCTTCATTTGGCGTTTTACGGCATTCAAGATTTTGAGAGTTCCAAATTTCGCGTAGTTCTGGCGAATTCGTAACCCACTGTCTCAAGTTCATACTAGCTTCTTTCATTATTTCAGTGGCATCCCAAGAAATTTGTGCTGCCTCTTTCACAGTTTCTGCACCGTCGATTAAATCGTCAACGTAAAGATTTCGTAGAATTTCACAAGCATCTTTATGCTCCTTGAAATACTTCTGTATGTGATGTTTTATAGTTGCCGCTAACAGGAATGGGCTGCACTTAACCCTGAAGGGAACGCGTTTCATTCTCAAGACCCTGATGCGACAATCACTCAAATCGAGGTTTGTCCCACACTCTTTTCCCCATAAAAATTGCAAAAATTTACGATCTTCTTCTGCTATACTAATCTCCAAAAATGCTCTCTGAATATCGGCACAAAATGCTATGGGGCGATATCGAAACCTCAAAATAATTTTAAGTAAATCCGAGTTGAGATTCGGACCACTGTCTAAACATTCATTAAGAGAAAGCTCATTTTTGGCCTTAGAGGAGGCATCGTAGCAAATCCTGACTTTAGTCGTTTCCTTTAATTCTCTTACTACGCCATGGTGTGGCATAAAATACCCTACTCTATCATTGCCAATTTGAAGTAACCTCTTCGATAATATCATCATTTAATTGCTCCTTTAGAATATCTTTATACCTTAAATATAATTTCCCACTTCGCCTAAATATATTATTCAAGCTAAACAAACGTCTTTACATCATAGTTATTATTTAATTCTCCATGATCCTGTCTCCATAATAATCGAGTCTCGTACCTGCCATTTTTATATTTAAGGTTTTGTTCAAACATTTCTAATATTTCCGTGTCTGATTGTGATACTTTCGGTTCTGATATTCCAATTACTTCCAAATCCCATAAACATTTTACCCTATCATTTGCATCGTCATTAGAAACACTTAAATGAGAAACATGCACTTTCCAACTCTCAGATTCACCCTCTTTACCTTGTATAACAAATCCAAATATGCTATCTGTAGCCACTAATCGTTTACCTATTCTAACATTTTTTTCTAGTAATATATCCCAAATGTAATCCGATCCGATCAGCAAGTGTATTTGTGAAAAATTTCAGAGATCAGCTAATTTTGTTTCTGAAATGCTAACTCTCTAACCCATGTCGATGGCACTTCAATTTGCCCTTTCCTAATATAATCAATTACGATCGCTTTTATTTTTATCCTATTCTGGGCTTCGAGAATGCTTTCCAGCTCAATTTCTACCACATCATAAGTCTCTTTTTCTGATGTTTTATTACCAAAAGTATAAATTAGAAGCGTTTCCGTTTGAAGCACGGGAAGGTTCAATGATTGGACAACCTCACGCGTTATAAAACTACACGTCGCTCCCCCATCTAATAAACAGTGAACTTGCAGCCTTTTCTGCCCAGACTGAGCGACTGCAGTGAATGTTTGAAGATAAACTGACTGGTAGTTATTTTCTTTAATTTTATTTTCTTCGCAAAATAGGGATAGGGAACTCTCTGAGAGAGTTTCGGTTTCAGGGGATTCTGCTGGGGAGAAAAATTTTGTTTGGGTTTCTCATTTCCACAAATTAATGAGCTATGTAAATGTTGTTGGTTGCAAATTTTGCACTGCTCATTATTCTTTTTGAAACAATATTTTGCTGTATGCTTTCTGCCCAAGCAACAGAAGCATCGCCCTTGGCTTAACAACGATTTCTTTCTATCACTGACATTTAAATTACAATTCTCACTCTTATGGGATTTTGAACAGAAAACGCAATTACGGTTATCAACAGTCGAGATAAGTGTCGAAGCAGTAGGAACATTTCGTTTAGGGGAATATGGGTATTTAGATTTTGAATAATTATAATTAATTGCTGATTTATGGCTCACATTTTCAGTTACGCTGCTTCTCTGATTTCCTAACAAAATTGATGCTTCCCGGCACTCTATCTCCTTTCGCAAAAATTCTATTAAATCCTTTATATCAAATAACTCTTTCGATTTATGTTGCCTATAATACAATAAATTTAATTCTTCGGGAAATTTCTGTAAAATTATTGGCGAAAGGAGACTGCTATACGTGCCAGCAGCCACTCCCAAGGAATCTAGGGACCTAACTTGAATTTCAATATCGTCATACATTTTTCTTAAAGCCACAACATTATGGACATTCTTAACAGAATCTATTGATAGCAATTTATTCATATGGCAAGAAATAATTAAATCTGTTCTCCCAAACCGTTCTTTTAACAATGAAATAGAAGAGTCATAATTCTCATCGGTTGTAGCAAACCCTGACACAGCGGATAAAGCAGTTCCCTTTAAATAAGTTTTCAAATACGCGAATTTTTCAATGTTGCTAAGCGAGTCATTATTGTGTATTGCTACTTCATAGGAATTCCAGAAGTCAAGCCAGTCGGTACTATTGCCGTTGAACGTAGAAATATTTAACCGGGGAAGTTTCACAAGCGAGTTATCATTTTTAATGCTATTTCTACTAGTATTATTCGACTCGACATTATGGAGAAGTTCATTTTGCTTTATTGGATTAGATTGTTTTTCTAATGAAACAATGCATCTGTCAATTTTCGTTTTCAAAATAATACCTGTTTCTTTATATTTTTCATTAGCGAGCAGTTCCTTTTCTATTTCTTTAATTTCAATATTATTCTCAATTTCCTCATCCAATCTACCCAATTCCTTTATTTTTTCAAGAAGTTGATTTTTGAATCCGTGCAATTCATCAATTTTATTTTCTATTGTGAACTCTGGAGTTAATTGACACTCGATTGCACTTTCGATTTTACTCGCGATTTTCGTAAACAATGATCGAACAGTTGTTCTTTTAGCCTTTAATCTTTCAATATCCATTTTATATTAATTCAAAATTCAACAGCCTATCCAAAATTTAAAATCAAATCAATTAGATAAATTAAATGAGGGACCTACCTCAGTCTAAGAATGTCGCATCAGAATCTAACATCACGTACGATGGTCACCATGAAGAAATCCATTCGAATTCTAAAATAACTCGGCTTTGAAAATAATCAGTTTTTTTTCTCTTTTTATTAACCACACGACAAATATACTATTTACAACACATATACAGATCCATAAAACAAATCGAAGGAACATTTTAAACTCTACGGTTTCATCTTAGAAACGTGGCATTTTTAACTGCGTAGTAGCAGGGTCTGGAAAAAATCACAACAAAAAAATATTTCCCCATCGGCGCCCCTCGTGCAGGGAAAACGGACGCGACTCTTCGGAGTCGCGACAACTCGCACTGAACTGTCGGGGCAGCGCGCTGGTGGAATTTATAGAGGAGGCAGAATCTGCGAGCAGTTTCTAGAAAAGTATATTCCTCGAAGATTCCAGATAAAGCGGGACTTCTGATTACGCCATAGAACAAAAATGTTAGGTTATTATGCGTTTTTAATGCAGGAAAAACAACTTCCAGGCCCCATTGGGAAAATTGCATCAAATGACCAAAAAGTCACCAAGCTTGGCGACTTTTGGCAAAATATTGCCAAATTTGGCATCAAAAATAAGTCCCCAAATGTGAAGAGATCGAAGCCCTAGGACTAATATTTCTCGAGATTTCTAGAAGCCCAATAGAAAAACATATGGGAAAGCGAAACCTCCGTATCTCTGGTTCTAATTGGCCGATTTTGATGCAACAAAAAGCAAAATTTATCTATTTGAAGCGTAGAATACAAATTTTAAACTATTTTAAGCCCGAGAGCAGCAGGTTGCCCCGAAAATTGGTAACAGTATAAATGTGCCAAAACTAAAGCTTCAACTATCATAAATGGTTTTGTAGATTAAAAATCATTTTTTTTTTTTTTTTCAAATTTGCCACTAAACTTCAAATCATTACTTGGGCCAAACAAGCTTGTGTGGCTTGTAGCTAGCTGTTTACAAAATTGACCAAATTTAAAATGACCAGTGCATTTTTAATTTTTCTTCCCTTAGCAGTTTAAATTTGATTGGAAAAACTTTGTTTTCCCACGAAATCTTGTTTTTTACCCTGATCTACCTGTTCTGGGGCAAAATAGGTTTACAGCTATGAGTTATACTCTCCCCTCCTCCTTTAAAAAAAAAAAAAAAAAAAGAAAAGAAAGAAAGACAGAAAAGAAAAGAAAAAAATGTTCCTTTAATGTCTCTTTTTGGGGGGAATTTGGTCTTTTCCCTCTAGGATATTTAAAAGCTTGCAGTAGGCAATGCGATTTGGAACCAAACCTGGACTACTAGCAATCACTAAAGAACTTGTTTCTTCTGAGAGTGTTACATACAAGTCTTACAATGATTATTTATTTAAAAAAGAAATTAGAAAGGGAAAAATGAAACCTAAAGAAGCAAATGCCAAAGCAGCCCCTAACCCCCTTCAAAAAAGAAAAAGGATCTTGAAGCTAGTAAAGAAACTGAAAAATGATTTTAAAACAGCTAAAATTCTGAAAACTTTTAGAAATCTGCAAGTGAGCAGTTATTAAAAAACAATATTAAAAATGATTTTTCTACTGCTAAAGTAGCACAGGCAGTGTATGATTATATACGTTTAAAAAAAAAATAAATAATAATAATCAGAAAATGACTTAATCCCCCCCCCCCCCACAAACAAAATTGTTACAAAAATTAGTGTCTACTAAAAGTTACATCTTCTATTTGAAAAAAAAAAAAAAAAAAAAAAAATCCTGTCTTTCTTAAGATTTAGTTTTGTCATCTGTTCATTTGTTACTTATAATATACTAAAATATTTTCATTTATTTCTGTTAATATTTAAAAAACATAAAAATTACGATAAGCAATGCCTAGAATATCAGAATTGTTTTATACAAGCAGATAAAATGTGTATACAAATTATAACAGCTATGAATTAGTCTGGTTTCTAGTTAGAAATACTGAAGTGTTTCTCTTGTATAAATTCTTTAAGACATATTATTTTATGTGCATCAGTTTGTTTATAAACAATTTCCTTCTTGTGTATAGGCTTTTTTTTTTTTTTTTTTTCCCAACAGAACTGGTCTTTTTTTCAGACAACTAGGGGCCAAGGCCGCCAGACTCGCTACGCTCGCTTTTCGTATGAGGCATTCGGCCCCTAATCAGCCTTATTCGTAAAAAAGACAAAATTTCAACTGACAAAACCCGAAGATTGGATCAGATAGAATGTTACTGAGCTAAGCTACACATTGCTTGGTTCTTGCATTTTCATTGGTAAATAAAAATTTAAACTTCACACTACAGTAGACCCCCTACCCCTCATAACACGGAAGATATTTTGTTATGGAAATCCGTGTTGTATGGGTCCTGAGCTATACTCCACGTGGAGTGCGGACTCCGCTTATTATTGCTGGAAAAATTATTTGCACTTCTCAGAAACACAATGATATTTAATGTTGGCATTCAAAAGTTATATTAATTAGGAGCTAAAGCATAATAAAATCAGAACATATGTTTCGGCTGTATTTTTAATAATGTAAAACCTATTGGACACCTTGCGAATTTGCCACCCATGGTGATTTTTCATTATTTGGCGACTTGCGTACATGTAAAGTTAATAAAAGCTACGGAATAGATAGAATAGCCTGCCGCCAATGGCGAATTTTCATTATTTGCGATTTACGCATGCTCACAACCTATATTTACTAGGGATCGACCGATACCACATTTTCACCGATGACCGATACCAATACTTTACCTATAAATTCATTTTCAAAAATAGCCGATACCGATACTTTACACAATTTAATGTCATTTAAACCTACATCTGTATTCTGGGCAGTTTTTGTAACGAGAGTGTAGTTCTCGTTAAAATGAATAATAGCATGATGAAATTTGAGCCCAGTAGAAAGCATTAAAAAGAAAAAGCAGTGGATACATTGAAGTGTGAAGTTACAGTAGTTCCAGTCTTGTAGTTCCAGTTCCTATTCAATCATGCCGACGAATGGCCGAATTTATAAAATGCTGAGCACTGGGAAGCGCCTTAGTGTGCGGGTTCGGAATTCTTTCTCCTCGCGTGGCTGTCGATCTAATGGTCTAGAGTTTTGGGCGATTTTCTCTAGATGTACCTTGAATAAGCGTTAAAACCCTCAAATATTTCCCCTACCAAGTAAAGTATTTTTAGAGAACTTACCTGTTCTAGGTTGTCAGACTATCGTTAGAAGTTGCAGTACGTCATGATTTTTTAATCTACCGAGTATAATTAAATTCTAATTTTTACACTGAGCACAAGACTTTTTAATAAGTAAAATTTATTTTTAACGTTAAACAAAAAAAAAAAATTTTTAAACTTGATTACGCACAAAACAAAATAAAAAAAAAATCTTGATTACGCACAAAATTTATAAGCTAAAACTTTGACACACATATGGTCAACCGCGGGCCGGATGTGGCCCGCCACGGCTTTTGATCCGGCCGCGGAACATTTGAAAACTCCGTATAAACCATTCGATATTCCATATAAATCCCAATTATACGGCCCGCCACTTCGCTAAAATCCGGAAGTTTGGCCCGAGACTTCGCTAACATCCTAAAGTTTGGACCACAACTTTTCAAAGGTTGCCTATACCCGCTTTAACACTTTAAAGCTCGTCATCCCCTGAAATATCGAGCAATGTCAAGGACTGTGTCCTTCATCAGTTTTGATATCTATATCATACCCAAGCCGAATCAGATGTCCTTGCGCCAATATTTTTAAATAAAAATTTAAAGCATGTCTCTTAAGCGTGAAATCTATATCAAGAGCTAGACTTTCACCAATGATATCAAAAGCCTATATGTACAGTAGAATCTCCCTATCACGAAGTCTCCTTACAACGAATTTCTCTCTTTAACGAAATTTTTCATGGAAACGTAACTTTAAGGCTTAAATAACACTATAAACATTCTCCATATAATGAAGAGCTCATCCTCCCATAGCGAATATTTCAGATTTACCTTTGATTTTTTTTTTTGTTAGTTTTGAAGAAATTTTTAATTTTTGGGCAGACCACTTGGTGGAAGAGTAACAGATGATAAAAATGGAGGCCAGGAAAGTGGAACTGACTTCGATAATGAAGACACTTCACCAGCGCCGGATTATGACCAACAGAGGCACCGGGCATTGACGGATTTGGAGGCCCCCATCTATGAAATTTGTTATATTTTTCATAAAATTTTGATATAAAAAAGAATATTTCAAAAAAAACATTTAAAATTGGGGGCCCTTTCAAGTCGCGGCCCTGTGCAAAGTCCCGATTTGCCCATATAATAATATGGCCCTGAGCTTCACGACCAAAACCACATCATGCCGAAATGCTTCAACCTTTCAAAACCATTAAGGCGATTAACCATTAAGTTCGAAGAAAGAAAACTCTGTTTTTAGACTTGGTACACAAATTGAAATAAACTAATAGCACCATGGCCTCCAAAAAATTCCAGATGGTTGTTCATAAGCTGCTTTACACACTGTAATAAGCGAAAAAGCTGTGCCTTTTGTGAAAATTTCAGAAAAAAATTCTTAAACATGAATCTTAGCTGCAAGATTTTTCGAAGAGTGGCACGTTTTGCGAAATTTTCCGATTTTTAAGAATTTTTTCTAAAAGTCTTGAAACTGATACAAGTTGATCGTTTATTCCAGTATATAAGACAGCTTGTAAAGAGACAGTTTCAAAACTTTGAAGTGACTGACATAATTAGTTTATTTGTACTTATGTACCAAAATCACATGATTTTTTCGAACTACACCGTTAATTCGGCGATCCAATTCGTTCCAAGTCTGGACTCTGGGCAGGCCAGTCCAGTCTGTTCACCCCATTGCCATCATACCAATTCATGGTGGACCTCGCAACCGTTAAAAAGAGGTTTACAAATGGAAGAAAGTGTGCCTCACTCTGTTTTTAGCGCACTTTTAAAATGTGAATATTTTTATGAAAATTTAAAATCACAGAATGCAAAAATATGTAAAATAACGGAATTTTGAAGTAAAATAAACATAAGTGCATTACATATTTTATTCTATAAATTCGTGGATTGTCGTAATTTTTGAACATTTCATTTAAACAATGAAAGGTAAGAAATCTTAAGTTTAACAAATTTATAATAAATACCAATTTATTTTTAATTGTAAGTCATAATTAAATACTTTTAAACATCGAATTAACTAAAAAGTCTGTAATATTTGCTGAAATAACTGCAAAAATCTCTAATCTTTGTACAACGAAATTTTCTCTATAGCGAATTTTTTAACTGGAACCGAGCGAGTTCGTTATAAGGAGATTCCATTGTGTGTGTGTGTATATGTATATATATATATATATATGAATGAACCCTTTTTCGAGTCCACACAGTGAGAAAATAAATGTTTATAAAACTGAAGTAAAATTACAGCCTACCTCTCGACATTTGTTTTTTGCAATCCTTGCTGATAGCGTATTTAGTGTTGGGCACCAAATAAAAATAATTTAGAAGAATAGACGATTGTCCTGTTAAACTGTCATCTAACGATACTTCGTCCATAATTTCGACCACTTGGTGATACTACATCCAGTCAGCGATGGTTAGAATTAAAAAAAAAAAACACAGTTCGAAAACACTGGTGCAAATAAATGTGCCAATGAAACGACGCCTCTCATCTCATTACCAAAATAAAGATTCTAGAATGGTGTTGCACCTGCGTGGTTTTCTTCTGAAAAGTGAAGTATCGGTTGAAAAGTATCGGTGAAAATGGATGAAAGCAAAAGAAACCGATACTTTTCCGATACCGATACCTAAAAAAATAGCAGGTATCGCCGCCGATACTATCGGTCGATCCCTAATATTTACTGTTCATTTAATGTTACCGGAAAACCGTTATCCATATTTTCATTTACATAATCGTTTGCAGATTGGCGTGCTTAACACCACGAATTATACCATCTCGTCACGCTAGCAAATATCCAAAGTGTACTATAACTGCTATAATGACATAGTTAACGCCGCCAAATATTTCTACTGGTAGCAAATAATCCAGCTGGACCGAACCGACTTTAAAATAATCTGCATTTTAATTATTTTTCATTTTCAAGATATTAGTTATTCTGTTTTGGAAAAACGGATAATCGCTAATTCTAAACTTCTGTTGTGTAAGCAGACTTACTATTTGAAAACTGTCAACTTGTGTATGAGTTACTTATTTCAGTACTTACGTATTATTCCGGCAGACTTTTCTGCCAAACTATTTTTCCGTCAAATGAGTTGCTAAACTGTTGCCAATCGTATTCAAAACGATTAATAATTTCATATGCCCGGCATTTCTCTTGGCAAAAAAATCGCTCGTCTTGGCGGACCTCCGGGATAATACGTAAGTACCCTTATTTCATATACCTTTTAATTTGGCATAAAATGGACGTAATTCTAACTCATGTTTGTAAATTTCATGCGATTCTAGATACTTGGAAATGCTTTGTTGCAAAGGAATGGATGATTTTATGCCAAATCTGGCAACCATTATGTTTATTTTTTCAGTTTTTTATTAATATCTTCTAAAATAATTCGATTTTTGAAATTTAAGTCAGCTTAGCAGGTTCCTCGGAATTTTTCGAATCTGTGGGCTCCTTAGTCTAAACTCAAATCCCCACGGTTTAGGAGGAGATAAGCCAACCAGCTTTGACAGCGCCAGTAGCGACAGCGGCCTTTACTTTTTTTAGAATAGAGAGATACCCAAATTAAATTTCATGCTGTTCTGGTAACTCGCGGAATCTTTTCGCAATCGTCGATTGGACCTTTTGGATAGCATGACGCAAAATATAAATTAAATTATTGAAATAAATTCATTTGAATACATTATATAGACTCAGTGAAAGTGTGATATATTTGACAGTGTATTTCATAATTAAAAGCATTAAAAGCTCTTCATGCAAAAATCTTTCCGTAATTGTAACCCCTGTAGTGAAAAAAATGTGAAATAAGGATCGTGGTTGCCATGTGTGGCGATTTTGCCGAATAAAATGTCGTTCGTATACAAATCCACAAAAATGAACCTATCGGCCTGAAATTTAGCTCAGATATGTAAAATAATATAGAATAAATCGTAGTCCACTTTAAAACTTTGAAAGTCCACCCGTTCCCGGAATTTAAGAGATTTTTTTATGCTCTTCACGCAAAAAGCTTTCCGTAATTGTAACCCCTGTAGTGAAAAAAGTGTGAAATAAGGATCGTGGTTGCCATGTGTGGCGATTTTGCCGAATAAAATGTTTTAAATTCTCAAAGTAAAAATAAAAGAATAATAATGATTTTTTTTTTGTTAGTTTATATTCGTAAGGTTATTTTTTCTTAAATTATAATATCATGTGCGTGGGAAATCAGAGCAGGAATGTAATGCTTTACACGCAAAACAATAAGAATTGAAGATTTCCCAGGCTAATGTGTAAATTTTTTTAGTTTGGCGAAAAAATAAAATGGCTGAAATATGGATTTTGAGTAAGTGAGTTCTAGTGGTTTGCACAGTTTTCGGCTAGGTGCAATTTATTGAGAGCTTAAGGAAATAGATTTTTGAAAACAAGTGCAAAGGTTTTATTAGAATACAGCGTTAAATTTTAATGATCCGTGAAGAAATAATGCAGTTATTAAGGGATTTCAAGCGATCTAACTTCAGAATTCTCGCCAATTGAGAAAATTGATTTAAGTTGGGGGAATTCCGCCAAATTTCAGAAAATTGAAATCTTCTCATTTAGTACATCGGAGTAACGATGAATAAAACACATTATAGTTGATAATTTTAAAAAAAATCGACTGTATTAAGAAATTCCAATTTTCAAAGAAATGCGTGCTACTCTTTGGCGGTCGAACCATTTCCCATATTGATAAGACTGCTAAGTCAATGCTTCAAATGATTCCCTGAAAAAACTCTTGCAAAATGGCATATGTTGGCACTTTGGCGAGGCTTAGATTTGAAACTGGATTTTATTTGAGACTGGTATATATAATAACACTGGTTATAGATAAAAATGAATGTTGGTATGTGTTTATGAGGTTGAAAAACTCCAGCACCGTTGCACGATGAAATTTGGTTCACCTAAGTCTTTTATGATGGAGAAGGTTTTTATGTTATCCGTTTTCCTTAACTTGCCACTTGGTGCCGCAGCACAACGTTGAATTCTATTCCGTTTAGCCGTTTGCTATGCGAATATCGTCCAACTGATTTCGATAAAATTTGGTACACGCGAATATTAGAACACGGAGAATATTTTTCACTATCCATTTTGCTGTAACTTGCCGCTAAATGGCGCTGCAAAGCATCAACTTCTATACCGTTCGACCGATCGCCATAAAATTTTTTATACTTACACATTTGAGCACGAAGAATATATTTTAACTGCGTTCCTTTTGATGTTACTCACCACTAGATGACACTGCAATGCATTATTATTTTAACTCGCCACTAGATGACGCTGCAGCAGGCCAAATTCTTGACCATTCAAACAGTCGCTATGAAAATCAGTATACATAGCTATTTGAACAATGAGAATATTTTGGCGTTATCCATTTTGCTATAACTCGCCACTTGACGACGCTGTAGCAAATCATTACTTTATTGAACTACTAGATGGCCCTGCAGTGTATCACTTCTTGACTGTGCAAATGATCGCTATGAAAATAGGTATACATAGATATTTGAACACGGGGAGGAGTTTGGCGCTATCCATTTTCCCATAACTTGCCACTAGATGTCGCGTCAACACATGAACTTCAGGACTGTCCAGCCGATAGTCATGAAAATTCGTATACATCGATATCTGAATGCGAAAAATATTTTCGCCGTATCCGTTTTGCTAAAACTCGCCACTAGATTGCGCTACGCCGCATGGCCTTCTGCACCGTAGAAACGATTGCCTTGCAATTTCGTATGCATGATTATTGGACACAATATAACGCGATATCCACTTTGCTATATCTGTTTATTACAATGAATAGTAATCACCACAAATCGTAATATCAAAAAGTCCATTCATTCCCGTGCGAAGAACTGGTACTTCAGCTAGTACAAAATATAGTGCATGTATAAATTTTGATTAATTAATCAAATTTCTCTCTGAAAAGTAATGAACAAAATTTGAAATCTGGTATTTAAAGGAGTGCAAAATAAAAGTGAGAAAACCTAAGATTTGGAAAAAATATTGGTTTTAAAATTATAATTCAATACTTTCAATAAATTTTATGTATACATGAAGAGTAAAAGAATTATTATTAAAACTAGTTAGTATGTAAAACTACTATTTATTTTCCTTTGAATACTAAATAATTATTATTAATTAATCATGTGAGCTTTCTGAAGAGAAAAAAAAATTCATTGAAATATTAATTACATATTGAATTTTCCAAATAGAATTAATAATATTAGAAAAATAAAGACTTAATTTAATTAGAAATAGCTATCAAAATACTAGGGAAACGAAATATTTAAAGAAAAAGTTAGGAAGGAGTTTTACCAAAAAATACTTAAATTAATTATTTTTTAAATTCAAAGTCTTAACTATTTTTAATTATTAATTATAGCAAAATAAATTACAGAAAAAATAAGTAAAGTATATAATAGTCTGTTATTATTTTTTAAAATGAAATAAAACAAAAACGACAGTAACACAAAGCTCATCTCGCAAAAGTGCGACATCGGGTACAGAACCTAAGTTATCTGGTCAGAAAGCGGAAGTGAATCATACGAGCTGTCTACGACCAAACTGGTTTAGGATATAAGGTAACTTGTACAAATCTTGTCACGGATCTACAGCACTGTATTCCTACTCCCTGCCTTGTTTACTGCCTTTGAAACAAGATCATTTTCCGTATTTCCTTACGCGGGTTAAATAGTTCCCTCTTTGAACGGGATTAAATAAAAAAAACGAGTTTTCCTAGCTTAACCGGCGATGTCACTCATTGAATTTGGCACTGATTAAAATCATATATTAATTGTAAAAAATTCGTTAGAGTGGATTCAGAGATCCAGGAGAGAACAACAAAAAAATTGGAAAGTTACCTGTAAATATAAGTGCCGCGAAGTTTTACGGTTGGTTGGTTGGGGCTGGGTGCGTCACTCGTAGAACTGCCATTCTACATGATAAGAAATAGTATAAGAAATATTAAAAATTAATTTTAAACAAATTTCTTTACACATTAGTTATTCTTTCACAATGCAGTCATTTTGACTGCTTTGGGGCAATATAGGTATACACTAAGTCTCCGTCTTTCTCGTGTTAAAATAGCTCCCTTTTTACCTGGAATTGACCTTGAAATTCTGTTGTTATCCATGAAAAATGTCACAAACTATAATAATAAAAATGTACTTTTACAAAAATCACTTTGATTTACTATTTGCAATCAAAGCAAATTGTTTAATACTATTAAAGAAACTGAGAAATTATTACGATTTTAATTTTTTAAGAAATGTATCCTCACAGTAAAAGAAGTTATGACTCATAATATTATAAAGATTACTTAAAATAAAATTCTCATACTTACAGCTGTAGCATTTTTAATTTGGAACAAATAATTTTTTTCCTTTGATTTTAGTGCAAAAACCATGTTTTGATATCAACAGAAACAATAAATTAAAAAAAAATTATTTGGGAAATGCCTATTGCAACAACCTAATTTTTTAAAAATTATTAATTATTACTAAAAGGAAAACAAAATGCACATTGAAAGTGACTATTTAAAACTTAAACCTTTTGCAGTCATAATTGAACGTGTGTTAATTAATATGATTCTTAATTTGAGGAGGAAGGAATTAAACTGTAAAATTAATTTATAAAAATTAGACTTTTAAAAAGTTAGATTGGAAGGGAAGCACATATCTTTAACAAAAAGGGGGTCAAAGTGTACAGGTTAATTTGTTTACTAAAATTCAAATTTTAGGTCAGGCACTTATTTAGAAAAACATTTTCGAGGCAGTCCTAATGGTAAAAAGGCAGAATTTTTAACTAAAAGACTATTTCATTATCATTTTAGCGACAAATATCAAAATTTCTTCCCCTCCCCCAAAATACATCCTTGTTTCAGGTCTGCCCCACGTTACATCTCTGGTGTAAGGTAAAAATCTTGATGTAAAGGAATGTCAAAATCCCCTCTCTCTGGAACCATCCATAATCTCCACTGAGTTTCATTAGTGTGATTTTTAGGTTTAGATTTAATGGCTCAAAAGGTAGACGCTGTTATTATTAATTTAAAAATATTTTACTAAGTGGCAACTGTATTCATTTTTGTTTTTAATTTTTAATAGTGTTCTAAAAATTTTTTGTTTTTTTAATGGTGTTATGAGCAAGAGAATAGATGTTTTTAGCTGTAACAGTGTAAGGAAAGTTTTAATAAATGTTCTCTTCAAATATTAATTAGTGCAACTTAATGTAGGCTAGGGAGAGCTTATCTTTCCCTTGAAAAACTTCCTAAAAAATTATTTTCAGTTTGAAAAATAGAAACTAAAGTTCACCATTACCACTCTCTGTCTCTGAAAGAAAGCCATCCCCTCTAGGAAAAGTTCAACCTCATGTGATTATGCCAGTGTGAATATTATCATCAATTCTGTTTGAAGTTGTCTTTTTAACTATTGTATTCTACTTTCTATTAAAATTAATTCATGAATTCATTGAATTAAATGGTATATTCAAGAGTTCTAAACCCTGTCTAGAAAAAAACAAAACATATATATACATACGAGTTATAGCTATAAGCATAGCATGACCAAAAATTTAGAAATTAAAGATATAATATATTCAAGATTAAGAATTAATTTTTCTTTAGGTATTGAGAAAAAAGAGATTTAAAACTTAATGATCTCTCTCTCTCTCTAGACAAAGTACAGAAGGCATATGCTCCCTCTAAATACTATGCCTATGTTTATAGCCGAGACTCCTTAACATGAGCAAAATCCTCATTAAATTGCTCCATTGCAAATTCATTTCATCCATGAATTTTATTTGAATTAAAATTCTGTCATGAATTCTGTTTCAATTACAATTCATTTATGAATTCTATTCAAACACCATTTAAAATTTCAAGTTTGAATATATTTTCAGTTTCTAATTTGAATTACTTTTGATTTCTATTCAAATGTTGTATGTAGTTCAGAATGCTATGTGCTGAGTGTTTGAATGGACCTTTTAAAATTAATTAGCTTGAATAAATTTAATGATTAATTAATTCAAATAGTTTCATTCATTGATTCCATTACTGTTTGTATACAATAGAATTGACAGACATGGTTGTTGTGTCCTTTCTCTTGACTCTGACTCGCTGTCTGTGAACATACAACTATTCACATTTGCAAAAATTTCTTGAATGAAGCAATGCAATTTATCATTCAGAGTCCACACTTCTCCTCACATCAGATCACTTTATTCATGAGCACGAAAGGATTGGACACATGACAGTGGTTACCTAACTTTATGTGTTGTTGAAACTCTCATGAAGTTCAATAATTACAGCAAAATTTCTTCCAAATTTAAGCTTTAATTGAGTAAATTTTTAAAATTCACTAAAATATGCGTACAACATTGCACTTTAGTTTATTGTTTTAAACATATTTTAGTGACTTCCAGATTCATTTCATAATATTTTTATTTCAGCTATTTTACACTTAATAATATTTAAGCTTTGTGCATTTTTTACAGGTGTAAGAGAAGCTGAAATCAATGTTGCTGAAGGCAAAAAACGATCACAGATTCTGGCATCAGAGGCTGAAAAAACTGAACGAATCAATAAAGCACAAGGTTTGTCCCATTAATATTATTGCTAATGTTTTGTAGTTTTCATTATTTGCTGTATGAAAGATATTAGTGTAGAAATCATTACAATCATTACAAAAAAATGCAATAGTTTTTCTTTTTAACACTTTCATGGTTGCCAAATAACAGTTCATTGATCAATTGACATGGCCATTTGTAGCTAATATTAATATGTAAAGTGTACATAACATGTAGCCAGTTCCTAGGGACTAACAATGAGCTTTCTGTGTGGCCTGTGTCAGTCCCTGGAGATGGGCAGTCAAATTGTTGTTTGCAGGCAATGTCGGTCCCTGGGACTGGCAGCATCAAAGTTAAAAAAGAAATATAGTAATTTCAATGAATTTTACTAAAATATTCTATACAAAAATATGGCTTTGATTATTTTTATTTTTTGTAATTAATGAACAATTCTTTGTTCAATAGGGATTTTAATTTCTACCTAAATGGAAAGGACAAGAATATCAGCACTGTGCTCAACATGTTAGAAATGCAATAGATAATTCATTATAAACAATAAATTATATATCTATGGATGTATATTTTTACGCTTGATACAAATGGAAATGTTTTGTTTTCATTACTATTAATTTTTTGTTATATAGTCACATTCATATTAAAACTGTAAAACAAAATATGTTAGCCTTCATTTAATTTCTTTATTTGTAATTGACAATTTTAATAATCAATGTCAATAAATTTTTCTTGAGTT
Organism: Cheiracanthium punctorium; assembly: GCA_038373885.1. NCBI lineage: Eukaryota > Metazoa > Arthropoda > Arachnida > Araneae > Cheiracanthiidae > Cheiracanthium > Cheiracanthium punctorium. The sequence continues at coordinate 398,580 of JAWZYV010017846.1, read as the reverse complement.
CTAAGTTCTAGTAAACTTGGAGTAGAAGAACTGCTATGACAAACTTTTCTGTTATCAAAGCTCATAATTAACAAGCTAGAATTGAAAGTGCATGTGCTTACATTTACAAGTACTTAAGTTTGTAGCTTTATTTTAAGTCTATTTTTTTTTATGTAGGTGAAGCCTCTGCAATTTTGGCTAAAGCAGATGCAAGGGCAAAATCCTTAAAAGTTGTTGCTGAATCACTTTTAAAGAAGGTATTGTATATATTTTTGTTTTGTATGGACACATTTTTTACAGAGGCTAGCCCTGTTTTCCTAGAGCGCAATGAGCGAACGCTTTGGCAGGAGTGAAAAACTGCTCGAGGTGACAACTTTGAAAAACTGCCCACAGCAGTCACAAATGAGTGGTTTTCTAGGACTGGCGTGCAGTGTTTTCTGGGAGTTCACTTTATCCCATGGCAATGTAAAATTTTCTAATCAAGTCTACATCAGTGATTATTTTCTAGTAAATGGAAAGTTTGATTTGTTTGAATTATTTTATGTTAACTATTTAGTTACATTTATTTTTAAAATGCTGCAGTTGTTTTAAAAATTAACAAACACTCAAAAATATTGATGTAGTTATAATAGTTATAAATAATATTCAAATTTGGGTTCTGAAAATAGCTGTAATGTTTATCATTCCATTAAATTCAGCACATTAGATATATTTTTGGGTATTTTGAGTTTTTACTTGAGTATTATTTTGTACTATTATTAATTTATTATTATTTAGAAAATTTAAAAAATAATTAGAATGTTAAATTCACTTAATTCTTTTATGTTCTCATTTAATAACATAGGACCCAAAATTTTTATCTGTTATAACCTAATCAAGTAGTTCCCAAACTATGGGTTGTGAAAAGGGCTGAAAAAAATTAAACTATAGTATTTTATGTAGTCTATATTGGTTATCCTTATGTAGTAGTGGGTTGCAGAAAAAAAAATCTCTAAACGAAGGTGGGTCCCAGGACAAGTTTGGGAGTCGCTGCCCTAATCTACAAATATAATTATCGGGTTTTTTTTTTTTATTAATATTTTTTTATATGATAGCTGAATTAAGAGAAAAAAATTAAATATGATTGTACAGCTGAAAAACCACACAGAACATGTACACCCAAAAAACACGTAAAGAATAAAAGAACATTTCTAGACGAAAACTGAAGAATGATTACTTTTAGTTTTTGCTAATTTTGAGGTATGAAATTCCTTTGAATACAAAATGAATACGTTTAATTAATCCTTGTTCATTCAAAGAAAAAATTATAAAAAATATACTATTATATTTTTCATTTGGTGTATAAATAATTACAAAAACTGCTTTATTTCCTACATCAAGGCATTGTCTCTTCAGCTGTTGTTCTTTTCTGTCAAAGAAACTTCGTTCTTTAGTTAGTAATGAGCCAATGTTTTGTCTCCAAGTGTCTCTGTAACTTATTTTCTTTTAATGACTCATTACCGAGTACTTGACTACATATAATGCATTAAGATTTTATTGTTCCTCGATCAGTTATAAATGTGAAATGAAAATCTAGGAAATCATCTTTATACTGTTGTTTGGCCATTAAGCGAAACACATATAATTTAATAAACTTTAACATGGAAGAAATATAACAAAAGCACAACAAGTAAAAGTAAAAACGAGCAATCTGCAATGCGGGCAAAAATAACACATTTTCAAGCATACTTTGGTATCCTGTTCTGTTTTTGAAGTGGTCACATGGGAGATATAAGGTTTTGTGACAGCGCTCTATTACCTGGTAAAGATCTGCACTGCCATGGTCTAGGCCAGCGTGCTGGTGAAGAAAGCTAGTTGTACACTTCAAAACTTTTTAAAAATTGCACCTAAGCTTTCAATTGCTTATTCTTATCTGGATACTTCTTAACATTTGCCAGTGTTCCCAATTGGAAACATCAAATTATAAAAAAAAAATTAGCAGCTATAGTTAAAAGATGACTTGATTTTTTCAAACACAAGTTGCATTTTTATCATTAGAGGGAAACGGGATAAAAAATCATAAAAATAGCCATTTTCATAAATTTTTACAGAGCTATCTTGGTATAGCTCTCTCCCTCTTCAAACTTAATTCTCATATCTTTATTTAAATTTAAAAATAAATCTTTCATTAATTCTTAATATTTCACTTATCATTAACTACCCATCACAATTATCCATTTTTGAAACCAATGTAAAAGTTTGTGAGAAGTCATTAGAAAGGACCAATGTTCCCAATTGTAAACACAAAGAAAATTGTATACAATCAAAATATGCAAAAAATTAATTTAAAATATGCCTGGATCTGAATTCGGTCTCTAAAAGGTTAATGCTAATAACGTGTAAAGATACATTTTAAATTTTTTGAGTCAATGGTATAATTGATTGCTTTAAAAACTGTTTAAACATTGCATTATACCTCAAAAGAACATAAGAAGTTTGGAATGGTTCATGAGAAGGTTGTGGAGAAAGAAAAAAAAAAGTAAATAATTTATCAATCGTATACTGATTACTAAATATATAATGAATGTGCTATATGAACAACATAAACCTGAGAAAATCTATTGTTTCAGTTTTGCAGTAGAAATATTTTAAAAGTGTGCCACAATGGCAAGCTCATATTCAGGAGTCCCACCAGTGGCCGAGCATAGCTCTCTGAACTGGGAGAAAGAAAGTGCCTGGTTCAAAACCAGGTCGCGTCCGCCAACCTAACCATTTGTAGTTTGCCGTAGTTTCCTCCGAAACTTAGCATAAATACGGGTTAGGATCCCTTAGAAAGAGCCTTACAGGGCACCCCACCCTCTCGGTCTAGAGCCCAGGTGTAGTTAATTGGCCGTAGTCCCAATACTGCAAAACGCAACAATATCATACTCAAGACTAAGTTTTTGTAGTCTTAAAAAATCCCATTTGAACATCAATTTATACATATAAATATACATATTTATACATATAAATACTAGAAGTCAAAGCCTGTTATGGAGGCAATTACAGCGTGCGCTAGAAAAAACATTTGACGAAAATGTCTACACTCAATATATTTAATTTTCGTTCACCTAAAATAAATAACTTCATATTCGATTTTTATTATATGTATTTCCTCAAATCGAATTTCATGCTCTTTCGGAAACGTGCAGAAGCTTCTCGTATTCGACCGATTTCGTTTTGTATTCAACAACTCTTACATCAATGCTTTAAGCAGATGATCATTTTTAATTAAAGAAGTTAAACTATGCTATCTGGAACAACAATTTTAAACAAATTGGAATTGCAATTTTCTCTTCAAAGCCTGATAACCGTCATTTCAGTATGACGTCATTGTCACTGGAAATAGCTAATTTTGTCACGCAAATAATTCACTTTTTTTTAACTCTCAGAAATAAAATGGAGCTGAAAAAAGTGAAAAATCACTTTAAAAGGAGGGAACGGGTGGATTTTCAGATTTTTATACATAATTATGAAAAACTTAAAGCAGATCGTACATACGGTGTAGATATTATTTTGCTTATGTGCTCTTAATATTTTTGTACTTTTTAATCTTCTAAGAGTAATGGTGGTAAAACTTTTATCTTCTAGTAGTTGTCCGGAATTGTTAGAGAGTCAGTGAATCAGTGAGTCAGGAATAAGCGTAACTATATAGTGGGATGTGTGTATGTGTGTTTGTACACCCATTTTCATTACGCTCTTTTTCAAAAACTTTCCCACACCACGGCATATTTCCATTTGCTGCAGATCTCTACTATCTGGCGTCTCCTGCAAGTTGTGATCGAAAAGCGGTTGAAAGGGAAGCAAAAATGTTATACTATGTTTTCTTTTTTTGAAAAACTGTTTTATACTTTATTTTATTTATTTATTTATTTTTTGACTGATTTTTAACTTTTTGTTATGTTTTAAGCAAAAAAGTTTACAAGGGAAGAAAAGAATTGCTTCATATGAAGTTGAATTGAAAATGAGACTTAATTAAGCATTATACACTATTATACCCTTTTTTGCATCACAAGCACTTTCAGCCATGCATATGCCCATCATCAGGTATCTGGTGTCTTCCTGTTTCTTTGCTTCCCTTTCTTTAATACTTTTTAGCCACGCCCACTAACTTTCGTCGATGTGCGTGTGAGTCATGTCATTGACTGCAGTGATGTCATATCGCTATAGCTTCTCTCTTTAGATCATAGCTTAGTTTGCTATTTTCCGAATATTATCAAAATTAATGGTGTGAGGGTAGTTTGAGCTAATCTCTTGAACTGCAGTACTTGGTTTACCAAAACATAGATCATTAATGTGTTTTTTCTTTCTTTAATTTTCCTTTTAGTTACACCAATATAGATTGACAATTCACCCATGTTTGTTAACTCCGCTTCAATAGCTTATTTTTGGTAAATTTACAGATCATAAAACCCCTCCAACTATGCGGTTGATTGTGAGTAAATGTGCAGGACCCACCTACCAACTTGATCTTTATATGAAACCAATATTTGAACCTATGACAAAATTCACTCGTTCTCTATCTTCAACTGATATTTTTATTAAATTTTTACACGATTACAAAATAAAAGAAAACAAAATCATGGTATGTTTTGATGTCATTAATTTATATCCCTCAATAGAATTAAAAGAAATTAATTAATCTATCTCTGAATTGTATAATAATGAAGCAATAGCCAGCACCCTCAATCATACCATAAAAACAAGGCGTCACGATGGGATCTCCCATTTCGGGTATTATAGCCAAATGAAAAATGAGGAAAATTGAAGAATACATAAAATTAAATAAAGCCATAAAAGTCTGGTGGAGATATGTGGATAAAGTTTTTGCTATTGTTGAAAATAAAAATTTAGAAAACCTATTTAAAGAGAGATATGAAATTGGCAATAACATCCAATTCACCTTTGAAAGAGAAAATAACAATATAATTAATTACCTAGATGAAAAAATAATTAGAGATAAATAATATAAAATAAATACCACTATATATCAAAAACCCACAAACAATATTCAACTTTTAATTTCAACTCCAATACTCCCTTTAAATATAAAACAGCAGCTATTCGTTCATACATTGATAGAGCTATCAAAATCTGTTCCAACAAAAACCTCTTAAAAGAAGAAATCAACTTTTTTAAACATCAGTGTGAAATAGCAAACTATCCGAAAAGAATTGTAAACAGAATCGATAAATAAAAAATAAAAAAAATTGAATGTAATAACCACTGCACAAAAAACTAAACAAAATTTCACTAAAGCAATCCCATACTGCAGAGGAATAGCCACTAAAATAGCAAATATAGCTGCCAAAAAAGAAATCCACATTCCCTTCAAACCAAATAAAAACATTTTCAATAGTATTTCAATTGGTAAAGATAAAATAAATCAAGAAGAAACTGGTGGCATCTACAGAATTAATCTTGATTTTGAAGAAAACAATTGTTCTGGAAGCTATATTGGCATAACTAAAAGGAAAATTAAAGAAAGAAAAAATGAACTCACTAACAATCTAAGTTTTGGCAAACCAAGTACTGCCCTTTCAGAATTAGTTCAAACCACCCCCCTCACCATTGATTTTGATAATATTTGCGAAATAGCAAACTACAAAATTAAAAGCTGTGGTGTAAAGAGAAAAGCAGTAGAGATCATGAATGATGTCACTGCATTGAATGACTCCGCTTGCACGCACATCAACGAAAGGTGTGTTGGAGATGGTGACTGGATGTTTAAGAAACTTTTTTCAATAAAAATCATTCTTTAATGACAAATTAATCAATACAAATAAAACTTTTACCATCTTGTAATACAACTCCAGAGAGCTACTTTCTCTGTTGACATCAGTAACTAGACAGGTTGTTGTTGACTACAGAAAATAATGCTCACATATATATATATATATATATATATATATATATATATATATATATACACACAGGTTTAACAGTTAACTTTACAGTTTTGGTTTACTATGCAGGAAAAAACCATGTGTGAATATGCTAATTTTTACTTTCAAAGAAACTTCTGAACATTGCCTAAAGCAATTGACATTGCTCTGTTTACAGCCAGTGTGTGTGCTTTTGACACTGAAGTTCTATACAGTTTGCATTTGTTTAATCTAGTTTGAATATCACTGCTTCTATCCTTTAGCATTACTTTGACTTAGTTCTTAGATACGGAAAATGAGTTTAAAATTTTTAAGGGCTTAGCTAAGCCTAATTAAGCTTGTTTACATTTTAAAGATTAGTTCAATTCTTGCACACTTTTAGTAAAGCTTTAATTACTTATTTTTCCCTTTTGATTTATTAATTAATTGTTTCTAGTTTAATAGAAATGACTTGTTAGTGTTTATAATTTATTTTTATTTTGAATTCTAGTTTGAGTCCTTAAGCCTGTATATATATATATATATATTACAACACATAGCTGTGGTGTACTTTAAACACTTTTTTTTTTTTTCCCAATTCTTGACAGAGGAGGAAACAAGGAAAAAAGGCAAAGGGACAGTTATAAACAAGATTATTTGTTTTTATTTAGTTATTTATTTATTGTTTTTGGGACAGTAAACTTAAAACTTAAAAAAATTCAACCTGTACCAACAAGGTGTAGCTAAAAAGTATTAAAAAACGAGAAGCAAAGAAACAGGAAGCCACATGATGATGGCTATGTGTGTGGCTGAAAGTGCTTGTGATGCAAAAATGGGTATAATAGTGTATAATGAAGAATTGTTTCCAACAAAACTCAACGACTATCTTGATGAAAGCCTTCACTACCCATAGGTTAAGAATCCCTTTTTCTACCTGAACTGAAAATTTCTGGGAAGGGGAATATTTCCTAACATCTCCCACTGCCTAAATCTCTGGTTGGAAAATAACTTTGCAATATGATTTATTTGTCTGTTTTTTCAGCTTACAAAAACCTGAATAGGAAGCTCTTTTCAAGCAGCAGATCTTGCAAGACTAATATTTTATATATATTTGTTTGTTTGTTTGTTTCATACCCTTTTTCAATATTTGTGGAAATAAGAATTAAAAATTCAAAGTTGCTGATTGAAGATATTTTATTTTTGTGTTTAATTTTCTTATATTATTCTAAAAAAATCTTCACTAGAAAACTCAATTGCTAAAGTAACATACTGCTGTTTGTTGCACATTGTTTGTAATACCATATTCATATTTTTGTATTATAGAAAGGAACAAATGCTGCTTCCTTGCTTATTGCCGAACAGTATGTTAGTGCTTTCAGCAAGCTTGCAAAAACTGGGAACACACTAATTCTTCCTTCCAATACAAGTGATGTGTCATCTATGGTTGCTCAGGTATATCCTTCATTTTAAATTAAATTTCTTTATTTCAGTATTTTTAACGATTGTAGAAATTTTAATGCATTTTTAGTAACACTTATATATTAAATGATTTGAGTTTATGCATTTACTTTAAAATTTTCAATTGTTATATAATTAAATACTAAAAATTCACTTCAAACCCATAATTCATATCAAACATCAAAATTTGTTCATTTCTACTTTTTAATAATAATACATGATTTAATTATTAAAAGTTCTAAATAAGTGAAATAGAACCATTGGCGCACTTAGGACTTTAGTTTAGGAGGGGCTACAAATACTGCTGAACTCAGTTATTATGACCACAATTACAATTACAACTCTCTTTTAATGTCAAAATATTCTGTACTACTTGTCTATAGAACACACGTGCATTATCAATTGAACTCGTTCTATTGAGCTCGTTCAATTGAGCTCTATCAATTGAACTCGTTCTATTCGAGTCTTTAATAATTATCTGGTCTTTTCATTGACTTTGTAATCGAGTTTAACTGTATTTCATATACTACCAATAAGTATTTATGAAAAACCAACTTTTTTTAAGGGGAGGGTTAAAAAATATTACAGAAATAATTTGAAGACAAATTTGCAGATTAAGCATATAGTAGTTAACTTATTAAAAACACTACCACTTTCCTCCGGAAATATATTTCGGTCGCTGGCCCACGACCATCTTCAGTCCGACTTCTCCCTCGCGGGAATGATGTGGCTTCCTGCCTCCTCTTCTCTCTCGCCGTTTTTTCTGCGCATGACGTCATTCCAGGTTTCGTCTATTGTTGCATGGGTCGTATCGTTGATGCTGCCCTCTGTTGATATTATTTCCAAAGATTCGCGTAAGTAAGCGTATGTATGGTTATTGAAATTGGCTATATTTTGTATTCCTTGAAAATCTATTGTGATAGGTGTGTTTAGCACGAGGCGGGATAATGCTGTAGATTGTCTATTAAATTTAATGTCGTTAATGTGTTCAGTTTGGCAATCTTTAATATTTCTTTTAGTTACTCCAATGTAGCAGCCGGCTATTTTGCTTTCGTTATTTTTTATGTTAATTTTATAAGTACCTGCAGTGTCAGTGGGTTTGATTTGGTCTTTCTCTGATCTGATACATTGAAAAATGTTTTGATTTGGTTTTATTGGGATCCTGATATTTTTCTTTAGAGCGGAGTGTGATATTTTATTAGCAGCTCCCCTGCAAAAAGGAATTGCAGTAGTGAATTTTACTTTTGGTTTTTGTCTATTGCTAATCGCATTGAGTTTCTTTTGTCTTTCTTTTACTAGTTTATTGAAAATATATTGCGGGTAATTTGCTTTCTGGCATTGTTTCATAATAACTTGTAGTTATTCCTGCAAAAGAGTTTCGTTTGAGCAAATTGTTAATGCGCGATCAATGTAGGACCTAATTGCGGCTATTTTATAATTAAATGGAGTATTTGATTTGAAATTAACTATTGCGGTATTACTTAGAGGTTTTCAAGATACGGTGGTTTGAAGTTTGAGATTTTTATTTTTCATTATTCCGACATCTAGGTAGTTTAGGGAATTATTAATTTCGGTTTCATAAGTAAATTTTATATTAGGGTCAAGGTCGTTTAATTTATTTAGGAGTTTGTTGTCGGTAACTATGGCAAAAATATCATCAACGTAGCGTACCCACAAACAAAAAGATTGGTTAAATTTAGTATGAATTTTATTTTCAAGAAGGCGCATTTTCCAGTCGGCAATGATTCCTGAGATCGGTGACCCCATTGGTACACCTCGCGTTTGTTTGTAAAAATGGTTATCAAATTGAAAGTATGCATTATTTAAAATCAGGTTTATGGCTCTTGTTAGAGTGTTGATTATTTCTTTATTTTTGTAGGTTAGGGCTATTTGTTTATTTATTATGGGAATCATTTTATTAATGTCTATGGATGGGTAAAGATTAATAATGTCAAAACTAACCATGCTTTCGTTTTGTTTGAGAATAAATCCGTCAATATGTTTTAAGAAGTCATTAGTGGAGTTCAGTACAAAATTGGAGGAAGGAATAATTTCTAACAGAATATTTTTCATATATTTTTCGAGTGTGTAAGTTGGGCCTTCACATTTGCTAACAATAGGTCTGAGAGAGGGATGGGTTTTATGGTCTTTAAATTTAGCGAAAATGCCGGGAGCTATTGCAGCAGAATTATCAAAGGTGGGAGGAGTTTCGCTTGGCCATTTTCCATTTTTAATAAGATCTCGAATTATAAATAAGAGTTTATAATTCGAGGGGTGGGGTCTTTAATTAAAGGTTCAACATTAAGAGCTTTTATAGTTTGATGCATTTTTTCTTTATAATCAGTTTTGTCGAGGATTCCTATTTTTCCAGTTTTATCGGAGCTTAGACATGTTATGTTATCATTTTTCTTTAGTTCGTTAAGACATTTTCGGTCTTCTTGATCTTTTGAGGGGAATTTTAATGTTTTAATAATTTCGTTATGGGCTGTGAGTCTAATTTCTTTCTTATCAGGGGTGGGGAGCTGGTTAATGGCGGCTTCTATGGTGGCTATTGTATCGTTTACATTAATGGTATCATCCAGAATAAATTTAGGACCTAAGTTTAAGGTATCTTTCTGTAATTGTGTAAGTTTTAGAGAGGAGAGATTAATGAACTGATCATCTTTAGGGGCAGGTATTTTTACTTTAAGTTTCTTTTTCTTTATCCAGACATTAAGTTTTTGTTGGTGTTTGGTTTGGCCAAAATTAAAATTCACTACTGCTATTCTTTTTTGCAGGGGAGCTGCTAATAAAATATCACACTCCGCTCTAAATAAAAATATCAGGATCCCAATAAAACCAAATCAAAACATTTTTCAACGTATGAGATCAGAAAAAGACCAAATCAAACCCACTGACACCACAGGTATTTATAAAATTAACATAAAAAATAACGAAAACAAAATAGCCAGCTGCTACATTGGAGTAACTAAAAGAAAAATTAAAGATCGCCAAACTGAACACATTAACGACATTAAATTTAATAGACAATCTACAGCATTATCCCGCCTCGTGCTAAACACACCTATCACAATAAATTTTCAAGGAATACGAAAAATAGCCAATTTCAATAACCATACATACGCTTACTTACGCGAATCTTTGGAAATAATATCAACAGAGGGCAGCATCAACGATACGACCCATGCAACAATAGACGAAACCTGGAATGACGTCATGCGTAGAAAGAACGGCGAGAGAGAAGAGGAGGCAGGAAGCCACATCATTCCCGCGAGGGAGAAGTCTGACTGAAGATGGTCGTGGGCCTGCAACCGAAATATATTTCCAGAGGAAAATGGTAGTGTTTTTAATAAGTTAACTATGGGAATCCTCCGTATTACCTTTTAACCTTTTAATAAGCATATAGTATTTTACTCATTAAGTGACAATTTCCTATCTTTCCTTCCTAAAAGTTTTTCACTTGTAACTCTCCACCTTTAGAGGGGGGGCTAGCCCCAATAGCCCCCTCCGTGGATGCACCTATGAATAGAACACATATGGGCAATCTCCAGCCCGCGGGTTCGAATGTGACCCTCAAAGACTTTTGATCTGGCCCATGGAACATATCAAAACTCCATATGAACCATTCAAAATCCCAATTATGTGGCTCGCAACTCTGCTAACATCCTTAAATTTGAACCAAAACTTTCCAAAGGTTGCCCATATCTGATTTTGAATATAAAATCACCCTGCTCATTACAACAGTTTTTCAAAGTCCCGATTTCATGGATGACTTCATCGGTCATGGATTATTTCATGACCGATTTCATTGAATGTAAATAAACTCCAGATTTTACGTCATTAAATAATTTCCAACTCCTAATATCCCAATAGTTTAGGAAAATTGTTTATTTTTCATGAACCATCTTGCAGCATGGTAACTGCACAATAAAAAATTTTACTTCCGAGGTTTTCACAGGAATGTTTCAAATACCGTACAAAAACAGCATTTTCATAGCATCCTGGCACAAATATTGCTTTTCATCACACAACAATTAAATGGTGTCAGACTTAATGGTCAGCAATGTGAAGTTTTCCGAAAAACCAATTATTATGACCATAGTTAGCAACTGGATTGAAGGATTTAAAGAGGTGCCAAAATCTCTGGACAAAAAAAAAAAAAAAAAAAAAAAAAAAAGATTCTATGAAGCCAAAAGTAGCTTTTATAGAGAGCAGTCTTACTGTAACGCTGAAACCACCTGGTTTAAACTTGATTAAACTGATATACATGCCTCCAAATGAGACTGCAGTTATAAAATCTTCAAATCAAGAATCATTTTGAACTTTGAGCAGAACTATCACAAATTGCTAGTTAAAAGAACCAGAATAGTTACCTTTGTAAATATAATTAAGACAGTACTCAAAATGCTGTCTTTTTATGGATGACTGCTATTCAATATTTATTGTTCCAAGAATTTATGCAATGTAGTAATGTACAAAATGTTTGGCTCCATCCAATCCAAACATCAATAGCCATCACAGGTTATCAGTGTAGGTAGGGATGGACGCAAGAAATCTCACATTGTCCCGCATTCTCGTCTCGCATGAGCTTTCTTGCAAGACTTTGTTGTCTCGCATAAATTTACGATGCGAATTACTTTTCAATCAGAATAGCAGTGCTGTATGTGAGAAGGTATGCCATCCTGAGAAGGGAGGATAAACTTTGCCTGAAGCACCTACCATTTAACTTGCACCTCCTTTGTTATCATTCCTGGTATACTGTCAGCACTCTGCAATACACACAAACACGCAACATTTAAAATTAGTACAGCATGATGGATATACAAAGCACACAAAGGAGAGGATAAAGAGAGAAACTGAAAAAAAGAAGGAAAGAAAACAGAAGAGCAGAAAATTATTTTATTCTTAAAAATAAATATTATTAGCTAAAAAAATTTAAATTAAACCTATACAATACGTCTGATACAGGAGCATCACCAGGAATATTTTTGGGGGTGTTGATAGGGAATATATTCATAGCATAAATAAACAAAATTTTTACATGATGTAACATATCTGAAAGCTCCTGCTAACTAATGTAAAAATTTCGGGAGGAGATATATCCCAATATTCCTATCCTTCCTTATGTTCCTGTCTGATTACATATGTATAATTATTTGGCAAATTTAAGCTTCAGATTTTTTTTTTTTTAATTCCCAGTTTAGCAGAGTTGTTCTAAACTTAAATTCTGTATTAAACATAAAGTTACACTTTCTGTTGCCTTAAAGTTATCAAAAACCATAAAAATTATTTTGCCTCACTATATAACACCTAGTTTGTCTTTTAAGATAAAAGATAACTAGTTGTTTTCAGAAAATATGCTTCACAAAAATGTTATTGAACTCAACAAAGTTATACCTTCAAAGTGATGGATTTTAATGGAATGAAACATGCAGAAGTTTAAAAAAATTGCCAGATGGATTTTTTTTTTTTTTTTTTATGAATTGCTTACTTGTCCACCAGATTCTGCATCAATCAAGTGTGTCTTTCCCACATTCGAAAATACATAGACAAAACTAAAAAATTGGTTAGGAGCAGAAAAGTTGGGAAAACTTGTAAAAATTCAGTGTGTTCTAAAGAAAAACATGAAAAAAAGTAAAACTGAAGGGTGGCATTAATGTATTTAAAAACTTCTTATAGCTTTGTTAATTTTTTTATATAAAGTGTTTGTTTTGCAAGAATAAAAGCTAAATTTAAATTGCATAAGTAAATATTTTGTTTGTTTTATCAAAAACAGTATTCTCAATTTGAAAAGAACCCAAAAGTGGGCAAAATTTTGCAGTTTTTCAATTTTTTTTTTTTTTTTTTACCTATTAGGGTGATTCATATTAGACAAAGAAAACATAATAATAATAATTCTTTTTGCTCCTCTCAACCCCTGAAACTGATCTATTTCACTCGAAAACAGACCAGGATTTAAAATAATAATAATAATAAATATTTAAGGGTCATTGCTGACTTTTGAAATTTGAGAAATGAAAAAAAAAAAAAGAGTTTTAAAATAAGAATTTATTACATCGGAACATAATTTTATTGATCAAAATACAAGATAACTCATTCAAAACTCTTCTAAATTGAAAGGAGGGGGAGAATGTTATATAAAATTTTACTTATTGACATTGGGGGTTTTCTCTCCAATTCTAAACTAAACATCAAGTACTGCTTCTGCTTCTCATTATTCCTGTGTAATTTATTGTATTATTTCATCAAAACAACACCCTGTTCAGCTGCATCGTTAACGACTTTAATGTTTTGTGCAATTTTTTTAGCCAACCTATAACTTTCTTCTTCTTCCCAAAGCTCAGGATCTTTTTGGATGCACTGGCATGAAATGCCAGCCATGTTGAAAGGTTTCATTATATTTGCTGTAACAAAACCTTCAATATTTTGGGTTGTAATTGCATCACTTTCCAAAGGTGCCTTTTTAGCTCTGTTTTTCAACCCTTCCTTCTTCAGTGCTAAAATCATTTTATGTTTTGTTTGAATGGGAACTTGTTTATCACAAAAAGCCAAAGCAACAATCTCCTCAGACAGATACCAAAGATTACCCAACGTCTTTTTTACGGTCACTTTGGCTAAAACTATTATGTTATGCATCTTATTTTATAATGTACGCTCCATGATAAAATTATCTTGAAAATAGCAAATGCCATGGTTTCCTCTTTGCCATCTGGAAGCTTGTTAACGGCAAAGAGCTAGTCAACTCCTTTTCCAGATACCAATATTTGTAGACGATCTACTATTTCATGTCCTGTAATGCATTCGAGTAAGTATCTTTCCATCTCAGTGCACAATAAATGTAGTTTGTGGTTGAAAATCAGCTTTTATGGACTGAGCAAGCTGCTTTCTAGTATCCATTCTCTGTCAACGTATAGAAAAATAGCTAATATTATATTACATTACAGCCCAGACTTTTAAGCATGGAGGCCAAAACAACAGTTTCTTTTTGGTCACTCAGATTAGCGGCATAAAGATAAGTAGCTAAATTAGAATCTATCATTGTTTTTCGTCCTTGATTCCATGGTAGCAAAAAATCGTTGAATCTTTTCTTCCTCAAAATATTTGAGTATATTTGTGGTAACATGTAGCTTTTCTTTGGTGGGAATACTTGCTTTTTGAAATAAAGCCATTGCATCACAGTAAATGACTCTGATTCTCTATTTGCTTTGTTCATTACATTTTTGTAATGCAAAAATAAACTCACTTCAACTTCTTTTTTTGTATTCTGAATGTGCCCGATTAACCATATCTCGGTTCTTTTTCTTGTTCTTATATAACATTGGAAGTCCTTAGAAATAAAATTACAATAAACAAAAATAAATAAATAAAAACTGAGAGAAAATCACACTCACACTAGCAGAATTGCTTTGGGTCAATTGTGTCACTGGATAAGTAGTAGAATACAGTAATGGATTGTTTACTTTGGAAAGTTCGGCTCAGCCAACTTCAGTTTTGAAATGCCATATCCTTTTTTTTTTTTTTTTTTCCCATGCAGTGGAAGGTGCCCAAAGTATTAGCCCCATCTTGCTACAGGTCAACGAGAAGTAGAGAAGTGGGTAAGAGTTTGGAAGTGTGTAGACTCAAAAGTGTTATGATTGCAGTTAATCTTTGAGAGTCAGTATGACCTCTAAATACTAATCAAAAATTCTGAAATCAACAACTAATTCATATTTTAGTAGGTAGAAAGATATGGGTTGAGTGCTACAGAAATAAAAACTTGAAATTTATGAATCACCCTAATATGTACAGTATATATATACAGTTTTGCTCTTTTTCAATGTTAACAACAACTCGAGTGTGGCTTTTTGTAATGATTTTAGCGTAGAGATCAATACATACAATCATTTTTGAGTTCAGAGATTGTTCATTTTACTGTAATTCCATATTTTTCTGTATTTTCTGATAATCCAACCTTTTTACCATACTAACCATACCCCCAGTCCCAAAGGAGATCGTTTAGAGGAGTTCTACTGTACTGTATAAGAATATATTTATATATAAGTATATTTATCTTAATTTACAAATATAACTAACTAATATGATATCAATAACTGGTCCCAGTGGCGCACCCAGGATTTTAGTTTAGTGGTGGCTGGGCTACGAATTCTGCTGAACTCGGTTATACTGACCTCAGTTATAGTTATAACTCTCTAATAACATCAAAATGTTCTGTGCCACTTGACTTGCTCATAGAACATGCTCACAAGCAATGTAACTCGTTATTGTCAAATAATTATCTGATCTTTTCAGTATCGTTGAAACTGAGTTTGTGTTCGTACACTAACTGTAAGTACTTATTTAAAAACTAACTTTTTGTGTGTAAAAAGTACAGGTTTTAAAAACAAAAATTTAATTCATTAGGGACAATATTCAATGCTTTTCACTTCTAACTTTCCAATTTTAGGGGGGGGGTGAAGCTTGAGTCCCCATAGCCCCCTTTGTGGGTGCGCCTGTGAGTGATCCTATAATATGTTGGGTAGTAAATTCTTCTCACTATAATGTTAAGTCATTGTTTCTTAATCCAATTTCTCACTAATAAACACTATCTGATACATTTTTTTTTTTCCTTTCACACAGGCACTAGCTATTTACAATAATATTTCTCCGAAAACAGAAGCACCATTACCATCAAAGCATCTTCTTCTTGAACCAGAAGAAGAAACATCTCACAAGCCACATTTTGAAGATAAAGATTGGGAAGAATATATAAGTGATAAGGAAGATAATGTAATTCAACATGTAGAAGTTCAGAATGCAGATGAAGAAGAAAAAAATGTTTCTAAAGATACAAAAGATACACGAAGTTAGATTTATGTATTTAATAAATTTGTAAGTTCTTACTTAGTATTAATTGTTTTGTCTTTTAAGAAAATAAAAATTTTTGTTTTTATCTTTGACTGTTTTAATCTGTAGTTATTTATTTTTTATGTAGTTTGAAAGTGAGCTACCAAATTATCTCTTATAATTTAAGCACTTTTGATTACTCCTGATTTAATGATGTAAAATGTAAATCTGATGAAGAGAAGAAATTTTGCCATGAAATAAAGTCTTAATAAGCATATGAAAACAGTAGTAACTAATAAGGAGCTATTTTTTATAAAGTATTTATTCTTTATGAATTAATTCATTTGCTTTTATTTATTTATATTTTTTCCTATTTAGTCAGATTAAAAATATAACTCCTAGAAGACACACTAAAGCCTACTACCCAATATAAAAATAAATATACAGATTAAAGATTTTGGATTGACTTTAATTTTGTTGTAATTGTTTTTTAACCGAATATGTAGCCTCCTTACAGAAATCTCTGAAAAATGGCTGGGTTTATCAGATTAAATTATGCTTAACACCTTCAGGTCTGAGCTATTTTGATTGCATATCTCCCCTCTAGACTGTTGGGGGTTTTTTTTTACTTTTCATGACCTTTCCAAAAGTACTTAGAAGATTTATATTTTAACATTAAAAAAATTATTATAAATAACTATTCACATTCATAATGAAGGACAGTGGCGGATTATTGCAAGTTTGTCGGGGGGGGGGCGGTTTTTACATTAACTTCTGTTCATTTTACATTAACTTCTGTTTTCTGGGGGGGGGTCGCCCCCTCCGCCCCCCCCCCTTTAATCCGCCCTTGATGAAGGAACTGTTTTAATGTACTACAATCAATATATAATGAGAAATTACTGAAAAAAAGTTTTTAAAATATTCACATAAGGAAACATAATTTTTAACATAAAATTTTAACAGACTTGCCCAATAAAAACTTAACCAAATAGTGTATAAATACCCGAAAGTAGGTTTTATTTGTATATTAAAAAAAAAAAAACTTATTTTGTTTGGGTTTTTAAATTTATTTTAGGTCCCTACAGTATCCTTATAAATACCTGAAAGTAGGTTTATTTATAATAAAAAAAAAAAAAAAAACATTCTTTTGTTTGGCTATTTAAATTTATTAAAGTTAGCTCAATTTGTTTTGACTTCTGAATACTTAAAAAGTAACTCTTTTCTAGATCATTTCATGTACTTAATTCTGTTATGGTTTGTCATCTATGTGTGTATCTATGTAGGTTTCACTGTATTATCTATGGAACTTTCGTATAAAAATGAAGTGATCTAGAAAAGAGTTACTTTTTGAGTATTCAGACGCCAAAACAAATTGAACTAACTTTAATAAATTTAAATAGCCAAACAAAAGAATGTTTTTTTTATTATTATAAATAAACCTACTTTCAGGTATCTATAAGGATACTGTAGGGACCTAAAATAAGTATCCTTATGGACAGTTTATCATTATAGACAGGTTTAGCTTTTCTACATTTTTTGAACATTAAATTTGTTTCCTAATAATCAAAATAAAGTTAAGATAGATTTACTATGCAGAATAACACTTAATCAACAATATATATTGATTTCGAAGTTGGGTGATGAATTTATAGAAGTGGAGGACAATATATATTTTTAATGTATTAATTATCTTCTTTTGATTTGGAGTTTGCTATATTGTAAACCTTAAATTGTTTCTACTCTTCATATTTTGATAGATTGAAAATTATAATTAAAATTTTTATTAAGAATATACATAAAAGTATGTATGAAAGGTAACTATGAATTTTATTGGGTTATAGCATTACACACACACACACAAAAGATACCTTTCTTCAAATGACAATAATTTATGCTACGACATCATAGAAATAAGGCTTTATCACATCAAAAACAAATTTCGAAAAACAGGGCCATAGTTATGTATTTTCCAAAGCTAACATATTCAGTTATACATGCTACAAAATGTTTTATAAGCATTACAATTATTATTTAGACAGATCCATGTAAAAAGTGAATATCACTATCAACAGGTTTAAAATATATTGAGTAAATAGGAATTCACCGGGACCAAAGAAGGCAGGTTTATCGCTATAGACAGTATTGTTATATGCAGGTTTCACTATATTGAAAAGAAAGCAAATGTGTATAATTTTTCTTTAGTTGCAAAAAATTCCTATTTCCACACAGGCAGGAAGTTACATATACATTCTTTGTTAAACTGGTTTCGTTCTTTAAACTGGTTGGTCTTTAACATGAAGAAAAATTAAAATTGCTTTAAAAATCAGGAACTTTATATAACTATAAGGGTTGAAGCAGGGGCGTAGCCAGAAATTTTTCCATGGGGGGGGGTTGTTACGACTACTGAAACTCACATATATATGCATGTATGTGTGTGATAAGGGAGTGAAGAATATACATTTCGTATGGCAAAAAATTCCTCATGGGGGGGGGTAATGACCCCTGTAACAGCCCCCCCCCCTGGCTACGCCCCTGGGTTGAAGTAAAGAAATACTGCATTTAATTCATTATTGCACATGTTTTTAAAATCCTTTTTGGGTATTATTATTATTTGGTTGAAAATATTTATGTTGATTTTTTTTTGTGTGTGTGTGAGCAATGCTTCATTTGTGTTTTATTTCAGTGCAACATTTTAAATTTTCTCTAAATTTTGGAATATTCCTGATTTTAAAAGCCATAATTTGTTTGTTTGTTTTTTCTTTTTTTTCCACATAGATGTTGCTTGAAAAAATTCTGACACTTTAGATCAAATACAAGGTTTGTATTACAATCCTGATTATCAAACATGGTAGGGACTAAGCATACATTAGATAGCTGAAAAATTGGACAACACAGTCAGTTACTTATCAAAATATATTGTTATACTATATATTTCTTGACAAAATAACTGATTTCTCCAATTCTGATAATCAGTATTTATAGTTCGAATAAGCACACTTTGTCTAATCTATTAAGAGTTTCTAATTTATTTACTTTTTTACACATGCAAAAATCCTTTTCTTTTTTTTGTGGCATTATAGTAGTTTATACTGGTGAAATGTATTAGGAGCATAGTAGTAATGATTTGCTGTTATTTAACATGTTTCGACTTTTTCGAACTGGTCAAGTTTGTGAGTTCTGCATTAATCGAGGTGCAGTGGTGGATCTTACAAGGGGCTCGACCCCCTCCCCCCCCACTAGAACTAGATATACTATGGATTAGGGAAATTAAAAAAAAAATTTTGTTGTAAATTTTCACATGAACTGAAATTAAAAATAGTGGCAGTGTATATACAGTTGACTCTCTGTTTAATGACAGTATTTCAAAGTCCCGTTCCCTCTGAGGTAAAAAGTTTCAATTCGAAGAAGACACTGTTTTTGTTCAACGATGAGGTTTTTTTTCTTTTGTTTTAATATGATACACTTTTTTTTTTTCAACTTATCTACAACAAGGGTTTCAAGTTTGGTTTCAATAACAGACCAGGACTTTCCAGGATCTTTTGGTTGTGTTCATTTTAGAGAATTCATGGCTGTGTGTAGTAGGCTCATTCCAGCATGAAAACGAGGTCAGCAGAGCTAAATGACATAAAAGCGGAAACATCTTACTCTTCACGAAAAAGGAAAAGTTTTTAAGAGTGGGGGAATGTGTCAAAAGTACTATTCGCAAGACTATTTCAACTACCTGAGTCTACTCTCAAAGGTATTTTAGGAGCAAAGAGAAAATTCTTGAAGCAGCACAAAAATTTAGTTCGGGATCCTAATCCAACGGCAGAAAAGTCAATGTGGCCGATTAGAGAGTTTAATAAGGCACTTCTGCATGTAAATGGTTTCATGAACTAAAAGCATCCAACATTTCAATTTGTGGGCCTTACCATGGGACAGTGGAATAAGACAATGTGATAAACTGCTGAAGTGTGAAGGTCCCGCGTCTGGGCGTACCGCGCGGCTGTCGATCTAACGGTCCAGAGTTTGGTCAAATTTCTTCAGATTTAACGTGAATACGCGTTAGAAACTCTGAAAAACTCTTCCGACCAAGACAGCCACTCCAGTATGCAGATGTCTCTCGCGTAGGCTTGCCATAACATCACATAACTCCAATTTCCAGAGGCCGGACCTAGGGATTTTGCGAGACGAGATAGAGATTTACAACTTTTTTGCGAGACGGGACAAACATTTTTAACATTACGATATAGGGATTTTGCGAGACGAGACAAAGCTTTTAGGGTGTTTTGCGAGACCCATATTTTTCGTCTCGCGTCCATACCTAGCCCGTCCAGTAGCCGAACGCAAAGCGCTCTCAACTGGGAGAAGGAAAGTGCCTCGTTCAAACTCAGGTCGCATCCGACGACCTAGCCGTTCGGAGTCTTAGGCGGTTTTCTCGGAAACTTCGCTTAATACGGATTAAGACCTCCACGGAGGGCACCCCGCACTCGGCCTAGATCTCTCGCGTAGATAATAGGCCGTATTCCCAAAATAAAATAAAATCAAACAATTTCTGAAGTGATACTCAAAGAAATGTTACTGTTCTGGAAGAAAAATTTGGAATGCAAAATTCTCAGGCTTCGGCTGGCTAGCCAGAAAAATTCAGAATATGGAAACTGACGCATTTCACATTTTATAGAAAATCTGGAAGAAAGAATAACGGCTCGGGAAGGCGAAAAATGAAACAATTGACGCATTTTTATTTTCTTAAAACCTAATTTTATTATTGTATTGCTTGTTTGTACACCTCTTTTTTAAGGTAACTTAAAATAATTTTTTGTGAATAAAAAAATGTAATGATTCTAAAAGCAACATCTTTAAACACGCCAATTAAGAAATATATTCAGTCCTAAGAATGTAAAGTTTGAAGGGAAATATTATTCTTTTACAGATTCTGTTTAAGGACGATTTTTCACGGTTCCTTGAAAGTCGTTAAATAGAGAGCCAACTGCATATATACAGGGTTTCCCAAATTAAACTTCCCCAACTCAGAGGCCTGTGCAGGATGTTATATGGGTCATAATGTGATGAAATTTTGAAAACAGACACGTCAGATTACGCGCTCATGATTTATTTTTAAAAAATTTACACTTCTCAAGACACTTCTGAAAATTAGCCACTTTCATATTCCTATTCAATCTTTCTATGACCACTGTCTCTGAGCGTGTGCTGGTAATGCCAGCGATGGAATGATCACTTTGATCATTGTCTGAGTCACTCTGAATCTTCTGTAACGATGTTTTAAGATTATCTTGCTCCGACTGGGATTGTTGGAAACCCTTTCTCACTCATTTATTTGGCGTAGCCATTTTATTGAGCACTGTGATATTTTTTCCATTTAGTTAGGGCTTCAGTTTTCATTTAACTCTTTGCAGTTACAGATAAAAAGAGGTCAGTTTCCCTCCAACTTCAGTGAATTGTTAGTTTAGAAAATGAAAAGAATGCCCACCTAGCCTCCTTTTTAGTCAAAACTGAATCTTCAGCTGGGTTACTAGGCTAAGAAAAGAAAAAAAAAAATTAAAGCAGAATTAAAGGTAAAAAATGAAAAAATTTAAAAACCATAGCTGACTTTCTTCTTCTTCTTCTTCTTTTTTTTTACAGTAATGTTGGTGGGCTAGAATTTTCCCTTATATTATCACTTTTTTTCCTTTCTGAATAATGATTTTGTTAAAAATAAAAAAGTTAAACATTTATGATTTCTTTTAACCATTGACTTTCTTTTTTGCATTGTGAGTTTAGAAATTAATAGAGTATGGAGAAACAAAATGATGACTGGTAGGTAACAATCAGGAGTTATTAACTCAACTAATTTTACAGTTTATTGTAAAGTATAAAGATGTGATAATTGTCATGAATGCAATGATACTATGTTTATACATGTTATCTATAAATTGAGGAAGCAAAATGTTATCAGATATTAAGAATGGTTGACTGACCATTTTTTTAAGGTTTAGTGTTAGTTTACTCGTCGGGAATGTTTTAAGCAAAGTGCATAGAAAAAACATGGAGAGCCATTTGTTTCTCACTCAAAATACTTGACAATTTTTTTTTTAAATACCTTAACTCCGAATATAATAAAATTTTAGCACTCCTAATAAACACTCCCTTGAGTAGAGCTCTCACTTGGAACAGGCATTTGAGGCCCATAAAACATTTGCTAGAATTTAAGAAAGTACGCAGAACAAAGAAAACTGAATTTTTTTTCCATCAAAAATTACCAGTTATAGCGCTTTCTCAAAAACTGCTGTTACTCAAACAAACATTTTGCATACATTTTCTGCGATTTTATGAATTCGGCTCAGTTGGTTGACCCATATTCAAACTCATCGAGCCGAAATCATATAACCGTGGACCATTTTTATCCTGTCCCAATCTATTCATTGTGAGAATTCGAGACCGCAATCAATCTTCTGTCAAATGAATCGCTTGCGTTAAGACCATAAAAGTGTTGCGTTAAGACCACAAAAGCGACAAAGTTGGCCTCAGTCTGAAAATGGCTGCTTTTCGTCCACATCTCAGTAAGTCAGGTTTGTTTTCCGATGGTGAATGGACTCCAACCTTCTGTAATACCAGAATGCTGAAGTTCTTCAACTGATGGTGGCTCTGAATTGTAAAAGTGGTTCCGGGAGCGGGTGGGTCCCAAATCACAAGTAATAAATATTTAAGAGAAATCTATCAAAAAGTGGAAAGATATATCTTTTACGTTAAATAAACGCTATTGGCCATCAGAACCATTCTGATAATACCCAGATCTGATGTCATTCAACCAATAAAATCAAAAAGTATACTTCAGAATGCCTAATTGCCGTAAAAGTACTGAAGAAAAGAAACTGAAGACGATCATTCGGACATGATGCATAATAAATTATACGTTTAAGCTGTGTAATGAAACGAAAGTTAAAGATGGGGTTCCACAGGTTTTTCTTCTTTCTCAGGTACATTGTTACTAGTAGGTAAATTACACGTTGAGCGCTTCGCTGCTTTTGTGGGTCATGCGGAAAATCTCTTGTTCATGGATCACCTAACTCCCATGATTCCAATTCACAGTCATTTTTCGTGTATACGGATTCCCCAGTCCAGATTTGTTTTACGAAGACTTGCCCAGATTTGTTATACTTTTAAGTACCGTATTGATCTCCTCTGCAACACTTTAAGATACAACTGCCGATTGTTTATCTAGATGGCGAAAATTCAGTGCCACGCGAGGAAATTGAAGAGCACGTTTGATTTCGCGCGCGCACACACGACATTAATTGACAAGCAAGCACTGCTAGAATTATATATTAGTATTAGTCTTCAATAAATTATAATGTATTCTGGTTAAATATTTTTGCAATTTATATCCTAAGTGTTCCCAAAAGATGATAGCACGCTTTAATTCTTTATATATTACAGAGAGGTAGGCAAACGTAAATTGAAATAAAATGTTCAAAATAAGATAGGGAGAAAGGACTACGTTCAAAAAAAATTCCTCCCGTTAATTTTCAAAGAGTGCGATCTTTAAATTTGTATACGAGCCCGCCCAAAAAAAAAAAAAAAAAAAAAAAAAAAAAAAGTTAGTAAAATGTGTCTTACACTAATGAAGTGCTGGACAAAATTTGAGAATTATATCCTAAAAAGTGTAAGAGATATAAAGATAAATATATGGTGATTTAAACCACTTTCAATGACTCTTGAAGAAAAAAAATCACTTAAATGACTGCGATCCAGGGGTCGTACAGAAAATACGGAAGAAAATGATACTTTGGGTTCAAGCAATAAACGTTTACATTCAAATTCATCTATAACCCTCGACCATCTTTGTTTAAAGATACTGAGACTTTTTATGATGAAAGGCAAAATTTTGTACCATCACATAATGGGTCACTTTTTAGTAATTGGGAAATTTTTTGTATGTTGGCAGTGTAAAAATTTAGTGTCACTTTTTGAAAATTGATGAGAGAAATATTTTCTTAACTTAGTCTTTTTTCCACTTTACTTTGAACATTTTTTCAATTTGCATTGTCCACTTATCTCTAACGGATAAGAATTAAAGCATATTACCATATTTTTTGAAGACAACCTATAGACTGAATCAGCATTTACCTGGTGTTCGTTTGACCAGCTGTAGAAACGTTGCACTATAAATAAAGTTATTTCAGACTTTTTTTTTTTTAATAATTATGTCTTTATTGGAATTAACCAAGAAATTGACCTGATGGTGATATTATGTAGCGACCACTTTCCAGAAATAAATCTGAAAAAAAAAAGTAATTATGCTAAGAACTTTAAAATTTAAATAAATGCATTTATACATAAAAAATAATTTTCAAGCTATATTTGCATTTTAATTACCTTGCAAAGTAATTCGTACGATTATATTGTGGCGGCACGAGATCACCTCCGCGCACACAACACCCGGCAATTGAAGGCCGGTCGAATGGGTACCTTTTGGCCGAGCCGGATTGCGCCTCATTCTACCACCCGCCCGTGCCACCCGCCATAAGCCCGTGGGTTCAAACTCAGCTGTCACCACGCGCTCCCCCTTCATTGGCGACCCGGACAACGAACACGCATTCTCCCTCTCGCCTACAGCGACAGATGGCGCCAGCACCGCCCTCTTCTATCTCTCGCTCGGCTCTTTCAAAGTCCACAACGAGCGGCAGCGACCTCACAAAAGTCCACGACCAGTGGCAGCGACCTCACAAAGTCCACAACGAGTGGAAGCGTTCCATAACGCTTGGAACATCGTTCGTCAGCCTCCGACTGACTCTCTATAGGGGGGGGGGAGTAGTGTGGCGGCACGAGATCACCTCCGCGCACACAACACCCGGCAGTTGAAGGCAGGGCCGGATTGCGCCTCATTCTACCACCCATAAGCCCGTGGGTTCAAACCCAGCTCTCGCCGCACGCTCCCCCTTCAATATTATAAGCAATTTTTAACAAAGCATTCGGGCACCCAGAAAAATATTTTATTTTTCCAGAAACAAGTTTTATTGGTATAATTTCAGTTTGATAGATTAAAAAGAAAAAAAAAAAACTGGTTTGATTCGGTGGCGGCTCGCAGGGCCTCCGAGAGAAATTTTATAAGGCGGGACAGAAATGTTCCCGGGCCCCTCCGCCCCCCTCCCCAACTTGTTTTTGCCTCAAGAAATGTATTTTAAATTCTGCCCAATTCTACTTTAAAATTAGTTATTAAAAATAAAAAAAGTTAATATCGTGGGGTCATTTTTATTCTTACCTAAATTTTAATTTTAATAATAGTATTTACAATCTGTAATAATGTATTATAAAAAATATAAAAAGATGAAGTATCATTACGGTATTTTTATAGCCAGATTCTAAAATCTTCCTTTGCTTTACCACCCTCGCTGTCTAACATGTGTTGCAAAGCACCACCACCAACAGTGTGTTATTTATCTGTAAATGCACCAGTTCATATTTTGCTATAGTTAAACACACAGTTTCGAAAATTATTTTTTTTTTTTCTTTTAATGATTTTTATATAGAATGCTCAAAGAAAAGAATGAGTAAGGAAATCTTCATATTTAGCGATTTTTTATTCATGCTTGAAGGTTAAAAATATATATAAACGGTAAAATTAGCATATTTATTATTTAATTTTAATAATGGCTTTTCGTGCCTTTTTATTTGCAAAATTTCGTATAACATCATCAAAATTAATAGTTCTTGCAATGTCAGATTCGATGCTTAGTCTTGCTAAGTCTAAAAGTTGTTCTTGAGACATGGTTGATCTTAAGAAATTTTTTATGAGTTTCAATTTGCTGAATGATCGTTCAACAGAAGCTACCGTTGCTGGAATGGTTAAAAATACCCTAAGGGCAATGCAAACATTCGGAAATAGATCGTTCAGTTTATATTCAATAAATGTTCAATAAATCCAGAGGCTTTAATTAATTAATTCCAAAATTAACTTTGTGGACGGATAGTAAGAGAATTATTTCTGAAAGAAAATCTTCACTATTCGGATCATCTTGGTACTGTTCCGATAGAAATAAGGCCTTTTATTTCAAAGTGCTTTCAGGTATTGTTAAATACTGCCATAATATTTAAAATTTACTTGATAAGTTTTTCACAGCATCAAATCGTACAGTTAGTCCCCCTATGACACTATCTACCAAAGGATAAAATACGTAAATTTTAAAACATTTTTCTTCATTATCTAACTGTTTATCAGTTTCTTCACTATTCAGATGATGCATCTTTTGTTTTTTTGCGTCTCTCATAATATCCACGGGAAAATGTTTTCTCGATCTCTATATTTAAAGCTACTTTTAGCCTCAGACCAAACTGAATTCCAATCATTTCGAAGTGTTTTCAGATCGGAGAGCAATGCTCCAATATTTTCAGCTTCGACATCAATTGTTGTATTTCTGGCTTGGATGACTATGACATATACCATAGAACTCCATTAATTTCATTTTCAGTTTTTGGAGTTAAATTTAAATCTTTCAATTCTTGCAGTGCTAACTTGATGCCAGGAAGTTGATTTGCAAACGGTTTGACACTGAATACGATCTGGTATCTGACATGCTGTGAACTTCGCAGTCAATATGCTTCTTTAAAATTTCCCAGCGCTTCCGGCTAGAGCTAAATAAACTATAGGTTGTTTGTATTGTGCCAAAAAAAGTTACTGCTTCTGGTATGCATTCAGCAGCGTCATTTCCACATAAATTAAGCGTGTGGCATCCGCAAGGTGCAAATATTGCTTTTGGATTCTGTTCTAATATTTTCGCTTGGGCCAGTGCCGGATTAAGACAGCGCGGGGCCCGTAGCAAATGTTACCAAGGGGCCCCCTGCTCAGTGACGCACCTATATATATATATATATATATTTAAGGGGAGGAGTTCACCCTCACATTAACGTAGTAGAGCTAAATTAAATGAGAAAATAAATAGTGCTAATTATATTGCAATTTATGTTTAGTGCCAATTAATGGTATTACTAATGCTAATTAGATGTAAACAAAACTAAAAGGTTCCACGTGCTATATTCGCGAGAGGTTTATCCCAGCCCTTCCTCCACCTTGGGTGAGCTAATCTGTAGGTTTTGTGGGATAATAAAATAAAACACAACTTTTACGAATTTTCTTGATTCAAAATAAACAAATTTGAGTTAACACTAGACAAATCAATTTCTTCAAGTAAATTAGTGTTCGGAAAAAAATGCCCGTCAAAATAAAGGGGGGGGTGGCTAAATAGATAGTGAGACTGGCGATGTTTAAAGTTATTTATTCCTACAACTCGGGTTTTTTTTAATGAATGTTATTGTTCATGGATATATATTTGGAATTTCTAACACTTCCCACCTTTCCCATATGCAAATATATAACTAGAAAAGTTTACACACATAAAATAATATTTGTTTCTGTAACATTTTTAGAACCTTCGAAATCAATATGTATTTTAAACTGTGCCTTTAAACACTATTTTTTCTCTTATAAAAATACATGCTTGTAAAATTATTTCATTATCTGGACGGTCTTTACTAATAATAGGTTACATATTTTTACTTCTCTTAATTTATTTAATGGGTTAATTCATAAGAAATTGAACTGGGGATAGATGGATCTAGCACAATAATACCTCCACTATTCAAAATATACTGCATACACGGAAGGCATTTAAACTGTACATGCTTGTACAGGGGGACTGTTACTTCCACATACCGCTTGGAACACTTCTAAAGGTCATTTCGTTAGTGTTCTACAAGCATATGTACATTACTTTTCAACTTATCCTCGTTAAAATGATATAAAATATTTTGCTCAAAACAATCTTTATAAGAGGATTGTATCTTTTCTAAATAGAATAATCTATATAATAAATAATAAAAAATTCGGATAAAACATTCATTATCGTATTATGTTCAAATGTTTTTGCAAGACATAATAATCTTAAATGTGACAAGTAATTTGTGAGTTTCTTTGTGGATCAAGAGTATCCGAAAATTCTTTTTGTTTTCAGTTTGCCTGGGGTTATGGCTTCTCGGATACCCCGACCTTGCGAAGATCCTCTCGGTTCTAATTATTTTATTTGAACGAACGTACTGATATTCGCGCTCTTGACCTGCGGTTTCGACCGGCCAAAAATCAATTATTTTATATTTAACGTGGTTAATTTCCGAGATTAATGAGATAATTTATCGTAATAGTGGATTCCCCAACTATTAAAAAAAATAACTTGCATTCTATATATTATTATTGTTTCAAAAAATAATTCGCCTTTATTTAAATATAGTAAAATGTAAAATAAATAATTAAGTAAAAACAAAGCAAGCCAACTACCAAAAGATGGTTTAGACCCTTGTAAACCTTTGAATTTCGCCAAAGCCACCCGCCTTTACTGTAAAACAAAAGAACTTTGGGGCTGCCCAACATCCGTTTAAAATACCATCCCCATATTTACTGCAAAATAAAATAACTGTATGTCCAATATTTAAATAAAAATTATTGTTTCGTGTGGGATTATTATTGATTATGGGGCGCGTTTTTCCTACAATCTTAATCCTATGGATCTCAGATCTCGGGGGAAATGCAGAAGGTCAACTCGCGTTCCAGAGAACATCTTCAGAAATAGCCATAAATATTTCTGTTCTATTGAGTCATTTTGAAAAGCTTGATTACAACTTCATTGAGAAATTCATTCGACTTGTTACTGAAAAGTCCCTGAAATGATCGGGACAGATAGACTACAGCCTAATGAATAATCCGGCACACTGACGGATTAATACAATTTTGTGGGTGGAGGCTTGGATGGAAGATTCACATACATACATATATATAAATTTTATGGAAGTAAGTTGGGATTGTTTACATTAATTTCATTTTTCTCGGGAGGGGCAGTCGCCTCCTCCGACCCCCTCCCTTTAATCCGCCCTTGATCAGACCCTGAGTCTGTTTTTTTTTGTTTCAGCACTTAGTTTTCTTTCAATATTTTGTTTATTTCTGGATTCATTCTTCAAATAAAGATAAAAATGTAACATTATTGGTAAGGAATCCATTTTCTAAAGGCATAGGTGGGTGGTGCAAGGATCTGGATACCCTCTCCTCCGTTTGTCCGAGTTCCGCTTTTAGTCAACGAAAAGATAATGATACAGCCTTTCTTTCTTTCTTTTATTTCCCCCCTTTTGGATGCTCCCTGAAATTTTTTTCTGAGAACCGTGTTTTTGTTCCACGGTCCAGTATTGTTGACTCTTATGTGTGTCCTTATTGCTGACTTTAGAATACTCATTCAGTTTCGCCCAGGTAATGAGTTGACTAAATAATGCAGGCATGCAACAGCCCCATTAAATATATTAATGACTATGTCATTTTATCTCTCACCCCCTTTTGAAAATGTGACATAAAAATGAGACACGAAAATGCGTTACGAAAACGCGACTTAAAAGTAAGAATAAATGTCCGCTGAAAATGTTAGTATGTGCTACGTAAACCACTGATTTCTATAAGTTTCGTAAGGTTGCATTTATTTCATAAAATGATTGTTTAAAAATTTCATCCGTTTATTTAAATACTATTAGTTCACAACAGATTTAATCTATTGTTACAATATTTCGTAAGCTGTAGAATATACATCACATGTATATTTTACATATGTTTAAATACTATTAGTTCACAACAGCTTTAATCTATTGTTACAATATTTACTAAGCTGTAGAATGTGCATCACATGTATCCTAACTAATATTATAAATGCGAAAGTGAGTTTGTTTGTTTGTTTATGACGCTTTCACGCCTAAACCGCTGAATCGATTAGGATGCATTTTGGTTTAGATATAGAGGGGACCCTGGAGTTGGTTATAGGCTAATTAGAATTTTAGATTTTTAATTACTTTTTTAATTATTAATTAAAAACCGTTTTTACGTTGCCATGCTTGGCTAGTTTCGCCCGTATCAATCAAATGATTCATGTTTTGAGCTAACAAGAATGCTATTGCTTCAATAAAGAAGCGCGTGCGTGCATCTGAAAAACATTAAATTCCACGGAAATTATGCCAGTTTTATGCCAAATCTATCTATCAATAATAATAAAAATGAATGTTCTCCAGACAAATCTACAGAAAGCCGAGCTTTGAAAATTTGAGCATAGAAGCCCATGACTGTGCACCTGAGGCTCAGAATGTTGAAATTTTAAATACTTTTCTAATTATTAATTAAAAACCGTTTCATCGCCCGCACAAAATGATTTAGGCTTTTGAAATAAAGCTGAAATTCTATTTTCAGATAAACATGCATTTGAAAAACATGAAATGGTATGGAAATTATGTTGATTTTACGCCAAATTAAAAAGCATTAGAAAGAAAAGTCCAAATGTGTTTCTTAAACTTCATAAATTTCCAAATCCTACCAATAATATAAAAACTCGGCTGTTCAAGCCTCGTCAGGGGGAGATCCCCCTGAACCCCCCTAATTTTTTAGTTTTATTATTGCCATATTAAAACTATATTAATTAACTTGGCATTTTATAGCTCGTCTTTCGCCTATTTCGCCTGGTAACCCTATGTTGAAATTTTTATGAGTGTAACCTATTTATAGAAAAATACATGTGGTGCATATTCTACAGCTTACGAAATAGTGTAACAATAGATTAAAGCTGTTGTGAACTAATAATATTTGAATATATGTAAAAAATACATGTGGAGCATATTCTACAGCTTACGAAATAGTGTAACAATATCGAGACTAAAGATTGCTTTAATCTCGATATTAAAGCTGTTGTGAACTAATAGTATTTAAATACATGTAAAATTATGTCGCTTTATTATGTCGCATTTTTGGGACACATTTTTCAATAAGGGTATTGAGAGATAAAATGACATAGTCATTAAAAAATGTGTACGTTTGTGTGTTTAGATGTTTTTGACTGAATCACACACAAATTGCTGAGCGGATTTGGAAAAATTCGATATGAAGATAGCTTATGCCCTGGATTAACATACAGGCAACCTTTCAAGCATATAGTATAAATAATTCTTTTACAAAAACATTCAAAATAATTCTAATGTATTGCGCTCTATGGAATTATAGCTACTAAACCGAATTTAAAACTCAGTTATACTATTCCTGAGTATTATTGTTTGTTTGTTTGTGGATTAAGACCGATTGACTGCACTAGGGTCCTAGGCCTATATGGGTTATTCCTCTGTGGGGAACTTTCTAAGGAATCCTAGCCCGTATTTACGCGAGGTTTTGGAGAAAACCGCGAAAATCTGCGAGCGGCTTGGTCGACAGGCTCGACCAGGGGTTGAACCTGGCACTGCCAGCCTTCCAGTTTTGAGAGTAGAACTTCTTAGACACTGGTAGGACCCTGAGTGTTATAGGCTACCTTTTATGCATATATCACAAATAGTTCTTTTACAGGGATACTCATAAGAATTACATTACACTCTATGTGTATCTCTGTAAGTACTGAACAGATTCCAAAACTTTTTTCACTGTTAGTAAGCTACACTATTCTTGAGTATTATAGGCTAAAATTCATACATGTAGTGCAAATAGTTCCTTTACAGGAACACTCAAAATAATTCTAATACATTACGCTCTCTGGTTATCTCTGTAACTATAGAACCGATTCTAAAACTTTTTCGCTAAGAAAAAGCTGCACTATTCCTTATTAGCGTAGGCTAAAATTCATGCTATAGCATAAATATTTCTTTCACAAGAACAACAAAAACAGTTAGCAAATACTGTCGTAAATGTATTCGCCAAATGCCTGAAAAAAATCTAAATTTAGTAACTCTGCTTACTCTCTTATTTTAAATGAAGTATACTACCACGCATTATACTTCATATAAAATAAGTAAAAAGCAAATAATATTTAAATGCAGTTTCTTTTGTCGCAAACATATGTGTTATTCACACATGCTTAATTTCTTTTGGGACCTAACTCTAAAGCCAACGCGGACGAAGTCGCGGGTAGCAGCTAGTTTTTCTATAAATAGGTTACAATCCTAAAAATTTCAACATGGGGTTACCAGGTGAAATACACGATGATAAAAGATAAAATGACATAGTCCATTAATATCGTTTTAATATGGCAATCATGAAACTAAAAAATTAGGGGGGTTCAAGGGGGGGGGTCTCCCATTGACGAGGCTCGAACAGTCGAGTTATACATATATTCTTTCAATGGGTTGTCTACAACTGATTTGCAGTTCCACTATATAGAGATTCAGAAATTGTCTTATAAATAATAATAATAATAATAATAATAATAATAATAAAGAAAGAAAGAAAGGACGAAAGAAAAAACGAATTACAAGATTTATCTGTTGCCTTTTAAAAATCAAGAAAGATAAATCATGCCAAGCTCATAGATTATAAAACACTTTCCAATACAAAATATTTTTGCGCCAAATCGGCTACGTATTTTAGTTAAAACTGGCGAGATTTCGTAGATAAAAAAATGTTGTATTATCACTATAAATGCAATTTTATGAGACCCTGTAAAAGACCTTTAATTTTTTTTAGCGTTTAACTGAAGAATATAAAAATTTTATACTGATTGTCTTGTGCTAGAAATGTATTAGTGTCTCTCAAATGCCACAGACTGCAATGTATGGGAATTCTTTTGAGTGCTCCTGTAGAACTAAACGGACGTATTCTCAATGGAGAGCATCATTTTGAGAGCCTTAGTAATATACATGCAAACTTTTTGTTTTCTTTCAAAAACCGAATATCTCTAAAATATGTTTTCAAGAATGACTGTTGATTCAGTCATTCCTGTATCAACAGATACAGGGGGAGACCCCCCGAACCTCCCCTTTTAGTTCTGTTTTTTAGACTGTGCTATACATTGGATTTTTTTCTCCTATAAAAGAACTATAAATGCTACAGACACTCTTTTCAATATGATACATGGTACTGTACATAGAAAAAACATAAATTTTGCACAAATCGATGTATATCCACAGCAGTTAGAATACTGGATGGGTGGACATCAGAACAGACAAATAACCGAAATCATAAGGACGTTAACCCGTTTTGGGTTCTAATGCATTAACTAATTTTCGCCGGTCGGAGACCCTCTCCTACTCCTAGGCAGATAGCCCTTAACAAAACGCAATACAATAAATCAGTTAATTATAGTGCGAGTATCGAATTTTCAAAATTCCCAAGAAATCGACATAGCTTAACATAATCACATTAGACATTTTTCGAGGTACTACCTATTATCCAGGCGATCCGCCAAGACGAGCAACTTTTTCGCCAAGATAAATGCCGGACACATGAAATTATTGATGGTTCGGATACGATTGCCAACAGTTTGCCAGGAAATTTGAGGAAAAAATAGTTTGGCATTAATGACCGCCGGGATAATACGTAAGTACCTCTTTCGATTTATCGTAAAATAATAAAAATATCGCCAAGTTCGGTTCATTTTTCAAAGCATTTTTTTCGCACCCTATTTGGCAATTTATCGCAAAAGTCGTCAACATTGCCGGCTTTTGGCTCAAATTTTGAAGGAGGCACACGATCGTCGTCAGATTATTAGCTAATCATATTGTAGGATAGTATCATATGCTTAAAATAGATGCATGTCTCTAAACTGCCATTGACCGTATTGTATTAAAATTATTTTGAGTGCTCCCGTATAGAAAAACTTTTAACTACACAGACACTATTTTCGATGCAAAGCTTCATTTTGTAATCCTTAATAACATCCAATTTTGTTTCATTTCAAAGAGCAGAATATCTCTAAAACTAGAAGCCAAAGCCTTTTGTGAAGGCAATTACAACGGGCGCCAGAAAAAAACATCTTAAGGAAATTTGTCTTTCATTCAATATATTTAATTTTCATCCACCTAAAATAAATAAGTTCATTTTCAATTTTTATTACAGACCCAAATTGAATTTCATGCTCATCTGGAAACGCGCGGAATCTTTTCGCAGTCGAAAGCTTTCGTTTTGTATACATAAACATTCGAATATCCAGCAGACGATTTATTTGTGGGGAAAAAAATAATAATAAACTGTGTATTCGGGAGAAATTATTTTAAATGTATTGGAATTCCTCCAATTGTATGACGTCATTTTCACTTAAAATAGGTCATTTTGTCACGCAAATGATTCACTTTTTTTGACTCTCGGAAACGAAATGGTGCTGAAAATAGCGAAAAATCGCTTAAAAATGAGGAAAGGGTGGATTTTCAGATTTTTAAAATTGACATTGTTTTCTATATTTTTTGCAAAGTTGTGAAAAATTACAAGCGGATCGTACAAACGATGTAGAGGTTGTTAGGCTTTTTGTCCTTGACTTTGTAATCTTTTTGCAGTCATAGAGGCAAAAGTTTTATCTTGAAGTCAGGGTTCAGCGCAACTACAAGAGGTGATCAAATGAAAAGGTACGAAACGTCGCAACAACCTAACCGTTATCATATTTGTCCATGCAGCTATGAGAGCACGTAGCAAGACATCTAGGAATGCGATTGGAGCCTTTTGTGTGGATAGGAACATGCGGGGCCCCGCAGGAGAGAGCAGAAGCTCTTGTAAAAAGCACCCTCCTACGTCCAATTGAGCGGCAGTGCGTGTGAGGACAGGATGGCGTTCACATTGCAAAATTCGACGATTTAGGGGCAGCGAGGCGTTATCCGATTTCTGACAGCGGAAGGTGTTAAACCGGACACTATTCATCGCAGGATGATGATCGTATACTGGGAAGGCTGTGTGTCCCACAAGGCAATGAGAAAATAGAATGTCCGTTTTCGCCAAGGAACTGGCCAAGTGGGAGACGTTGGACCATCCGCCCTACAGTCCGGACATGTCGCCCTGAAATTTCCATGTGTTGGTTCCACTGAAGAAACCACCGAAAGGGAAGTGCTTCCACTCGGATGACGTATTCAAGGACGCTGTGACGGACGGTCTCGTCACGGCCACAGGAATTCTGAGAACAAGGAATCCTGCGGCTTGTTTGTCAGTGGGATTGTTGTGCTCAGGCCTATGGTGTATATTTTGAATAAAGTCTACATTTGTATCCACCGTGTCGTTTCGTACCTTTTCATTTGATCACCCCTTGTAGTTAGTAGGATGATACGCTTTAAAGAATAACTTCCCATAGAGCGCAATGTATTGGGACTATTTTGAGTGCTCCTGTAGAAAAAAATCTATAAATGCTACATAGATCCTTTACAATAGGGTACATGGTACTGCAGATAAGAATAACATATATAAATTTCGTAGAAATCAATGCCTATTGACGCGAGTTATATCAAGGACGGACAGACAGACAAACCGAAATCTTAAACACTTTTCTACCTTGTTGGAAAGTGTCAAAAAAACTAGATCTTGCGGGGGGAAAGACGAAAACTTTCAAGGTAAAGGCGCGGGGCCCCAAAAAGCGCGGGGCCCGTAGCATTTGCTACATCTGCTATATTGTTAATCCGGCACTGGCTTGGGCACCATTTATTTCCCAGACATATTTGCACCATTATCATAAGACTGAGCCCTACAGTCACTGAGTGGAATTGAGTTAGCTTTCAAGGTAGAAATTCTCCTTTTCTTCTCCTTTTTCGTTGCTGCAATCCGAAAATGTGAGAAATCGTTCTTGAACTTTATAATGCCTATTTTTTGAAGTTAAAAATCTTAACAAAATTGCTGTGTGCTCTTTATGGGAGGAATCTGGAGTTGCATCCAATATTACAGAAAAGTATTTAGACGACTGTCTTTTATCTAAAATTTGCTTTTTGACAAGATCTGAGCATTCTGCAATAAACTCATTTTGAGATTTAGGCGATAAATAGTGAACTTGCAGTCGTTCACCTAGTTTCTGGGATTCTTGTACTTTCAATACATGTTCTCGAAGGATAGGATCGTATCAGTATTAAAAAAAAATTATGACACAGAACACCATTGGGTCGAACGGTGCGATTGCACCGGGCGCCATCTCTATGGGGGCGCCAAAATACCTTACTTTATACTATGTGCAAGTATATATTTGAATGTCCATATGTTGTTGAAATTTTCGTTTTAACCCCTTTCAAAACTTTTCTAGCTGCATGCATGAGGGAGAGGGCGCGTTTTTGTATTTTGCACCACTTAGAAAAATAGCTAGGACCGGCACTACGTTGGGCTGGGATTTTTTAAAGTAGTTTTTTAAAAGTAAAGATGTAGAAAGGAAATTTGTAGTGCATTTTGAAAAATTCACGGGCCCCCTCTAGTTCGACGTGCCCCGGGGCAGTGCCCCGGCTGCCCCTCGTAGGGTGCAGCGACTACAACCGAGCTGCACCTTAACTTTAAAATAATAAATAAGTTTTCTTTTTTTTTTTTCTCATACTGTTATCACAAGAAAAAGAAGAGAAAAGGAAACTTTGAATTCAATAATCAAGATTAAAGGTTTTCCGTTCTTGTACTGAGGGGGGGGGGGGATCACATGGTTTCGGCTGCACTAATATTTTTGACCATAGACCGCCACTGGTTTGATTAACAAAATTTATTTGTTTATTTACTTACCAGAATAATTATAATTTGCTTTTTTAATGCAGCTAAAGGTTTGATTAAAATTAAAAGTAAAGTTATTGCAACAAAGTGCTTTGAATTTTAAAAATATTTACATAGCATTTGCTATAAGATTGAGCTAGCTTTTAAACGTACGAACCCATTACCCACTGCAATTTCTTTCCATACTTGGAAGTAAAATTAAGATATTCGAGCAATGCTTTGTAATTTTTATATTTATATTGATATTTTGTGAATATATATGAATAAAATAGTTTTATTTTACAACCCTGATGGCTTTTTCTGATATCTTCATCGAAGAAAACAGCAATTGCATTCCATGTTGCCATCTGAGATGTTCCATATCTTCTAATACTTATTTAACCTTAAAGTGGCTAAAACAAAAAATTCTCTTAGAGAAAAAAAAATATCCTATTTTATTCGCTTTCGCAATACTTTGATATTTATTTCTCTTTTTAAATATTCATACAGCTTTTACAGAATATAATTTTTTTTTTTTTTTTTCGTATGACTGATATAAAATTTTGGAAAACAAAGCACCAACACAGATGTTACAAGTAATTTTTTTTTTTTTTTTCATCTGGTTGGTACTTCTTTGCTTTTCTTTCTCGGTTGCTACTTCTTTTCTTTATTTATTTTGTTACTCACACAAAAAGATTAATTTAAAAAAAATAGCTTTACATTAAAAGTTTTAGGTTTTGTTTATTTTTTATTTTTATTTATTTGTTTGTTTATTTAATTTTTTATTTTAATTTTTACTTTTTTGTGCGTTCGTGAGTGTTTATAAAACTGAAAATGTAATACCAGTTTTCTATTTAAGAGCAAAAGAAGTTTGCAGTAGTGATGATAGTTTTCATGCATATCTACGTTTCAGCTGAATGCAGATCTTACAACACAAATGATTGCAAGATTAATTCATGTTGTAAAATGATAAAGCTATTTAAATATTATTGTTTTTTTGTTTGTTTTATTTCTCAGAACCAATCTCATAATTTTGTCGTCTGAAATTACTTGGTCATATTAAATATCTTATCTTACTAATGCATTTTACCTAGAAAAAATTACTGGAAAAAGTAATCTGATACTTTATTAAAAGTATTGGTTAATTTTTGACAAAGTTTTTAATCAGAAGTTGTAGAATAAAACGGTTCAGACTTTTCTCTTTTAAAATATGAGAAGTATTTTAATCTCAGCCTACTATACAACTTTTTTGTTGTAGGGGGAAAAGTCTATAAAGCTGGTGTGTTTGAACGTCCTGCTGGAATACCAGCGACTGCGCCGCAATCTGATTCACTCCGGGCGGGAAATAGGCATAGGGACTCTCTTTGCCTGCACTTTTTGAGATGAAATATAGTGAACAAATTACAACAATGTAAAAAAAAAAAATCTAGGGACCTTCCCTGGAAATAATGGACAGTTGAAGTGCCCTAGAATTCCAAGGAACGCACAGCTGCGGAAAAAAAAGACCCACTTGCTCTTTATTTCGTCGTCGTTCGTCGTACAGGAAAGTCATATATACCATTCGTTTGCAAATAATGCATACTTTAATTTACTATTAATTTAATTTGCATAAGGGGCGATCTTTATATTTAATTCTGCATCAACTTCGTTTTTCACAATGGCAACACTTTATTTTGTTTGTTTGTGAGATTACGGCCGATTAGCTACGCGTGGGTTCTAGGCCGAAGGGTGGGGTGCCCTCTGTGGGGGTCTTTCTAAGGGGTCCTAACCCGTATTTACGCTACGTTTCGGAGTAAACCACGGAAAACTCCGAACGGTTAGGTTGACGGACGCGCGATGGGACCCGAACCCGGGACCTTCACACTTCGCCCGTCTACCATTTCCAGTGATATACCATGGTGGGGCCACTGTATTTTGACTTTATTAAACGAAAGAAAACCTTTAAATTACCCTAAATATAAATTTTCACTAATTTTCTATGATGATTTCTGGAGATATTGCGAATTATTTTTTTGCGCGTTTTTAAGGGACTTTCTGCAAATTGAAAAACGCTATTTGTAGGTTCCGAACTTTTTGCCTTTCATTCATTTCGTTCGCGAGAGTTAAAAGAAATAAATATTATTTCCAAGGAAAATATTGTTCCCATCTCTCTTAAAGTTTTTTGTACTGACATAAGGGTAGAAATTAGAATATTTAGTCAGTGGTCCAAATGACCTGTGAAATCATAACTTCCTTGGTTCGTACACATCATGTAAAGGGAAAATGCAAAACGACTGCTCACGATTTTGAAAATCTTTCTAATTTTGAAATTGTTATTGATATTTCCCTTGATGGTTCTCTTAGACTAGTGAAATATTGGCAGGAATGAGAAGCTGCTCTCTGCTCTTCTGACTACAAGCATGAATGTTACTCAGCTACGGTCGAACTAGAAGAATGGTTTCATGATTGAAAATTTATTTGTGTAAATTTCATGTTAAAAGCGCAATTAGTTTTTTGCCGACCCCAATATTATCACTGTGTTTGTTATTTCACTTTCTTCATTTAATATTATCGTCTGCAATATGCAATATTCTTATAAGACTTTTGGCGATATTTTAATTTATTGTCAGATGAAAATTTAGACAGAAAAAAACGTGATTTTGAATGTTTGATAAAATATGGGGAAATCCAAAGACGCAATG
The DNA here is from genome assembly GCA_038373885.1 of Cheiracanthium punctorium. NCBI lineage: Eukaryota > Metazoa > Arthropoda > Arachnida > Araneae > Cheiracanthiidae > Cheiracanthium > Cheiracanthium punctorium. The sequence continues at coordinate 359,320 of JAWZYV010017846.1, read as the reverse complement.
CTTCCAATATTAAAAAAGGTAAAATTCATGCCTGGAATGTTGAGGATGTTAGTTTTTCAGAAATAGGACGTTGTTTTAGAAGACATACATCTACTACATCTAATTCTGTACCTGGAAAATATTTTATTTGGGGGGATATAGTAGCGGACGCACCAATAGAAGCTTTATAGAAAGCTTTATCAAACTATTAAAACCTCTAATTTATTTGCTTCAAAATTTGATATTTTTTAATACCGCTATCTTTTACTGTGTTTTTGCACAAAAGAAATCTAATTTATGTTTATTTTAAGCAATTTTCAAAAAATTGTCACTTAATAAATTTACATATGGTCCCTTAACTCATGAAAATAACATATTTTAGTTTATATAAATTAAACTACTTAGCAGAAAAATTTGAAATTTTGCACAGCCATGTAATATTACTTTCTGCATTTATTTCCATCGAAATTTGCCTAGGTCGCTATTCATAATTTTTTTGAATATTAATTTAATAATTCATATTAATATTTTATTAAAAATCATAATAATAGTGAATTATGTTTGGGTCGTTTAGTTCTAATAGTACGAATAAAAATCAGCTTCTTACTATCAATATTATGTGAGATATGAATTAAAGTATGAAAAAATATTTTAACATATGGGGAGGGGGATTTTGAAAGCTCATAACTCACCCATTTTTAGTTCAAATTTATTGAAAATTGGTATCCTGGTTTAAAATGAGCTAAATTTTTGAAATATGAAGTGAAATCTATTGAGAAAAAAAAAGTTGGTGCGAATTTCAATATGTAGATGGCCCTTTATGCAATTTTTATGCATAGCAAATTAAAGTGTTCGTAAACGACTGGTATCTGTAACTTTGCTGTACGACGAACGACGGCCGAAAAAAGTACAAGTGATTTTTTCCAGAGCTGTACATAAAAATACTGAACTCAGGGAAGCTCCACTAAACGTAACTTTCTTTGGAATTTATAGGGTACCTCAGCTAAATATTATTTTCAAGGAGCATTCTTAGATTTTTTTTTTTTTTTTTTTTTTACAATTCTGGTCATTTTTATGTATTCTGGTCATTGCGTGTTTTTTAAGCGAATCGTGAGAGGATATTCGATTATGAGACGGGTTAAAAGAACCAGTATAGTTTTGGAAACGTTTACTTTCTATATGGTATTTGTTAGTCTAACTTTTCCCATTATTTCCAAGGAACGTTTCTCGATTTTTTACAGTGAAATAAGGAATTATAGCACTAATTACTTATAAACTAAAATTATATAAGTTATTAAGGGGATGGTGGACACCCAAATCATCAAAATTGGCCCCCCAAAAATGTGTTTTTTCTTTTTTACATACTAATTATTCTACAGTTAAAGCTGAACCATGGAGAAAAAACCGCGTATGTCTACGGCAATTTTTTAAAAATATTAGGATTTGAAAAAATTAAAAGGGACAGTTAATTGTCCACAAAAATGCAAACAAACGCGTAAATAAACACGTCACAATTTTTATTGAACGTTTTACAAAATAAGCTAATATTCGAATGAAATTATTTTAAAACTATGTTTTGTTAAGGTAAAATCATAAATAAAATTATTCAGAAGAGACGGTACTAAAGGTAAATGGAAAATTACACTTTAAACTGTATTTTCTCCAAATCAAGTTTTTTGTGATTTTCTTGCCTTCAAAATGCTCCATGCGACTTAATTTTGGTCGGAATTGTACAAAATTTACTACAAACATTCTTCTCATATATTACAATAAATCTATGTATCCTTTTTAAATATGGTCAAAATTTCGATTATGAAATTTCACTTTTATTTACGAAAACTGAAAAATTTCGAAGTTTAGTATATATCCATGAAAATATTTCTAAAAAATTAACTACTCGGTCGAATCAAAAACCAGTACACAGACTTTTTAAAAATATATTTTTATGCTATTATAAAACAAAATTACTAAAAAAAAAGTTAAAATTAAAACGCATGGAGCATTTTTTCGAAACTAAAAAATTAACTAATTTTTAATTAATTACTAATATTTTTAAAATTTATTTAATTTTTTTTTTCAGTTGTTTATAATGCTTTTAGTTTAATATATTAAAATACAAAATTTCGTAATCCTATCTTATTAAATAAAATAAAAATTTTTTAATGTCCACCATCCCCTTAAACTATTAATTTAGATTATGATCCAATGCTATGAAGAGGGAAAGGGTGGCACCAGGAAAATATTGTTCAAGAGCGCTTTCTATACGGGAAGCATTCCTGGAACCATGAACAATGTTTCTGTTTTTTGAACAGAAATTTATGTATTTTTTTCTTCTTTTTTGAGAACCGAATTTTGAGGCCCCTTAGATTTATGAGGTCCGAGGCTCACCCCCCATGCGCCTATTGGGAAATCCGCCCCTGCACGAGACATCACAACAACTTTTCCCCAGGCAGCAACGTTGAAATTCAATTTGTGTATGAGAAACCGGCTGTACAATTTCCTCATTTAAACATATTGTAGGTGTTGCTACCGGCAGCTATGTGCAATGGGGGGCGATTTTTTTCTTTTTTTAAATGTTAAGCAAACCGTAATTTTACTTAATTTAATCACAGAGTAAAGACCTACAAAAATGATATAACACGTGTGTATGTGCGCATGCGTCGTGCTCTGACATTTTCCTCACCCATATACAAAAAATCCTAGCTGCGCTCGTGATTGTAGGTGTCGCTACCGGTGTCTGCTTTGTTTGAATGCGCTGAAAAGTTAATTATTTGCATATCACAGCATCTTCTTCCTGTAGTTTAAATTTCACGTCTGTAGCATGTCGCCTACTTGGTGTAGCAATTTTAATGCCCAGTAGTGTAATTTAAACACAAAATTTACTCTTTCAAAAATTGCAATTCAAAATTATTTTTATTGAACTATGCAAATTTATTGGCTCCACTTGCGTGCATTTTGTTAAATTAAAAATTCGGTTAGAGATTAGTTATAATAAAATGGTCAATTATAACTAAAAATGATAACAGTGGTTAAACGTTGGGAAAGCAACTAAGAGTGGGTGCATCATCATCTGTTGCACCAGTGGCCCAATCAGTGGCGGATCCACGGGGAGGCTCTGGGGGTTAGAGCCACCCCCCAGAGCTAGAAATACACTATGGATTAAAGAAGTTTTTGAAAAAATTGTAAATTTTCACATGGACTGAAATTTTAAAAAGGTGCACTGTATATACTGTTGACTCTCTGTTTAACGACGATCTCTTTCTAAAGATGATATTTCAAAGTGCCAGCAACTCCAACGTAAAAAATTTCTATTCAAAGACGAGGTCGTTTCTGTTTAACAACGATTTTTTTTTTCATCTTAAGCTACAGGAACAAGGGAAATTTTTTTTAAGAGTGGGGAATGTAAAAAGTGCAATTCGCAAGACAATCTCAACTACCTGAGTGTATTCTTAAAGGTATTTTAGAAGCAAAGATGAAATTCTTGAATCAGCGCAAAAGTTTAGTTCGAGATCCAAATCCAAATGGCCGAAAAGTCAATGTGGCCGATTGGAAGAGTTTACCAAGGCACTTCTGCATGCAAATGGTTGTATGAAGCAAGAGCATCCAACATTCTAATTTCTGAGCCCTACCATGGCCGAGTGGATAAGACACTCGACATGTAGATGGTTGAAGTGTGAAGGTCCCGCGTTTGGGCCTACCGCGCGGCTCTCGATCTAACTATCAGGAGTTTTTCCAGATGGTTTTCTCCAGATTTAACGTGAATACGCGTCAGAACCTCTGAAAAAATCCTCCGACCAAGGCAACCGCCCCAGAATGCAGATGTCTCTAGTATAGGCTTGCCACATAACATTATATATCACATAACTCCAATTTCTGGAGGCCCGACGTGTGGCTGAGCGCATAGCGCTCGCAACTGGGAGAAGAAAAGTGCCTGGTTCAAACTCAGGGCGCGTCCGTCAATCTAGGTTTTCGGAGTCTTATGCAGTTTTCTCCGAAACTTCTCATAAATATGGATTAAGACCCCTTAGAAACCCCCCCCCCCGTAGGGCACCCCGTACTCGGCCTAGATGTAGATTATTGTAGATAATTGTTCCCTCATGTAGATAATTGTTCGTATTGCCAAAATAAAATAAAATCAAGCAATTACTGCAGTCCTGTTATTCTGGCAGAAAAATTTGGAATGCAAAATTTTCAGGCTTCGACTGGTTAGCTAGAAAAATTCATAAAATGGAAGCTGACGCATTTCACATTTGAGAAAATCTGGAAGAAAGAATAACGGGAAAGTGAAAAATGAAACAACTGACTCATTTTGATTTTCATGAAACCTAATGTTATTGTATTGCTTGTTTTTACTAGCTTTTTTAAAGATAACTTAAAATAATGTTTTGTGGATAATAAAATAATATAATGATAATAGGAGTAACATCTTTAAACACGCAAATATATCAAGAAATATATTCAGTCCTAAGAATGTAAAGTGTAAAAGGGTTGGTTTTCGTGCTGTAGGATTACGGCCAATTATCTGCACATGGAATCTAAACCGATGGTTGGGGTGCACTCGGTAGGGGTCTTTCTAAGAGGCCTAACCCTATTTACTCTAAGTTTCGGAGGAAAGAACGGAAAACTCCGAACAGTTAGGTCGGCGGACGCGAACTGGTTTTGAACCAGGCACCTTCCAAAGTGTAAAGGGAAATGTTATTCTTGTGTGTAGCATTAAACGGCTACGGGAAGATGTAGTCATGTGCCGGTGAACGCGAGGCTGGAGACCCGTTCTCGGGGTTGGGCATTAGGCGAGGCGGCTCGGGACTCTGGCTTAGGGCCGTTATTGTGGGATCCTGGCCGGTCTTCGCTGGCCTGCAAAGCCCTGGAGCGAGCTGTGAAAATCCTTGGGCCGCTATGACTGTCAGTGGAAGAATCGGTCGAACTGCAGTTACATTATTTTATTGGGTGATTCGATACATCTTTCCTTGGCAGTTGCTATCACGCGAAAAAGTCGCTGCTGGGCTGCATCAGCCCCTTTTATTAACTTTTGAGATCGTGTCGCATGATCCACGCAAGTTGCAATTATTGGCAGATCCCAAAATCTGGGCAGCGGTTTTTCAAGGTTTGTTATGGCTTTTAAGACGCCAGATTGACTGGACGCGGGGACCGTCTACAAAATTACAAAGGTGCAAGGGACCGTGTAGTAATTGCAGCTTTTGAAAGCAGATTCCTTTGTTCCAACTGAATTAAAACTGCGTAGTTCTAGAAATGTGGGGTTTTAGCGGGCTTCTGATTTGTAATGTTATATATATATATATATATATATATATATATATATATATATATATATATATATATATATATATATATATATATATATATACATACACATATACCAAGAATATTTACACCAATACTTATTGAATCCTTGTGGACTAAACGTTTTCTCTATTTACAAAAATGATATACAGCTTTTATTTTTAAACAGAAGGAGAGGCACATTTTATTGACTTCGCTATCGCCACAGTGGCTGGAGCAGTGTTTCCAGTTTTATTTGTACAGTGGAACCTGTGTAATGGGACTACCCTTGGGAAGAACAAAACTGGTCACCTTACAAAGGTGGTAACGTGTGATGGTAGTAAAGCGAAATTGCATTAAAGTTGTCACTATAGACAGACGATCTCTTTACCAAAGTGGTCATTTTAGCAGGTTCCACCGTATTTGAATGGACGACGGCACACTGATACGGGGAAAAAAAATCTTCCGTTGCTCTCTCCATTTTATAGGGGACGGAGTTCGCGGTTTAGTGCGGAAATCTTTTACCGTTAAACCCCGAATTACTATTAAAATGTCGTAAAATTCGCTACGAGAATGCTCTCTTACCCACTGCAGTCACGTTAGACGCAGCAGCAATCAGCATCGGCCTTAAGTGATGCTGAAGCATAGACGAACAATCCAACCCTCCGCAATTTGTACAGCTTTCATTTTTTCAACTGCTCTCATAAGTTGTCCACACCACCCAGACGTATGGGTACAAGTCCTTATTATAAAAGTAAAACATATTCTAAGATATCAGACAAAGCGTGTACCTGGCAATGTGTAGCTGGTCTGGTTTTAAAAAAGAAAGCTCAAATTGTAAATAGCAGGTAATAGTGATAATAGTTGTAAATAGCAATTGAGGTTTGTTTACTACAGTCCTCACTGAAAAGGATGGGAATTACTTAAACTGGAAAACTTAATGCCATCCTAAAATGCAAAAATGTATGCTGTGAACACTGTATATTGCACGGTGGCTGTGAAACGGGTTCAATATTGCAGTCAGCAGTTGTACTCTGTACACACTAAAATGTTAATGGGTATGGGTAGGGCCCGCGAACAACAAAATGAATAATTGCCGTTGCTGATAAGCCACGTCTTGTCGTCACTACAGGGGTTAAGGCGACATTTTTCTGGCGAAATTTACGACTTTTAATGGCCAGTCGGGATCTATCAACAAAAGATTAATGTGTTAAATTTAAAACACTGTCCCCCAATACAATGGAGAGAGCTACGGAACATTTTTTTTCCCGTATCAGTCCCGTCGTCCATTGAAACGCATAAAACACGTAGCTTATGAGCATTGGCCGTAACTTATCGGTATAGGGCGCACGATAGCTCTGCCCCCCCTCCTCCGCTTTCCGAGTTTTCTTCGACGGTTCTTGCAGCAGGCAATATACTTATTTAGTTGTGATATACCATGTCTAATTACACATTGGGAGAAAAAGTATTGGGAAATCAATGTATCATCCTAATGAAAAACGGAGCCTCCCCTAGATGATTTCTCTGGATCCGCCCCTGGGCCCAATCCAGTTACAATACGATCCTTGTAATATTCTAATACAGTGCTTCTCAACCACATCTGCGAACTGGCAAAAATAAGAAAAATATTTCGCGGAATACCGCACAGCGTGAGATTTTCGTGAACTAGCTGGACAAAACTATTTATCCCAAACTGTGTGGGTTAAAAATACAGTTAAGGGTTTGGGTGAAATAAAAATGAATTGCTAAGGTTCAAGGAGATATTTTAAACATAATATAACTATATAAATAAAACGATATGAAATTAAGTAAACCATAAGAAATAGTAAGTATTCGTTTGGTTGTGCAAAAGAAGTAAAAAGAAAGAAAGGAGAATTGTAAAATAGAATAATATTAAGCATATAAAATATTATTTACATAATTATTCAGAATCAATACCAGATTCTTCTGAATCACAAGAACTTCACAGGGTCTCAGTCTGGTGAATTGAAGCTGGATTTCTGATATTCAAGAGTTCACAAGCTTCCTTACTAATATTTTCACGTTTCGATTTTGGAGGAGCAGGTAAGATTGTTATAAATAGGTCAGAAGTTAACAATGATCCATAAATTAAATTTTTGTTCGTATCGATTCTTGATGTTTCCCTGGTGAAAAGCTCTTTAAATTTCTAGTTGTGTTCATTTCTGTCCTCTTGTGCTTCTTCTGAAAGTTGACCAATTGAAAGAATACAGGAATCAATAACATATTTGCCCTGCAATAAATCTTTATGGACGCTTACGGGCATTGCGCACCATGAATATTATTAATGCATAATTATCTGGTATCGGTGGCGTAGCTAGAAATTTTTCATGGGGGGGGGGAGGGTTACGACTACTGCAACTCGCATATATGTATACGTGAGTTAAGGGAGTGAAGAATATACATGTTGCATGGCAAAAAATTCCTCATGGGGGGGGGGGGGTTGTAACTCCCCACTCCACCCCCCCCCCATTGGCTACGCCACTGTCTGGTATCATTTAGGAACTCTACCTCGTAATTTTTTTTTTTGCGTTAATCGCAAATCCACTATTCATGCGCTCCAATATGACAATCAAATGTTTAATAATTTTAACATCAACACCTGTTATTTCAGCTAACTTTTAGCACTGAAAAAAAAAAAACAAAAACTTACCAGCTGTGTTACCAGCAGTGATATTCCAGTTTACCTATATTTCGAGTTTATCATTGGTACTTCCGTCTTGGAGCTTGTTACTAGACATGTCCACTAACAAGCCTAACTCACTCTTGAACATCTCTTGGATTTTCTTTTTCTTTTCAGCCACTTTGTTTTTATTTTCAGCTCACCTAACTTGCTATGATTTTATTTCAAGGCTATAAGAAAGGTGTAATATGCACTCAAAAAATTCTTCAAGAATGCAGTGGTGATAAGCCCAAGCCCTATCGAAACTAGCCCTGTGTGGTTGTAGCATTAAATAAAAAGAATTAGTTTTGAAGAACCGATTGAAATGAAAATATTGTTTATTGTAAGAATATCGCTAGAATGCACTTACAAATTGACTTATATCCTGTAGGTTATAAGTACATATTTCAGGAAAACACAATTACACAGTCGCATTATGCGATATAATATGTTAAAATCCAAGCTTAAAGTGGCATAAGTCATTTTTTCTTAGGGGAAAAAACTTAGGCACTCATGATTAAATTAAAATACTCATTAAAATAAAATCTTATATAAACCGACTTTAATAATTTTACAAAAACAAAATCAATAAATAATCACTCTCAGAAGACAAAAGGAAAAAAAAGTATTCATCGAGCAAACACAGAAGCAAACAAATGAAGAATAGTAATTTCAGACACGACACGATTAAAGCTAAGAACAGATTATCTCGCAAATTTGTACCCAGACGCAAATATATATTCCCAAGGAAATTTAACTATTTCTGTTAGACTGCAAGTACCTCTTTCAGAAAAGCACAATTACATACTGGTATAATGCGATATTTGATACTGAAACTGAAACTCAAGTTAGAATTGACTTACATGTTTTTCTCGTGCAGAAAAAAGTATGATCACTTCTTTTGGTACTCGTGATTTAAAATACTTATTAAAATAAAATCGCATGTAAACTGACCTTGATACGTCTACAAAAATTGTAGACAATTAGCATTAGCACACAGAAACACATCATAGCTAACGAGCGAAGATAAAAAGATAAGATCTCTTTTAGAACAGGTGAAAGACAGAATGCCAAAGTCGGTCTTTGCGACCCTTTTATTTATTATTATCGGTAGTTTTTTGGAATATAATCTTTAATTTCTTAAAATATGACTTCTTCCTTTATAATAATGTGAAAGTTGGACCTGTGGAAGCAGGTATGAAAACTGATATTTGTCTAGCTAGATCACGAAAATCTCACTCTGTGCACCGCAGTGGCGGATTATTGCAAGTTTGTCGGGGGGGGGGGCGGTTAGTCTGTCGGTGGAAGCGGTTAATTAGAAGATTAATATATACATCCATTTTATGATAGCGAAATAGGATCTTTTACATTAATTTCTCTTTTCTCGGGGGGGGGCGGTCGCCCCCTCCGCCCCCCCTTTAATCCGCCCTTGGTGCACCGTCAGCAAATAATAATAATAATAATTATTATTATTATTAACATGTATTTTATTTATTAAATCAAATGCTGAGGTGATTTAATTTTTAGTTAGGAGGAAGTTTTTGCTGTTTATTTTATTTTTTAATAAATTTCATATGCATGAACATGCAGTAAAATCTCGTGGACCGGCGTCGGTCTGCAGAGGAGCGGTTGGGAAACACATTTATAATACTTTTTTTCTTTCTTTTCATATACTCTTAGAGATTGTTCCAAAAAACACTGTAAACGAAAGATTCATTCTCACTACATTTCCCGAACTGTGCCCCTTGGAAAAGCTGATCTAGGTTTAACGTATGTTACAGTTTCTGAAAGCTTGAATTCTAACCTAGAGCATCCTACTGAATATTCTGTTTCAAAAGGACTTCATGGGTGAAAATATTAAGGAAACTAGTGCTCTAGAACATTGGCGCACCCAGGATTTTAGCTTAGGGGGGGCTGGGCTACATACAAATACTGCTGAATTCGGTCATAGTTACCTCGGTTAGTTACAACTCTCTTATAACGTCAAAATATTCGGTACTACTTGACTGTCCCATAGAACACAAGCAGTGTAACTCATTATAGAGTCATAAATAATTATCTGATCTTTTGAGCGACGTTGTAACCGTGTGTAATAGTGTTTCAACTAACTGTAAGCATTTATTTAAAAACTTTTTTAAGTAATTGTCTTTTTTCGTTAGAAATAATTTGAAGACAATTAAAAAAAATTAATTCATTAGCAATAATTTTCATTTTTTAACGCTTTTAAGTTCTAACTTTCTACCTTTAGGGGGGGCTTCAGCCCCCATAGCCCCCCCGTGGGTCCGCCTATGCTCTAGAATAAAGCATTTAGTTTATTTTGATATTACTTTTTGATGAAACACATTTAATTGTTTTTCATGATTATCCTATATTTTTGCAAAGTTCTTATAACTTGCTTAAATTACTTCTTTTATTTTTAAAATTTCTTCAAATTTGTAAGGTTTTACAGTCTGTTGTTAAAGTTAAATAAAAACAATAAGTTTTTCTTTCTTCTTTTGGAAGAAAAAAATAACTCTTAAATGTATAAAAAATATTTTATCGTTTTCCATTTATAATTTTGATTATTTAATGAAAGGAGTATCTCCCATTCTTTTTTTTTTTTTTTTTTTGTAATTAAAAGACGATGATGTAATGAGATTCGCCAGTATTTCGAAAATAAGTTCTGAAACATTTAAAAACTGTATTATTTTTAAGTGATTCGTTTTATTTTTATTTATTTATGTTTATTGATCTATTTAACAGTGTACTTTCTTGTTTTGTTGAAAAGGTGTTTAAAATATTCAAATTATATTCATTACTTTATTATATTCATTACTTTATTTATTTCTTTTTACCCCTCTGTCTCTTATCACGGGACATGTTGAATGATGAAAATCCCAATTGAAAAAAATGAATTTGTTGCGAACCTATTATTCGAAATGGCAGTAAAATATTTTTTTCTTTCCCTTATTAAATGTAAATGCAAAACAGTGGCTATTCTAGCTTTTTAAAATTAATGTTCAATACATTAGATATTTTTTAAAAGTTATTTAGAAATTATATTATTGTTAATTACTGATGAAGAACTAAAAACAAAGGAAAGACATTCTATGTAGTAATTCGCCGATGACTGACCTCAATGGTTCACCATTTTTTTTTTCCCCTGTCTCACGCAATCTAAGTTTTGGTGGCAATTTGGCTAGTTTTTTACTGTAATGGTTTCCAGTTTTACAAGTTATAAGTCGCCATTTCGTTCCGCTCGGCAGATTTTTTCCCTGGCCTTAAAAATAGGAAAGAAAAACCTTTTAAGTGTCCGTGAACTTGTGTGTAACAAATAGCTGTATAAGAAGCTGAAATGAAATCATTTTCTCTTCGCTGAGATTGTTTTAAAATGCAGTGGAGAGTTCGTGGTGCGTTCGATAATGACCGGAATGACCGAGATTTCTTTTTCTGATAATGTCAAATGTCCAAGCATTGTTCTTATTTTAAAATTATTGAACTGCTTTTGTGAGCTTCAAGGTTCTCGGGAGATGTTATAATGATATCTTCTTACGTTAATAACAATTTATTTTTACTGTTTAATTAATATTATTAATAAACAGATTGTTTTAAAAAATAAGGGAAAATATTGGACGTCACTGATATGCTAAATTACATAACTGATCGACTGTTAAAGAAGTTTGAATAGTGAAAAAATGTTTGGTGTGACAACTAATTAAATTTTTAACTAGATTATTTTTTAAAATATTAATCCGATTAATCAGAATTTTAGTTGGCAAAAAAGTTTTATTAACTTTGTTAAATTCAGTTAAATGTAAAATTTAGTAAATGTCTGTAATAACTTAAAATGAAGACACATGATAATAAAGAAAAAATATTAATAATATGAAATCCTATTTTTTAACGCTCATCGATTACAAATAAATTGCATAACTATAAGTTTGTATTTAGTTTAATCAACCAATTTCGTAAATAAATAATAGTTTTAAGGCTGTTCCTTTTACAAAAGGATAGGCTTCATAGAACTTTTGAAAAGTTTTAAAAATAAACCAATCATGTTAAACCCTCCAAAAAATTGATAATGCTTCTTCACCAAATACACTATGCGTTTACACTAATAGTAAACCTGCATATCTGATGCCACTTTCAGAAAAAATTCTTAAGCGTACGTTGCGCTTTTCCGTAAGCTGTTTTTATTTTTATTTTTTTCTAAAGTTGAAAACATCTTTTGAAACCAGTTAAAACGTCATTGATGCAGACAGGTTATCTTTTGACATAGCAGTCACAAAAGTTAAGCAAACAAAAATAAATGGGAGAAAAATGGATATTTGTATACTTTCCATGGGTGCCACATGCAGAAGTATATAAATTAAAAAAAAAAAAATATATATATATATATATATATATATAGTAAGATTTCAGTCAGTGGCTTACTAAAAGAGTTAATTTCTCCATCTGGAGTACCACCTCGTTATAAAGAAAACATGCGGAGAAAGTGACTCGATAGTATGAAGAAATCCTCAAGTGTTGCCATCACAAGAAAACAAAATAATACGCTACCATCCCAAGAAATAAACATAAGGAAAGCAAAATACCAGCTGAGAAACCATGGATTAAAAAATTTTTAATTAGATTTCTAGTAAAACTAAAAGAAGTAGATAAAGTTTATTATTTATAAGTACTGGCAAAAGAGAAGGTATAGTTCACATCAGACACATTAAATATAATTATTGTAACGTATTTTAAATTGTAACAATAATTGTAAATTAATTGTAAAATAATTATTTTATAACGTATTTTAAATTTAATCTAGAGATGGATCATAAAGTGGAAATCTATAAAGAAATATTTTTTATGTAGCAATATGGGATCGCAAAAGAAAAGCACGATGTGGTTTCAGCATAATGAGGCTCCATCCTTTTCCGCAATATTGAGCATAATTACCTCAGCATTCCTGTTTTTCTCCTACATTTTTCAATTCCAACCCCTTATTGAAAAGTTAGAAAATGTAAATTACGCACATTATTGGTGAAATCGTGGAGTGCCATCTTGCTGAAAACGCATGGTACTTTTCATTTTCGACTTCAGATTACTGCACAAAAAAATGTTCATATGTATTTTATATATCCTTAAAGTTAGGCACTTTAGAGATATCGTATGTCTCACAAAGAGGATTTTTTTCTTCTCAGGGGGGAAAAAAACCCCTTTTTGGGTACATTTGTTTGACGAGTATACTTGTAAGAAAAATAAATCCACTGATAATGGTTAGGTTATGCTATCGATTCAGTCGAAAGGTATTCGAGAATAAAGCGACAAACATTGCAGCCGGATGGTGCTCAGATTTTGTATTTAACAGGGTGACTATATTTGACTTGGCTGTTTAGTTCGGAGATATTTAACTTCTACTGAAATGCAACTACTGAACAGAATTCCTCACATATGTCTAATCTCCATCAGGTCATTATCCCCTGTTTGCGAGAGAGCTTCAGGTGCGCACACAATAATTTCACTGGGCAGGGTTATAATTTGTTTGGTGCCCCTATATTTTGCACGATTAGTCTCTACTGGATATTTTTGTAAACATCCAGAGGCTGTGTGTCGGGGGGAGGAGTTTTAACCTGCTTTTACTGTTTTTAATGAGCTTTTCATAATTTAATGATTATTACTAAGATTGCTTAAAGCAGTGTTTAGCGATCAGTAGTCCTCGAGACTTTGCCTTCGAAAAAAATAAAATAAAATAAAATCTATATAAATGAAACTAAACTTTTCTCTGTACATTCCTTGGGATTCAAAATTTTTAATTTCTTTCTATCTGTTTCAAGCACCTGGAAACACAGTACGACCGTCAAAAAAAAAGGTTTGTCTGACTGTCATTCTGTCCGTTGATGCCGTGAAGCACGTAAAAATGACTGAAGAAAATAAAATGAAATCTGTTGACATCTCATAGGTGGTCACTCAACTTAAACTGTTGGCGTCCATTTTTTAAAATTTTTGATTAGATTTTAAGACTTTGAGAAAATTGCTTCAAACTGCGTAAAATTTTGTTCGCGGATCTCGTCATAACGACTGAAATGAATGAAATGAGGTGGCATGATACGTGGTCACTCAGCTTAAACTGCAAGGCGTCTGTCTGAATTTCTAAAACTTTCGATCAGATCTTGAGATTTTGCGATTATTGTTTCAATTTGCGCAAATTATTGTTCGCGCATCACGCAATAACGACTAAAGCGTATAAAATGAAATTTGATGATATAATATGTGACATGTGAGCATGCAACTTAAATTACAGACGTTGAATTTTTTGATAATTTGATGTCATGAGTGGCGAAAGGTTTTCCGATAACATAGTGGCAGGGCCCTATCTTCCTTTAGCGTGCAAGGTTCATAGCAGAATCAGTCGAGAGAGGTGTTCACCCTCTCAATCGCTGACCAATGTCGGCGTTGCTTCGCTTGGTTTGTTTTTATTGAAACCGAGCTCAACGACAGGTACAACGATCGTACGGACGTACTTGTATAACATTTCATTTAATAAATAAAATACTTTTTTATATATTGTTGTAAATTTTTAGCTGACATCTTAGGCGTAAAAGGTTGGAAAACACTGGAATTTAAGTATCTAGCTTAGGAAATAATGCTCTTGCCAATAGTTATATATGCATATGTCTATCTATTTATTTTTAAATGCATTCCAAGAAAGCCTTAATAAACTTTTTCGTAAATTTTTATTATTAAAAAGTCCTTTCACTAAGGAGCCGATTGACCGATTTTCGATGGAATGACATTTGGTCACTTTGGAGAGATATCCTTCTGCTAAAGTTTCAATGTCATCCCATCTTATTGAAAGTTTTTTTTTCTTTCTTAAAAAAAAAAAAAAAAAAAAAAAACAGAAAGAAGAAAGAAAGAAGAAAGAAAGAAAACATAGATAATTGCATAAGTTAGTAGATGTTAATACCAGCTTAGTAGATGTTAATATGCATAGAATGTTTAATAATTCTTCTTTTTTGTGTGGGATAGAAAATTGGCTATTTTGCCCTAAAGCCAGGCATCGAAAATACATCTACTTCCGCTGATGAGAATATTTCCCACCGTTCTCTCTCTTCGTGCAATCTAATATTAACTTCAACCTGCTTCTCGGTGGATCAATTAATAACAAAATCCCGCATTTCTACCTTGCGTGCAGTAGGCAAGAGATAACTCAGGGTAAAGAAGAAAAAATTAATAAGGGAAATACACCGTTCAAACTGTGCACGTCACGTTATTCCATCCGTAACTATCATCTGAAGTGGGGATTCATCCAAATCGCAAATATCCGGAGGAAGGGGGAAAGGATTGTACTTGGGGGGGATAGATAAATTTGGATTTCATTCTCGTGCTGCTGCTCGCGGGGCTTACGAAATCGATTCCCGGCAATCTGGTTTTCTAAAGAAAAAAAGAATAAATAAAAAAGAATAAAACAATTGCGGTGGTTCCTTTTTCTTGCGAGCAGATGTTCCGAACCTGCTCCGTTGCGAAACAGTTATGAGAGTAGTTCGATGCTCTCTTTTGTGGTCCAGTTTTGATTTTGTCCGCGTACGATGTACCCTGAGCATAAGGAAGTTATTCTGATACCTCCCTTGGGAAAATAAATGCCTCCAAACGCTTTTGATTTAAAATATTTGTTTTGAAATTTAAGAGATCCCCCCCCCCCCCGACAAATTTTCGTTCAACAGTAAACTTATGAACCTGAGAAACAGCTGGCATGTAAACATTCATAATCAGTAATGACTGAAGGTTTTTCTTCGAAACAGCTGTATGGCCGTTCAAATAACCTTTATGGTGTTATTTTACAAAGTTTTTTATTATTTTATGCCCATTTTATGTTATTATATTATGGATTTTCCCAAAGGTATCATTAAAATTGTTTGCAAGAGATATATTATAGACATTGACATGTTCTGGACAAATGTGTTCTGAAATGGACATAAAAAGGGATGAGTGTGCTCTGGGGCCGATTTGCCGAGTTGGGGGGCCTTGGGCAAAGCAAAGGCTTTATAGGTCCCCCCCCCCCCCCGCTTCCGAAAACATTTTTTTATACGGTATATTTTCATATCACACCATACAAAGAAGGGTGTTATAGCAACATAAAAATCATTATTTAATCCCGATGCAAAATAAGATGAAATAGTTCGACCGATAATAATAATTTTATGAAGGGCAGTAATATTTCAAATATATATTATTTAATATTCAGTAGTTCATTTAATTCCGCATTTTTCAAGCAGCATGTTCCATAATATTTTGTATTTATTTTCCTAATGCATTTAATTATATTCCTAGAGCATTTATTTATTGTGGGATAGATCTTCACTTTTCACTACTTAGGAAGGCATTTCCATTTGTATGTTCCGATTGAAAATCAGCATTATGGTTTCCAACATGTCTCACTCCCAGAGCCTTATTATCGCATGGGCAAATCGGGACTTTGCCCAGGGCCCCCGGCTCGAAAGGGCCCCCAATATCAAATGTTGTTCTGAAATAGTCTTTTTTATATCAAAATTTTATGAAAAATAAAACAAATTTCATAGATAGGGGCCCCCAAATTCATCAATGCCCGGGGCCCCTGTTGGTCATAATCAGGCTCTGCTCACTCCATAGACGCGCCTAAATGATAAGTTTGTGCTGAATTGTTGCCTGAACCTATACCGTTTAGCTAAAAAAATGCTGTGGATATAATGCTAGCATGGGCGCCTGCGGAATATTTCCCGGGGGGGGGGGGGGAAGACTACTTCAACGTACGGTTACCATGTTGGAAAGAGCAAAAAAGCAAGGGAAAACACTGCATACAAAAATCCAGCCTTGCCCTATGCTGCCGGCGCCCATGAATGCTAGGGCTATGAAACAGTAACTATTGGTGCTATTATTTATCATAAAATTAGTTTCCCTGTCTCTTATTTTAAAGTAGCTGCCTCCGGCACAGTGGCGGCCCGTGGTCAAAACTGTTAGTGCAGCCGGAAGCATATGAGCCCCCCCCCCCCTTTCCACCGGACAGGATTGGAAAATCTTTGTTACTGAATTCGAAAGCTGGCGGATTAAGCCCTCACCGAGGAAAAAAAAAAAAAGAAATTACATAAAATATGTAAGAGATCCTATTTTACTTCCATAAAATGGACATAAATTTCAACCAGCCGCTCTTATCCTCAAAATTGTATTAATCCGTGTCTGATTCGAAGTTTCCTTAGAATTTTCTTTTTGTAATGATAACTTGAGAAGAAAAGAAAAAAAAAAGAAACCTTACTTATTTTTTATAAGTCAAATCAATCCTCCTTTCTTTTAAACTTGCGAATCGGTCAGTGATGCTCTCATAAAAAGGCGTTGTTTTAATTCAGATATCCATAATTTTAAAAGCTCTTTAAAATTTCCTATGTTTAAAGAATTTTCTCGCTCGCCATGTCCTCTAAATGCCAGTTCTTGCTTACTTAAAAACAATACTGCTTTGATGGGTAATTGTCCATTCATAAGCGTCTATTCAGTAGTGCTGTAAAAGTAACGACAAAATGAGTATCCGTATGTATTAGTTACTTAGATGTTCGCTATTCGTTACTAAGTATTCGTTACTCGTTACTTTCGTTACTACTAATAGAATCCGTAATAGGGTGTTATATAGTGCCCCATAACAACACATCCGGGACAGTGTTGTTATGGGTATATGCCGCCCATACATAAACCCATAACCAAACAGAATTTTTTTTAGCGAAGTTGTACAAAGTTGTATTTAGAGCTTATTTTCTCTGATTTACAGATTGTTTTTATACACATTTATGGTTTTATACAATGCTAAATTATCCGAATTACTGAGTGCACATAGAAATCTTCCAAAGACATATGCCATTCTTTTTTTTTCTCAACCCCCCCTTTTTTAAATTCTGAACGCTGGTTTAACCTGTTCATTCTTATCATAAAAAGTGTAAAGGAAAGCTTGTGACTCGTGTTTTTTCTGAGAGCGGGTTCTCGAATACTGAGATCCAGGGATTGGGCCACATATATAAAATTCACAGGGCAGGGGATCTCAGTATGATATCAACTATTTTGCGTCTCTAAAAGCATAATATCTTTTTTATTTGTGAGTTCTTATTTCATATCAAAAACTTTTTTTGCTGGACCATTTTTCGAAGTAAATTAAAAATTACCACATTTTAAATTAAAATTGTTTTATTCAATGAGAATTACCTATTTTTAAGATATTTCCAGTTCTATTTCTGCACTTTTGGGATTAAAGGGGTTAGCCCCTTCTGTGGGTGCATATATGAGAGCATTCTTTAAACAAAAATTATCACTCCTTTCATACAGAAAGAATGGTTGCACCGGGCTATGCGTATTCCATGAGTTCATGGAATAAAATGTACCATAAAATAGGGCAGATGGCCCCCTAAACGCCGACATTTTAGAAACATACTGAACTTCATTGAATTATTTTAATACCAGTGGCTTACGCAGGAGTGGGCATAGAAATCCCGGGTCGCTCACAATTTTTTATATATTTTTTAAACAATTACTTAAAAAATGTGTTTAGGTTTCCATGCTAAATATTTTTTTTAGTTCCAAATAATATTTTAAATAATAAAAATGTGTGAATTCGTTTACTTTATAAAAATATATTTTTTAAAAGGTGTATTTAAATAATTTGTTATTTATTACTCATATTTCGATTCTAGCTAAAAAAAAAGAAAAAGTTAAATTCGCAATCCTGCTTCGGAACCACCCTGAAAGAAAAAATTCTGATTGCACCACTATTTAGTACCAAAATGTTAGAAAGCCCGAAATTAGCACCCCTTACTAACATGCTTCTCTTATATGTATTGCTCCTCTACAATTACAAGAACACCTCCTTCCCCCCCCCCCCTCGCAAAAAAAAAGTTCAACTGCGCATAAGAACATGCTATACACCGGATCCTATCCTCCCATTGTACGACCCATATCAATAGAGCAGGAGATAGTATATCCATCTCCATAACTGTAACGATACATACGGATTCTTCCAAACCTCATCAAAACGATACCATCCGGCTCGGCACAAACGAATTGCAACCAGAACATACTACTACTCAAATACCGAAACTGATTTTTCCCTTCAAACAGCAAGAATCCATAATACTTCCGGTACCTAGTAACGGAACGGAACATACTATTACTCAAATACCGAAATGCATTTTCTCCCACCCGCAGTCTTGTATTCGAAGTTCGAACCTGGTCGATCCGAAATGCACACTCGAAAGTCATTTTCCCCCTTGAAACCGCGATCCGATATCCAGTAACTCCCAGTAACAAATAACAGAAGATATTAATACTCGATTACTGGAACCTGTTTCCCCCCTAGTTCGCCTCGCCTGGCAGTCTGTATTCGAAGTTCGAAGCTACTCGATCCGAAACCTTCGGATCGAGTAACGATACTAACCGAAAAGTAACAATTCGTTACTTCGAGTCTGAGTGATTATCCGTATCTTAGTACCGAATACATGCGGTTTGCTTCAGCTCTACTATTCAGGCTTACCTTCTTGATAAATTCAGCAATATAAAGTCGAGAGTTTTCCAAACATATATTCTCCTTACCCCCTCCCTCACTTCTCGTCTGAGCCAATGAGTTAGTCGAGTTCTCAAGTTCAGCCACCGTTAAAAAATCTTCCATCCGCTGTATCAGCTGCATACTCTCTATGCCGGAGAGGCTGCTTACGTAGCCGTTGTCATGGCAACGGTGCTGCCAATTTTCTTTTCAGCGCCCTGGGCTGAACCAAAGATTTTCCCAATTGAATTGCGGGAAGATTAAAGTGCTTTTTTTCTGAATGAGCAATCCGGCCGCAATACGTTTTTTTTTTTTTTTTTTTTTTCCCGGAGATTTTTTTAATTTATCGTAGGAATTCCACAATTCTAATCTGAATTTAGGAAAATTAGTAGAAAAATTATTTTAAAGTATGTGCTGATACTTTCAAGTGCAGCCCGGCTGTACTTGCTGTATCCCACGAGCCGCCTTAGCTTTTATAACTATTTATGATCTCGATTTAAAAATGTTGTATTTATGTTGTACTAATAAATAATATAAATTATTTAATCTCTTAAAATTATATGCTCTACTGTTTTTTTTTTTTTTTTTTTTTTTTTTTGTAAGCCTTTTTAAAGCAAGTGCATAGTAAGAAATGTATTCTGAAAGTAATGATCACTAAATGCGTTTATTTTAATATGCGTTATGAATGTACTAATTCTGGCTTAATAAATAATAAATACCATTTGTGTTCTTTTTACTCTCTTTGAAAATGTCTCAATTAAAGAATTCATATTTACGTTTTAAGGGGGAAGGGGGTTCAAAAAGAAGACATTTAAAAGATTAGAATGAATATATATGTCACATTTGGAAAATCTTTTAATATTAATAACAATTAATTACACATAGTACTGTGAATTTTGCTTTAAATCCTGTATTTAATTTACTTGTAGTTAGAATACAAATGAAAGCTTATTTTGGACAAAATAAGTATAAGAAAAATACTTATTAAAATAAATACTTCTCTATAGTACTATTTTTAACTTTATATCTAAAACTATCTCTCAAATCGGGCTTTATAGGAACTAAAATAGTTTAAAGAGCAAGCGAAAAAAGTACAAGTGTTTATTCTACTATTCAGTGAAGGCCTAGTACTTGTGACGTCACAAACCTGCGCGCAAGCTTTGTTATACATCTCCCGTGGGTGGTGGCCGGGTCCCCCTCCGAAATTGCTAAGCACTTATTAAAAAATGCTTTTTAAAAACAGCTATTTAAAAACATTTATGTTAACTTTTGTAATAATAAGGTTTGAAATAGCGAGTTCCCCCCCCCCCCCCCGTAACCGAAATGGAAATCTGTATACGCTACTGTTGACAATTGATGGAGCCAGTAAAGTTTCCTAAGCGTTAACTCAATAGAAGTTGCAAAAACCCAGCTAAAGAATTTCTTTGACAAGCCGCAATACGTTCGACCCACCCCCAGTATTGTTGGTAGTTAAAGCGGGCGATAGCAATGGCTACAATTCTACAGCATTGGATAGTCAATTTAGTTGTTCTGTCTCAGGAATGGCCAAATCGTGACACATGTGCTGGTTGAGGCGACGGACTCTTAACCGGAACGTTGCGGGTTCGACACCGACCTATCACTAAAGACCATCGTGTACTACATGCGGAGTACGTGCACGTTAAATCCTTGGTTTCGAAAGTCCTCTCGGCGGTCGTTAACAGTTTCCGAGGGGTATCAGTATTCAGTCCCTCACCTTCTGATGAGGATCCAAATCGTGGCGGAAATTGAACTATGGGAGCGGGTTCATTTTTTTCAGCGTTGGGTTCATTGAAACAGTCTATACAGTTGTTCTTCTACATTAATGCAGTTTGGGCCCGGATTCGATTCCCGGCTTTGGGGTTGGATGTAAACTTGTCCGTCCTTGTGATGTAAATTGTTCTTTGTAATAAAGATTACCTTGTACTTAGGAACAACTGAGCTGAAGGCCATAAAAGAGCCCTAGATCTCGAAAACTGTGTCTTTCAACTGTCCAATTGTATCTGGAACATTTATTTCCGGACTTCTGTGCTTGTTTTCAAGAGTCTACTTATAAATCCTTGCCGATTAAAGTAGACAGCACTAAAAGTTCTTAATAGAGCAGAAAAAACGGAAATTTAAAGAACCAGGGTATGAGGGGGAATCGAACCTCCCGACCGTACGATTGGCGTGCAGTAGGACAGACCCTCGACCTCCAAGCCGTCAGTCCCTATTTACCGTGCTTCTTTCCCCGGGGATTTTGTTTATGCCTCGCTTGAAAGATATGAACCATTATTTTTATTTTTACAGTGATTATTTAAAGTTTATTTACTGCATACTATGCTGAATATTTCAAATTTTGTTTTATTTTACATAAAAATGTATAAGAAAGTAAATGTTTATAAAAATTTATCTATTTACACATTTTTAGGGAAGGATCAATCATCTCTGTATCCTATATTTACTTTTTTAAAAATGTATGTTCGGTTGAGTAGTGATTGAACAAGTCGAGTTACCAGGTTCTATTTTCATGAGTAGACAGAAGGTGCTGATTCTGTATAATCCCATAAAAATAATCCCACTTTAATACTGCCATTGATGTTATATGCAGAGTTTATATAATAACGCAAAAGTACATCATCTCTGCATTTGTGAAATAGTGGTAGGTATGGTATTCCGTCTAATTTAATGAAATTTCGTGTAAATTTGGTTTTTTTAAAGCAAATTCCTTATATTTATTCTGATCTCCTTATTTAATAAAATGATTGAGTTGTTCCTTGCTTTATAAATGCTTAACTATTTTTTTTTTTTTTTTTGCTTATTCTTCCCATTAATTATTTTAAATTTGTTTCAAAATCATTGACTAATTAGCTATCCAATTAATTAAACTGTTTTCTTTATATAATCAATTTTAATGTTTTGTCTGTTATTACGGCTTCGAAGATTATTGCTTATTTATTTGAAAGTATATAGAAGATCATTCATAGAAAAATATTCCAATAAAAGAATTCAACGAGCTAATTAGGAAGATAGTTGATACTGAAGTATCGCCAGTCTCAGTGGTCCAGCTATCACTCCCAGCTTACGAAGAATTATCCTGAATTTTTTCGATTTCCTGGCGCATTAGTTTATTTTATTTTGTATGCTAAAATCATGAAGGTCGCTTTTTTCTGATTTGCAACGCCTTCGTGATGACTTGGATATTTCTTAAGCTTAAATTAGGTAAGCATATTCTAGATCACTGTCTTACATAATGCATCAATTTTAGTGTGTGTAAGGCTTACAGTTTTTTTTTTTATTTTTTTTAAAGAGCGACAGAAAAGTATTCTTATACATTGAAACCTATACATTCAAATCATTTTAAGTGCACTAGCGTCAGAACACTGCATGAAACTGAGTTGAATGAAATTTATTTTAGATCAGGTGTTCCGAAGATCAAGTGGAATTACTCCAGATTTATTTATTTTTAAGTTGGTGTTAGCGTAGTAAACTAAGAAAACATAACCATGAATGTATTATGATTTATATTTCTTTTTATTTAAAATTAAAATGGCTTATATCTATTGAAAATGAGTTATCCAATAAGTTTCCGCAAACTCAATCCACATTCGTCAGTCACAGTTTAAATAATTAATACGAATACTAAGGTCTAATTATAAACTCCGAAATTATTCACCGATAACAAATAGGTAACTATTAAAAATAACTTAAAATGTTCGTACAAGGTTTTAGTCCGCTCTTGAACAGACGGAATCGATTGAAAAGGTGAAGATTTTATTCAGTTCCCCTTTTTTCCGTTGTTTTTATTTCTTGAGGCAAATGGCTAGACACGAGAAAGACAAGAATTTGACTTAATAGGATGTTCATCGAATTTTACAGCAGCAACTGCCTAAATGGATTGGGAGAGATAAATCTGGTTTGTTTCTTCCGGTAAGGAAAAGGGAGACTTTCTGGTTGTATATAAGAATAATGTATATAGTAGATAGGATTAAATAGTCAAGTTTAGAAAATTCAGTTATAGTATCTTTTTTTTTTTTTACTGCATTTTCTAGTGTTAATACAAACTATTTATTTAAATACTTTTTATAATAGGAGCATACTCTCGATTTTTGATAGCTCAAATGTGTTGAGATTGGTGCGTGTGTGTGTGAAGGGGGGGGGGGAATACGGCATAGAAACAAAAAAACACTAGGTTGTAGAGATGCTAAAATGGAAAATGGTGGTGGGGAGGGAAAGGCAAAATTTCAATGATTTGCCTATCAGTGTCAAAGACGCTTCGCTTTCCTTCAAAGTTTAAAATTGTCTAAATAATCAAGGGGCAGATATACACTGTCTACCAATAAGTACCTATTCAAATGACAATATCTGCGGTCCTGAGGTACGTCACGGCCTCCACCGGTATATATCGTGTAGGAAACAGCATGGGCATGAGTCGCATGCAAGAGGCCGCGCAGTTCGGAGCTCTCTGATTTCGAGAAAGGTATAATTATCCGGTATCACAAATGTGGCCGATCCTTAAGGGACATATCTAGCCATCTGAAGTACCCAAAATCGACAGTGGCCTATGTGATTAAGAAGTGGAAGGTGAGCGGTGATTGTCGGAATGGGCCCCGAGTCGGCAGACCAACGGAACTGGGAGATAGAGAGTGACGAGTGCTGTCCAGAGAAATTTCGAAGAACCGCATCCAACCGATGGCCCTCATCCGCGAGGAGTTTCAACAGGCATCGGGGAGTATTGTTTCAATGAATACCATCCGTAAGAAAGCACATCTGCTTGGTTTTCACGGTCGTGCTGCTGCCCATAAGCCTTTGATCACGAAGTCCAACCGCGCTGCCGGGGTCGCCGCGACTGAAGAGAGAGGAGAAAGCAAGTAATTGTCTACTCTCCTCCTCCCTTCCCGGGGGCTCCGGCGCTGCTCGGTTAATGTGGTGCAAAGCACATCGAAATTGGACCGTAGATCAGTGGAAACGGGTTCTTTGGAGCGACGAATCAAGGTTCACCCTTTACCGTTCGGATGGCAGGGTCTGGGTCTGGCGTCTGCCTGGAGAACGTCTCCTGCCTGAATGCTTTGTGCTAACAGTGAAGTTCGGTGGAGGTGGAATTATGGTCCGGGGGTGTTTCTCCTGGTATGGACTGGGACCCTTAGTCCCCATTCATGGTAAGCTCAACGCCGATGCCTACTACTCTATTTTGGATCACAATGTGCTTCCTACGTCGTGGCAGTTTTACGGGTTGGACCCCTGTTACTTTCAGGACGACAATGCCAGTTGTCATGTTTCGAGATTAACCAAGGCTTGGTAGGGTGTCAATGGAGTTCATCGAATGGACTGGCCTGCCCAGAGCCCAGACCTGAACCCTATCGAGAACCTCTGGGACGAGTTGGATCACCGAATTAAAGGGTGCACTACCCGTCCAAAATCGGTGAAGGAACTTCTATGTCTACTCCAAGCCGAGTGGAAGACATCACCACTAGCTATAATACAAAGACTTGTGGAAAGTATGCATGCTGTAATGGCCTCTCGTGGAGGCTCTACCAACTATTGATTTTGAATAAAGTTAGTTTTTCTTTTTTATCACAGGTGTCCAAATACTTATTGGTAGACAGTGTATTACGTATAAAATATTTATAAAAATGGTAAGTTTATTTTTCTAAATTTCTATGCAAAAATTTGTCTCAAAATTCAGGTCCATTTATCTACCTGTTACAATCAATCATATAGGCACAAATACTTGCAATCACTGCTCCTTACAAAAATTTCTAGTAGAATCATTTGAATTAAAGCTAACGTATCTCTAATCACGTCACCCTACAAAATACGGGATCTATTTCAGAATGTCTTTTCTGTTTCTTTTCCTCTTTCTAAACTCTAAAATTGCCAAGGAAAAAATTCTGAAAGAAAACGAACTGTTATTATTAAATTCAATTTTCAGAATAAAGAATTTTGATGAAATGAATCGTATTTGATTATTGGATAGTTTACTTTGATTTTTTAGGTAAAATTCAATTCTTTACAATGTTTCAAGGATAATTTTAGTATTAATCCTGGGGGTGGCAGGGGAGTTCTATTGGAGTAAACGTACCCACGGAGGGGCTACCGCTTCTTCTGCAGATGAACATTAAAAGTTAAATTTTCTTAAAAATAAAAATTGATATCTGAATTAATGAATTAAGATAGTTTGAGCAGTCTATAAAGTATTTCGAAAGACGCTTAAAAAGCAAAGGAGTCGGATATTAAATAAATACTCACAGATGATATAAATACCAGGGATCGATCCAGGAATTTTTTCCAGGATCCCATTTTTGTGAAAACTATCTATTTTTCTGAATTTCAATGTCTGTTTTTGTGAATTTCAACGTCATTTTTGTGTGAATTTTCAAAATAGTGTTTGTGAAAGTCACTTTTTACTTCCTTGTGCGAAGTACAAGAAGGTAATGCGATCACAAATTATTTCGGTATCCAGATTTTGACGAAAAAAGCGATTTTGACTACCTCTAAATTTACTTTTAAGAGTTTTTGCTATAATCTCATCGTACGCATGTATGTGAGTTCATGTTCATATAAATGCATATACATTTTGACCGACCACAAGTCCATTTTTACCAGTTTTTCCCTGATGTCTGTAGTATGTACGAATGTATGTATGTTGTAAACTCGCTTATCTCAAAACCTGTTTCGTAAAATGTTAAAATTTTATATTTAAGAAAGTTATAACATCTAGTTGTGCAGCTCCCTTTTTGGTTCCGATCGACTGAATAGTTTATTTACAAAACCACCTAAAAGATTTTCCATACATTACTCCCTTATGGGTAGAAATTCATTAAAGCGTATTTTAGAGGTATTTAAGTCACTTCAAACGAATCAAAAGGGATGTATGTTGTTAAGGAATTACAAAATGAATCTTTCCATCGAAAATAGTATCGTTATCACTTATAGTTCTTCTACAGGAACACAAAAATTGCAACACTTTACGGTTAATGGAAGTTTTAGAGACATTCATTCATTTCAAGCACAATACCATTCTACCATATAGTTTGATAATGGTCCGCGAAGGCCATGCGCATTCCTCAAAAATTTGACGTGTATGCATGTATGTATGTATGTAAACTCACATATCTCAAATATCAGTGGTAAATTGTTGAAATTTTGCATATAAGATTGTTGTAATATCTAGTTATGCACCTCGATTTTTGGTTGCAGTGTACTGGGGAGTTTATTTACAGGACCACCTTAAAAGCTTTTCAATACATTAATGTCTATGGACATCGTCAATATATGATGTCTGTAGTCAGTCATTGTTTGGTCCATGCCCAAAATCTCGTCTTTTGTCATTGGCCTTGGCGAGTTTTGCCGAAATATCGCCAAATTTAACGCTAAAAGTAATTACATATTTCGTACAACTCTAAGACTTTTAACAGTAGAATGTTGAAATTTCCTATTTAGGACTTGTGTAACATCTAACTGCGCATCTGTTTTTTGATTGAAATCAACTGAGTAATTTATATGCAGGGTCACCCAAAAGATGAAGATAAAAACAGGCCATCGACCTCATTTACGGTGTAAATATGTTTGCTTCCAAATTACTACCTGCGAGACCACGCCAAAGGTGCGGCTCGCTAGACCACCTGGAGGAGACTTTAAATACCTTAAGATCTATGGATATCTTCAATTCATTAAAAGTGACCCAACTATCTCAAGCCAACAACTCTCGCCAACTATCTCAAGCTTGTCGACTTTTGGCGAAATATCGCCCAATTAAATGTCAAAAACAAATTTTCAAATTTAACTCAGCTCGGCGATATCACAAATACTTACCAAGAAATTTCTAAGCCTTAATATTATCGCAGTATTTTATATCTTTCAAACAAAATAAGTTTAGATGAAGTGCACCGAAAATATTTATGATTTAATAGACGTACGAGGAAGTCATGTGGTGTCCGCATCAAATTGTTCTTAAAATAATTTATAAAACAAATTAAAGTAAATGTAAGATGAAATGCTAATGAAGGGTTGTTCTAATCTTATCTTATATATAATAAAATCCGAGAGTAAACATTGTATGTAGCTAGGTTTGT
This sequence comes from Cheiracanthium punctorium, assembly GCA_038373885.1. Lineage (NCBI taxonomy): Eukaryota > Metazoa > Arthropoda > Arachnida > Araneae > Cheiracanthiidae > Cheiracanthium > Cheiracanthium punctorium. The sequence continues at coordinate 331,794 of JAWZYV010017846.1, read as the reverse complement.
AGGTAGGTTTGTGACCTCCGATCTTCTTGCGCGCGTCTCTCGATCGCATTGCGCCGAGACGGTTGGTCGCAGACCTACCGAATTTTGCATACGGCTTCACTAGGACAGATACTAACACGCCTCGGAGCGATTTTTGGAAATTCGAATTAGAAAATGTTTTATTTTATGTTTTGTCCGATTTTTAGCCATTTTTCTTGCATAATACGTAATAACGCTGGTCATTGCACTAGCAATAAAACGATATTTGCATCATCGGATAGAGGAGAAAATTTTCTTTCGAAAACAGTTTGTTTTGACTATGTAACATATTTTGCCGATTTTGGGGAATTTTTAAAAAGAATTTCTCTTTTGACGACGTTTGCGTAAAAGTAATTTTAAAACTGTTGCATCTTTCATTCTATCTGTCATAACTTTTTTATATTTCGGCGAAAGACGGAGCATATATTTCGCCCACTTTTAAAAGAAGAACGGAGGAAAAATATAAATTAGGAGATTTTTTACGAATTTTTATGTAAAGAAGGATTTTGATTCAATATTTCGTTATGATATATTCCGCTATGGTTGTCTGGAAAACAGTAACAATGAATAAAATTGCCATTTGAAAAACATAAATAAAATGACTTTAAAATAACTGAGTTTCCACATGTTAGATCAAAATGACTTAGATTTCACGAGATTAAAACCCCTTTCGAAACTCAATCAAAATTACGGGCTCACAAACAAAGCATACGCCACGCACGAAATTATTCCCTATTTTATAATACGTTGCCAGAAAAAGAATTGAATGCTGTTTTTTCAACGATGAATTATCCAGCATTATTTTCGATATAATTTTTAAACGGGACACGTTTTCGAATCGCAGGAAATATTTTACGTGCTAAATACGCCAATCTGACAAGAGTTATGCATAAGAATGTATGGAGAGCTGTTTTAATGGCAGCCAGAAAGTGAAATGATTATCGTTTATACTAATGCGTAAATTGCAAAGAATCACCAAAGAATAAAAAACTACATTAGTGGCAAATATCTAAACCGTTTCTTTAAATTAAACATTAAAGATGGAAAAACGAAAATATATTGGTATCAGTAAAGGATACTCTTAGTAATAGTTATTAGATATGCTAGGGCAATATTGATCAAAGCACAATATACCGCGTTAATAAATATTTCGTGAAACTATTCGTTTCTTTTCGTTTTTCAACAGCCATCTTACATCACAGCTAACTAAACATTAAATAATTCTACGTCGCGGTAATTTCAACAGAAAATTCTGTACCTGAACTTTTTTTTTTCTTGGAGATTCTGTTTGTCACAAGTAGTTATGATAACATTTTAGGAAAATGTTCTCTTCTTGCCTTGCGAAGAGCGGGTACACACAACTATTTAATTATAAAAAAAAAACGGTTCTTCACATCATGTAGTATCTAAGGTATTAATGGTATAACTTAAATCTAAAAAAGAGTATGATGTAGAAATGAGACATTTTGAAAGTTAGAAATTTTTAGGAACCGTCACGCTTTTCTTTTTCTGATCGCCAATGACACCGACATAGTTTTTTGTTTCATAATATTAACAATGTTCTCAGATCAGTATTTATACTAACTTTACGAATAACTAATGAGTAACTTTACGCCAAGGACACCGACATAGTTTTTTGTTTCATAATATTAACAATGTTCTCAGATCAGTATTTATACTAACTTTACGAATAACTAATGAGTAACTTTACGCCAAGAGTCAAATCATGTTGTTTATTTTTAGATTCCACATTACTGGAATCAATTCGAATTATACATGCAAGAAAAAGTTTTGCTCCCTACCGTGCGGAGAACTGGTACGCAGCTAGTCGATTATAACTTTGTGAAGGTACCGTAAAAAACAGACCCAAAATTGTCTGCGTCGAACCCTGGATACAGTTAAACTTGATTATAATATCATTGAAGAGACTAGATTAAGACTCTATAACTAAGTGGAGTTATACTCGAAGCAAAATTGAAAGAAATCACGTTTCGAGTGATACAAAACTGTTTATTTTTTCAGTTCGCACTCTTCTACTCTTGCGGAACTTTATTTCAGCGGAAGAAGAGTGAACTTTTTTGCGTTACTCGAAACGTGCTTTATAAGTGCATTTTTATATGTGTTATTTTACAATGTTTTAATTATTTCATTTCAACATCCTTAATTTATCTGAAACCAGTGATTTTCCCTTTTTCAGGAATTGATCAATGATGAAGGAGCAGGAATTCTACTGTCGGTGAAGTATGGATTGAACCACAGCTTTGGCTAGATTACAAGCCACAAATCAAACCACAGGTGTATGATTGAACGGTACAGAATATTTTGACATCATAAAAGATCCGTCACTAATAACGAATTTAAAAATATTTAAATGTGTCCTCATAAACTAAAATCCTGGGTGCACCAACTGAAGGCCTCTAAAAGATGAGCGGCAAGGGCAGTGCCCCAATTAGAATATACGTTACCCCTTCAATTGAACTATAATTGATTTTGGCGCCTCTTTTAGGAAGGCGCCTGGCCCCCGCCTGTCCCATTATTTACTGGTGTATGAAAACAGCGTTTTTGACTCCACATTGCTTGTGATTCTGAATCCTTTTGATGTGCCCTACCTCCGTTTAATTTTTGTCGCTCTGTTTATTACATAACCTCTATAGAATGAAAAGAAAATTCTAATAGCTTCTGTAATAATAACAATTAAAATATCCCAGGTCAAATACTTTTTAATTAATAAACACTTTTCTTTGCACGCGTGTGATGCACTTATGAAATAAATAAAATTAAAATAGAAAACCAAATAAATTCCATGCATAGGCTTCATTAATCTAAGTTACGGTGCTACAGTTGCTAGGACTTTTTTTCACCTGTGAAATGAAGACACTTTTATTTTGGAAGAATGCATTTAATGTTAAGCAAAAAAATAAAACCGCAGAAAAGGGGGGATTTATCCTTTATCTACTGACGGTACTTTACCTTAAGTACCGTTAAATTAAAATTGTAAAAAAAAGATAAATCTACTTATTGCAACCATTCCTTTTAAAAAATTACTACCAAATACTTCATTTAATCAGCTTACATCACGACAACATGTTCTATTAGAGTAGATAGTTTTCAATAGACAGCTTTCCGCTCATTTTCTAATCATGTCGAGTCTCCTCCGCCCCAAAAAAGAGCATTAGTGAATTTTCAGACGTGTGTTTTATGATTAAAGGATTAGATTTTCTAAAGTGTGTCAATCAAAGTATTACTTGACTCTTTAAGATTTGTTGGTCCTATACTCTTTTGAGAAAGACTCGTTAACTGTTTGTAAAACCACTCATCAAACGTATAGCTTATTAATTTTTTCATAAATTTTTATTACATTAGTCAGTATTTATATCATTCATTGTCTAACCATAACAAGAAAAAACAAATGGATTCAAGGTGATATTCTTAGCAATTTTTAATCAGGTAGATAAAGGGTTAAAATGGCCAATTAAAAAAGAAAAGTAAAGAGCTTGACTACTAAACTTAATTTTTTCAGATCATCTTTTTATTTTACCCACAACAACAAAATCGCTTCCTAACTACTAAATACGAGTGTGAACTAGTAAATTGATTTACATTTTATGTAAGTTATTTTAAGTTATTACTCACGCATATTAATAAAGAGATAAAAAAATATAAAGTACGTAAAAAAGCAAAGAATTATAATTTAATAACTTTGTTGATTATTTAAGAATTGACTACATTAAAAAAAGTTTGTAAACAGAAACTTTTTCTACTCATGAAGCCATTTAAACAGCTCTTTAAAAGTTGCAGAATTATTAATGCGTTTATCCTCATTACAACTTTTAATTAGTAATTTTATTAGCGGGATCAAAAAAGAATTTAAGTGCTTCTTTCTTTACTGTCTCAAGTGGGAAAAACAAAAAAGCTTCCTTTACATCCCTAAGGCCTTTTTTGCATATCTCAGCTGCTGATGAGACTTAATGGGCGAATTTTTCTTCCAGCTTTTTTTTTTTTTTCTTCTCTTTTCTCCTTTTCCTTTCTTTTTCATTCTTGTGTTTCTTTTTTCTCTAGTAAGGCAATAGAATATTCTCAACGTAAATGTTGATATGTTGATATCTCTTTCTCTCTTCATTTTTTTTTTTTCTATTTCAATCGGTATTTAATAGGTTTGGATTACCATATTTTTGTTTTAAAATAATGTTGCCACTAAGCGAGCTTTATAAATTTCAGTGAGTTATGAATTTGTAACTTTCCAAATGACTTAACTAATTTTAATCTTTTTAGTGTCTCTCAAAAGGTTCTTTACGAACTTTTAGGAATTGTAAAGTATACCCCAGGGCCGGATCTAGATATTCAGCTTAGATTAATTGTGCAATTAATATATGGCCACTTCCCATGTCTAATTCAGTATTGAATAGAAGTAAAACTTTGTTTAATATAACAATAATTGAAGGTTTCAAACATAAACAATGTGTGATAAAATGATAAAGAAATATTATGTAAGTTTTCAGCTATGCAGTTTTAAAGTATGACATAGTCGATACAATAAAAACGCTGAGTAGACTTTAGTCGCCCCTTATTTCGGCCGCCAGTGTGTGATGCACACCTCCAGGGGTACAACTAAAGTGGGACGGACGGGGCACGCGCCCCGGATATCGTGTTGTGGGAGTTGCCAAAATCAATAAGGGTTTAAGAAAAGGGTGCCAAAATTAAGGCTAGCCCAGGATGACGTAAGCCTTAGTTACGGCACTGCACCCATGACAGAAGCCAGAACCAGCCTTGAGCTTATCAAGGCGATTCAAATACAGGGCCGACCAAAAGCGGCTGAAGTCAAGTGAGGACCCAAGCGGTAACAATTTTCTTGCCTTCAAACTCAAGTTCGAAGTAAGAAAACATCGTAAACTTTTTTTTTTTTTTTTTAAATTCATATCTTTACTCATAAAAGAAAGTTATTTAAAAATTATTTTTATGTGAATGTTCATCTTAATTTATTCCTTGCAGTTCTTTTGGCAGTGACATATTGCTGTTCGAAATTTCCTGCTCTGTACACATAGTAGTAAAATTATTTGGCATTTCTTCTCCAAATGTTTTCCTTAAATAGTCTTTAATTTTTAAAACGAAAAATGATCTTTCTACAGACGCATAGATGATGGAAATGTTAGAAAAATCTTTAATAATACTTCAGTATTCTTCGAAAGTGATCAAGACAGCTCTTTGGAAGCTCTGTAAACATGGCAGAAAATTAACTGATTTTAATCTTTTCTAAATTTTAAAGATTTGTAGTATCAGTTTTCAGATTTGTAGTATTGTAGTGTACAGGTAACATAGGTAAAAACCTGACATCCCTCGTGTTGCTTTTATCAGAAGCTTTTAAAATGCTGACTTTATTTTTCACTTAATATGAAAATTTCCTCTATGTTCTAAACGCTTCAAGATCTTGAAAATCAGACATTTTACAAAAAGTCCTCTCTATTAACTCAACTTTCGTTTGGCAGATTTTTTGGTCTTGATACTTTGTGTACAAATGATAACCTTTGTTTGTTGAAAATAAGTGCCTAACAGACCTTTTTTTCCCGAAAACACCCGAAAATCATTAAATTTACCATATCAATTCTTTTGCTTCCGAAAGTAACTATTCTGTTTTTACAAAAATAATTTACTTCAGTTAAAAGATAATCTATCCTAAAAAAATAAAGACCGTTGCTTGCTTGCTTGCTTGATTTTTTTTTTTTTTTTTTTTTCTCATTCCTGAAAATTTTCTAGTGTTTTAAATGATAGAGATGTCAAAAGTTAATAGCACACCAATTTACGGCAGGTATTTGAAAAAGCAAAACCTGTGCTTCACGGACTTTCAACACAAAATAAACTAATAGCAACAAAGAAACTTTTAAACAAAATTCAGGAAGTTTATTCACAAGCTTCAGTATTTACTGATATGGCGAAAGAAAGGGCCTTTCATTATTTAAAAAAATCTAAGCATGGAATAGCATTACAAAATTTTCCTCAGTGAAATTTTCCGCAGCATTTCGCGAAATATATCCATTTTTAATTGAAATTGAGGTAAGTTTATCGTTAGAATGGGCAATAGGTTAGAACTTGCTTTTCTGCGTGGATGGTAGAACTTTTTCGCAACTGAAGAAGGGTGGAATCTTTGTACCACCCGAAACGATCGTATTGATAACCATATTTCTTATGCGTGTTATTTTACCAATCTTTTTGTTAATTTTACCAAAGACTATATACTGTTTCGTGGAATTGCGCATTTTAGTTAATCAACTGTATAAAATAATTTACATTTGCATTGTTAAGGAGTAAGTTGTAAACGCCCTTGCCAGAGGGTTTTTTTTTTTTTTTTTTTTTTTTTTTTTTTTTTAATCTATGGCCAACTAAATACAGTGAAACTTTGAAACTTCTGGGGAGCGACCACCTTCCATTATGCAAAAAAAAAATCGGTCGTTAAGAGAGGGGGGTCGTTCAAAGAATAAACATTTGATAGCTGAAGAAAACCTTTAAAAATACTGTTTGTTTTGTTATTTATGAAATTGAATACTAATACATAATTAACTATACAAAAATATTTAAAAAATTTAAATTTAATAAAATATTTAGAAATTTCAGATTGTTTCATTCTTTTTTCTCTCTCAGAGAGTACATCTCTGCCTGCTTTATTTTTTACATCTGACAAAAGAGCATTTATCCTGATATTCTTCATGCATTCTGAATTTGCCGAAGTAAAATCTATTTGCGTTAAAATTTGCTTTTTTGTTTTTTTCCCACAGCCAAAAGTAATCGCTAATTTCCACTCCGAATTTCCTTTTTCGTGTGACTCGATCACATCAATGCACTGCTCCAACAGTAAATCTCCGTTTTTTAGACATGGCTCTTCTCTAATCTACAAGATTCACAGTTCTGTGTGCTGCACAATGATTTTATTAGAGTTAAATATTTCTAACTCCATGGAAATTTACACCAGACGTGATAACCAATGAGAGATTGTGTACGTGAGGAGATGTGTACTTGCACCTTCTATCTAGGCAGGTTTAGGATGTGGTTTTTGTTTACTACTTCCGGAAAAAAGAAAAAAAAATGGAGAGGGAACTGGCACCAAATGCTTATAGAAGGTTGTGTGGTCTCAACTAGAGGACCTTTTAACATTAAGTAGATAGGATAAAAAATAGGTGCTTTAAAAATTTAGTTGTTGGAAGAGGGGTTGTCTCTTAATAGAGGTGATCGCTCATAGTAGTTTCACTGTCGTTGGAACAGATATTTTGGAAGCATAGTCCACGAAGAGCAACGCCCCCCCCCCCATGGCTTTCGGGGGCGTAAAAAGTCTTAGAGAAAGGATATTTGCCTAAAGGATGACCCGGCCCTGAATCATGGACGGATTATCCATCAGGCTAAGGCTCGCTTCAGCGAACCCAGGTTTGATTGCAACACAGGCACTACATGCGATTGGCAAAAGAATTGAGTTTATATTAATACATATCTGCATCAGCATGGTCTCTATTGTGATCTCACAATACAACAAATAAAAATATCAGAAGTCTCAAATGGAGAAAAACAGCAAATCAAGGGTGAAACAAATATTGCAACTAATGAAATGTTAAACTCGCAATGCTTTGCACATAAAGGTGCGTGTTAGGACCCCTAAAAAAAGTTCTTCACCCAAGGCACACCGCCTACCAGGAGGGTTTGGAATGCACAGATCCAGCAGAAATTCTTAATTCATGACCCATGTCTGCTTTTAAGATGTTCAGCATTTTAGCAAAATAGGAAATATTTGCATTTCATTACATCTAATGTATATACACCCCCGGCTAACAATTAGATAATTGTGTCTAGTCTCATGTTAAGCTGGAAGAGAGATCTGCTATGGCTTTGGAAAAAAATTCACACGCGGCTAGACAACTTTTGCAGCTGATTTAGACTTTTTTTTTTTCCTTCTCCCCGATCATATTAAAAGGCATTTACCTGTTCAAAAATCTACCTCACAGGAACACATTGGCGTAGTCAGGGGTTGACTGATAAGGCTGCAGCCACCCCCGATATAAGTAAACATAAGATACTGAGAAAAATACGTTTTCGTGGATAAATTTGAAAGTTGACCTTGAGAAAGTTGGGGTTCATCTACGGACCTAAGACAAGTTAATTTTTTTTTCCTAATTATGTTTTTCTAACTGCAAAATTTTTGAACTCGATTTATAATTTTTTTCCCCCGTTTTTCATTAAATTTATTTTTATATGCGAATATTTTTATATCAAAAAAGGGGCCCGTTCTCCCCCCCCCCCCCAAATAAAGGATACACTCTATCGATTTATATAAGTTACATTGCTTTCCAGTTTTTGAGTACTCAACCACCCCCGAAAAAAAACCCCATCTACGCTACTGCAGGAACATTACACCTCTTCAGGAAAAACAATTCCTAGCTACGCCCCTTTCAATTTAAGTCAATATTTTTCTCTACCTTTTAGAATACATTTTTTAAACTTACTATACCCACTAATGGTATGCATGGAGATAAAAGTAAAAGGAGCATGCTTGGGGTAGGCATGGAGCATGCTTCCCCCAAGCATGGAGCCATGCAAGATTCTGATTTTGCTAATGGGCGGCCCTGAGCCTGAGCCTAGGAGCCCCTTTCGGGGTTAGTCTGGTTCTGCCCTAAACTGACTTGATCCTGTCTTCACTAGTTTTGTTAGATAATTAAAAAAGTGACTTTTGATTATGCAGAGAAAGCTCCTAACTTTAAGTGTATTAAAAAATATAAATACAGTGATTTCATTAAGTCGAGTTCCTGGGGAGCGACAAAAAACTTCGACTTATCGTAAGTTTGACTTATCTAATAATCTAAAATTCGTATTGGATCTGATTGGACTGCGTGAAAACTTCTTTAAAAATTGCTGCATCGCATTTTATGGATTCTGAACAAAAGCTACATGGGGATGTAATGGGTGGGGGGGGAATTAGTCCCCGATCTCATCGATTGAAAAATTTTATTTTTTTACAATTTTTCGTGTACTTTACCTATTATATCTCCAAGAAAAGCCGTGCAAATAATTTTTTTGTGCTTAATTACTCACCTTTCAGCTTATGTTTGAATTGCAGCTGAATATTCGACTTATCGTGAAATCACTGAATAACCTTGTTTAAATGATCACACAAGTATTCGATAGACTTTTGGAAAGTGTTATTACTAATTTGGTAATATTTAAAATGCATTATTTACATTTTAAATTTAATTTACTCAAGGTTATTTATTTATTTTTTTCAAATTATTTTTTATTTAATTGTAATTTAATTCATTTAATTAAATTATTTGGTGCAGATATCATTCTAATAGTGTAAAAACGCAAATACTTTCTAATTAAGAAAAGGAAATGAAAATACCCTAACTACTGTAAACGCTTAAAAAATCTTCAAAAGTAAAAAGAAGAAGAAGAGGGGGGGGGAAGGCAGAAAAACTTGATAAACGTATTCTTAAAAAAAAAAAAAAAAAAAAAAAAAAAAAAAAAAAAAAAAGTATTCTTACTAAGTTAAGTTACTCATAATCTTTCTGAAATTTCAAGAATGCATTAAAATTCTTTTCTTCGTAGCTTGCAATCCTTTACGTGAAGGGAAAAAAAATGCTTTATTATTATTATTTTTTTTTTAACCACCATGTATTTTGATGTCAGCTTAACATTTTAACTATATTGATATTGCATTTTGCTACTACGCATAACAAAATACCGTGTTATTCATGTCACATTGACTATTTAAATATAAATAGTCAATGCTATATAAATTGATTTAATTTGACCAGATTGCCAATTAGCATAATTTGTATTCGAAATTTATGAAAATGAATACAAAAGAAACTAAAAAACTCGTAAATTAGCGAAATCTGCCAGAGAGATAAAATACTACAAAAACGTGTTTTAAAAATCCTTAAATAATAAGTTTAATTTTTGTTTTAAAGATTTTAATAAATATATGTGTTATTTGAAACAAATTATAAATAATTCAGATGTTTAGCTGTCGATTATTATTTATTTTGTAAGAAAAAGGTAGTAATAATACAAAATGTAATTAATGTACACGTGCACGGAAAACTTTTTAAACGTAGATTAAAAACTAAAACAAATAATTAAAAAAACCTTAATTGGAAGACGAAAATAAATTATTAAAATTACCCACTAGGAATATGTGAACAATTAACCCGCCAGAATAAATGTAATTGAACATGTATAATTAAAGTACACAAATTTAAAATAATTAAAGATTTTTTAAAGGTATATTGAAATTTTAAGAGAAAAGTTACAAGCACCCTTTTACAGTGGCGCACAAGGATTTTAGTTTAAGGGGAGCTAAAAATACTGCTGAACCCGGTTATAACGATCTCGATTATACTTGCAATTCTCTTATAACGTCAAAATATTCTGCACCACTGGCCCATAGAACAAATGTCTACTATCAATGTATTTCGTTATAGAGTCATAAATAATTATTTTTTTCGTTTCATTGATGTTGTAACCGAGTTCAACTGTGTTTCATTACTAACTGTATGTATTTATTTTAAAAAACAAGTGGTTTAAAAAAAATATTTTAGAAATAATCTGAAGACATTTTTTAAAAATAAAATATTTTAATTCATTAAGCGACAATTTTCCAGTTTTAAAAGCTTTTTACTCCTGACCCTCCACATCTAAGTGGGAGGCTGCCCTTAGCCCCCTCCGTGGATGCGCCTATACCCTTTTATTTTTATTTTATTTTTTAAATTAAATGAATAAATATTCATGAAAAATAATGAATACAGTGGATTTTTATTTCTTTAAAATAACTTTCAACCAGTGATTAATATGAAAAAAATATTTTTTTATTTGGTTTGGTTAACATAATTATTAATAAGAAATTTAATAAATATTTTTATTTGTATAAATGTTTACTATTTGCCTGTATCTACTTTCACTGTATACGTGAAGTAGTAGTTCACTGTATACGTATTTACTTTTAAAAATAAGCAAAATTCATTTTTCAATTTTATGAAAAAGAAAGAAAAGCCTCTCTTATTTTCCCCTTATGATGATGTGTTCTTGTAATTTAAGATTTAAATGTTTAAAATACGTAACAAATCTTACAATTAAAACTATTGTTAGCCAACATGTTGTCAAAATGCTGAAATGTAGAGCTATGCTTCTCATTTGTTAGCTTCACTTATTATAATAAATGTCTAACCCCCTAATTAGATGACTCGATTTTAACATTAAATGTGGTGTTTTACTTAAAAAAAAAAAAAAAAACATATTCTCAGCACATTTTCTATTATGACTTAATGAAGATATTTTACATTACAGATCTTTTTTTAAAAATTGCCCTTTTCTACTTATTTTACTACCTGTTTCAATAAAAAACAGTTTATATATTTTTAAAATTAACAATATGAATTAATTAATTTAAAAAATCATTTTTATTTTAGAATTTTTCGCACTTTAAAATAAATAAAAATAGCTTTAAATTTTTATCTAAAACTGTTAATCATTACCTATCTAATAAATTCTGGAATAAAATGAACTCTCAACTATGAATTAAATAAAGAATTACACAATCAACTTACATTTACGATTTTTTATTTAGAATATTTTTTAATTAGGAAAGCATTCCCATCGTAAAAATAAGTATTTCCAAAATAATTATCTTAGTTACATATTTTTTAGTTCCTAAATAATTTTTAATTTGTTTCTACAAAACCGAAAAATAAAATGATAAGAAAAAAAATAAAAAAAAAATAAAGTAAACAGAAAAAAGTTCTCTTGGTCAATCTCTTATTTTTATTTTTCACCGATTTAAAGTATTTTCTGAATCAAAAAACGAGAGTTCTTTTTTACGTAAATATTATGTCAAATGAAAATGTTTGCGTTTGAGAGTATTTTTCTAACACTGTAGATGTAGTACAGCGTCGCTTTGTCGTGGGACTCATTGGAGTAAAATTAAAATCATAATTTTTGAAATCTCTAAACAAATTATGGGTAAGTAAACTTATTTCTCCATTACAGTAATATTATATGATCGGCCACTAGTAGGTATTATTTGTGCTTCGGTGCTTCATAGTTATGTTTTTGTTAATTTTGAAGAAAAATATCTAAAATTTAAAGCCACTAACCTTTCCCGCCATTTTGTATGAGTTATTGCTTGGTGGCTGTTGAGCTGCTGCGCACATTAGCATGAAAAACTAATCAGTTTCTATGTAATGCTGTATTATTAATAAAAATCATGTTTGTCATAGTATATACTGCATGTTTACTGTCATACACTTCTATAGCTTCTCAATATTCGCTATATTTCATAATAATTTCGCGGTAACCCTCAACGGTTCCCGCGTTTTGCTGCATCGCATTTTATGGATTCTGAACAAAAGCTACATGGGGATGTAATGGGTGGGGGGGAATTAGTCCCCGATCTCATCGATTGAAAAATTTTAATTTTTTACAATTTTTCGTGTACTTTACCTATTATATCTCCAAGAAAAGCCGTGCAAATAATTTTTTTGTGCTTAATTACTCACCTTTAAGCTTATGTTTGTTTATAAATTTATTATCATTAAGCCTTTTTCTTTTTTACTTTTTTTTTTAACTGCTCAGAAGATACGCATTTTGATCGGTATCGATTATTTAAACTAAGCTTTCAAAACGACAAATACAATGGCAGTTTAACATTCTTTTCGCAAATTCTGTTACTGTTAATTTGGTATTGGCGGGCAATTGTTCCGATTGTAAACAAATTGTTTATTTTGTCCTTTGCTGTTGATTAGGGAGCTATGTTTTCTAATAAAGGTTTGTAATTTTTTTTCCAGCAATTTATTATTAATGGAGTACATTGATTAACGTGTGTTGACCTTTCTTTAACATTTGTTTTATTACGCTACGTTTATCGCTTTTTACGATTTGACGCAAATGACAAATTAAATGTCGATTCGCACTTATTAGATGTTATTTTTAAAAATTACTTCTTGTTAATAATCTTATGAGGTAGATTCCAAAAAATAATTAATTATTAGCATTATCTATATTATTTATCATTGTAAATGATAATACATAAAATATAGCTGATCATTGATACAAATCAGCAGCCTTTTTATTACTTTTATTAATATATTTCTTATATTAAAAGTTAAATTTTCTTTATTAATTAGCACCATTTTTCGATTGTGGCGTGTATCCATTTTTGCTGATTGCTATTTTCAACAAATTCGACCTAATAAAGAAAAAAAAAATCTCATTGCAAAAATTTCAAGTACTTTAAGGATTTTAAATAATATGAATGAGAATTGTGAACTGCATATATATAAAAATATTTATAATTTTTTGTTCATGTACGTATTGTTTTAATTAATTAACCCCTAAATGAAAATTATTTTCTAATTATCCATTTAAAATAATTTTTTTTAATTTGTAGTTTGTTATTAAAAAATAATCAATGATATATTTAAACTTTTACTTAAATATATCACTGAAAGCATTTTAAAAGAAAAAATTGTATAAATCATAAATTTAGATGCTCTTTCTAGAATTTGTTTAAATGAAAGTTACTTTAATAAAATTAAGAGAAGCTAATCCAAATTGCTGTAATTATTTGTTATTTGTTTAATAACTGATAAAATAAGGTTGTATAAATTTAAAATGATAGAAATCTTCTACTTTTTTTTTGCCATGTCTTAATTTACTAGTGTTTGCAAATGCTTAAGTTAAATTTTTGTGATCTGCTTTTAAAATAGATAGGTATAAGTTAAGTCAAACTCAATTTTATAAAACGGGGTTTTTTTTTCTAAATTTCTGTGACAGTGTTTATTCCTATTTACAAATTTTAAAGATGTGCGCATATGGATTGTTTGAAAACTACTAGTTTCAAATTCAAAAGGCTAATTTTAATAAGTGTTTAAGTATAATTATCAATGGAAATTCTGTGAGACGAATGCACTGAGATAAAACTGCTTAAATTGTGCATATACGCAAAACATAATTTGTAAACTTTTGCTAAGAAGATTGAATAACCCTTGCGAATGCCAGTCACCACTCACTGAATGGAGATGATGTTCTAGTGATTTAAATTATTGCTTCATCCTTTATGAATACTGCTTGTACATTATTATTCTAAGTGGCTGATAAAAGATAATCCTTATAGCCACTATGCCGGGTAGAATTTGTTTCACTTTGGAGAGGGTTAAGATTGAATATTTAAAGCTTAGGTTTGTTAGATATAATATTCCTGAAATTCATTTTTATAGACTTACATTCATAGTTATCTGCCCAACCCCTGAAAAGAAAAACCCAAACACTTTATTTTTAACATTGTTTGATCGCAAAATTATAACTATGGTAAAGAGAAATACATAGTCCAACCAAATAATAAAGTAATGAAACTACTTTTTCAGCCAGTGTATTTAGCTTTTATTAAAAAGTACTAACAAACATAATGAAGTTTCCAAATCAGAAAAGCACATTCAATTTCATATTCTTTTAAATCTTGCTTATTATTTAAGTTATATTCACTCTTACTAATTTATGAACCTCTTTCAACACAGCCTGTTATGCAGCCTTGACCACATCAATTCAACAGTTGAAAACACTAATAAGTGTGATCGTATGTTAAACGATGAATGAGCTGTACAACTAGTGAACGCATTGAAAAAATGGAAGTGTTAATTATGCTTAAGTTATTCGTAAACACTGATTTAGATACATTTATTTATCTATGATTTAAAAAGTTAAAAATAGTGTGTATACTATTTTAAAGATTTTGCCTATTAACCAACCAAGACTCAGCATTGTATTCCAGGGTCCCATTTTTGTGAAAGTTGCTTATTTTTGTAAATTTCAGTACTTAATTTTGTGAATTTCGATCCTTATTTTTGTGAATTTTCATTCCAGTTTTTAATAAAAGTCACCTATTTTGTTAAAATAATTGATAAAATGTAGGTTAAACTATTAATGTAGGTCCATTTGAATTGATTGTATTTTTGTGAAGGGCCATTTTAATCTATTGTAATTTTGTGAAGGGGCTGCAAAGCAGACCCAATTTTCATCTGCATCGACCCCTGTTTTCTTTATCAAAAAGTAGCATTTTCTTTCATGATTAGAATTAATTTAATTTGCAAGATAATGAATTGACAAAATGTCTTCACCATCCTTTATCCTTTTCAAAATAAATGCATTCTTTATTAAATCTATCAATCTTATTATTTTTTTACAAGAACATAAGTCAATTATATTTTATAGGTATAGGTAAATAGGTATAAAAATTGTGTGAAAAGTGAAGACATACCATAAAGGGCACTCCACTTTAATTGTTCAACAAAATATGTGGTTTTTATTTCTTGTTTCATTTAAGGATGAAATGTTCTGCAAAGACTGCAACTGTTCTGTGTCATATGTTGCACACTTAAGCACTTTCTGTTTCCGGGACATAGCATACCTTAAAAAAAAAAAAAAAAAAAAAAAAAAAAAACATCCCTTTTTTTTTTTAGTTTAACCCTTCCTTCTAGTTCTAAAAAAAAATATATGGTCTGGGAAAATATTTTTTAAAAACCCTGCTTTCACTACATTATACAGTTGAACCTGTTTATTTCAAAATTTCTGAAGTTCCCTACACTTAATTCAATAACTAATTAAATCCTAATCCCAATTATACCTTTTAATTTAATTCAAAACCTAGCCCTGCCCTAAATTCAAAGTATTTTTCATGTCCTCCATGAAAGCAACATATAAATGAGAAATGTATAAACGGTGCTTTACTGTATATTAATCATCATCTGGAAACTCCAAACTTCCTTTAAAAAAAACTGATTATTTCAACTGTTTTTTCTTTTCTTTTCTTTTCTTTTTTTTTTAAATTTATCTACTAATTTTCCACTTGGAAGTTTTCTGAGTATCTAATGCTACTCCATATAACAGTATTCAGCTAATTCTGTTTCTAATTAGGTAAATAAATGATATAGTGCTTTTATATGAAAATTGTGCTTTTTACCCTTTAATTGCATTGGAATATATCTATTATACCTTTTAATTTTAGCATGATCACTATCATTTACAAAAATACACAAGCATTGGTCTTGTTTTTTGTTTTAGTTTCACAATTAATGTGTTTTTATTTTTGCAAAATAGTAAAGTGTGGAAAATAATGTTTGAATGCTATAGCTTCTTGATGGATGTTGATTGGGAAATCCATCAGTTGTTCATAACAGGGGTTGATCCAATAGTCTTTTCCAGGGTCCCACTTTTGTGAAAATTGCATATTTTTGAATTTCAACTCTTATTTTTATGATTTTTCATACCAATTTTTAATATAAGTCACCCCCACTTTTTTGTTGTTGTTAAAACAATTGATAAAACATTAAAATGTAGCGTAAAATACTAATGAAAGCCCATTTTAATCGATTGTAATTTTGTAAAGTGGCTGTTTTAATTGTAATTTTGTGAAAGGGCCACAAAGCGAGCCCAATTTGCATAAGCGTCGACCCCTGTAAAGTGAATATCAAAAATATATGTTTTATTACAAGTATCTGCAAAAACTGGAAAATATGATTGAAATAATTGCTCTTTAAAGAGTTAAGGGGCATAAAAAGCTTAGAAAACTTTTAGCCATCTTTCATTTTCCTCCTACTAGAATAAAAAAAATTTAAGATATTGCACATTTATAATTATTAAACTTAAAGCTTATTATAATTACTATAATTTGAATAGACATAATAATAATTATATTAGCGGAGATTATTTTTCTAATTTTTACTTAAAGCAAAAGGAAAATAACTAGGGATGCACCGAATATTCGGTTGGTATTTGATATACTGCCTATTCGGCAAACAAAACGAATATTCGGTTCGGCCAAATACTTTAATATTCGGCAACCGAATAGTAAACAAATTTTAATATTCAACAATTGGTAAACACTTTTTTTTATACCATGAATGAAAGTTATAGTATAGTACCATAGCACAAAATTAATTCAAATTATACTTAGGAATATCACATACAAAGTAATTTTAATGAAAGTTACAGTATAGTACCATAGTACAAAATTAATTCAAATTATGCTTAGGAATATCACATACAAAGTAATTTTGATGTAAGAGAAAACACTCAGATATTAAATTTAAATATTGTTGTTTTGCAATTTTCTTAAATTTTATGACACATTACATTAACCTTACTATTACTAACTCATTTAAATATGAAACAGTAACCAGAAAACAAAAAAAAACACCTCATTAAGTGTTCATGAATATGGATAGTCAATTAACTGCTAATTTTTTAAATGAAATATGCAGTTTTAAAAGAATGATCATAATTTCACTAATATTTAAAAAGGTAGTTAATAATACAGGGTGTGTCACAATTCCCTTCCCGGTCTGGAAGGCTTATAAAAATATATATATATATATTATCAATACAACAACAAAGTTGACTTTACTGGACAAAGAAATGTTACAAGTTTTGTTTTATAAATGTTCAATATGTGAACCTTTTGTGATGCAGCAGATATCAAGTCTGAAGTCAAATTCTTCCCTCCCCACACTCGCTTAAACATGTCGCGATCAACAGTAGTGAATGCGGTTGTGATTCTTTGGCATAAAATCTTTCATAAACTTTCATGAATGTATCATGAGACATAAGGGGGCACTAACACACAATCTTTTATGTAACCCCATTAAAAAAAAATCTCATGGAGTTAGCTCCAGAGAGCAAGGTGACCACGGAAGAAGTCTATTGTCGCTGTCGGCATCAGAACCTCGACCAATCCAACAACGAGGAAGCTCGTTATTTGTGAAACAAGACTTGTAATGTTTCTTTCTCCAGTAAAGTCAACTTTGTTGCTGTATTGGTAATATATTATTTTTTATAAGCTTTCCAAACCTGGGAGGGCATTGTGACACACCCTGTATATTATAAATGAAACACTTGGATATTAAACTTTGCAGTACTTTAATTTCTGAAGAGTTTCAAACTATATGAAATATTAAATATTGTTTTGTTTAAAAACAAGCTAATTAAATGAATTGGTGCACAACCAAAGTTTAATAACAGTTTAATAAATTTTAACCAATTATTCGGTATTCGGCAAAATATGGTATTCGGTGTATCCCTAAAAATAACAATTAGAAGCAAGGACACTTTTATCCAACTTAAAATTTTTCCTTGTAGCCTCTTTACAATCTATAACAAAATACACTCAGTAGAACCTCCATCTATCTGTTCAAGGGGTACCTAGAAAAAAAGAATGTATGCGGGAGGAAAAAGACAAATGCAGGTTTAAATCAAAATACGAATAAAACAATGGTACGTGCACGAATGCACATAAATGCAGTATATCAAAAATACTAATTTGTTATTAAACTTTAAAAAAAGAGATTTAACTTAAAAAAAATTAATTTATATTTAATTTTAAAAAATGGTAGTTTTACACTGGGTTTTTCCTTTTTTTTTTTTTTTTTTTTTTTTTTCTTTTACTATTAAGCAAAAATTTTCAAGATTTACAAAATTTCCTTGTCCTTTCAAGTTCATACAATTTTAAATACCGTTATTGTGTCTGAAAACTTGGCACTAGTGTAGGCTCAATCTCATCAGCATAAGTGTTATTCTCTGCTTCTTTGCCATTATTTTCTTTTCTTTTCTTTTCTTTTTTACATCACCACACATTTCTTACATTCTTAGGATATTCAAAGCAAAAATGAATAACTATAAAGAAAATTATTAAATAGTATTCTGCATCTGCAGTAAGTTGGCCTGCAAAGGGTTTACTGACTTATATTCTAACTATAAAATATAACTATGACTTAAAAAACATAAAGGTTTAAAAAAAAATTGAAAGTTCATAAATTTAAAAAGTAATAGAAGAGAGCCAATCAAAAACAACATATTTTTCTATGTGAACAATAATATGCTTTTATCTATGGTCATAAAACAAATTAGAAGCCCTTTATAAACGTCAGCAGAAAAAGATAGTACTGCATTAAAGTTGAAGTTATTTTTATATTTTAATTAATTAATAAATTATTATTTTGTAAAGAAAGTTTTCTTTTAGACTAAAATTACTCTGTTTTGAAATAAAACCATAAAATCCAAAAAGTGTTATACTATAAAAAAATCTTAATAAAACCCAAAAATACCCAATAAAACTCACCCGGGTTGGTTTAAAAAAAAAAACGGGTTTTTTAAAACCCTGCTCACATTAGGATGGAACCTCCCATCTGTCTGTGTGTGTGTTGGGGATTTCAGAACTGATGAAGTTCGACCTGTGTATCATCTGAAACGTATGTGCTGATTTATTTCTGTATGTGCATTTTAACAAATTTGTCAATTTTTATTTCACTCTAACAGTAGTATTTGCGAAACATTCTAGCGGCTGATTACTACGTATAACCGGAGGATTTAACAAAAAGTGTTATTCACCACTCAAAATTGACTGGTTATAGCTCGTTTTTACAGATGAATCTAACCTGCCAAATTTGGGAGATTATCAGCCCATGACCGGCTGGTTACATTCAACACATGCGCTGTGAAGCTTAATCTGTTAACAAACATGGCAGACTACAGTGTTGTGACAGGGTTTTAAAAAACCCAACCCAAGTGGGTTTTTTGGGGTTTTATTAAGATTTTTTTATAGTATAACACATTTTGGATTAAAATTTTATAATTTTATTTCAAAACAGAATAATTTTAGTCTAAAAGAAAACTTTCATTACAAAATAATAATTAATCTTATAAATAAAAATGAAATTCTGTTTGTTTGTTTGTTTATTTGTTTGTTTGTTTGTTTGTTTGTGGATTTGATTCGTATACAAATCCACAAAAATGGACCTATCGGCCTGAAATTTAGTACAGATATGTAAAATAATATAGAATAACTCATAGTCCACTTTAAAACTTTGAAAGTCCACCCGTTCCCGGAATTTAAGAGATTTTTTATGCTCTTCACGCAAAAATCTTTCCGTAATTGTAACCCCTGTAGTGAAAAAAGTGTAAAATAAGGATCGTGGTTGCCATGTGTGGCGATTTTGCCGAATAAAATGTCGTTCGTATACAAATCCACAAAAATGAACCTATCGGCCTGAAATTTAGCACAGATATGTAAAATAATATAGAATAAATCGTAGTCCACTTTAAAACTTTGAAAGTCCACCCGTTCCCGGAATTTAAGAGATTTTTTATGCTATTCACGCAAAAAGCTTTCCGTAATTGTAACCCCTAAAGTGAAAAAAGTATGAAATAAGGATCGTGGTTGCCATGTGTGGCGATTTTGCCGAATAAAATGTTTTAAATTCTCAAAGTAAAAATAAAAGAATTATAATGATTTTTTTTTGTTAGTTTATATTCGTAAGGTTATTTTTTTTAAATTATAATATCGTGTGCATGGGAAATCAGAGCAGGAATGTAATGCTTTACACGCAAAACAATAAGAATTGAAGATTTCCGAGGCTAATAGGTAAATTATTTTAGTTTGGCGAAAAAATAAAATGGCTCAAATGCCGATTTTGTGAAAGTGAGTTCTAGCGGTTTGCACAGTTTCGGCTTGGCGCAATTTATTGAGAGCTTAAGGAAATAGATTTTTGAAAACAAGTGCAAAGGTTTTATTAGAATACAGCGTTAAATTTTAATGATCCGTGAAGAAATAATGCAGTTATTAAGGGATTTCAATTGATCTATCTCCAGAATTCTCGCCAAATGAGTACATTGATTTAAGTTGGGGGAATTCCGCCAAATTTCAGAAAATTGAAATCTTCTCATTTAGTACATCGGAGTAACGATGAATAAAACACATTATAGTTGATAATTTTAAAAAATTCGGCTGTATTAAGGGATTCAACTTTTCAAATAAAGGCTTGCTTTACTTTTTCGCGGTCGAACCATTTCCCATATATTATTGCTGCTAAGTCAATGCTTCGAATGATTTCCTGAAAAAACGCTTGCAAAAGGGCGTATGTTGGCACTTTGGCGAGGCTTAGATTTGAAACTGGATTTTATTTGAGACTGGGATATATAATGACACTGGTTATAGATAAAAATGAATGTTGGTATGAGTGTATGAGGTTGAAAAACTCAGCACCGTTGAGCACCGATGCACCATGAAATTTGGTTCACCTAAGACTTTTATCATGGAGAAGCTTTTTATGCTATCCGTTTTCCTCTAACTTGCCACCAGGTGGCGCAGCAGAACGTCGAATTCTATTCCGTTTAGCCGTTTGCTTTGCGAATATCGTCGAACCGATTTCGATGAAATTTGGTACACGTGGATATTAGAACACGGAGAATATTTTTCAGTATCCATTTTGCTCTAACTTGCCGCTAAATGGCGCTGCAACACATCAACTTCTATACCATTCGACCAATCGGCATAAAATTTCTTATACTTACACATTTCAGCACGAAGAATATATTCTAACTGTGTTCCTTTTGATGTTACTCACCACTAGATGGCACTGCAATGCATTATTATTTTAACTCGCCACTAGATGACGCTGTAGCAGGCCAAATTCTTGACCATTCAAACGGTCGCTATGAAAATCAGTATACATAGCTATTTGAACAATGAGAATATTTTGGCGTTATCCATTTTGCTATAACTCGCCACTTGACGGCGCTGTAGCAAATCATTACTTTAATTAACTACTAGATGGCCCTGCAGTGTATCACTTCTTGACTGTGCAAATGATCGTTATGAAAATTGGTATGCATAGATAGTTGAACACGGTCGCTATGTAAATCAGTATACATAGCTATTTGAACAATGAGAATATTTTGGCGTTATCCATTTTGCTATAACTCGCCACTTGACGGCGCTGTAGCAAATCATTACTTTATTGAACCACTGGATGGCCCTGCAGTGTATCACTTCTTGACTGTACAAATGATCGCTATGAAAATAGGTATACATAGATATATAAACACGGGGAAGAGTTTGGCGCTATCCATTTTCCTATAACTTGCCACTAGATGTCGCGTCAACACATGAACTTCAGGACTGTCCAGCCGATAGTCATGAAAATTCGTATACATCGATATCTGAATGCGAAAAATATTTTCGCCGTATCCGTTTTGCTAAAACTCGCCACTAGATTGCGCTACGCCGCATGGCCTTCTGCACCGTACAAACGATTGCCTTGCAATTCGGTATGCATGATTATTGGACACAATATAACGCGATATCCACTTTGCTATATCTGTTTATTACAATGAATAGTAATCACCACAAATCGTAATATCAAAAAGTCCATTCATTCCCGTGCGAAGAACGGGTACTTCAGCTAGTTAAAATGTAAAAATAACAACTTTAATGCAGTACTATCTTTTTCTGCTGGCGTTTATAAAGAGCTCCTAATTTGTTTTATGACCATAGATAAAAGTATATTATTGTTCACTTTAAAAAAATGTTGTTTTTGTTTGGCTGTTTTCTATTACTTTTTAATTTTTTTATAAAATAGAAAATTACTGAAAAAATTATTGTTTGTAATTTGTTTTATGTCGCTTTTTAGAAAACTAACTTCATACTATGTTTTTCTTTTTTTTTACCAGTTGATAATTTCATTTTTTTAGAGAACGTTTAGATGAACTACCAGTTTAAGAATTTGCGCAAGAAATTATTTATTTATAAAAAAGTTTTAAAATATGAATTAAAATAGAATTACTCTCGAACCCCCTGAAAGAAAAAGAAGTTCAAAATAAAATTTCCTTAAGGCTGTCGGTCTAAAAAATCGAAACTACTTCACATCCCTTGAGTAGAAACCAAAATAAACTAATTTAGTAAAGGTTCACCCCCACCCACCCTTGAAAAAAAATACCAGTGTCGGAAGAAAGCAGTTGTAACTAAATACATATGTTTTCTCCAGCGTCAGAAGAATTTCGTTATGTCCACGAGATCGGTAATACGCATGCTGTAGGTGGAAAAGAGACTGGGCGTGCTGGCATAACCTGGGCGTATAAAGCTCCGTTTCCACTTGTGTCTTTGCTGTCCCTAATTCTTTACTGACGCAAATGTCGTAACGCTAAAGCAGAATTCCATTTCCACTAGCTTTGTTATCTCTTTTAGAATCATACGCTTCCTCCAATGGCTATTAGTAATTTCGCGCATGCGTGTTTAAACTTTTATCTGTTTCCCGTTTATCTTTTAAATATATCCCCTTATGTTATTTTTAAATACAGAAGAATTTCTTAAATTTGGACTACTAATTTACGGAATTTGAATTATCAAGACGAAATTAGACCTTAAAATAGCAATAAATCCGTATTCGAACAAAAATGTTTTAGATTTTATTAAAAATGTTTAAAAGAATAGCATCTTTCTAATGAGCAATTTCTCTGATTATAACGATTTTTTTTATAATGATTATAACAATTTTTTTAAAAATAATACTACAGGATTTTTATGATCTGGAATTTTGTGTTATGCAGAATTGGTTAAGTCCCGTCAATTTTGAATTTCAAAAATTCTACTGTATTTATTTAAGGTACTTTCTTCGTTAGCACATATTATACTTATTTTAGGATGATTTAAAAAAAAAAAAAAACCTTGGTGTCAATGATTCCCATAAATTAGAGGCTTTAAAATACTAAATTGAGCTGTTTTGATAGATTTAAAAGGCAGCCACATTTTTGATAAATTTACATCTTGCATGCTGTCTTTCACCAAGTAAGTAATTAATAGAATATTGATATCTGCTTTTTGTGTGTTTTATAAATTTAAGAAATACATTATGTTATTAATTTAATTTCAGTTTTTTCTAACATATACTAAAAGCATATAACTATTTCTGAAAAGGTTGTTTTGTATTGTGTTACGGTAAACCTACACGAGGAGTATTTCGTATTGCTTATGTAAGGGGGGGGGGGGGTCTTGCATGGTTGACTTTCTTAGTGCTTCTGAAGCATATTTACGTTACATCGTGAGAAAAACCGTCCAAAACTCCGAATTTTTAGATTATCAGCCATCCGGTAGACCAGAACCCTGGACCTTTATACTTCAGTTATCTACCATCTTCAGTATCTTATCAACTCGGCTCGGGTGGGCACAACATCTTGTTTTAGATGCAATCTCTGGCCTTTAAATGTCCAATACAAAATATAGTGCATGTATAAATTTAGATTAATTAATCAAATTTCTATCTGAAAAGTATTGAACAAAATTTTAAATCTGGTATTTAAAGGAATGCAAAATAAAAGAGAAAACCTAAGATTTGGAAAAAATATTGGTCTTAAAATTATAATTCAATAATTTCAATAAATTTTATATATAAATGAAGAGTAAAAGAATTATTATTAAAACTAGTAAGTATGTAAAACTACTATTTATTTTCCTTTGAATACTAAATAATAATTATTAATTATGTGAGCTTTCTGAAGAGGAAAAAAAATTCATTGAAATATTAATTACATATTGAATTTTCCAAATAGAGTTAATAATATTAGAAAAATAAAGACTAATTTAATTAGAAATAGCTATCAAAATACTAGAGAAACGAAGTACTTAAAGAACAAGTTAGAAAGGAGTTTTACCAAAAAATACTTAAATTAATTATTTTTTAATTCAAAGTCTTAACTATTTTTAATTATTAATTATAGCAAAATAAATTACAGAAAAAATAAGTAAAGTATATAATAATCCGTTATTATTTTTTAAAATGAAATAAAACAAAAACGACAGTAACACAAAGCTCATCTCGCAAAAGTGCGACGTCGGGGATAGAACTCAAGTCATCTGGCCAGAAAGCGGAAGCGAAACGTACTAGCTCTCTAGGACCAAACTGGTTTACAATATAAGCTAACTTGCACAAATCTTGTGACGGATCTACGTGACATCTGGGATAGCTGAGAGTGAAAAGCAAAAGGAAACAGAAATATTATTAAAAGAGTGACTAATTAAAAACATAAGGGATAACATATTCAAAAGGAAGAATGAACAGAATTATTATGTGTGTATGAAATCATGGATTGAGATTGAGCGCCGAGTCGTTTCCCTTTAAATTTTTTAGGTCAATTCTTTGCATAAATTTTGTCCAGAGCATATTTATAACAATTTGGAATACTGTGATGAAAATTGATGATTAATTGATCCCCTCCAAAAAAAAATAAGAGCCTACTTATCCTTAAAAAATATAACTTTTGCGTCCGGCAACAGCAATGTATTAATACTCCTTACTTTGTTTACCGCCTCTGAAACAAGATCATTTTTCGTATTTTCTTACGTGTGTATAAGTGCCGCAAAGTTTTACGGTTGGTTGTTTGGGGCTGGCTATGTCACTCGTAGAACTGTCATTTTACATGATAAGAATGTATAAAACTTAATTTTTGTATTGTGTAAAATATTGTCGATTCCTTTTCCTAATTTGACGAAAACTTGGAATCTCAAAGCAATTAGTATATTCTTAATTCTGTACTGATTTTTAAAAATTGACATAAAATTGTATGTTATCCAGAATTGTCAGTCATAATGATATTGCACAGACCTGTAGTCACGTGTGCGCCTACAAGGTACATACCCACCCCACTTCACAATTCCGTACGCAACTTGCCTCTAATAGATGCAAGATAAATTCAAAAAATTAAAATAGTTGCAGTTTACTTTCCTTTCGTTGCCTTGAAACTACAATTAATGGGTTGCATTTTTTTGTCAATGAATTATTGTTATAGTCGATGAGCTAAACAATAGTTTTCCTTTCCTTTTTTTTTTTTTTTTTTTTTTTAGTCTAAAGCTCTTTCAAAGCCATAAATTTTATTCAAAAATAGTGCCTACCCAGGTTATTTTCAGCCCCACCCACTATTTCAATCTTTGATAGAGACCTGATATTGCAAATCAGTTTGATTGCATGATAAGACGTCAATCAAAAAATATATCCATCTGTCTTATGTATCACTTTATCAAGAATGTTCAAGCATAATTTTTCATCCTGTGCCATGCATATTATAGATAGAACTTTAGTAGTATATAGTCGGATATCCAGCAGAGAAGCCAGATATCCGGTAGTTATGATTCGGATATCCGATGGTATTTCAGATATTGAAAAATCTACCGGATATCCGTTACATCCCTAGTTAACCCATTAACCGTCGAAACTAGAAGGAATTATTTTTTTTTTACACAAATAATTCTGTATACTAAATTAAGCATGTATAACATAAATCTACAGTTAAAATAAAAAAAAAAGCTCTTACCTGTGGAAAAAACGAGTGTTGCGTTCGCACAACGTCAGCGAAATAAGGATACGAAACGAACATGATTGTACTAGAGAGCAGTTTTATTTGATTAGAGTGCTTGACCACTCTTAAAGTTTTAGGAATCTACATATCAAGTAATTTATTATCAAAATTGGCAAAATAGTTGTTTTACAAACTAGGGGCCAAGGCCCCCAGACTCGCTACGCTCGCTTTTCATATGAGGCATTCGACCCCTAATCGGGCTTATTCGTAAAAAAGACATAATTTCAACAGAGAAAACCCGAAGATTGGATCAGATAGAATGTTACTGAGCTAAGCTACACATTGCTTAGTTCTTGCAACTTCATTGGTACATAAAAATGTAAACTTCACACTACAGTAGACCCCCTACCCCTCATAACACGGAAGATATTTTGTTATGGGAATCCGTGTTGTACGGGTCCTGAGCTATACTCCACCTGGAGTGCGGACTCCGCTTATAATCGCTGGAAAAATTATTTGTACTCCTCAGAAACACAATGATATTTAATGTTGCCATTCAAAGGTTATACTAATTAGGAGCTAAAGCGTAATAAAATAAGAACATATGTTTCAGCTGTATTTTTAA
Source organism: Cheiracanthium punctorium (assembly GCA_038373885.1). Lineage (NCBI taxonomy): Eukaryota > Metazoa > Arthropoda > Arachnida > Araneae > Cheiracanthiidae > Cheiracanthium > Cheiracanthium punctorium. Next base: position 305,006 of record JAWZYV010017846.1, on the reverse strand, counting down.
TAATGTAAAACCTATTGGACACCTTGCGAATTTGCCACCCATGGCGATTTTTCATTATTTGGCGACTTGCTTACATGTAAAGTTAATAAAAGCTACGGAACAGATAGAATAGCCTGTCACCAATGGCGACTTTTCATTATTTGGCGATTTACACATACTCACAACCTATATTTACTGTTCATTTAAGGTTACCGGAAAACCGTTATCCATACTTTCATTTACATAATCGTTTGCAGATTGGCGTACTTAACACCACGAATTATACCATCTCATCGTGCTAGCAAATATCCAAAGTGTACTATAACTGCTATAATGGCATAGTTAACGCCAAATATTTCTACTGGTAGCAAATAATCCAGCTAGACGAGAACCGGCTTTAAAATAATCTGCATTTTAATTATTTTTCATTTTCAAGATATTAGTTATTCTGTTTTGGAAAAACGAATAATCGCTAATTCTAAACTCCTGTTGTCTAAGCGAACTTACTATTTGAAAATTATCAACTTTGTGTAATACATTTTGAGTTACTTATTTCATATAGTTTTTATTTTGGCGTAAAATGGGCGTAATTCCAACTCATGTTTGTAAATTTCACGCGATTCTAGATACTTGGAAATGCTTTGTTGCAAAGGAATGAATGATTTTATGCCAAATCTGGCAACCATTCTGTTTATTTTTTCAGTTTTTTATTAATATCTTCTAAAATAATTCGATTTTCGAAATTTAACTTAGCTCATCAGGTTCCTCGGAATTTTTCGAATCTGTGGGCACCTTAGTTGAAACTTAAATCCCCACGGTTTAGGAGGAAATAGGCCAACAAGCTTTGACAGCGGCCTTTACTTTTTTTTTAGAATAGAGAGATACCCAAATTAGATTTCATCCCAGTGGCAGAAAGTTTTGTAGCTGTCTGCAACAAACTTTCAGAGTTTCATAATCAGTCTGCAAAATTTTGCGTGTGATTTTAGTGGATAATTCATACATAAAACAATTTTTAACCACTGCTGTTAAATAGGGTTGACTCTAGAGAAAAAAAAAAAAAAAAAGACCGCCTGGAAAAGATTAAAAAGACAGCCTGTTTTCAAAAAGGGCACTTGAGTTCCATGAGAAAGTATAGATAGATAGCATATTACAGAAAACTGGTTCGAAATAATCTGAAAAGGACTAGGGCTTATCCACAAAACTTGTAGTAATGTGTGTTTTGACTTACAGTGCATAGTTAGTTCCTTTTTTTTTTTTTTTTTCCTTTTTCAGAGTCATATACAGATTTTTGTATTGCATCCAACTGTTGGATGTACAGCACCATTTAAAATCAAATTACTGAAATGTATTTGTTCTTCCTCTTACACACACTCTTCTAATTTGATGCTTGCTCATTCATGAAATGTGAATATAGGTTTTTAAAAAAGCACTATTCTTTTATTCTTAAAATATATCAATAAAAGTTATTATTATAAATAAGATATGTAAGAAATAATGATAAAAATATTTTAAATAATTGTAATTTTTTTGTGGCATCATTTCAGCATTTTTTTAAACTATAGTACAAATGATGAACTGGATGCCTTTCAATGTTCAACTAATAGTACATTTTGAAAAAATAAATCTCTTTAAACTGCACATTTAAGTAAAATTATTAAAAAAGTTTAAAAAACTGATTTAAAAATAAATCTACTACTTAAAAAATAACAAATTTTGTCCAATTAAAAAAAATAATAATAAAAGATTTTCAAATATATATACAGTCGACTCTCTGAAATCCGCACATCTATAATCCGCGATAATTTTTAGATGTAAACAGTGAAATTTGCAGTTAACAGTTAAGTAACACTAGGAAATTACGGGTGAGTTGAGTTGTAGAATTAAAAAAAATTTTATGCTATTTTTCATATTTTTTGCATATATCTAATTAAAATTGTTCTTTTAACCCATCTAACAAAGTCTGAGCAGTAAAATGAAAGCATGATTAGCTGACAGAAAAGATTCCGAGAGAGAATCTCGCACACTCAGTTAACAAAACGAGTATTATTTTGATTTTCATTTTTTATTGAAAGAAAGAGAAATTTTCAAAAAATTTCTCTTGAAGAAGGCTTATCTTTAGGCTATAAATATTTTGAATTCATCCAAAATTATTCATTGGCATCACCACAAGAAATAATGACAATAAACTGACTCCAGGAAAAAATATTTAAACACAAATCAAAAGCCCTAAAACAAACAACAATTGATTCCATGTTTGCAAAATTAAAAAAATAGTAATATAAAATTAAAGTATGAAAGTTTAAGCCTTCAAGAAAAATTTCAGTCTGCAAAAGTTTTGTAAAATAAAATTAATTTTTTTTCATATATTTTAATAAATTCTTTCATAATTAAACTAAGTGTGACAGTATAATTAATTTCAGCCAATAAAAATGTTCTGTTGCTTCATAACTATAGTAAGAAAAAATGTAAACAAAACAATGATCTGTAATCCGCAAAATTCTATAATCCGCAAACCCCTTGGTCCCAAGGTGTGCGGATTTCAGAGAGTCTACTGTATTACACAAGGCTGTGCATGGATTTTCAGATACATCTAATATTGCATCTAATATAGTTTTTCTACTAATATACGATACAGTGTAAAACAATAAAATGTAACATATCTTCATATGATTTCTGTAAAATACAAAAGAAAAAAAAAAAAAAACTGAAGGCTAATTCCATGCACAGATTTATCCGATAAGAACTGTAATAAAGAACATGTACAAAAATAAAAATAAATCTTTATCTCAAATACTAAAAAAAAAAAAAAAAAAAAAAAAAAAAAAAGCCTTAGCATATTTAAAACATGTAATTAAAGAAAATATGAACATGGAGAAAAAGCCATCTAAAGAGTTTGTTTGCCAATGAAATTGCGCTGAGTGTATGAAAAAAAGTTGCAGTATCTCGTGATATTACTGGCATATGATTAAAAATAAGGTGTCAAAATTTTTATAATTTAGCAAGCAGAAAGAAAATTGATTCTTTGACCTTTGGTGTAAACTGTTCCCTTAAAAGCAATAAATCTTTCTTAAACTTCAATTTCATAATGTAAACAAAAAAGTATATTAAAATCATGGATTACAAATTTTATTTTAAGCAGCTAGTTTCGTAACTGACTGATTAAAATAAATAACATTCTGTTATAGAAAGTATTTAAACAATTCCATAAGGAAAAAAACTTCCGGAATTATTTATAAAAGAATTGTTTTTTTTTAGTTTTTCAGAGCAAAATAAGCTTAAATTGATAATAGTTTATTCTAAGAATAACCTAACTGTTAGACTATGACAATTATTTGTTTTCTGAAGACTTACTTTTCCAGAATTACTTTACCTTTGCTTTAATTTTTTTTTTTTCTTAATTCAGTAAAATGTTGAAATTTTTCAAAATTTCAGAAGATGTATATGATTTGTAAATTTAGAATACTAAATCTTATCAATAGTCTGAATTACCTAATTCTGAAATTACTCCACTTTTTTTATAAGCAAAAGACTGGCGTAATAAGAGGGGAGGAGGGGGGGTGGCGGTCCGCGAAGGCGGCAAGATAAAAAAAAAAAAACGGAAATCCAGCGACCGGGGAACCCTGACACTTAAGGCGAGCGCAGACTCGCGTGCGATTGCTGTACGCTGCAGGATATGAGGGGAGTTTTAAAGGTCAATTTGCACGTGCACGCTTTGTAAAAGGGGGAAACAGTGCAGGGTCGAAAAATTTATGGGCTTTTAATGACCAGTCGGGATTCGCCAACAAAGGATAACCCGTGAAAACACGCCAAACATACAATGGGGACACTTTTCTCCTTCTTGAAGATACGGAAAAATACATTGAGTACCCATTCTAACGTATGGAAAGCACTGAAGTCTGCTCTGGCCTTTAGTAGAATGTTGCAGAAAACGAAAGGACTACACCTATGCTTAATTTTGGCAAAACGTAATACATTTCAAGTGCTGTATTCGCAAAATGTCTCAAATCGCTCAATTTTCAGATCAATTTCTGGAAGTCCCACTTAATTTCAGAATGCAAAACGTAGTTTTGCTAAGACACTTTTTATATCATTCGTAGTTATTTTATGGTTAGTAAATATCTGTAATAATTATGAATAATGCGTAAGTAATAAGAAAACCAGTTAAATAGAGTAAATCGTTCAGGGGAAAAAAAAACGAAAAAGCTTGAAAGTATGCAAAACAATTAAAACAGAGAATAGGAATAACTAAACAACTGGCGATGAACTCTTGAATAATAATTGTTAATAATTCATAACTGCTAATAAATGTAACTACCGATATTTGAGGAAATTAAATTCTTAGATGACTTAAAACAATTTTGTATTTTTCAACTGTATATTTTCTTCTCTCAATTCCTAAGCGAAATACGCACGTAGTTCTGTTGATCGAGTTCTCACTTGAGTCAGCAAAAAACAAAACATTACAGTAGGGGCACTTTCAGGGTAATCAGCTCGTGCAAATGAAAACATAAGATGAAAAATGCAATCATAATAATATTTCGATCTGAAAAAAATAGAACATTTGTAAAAGACATTTTAATGAGTAATATCTGTGAGAAAGGTCCGATTTAGAAGGTAATTTTGTAGAAGGGCCGTTTTCAATCAGCCATTCATATTTTTATGATGTGTTATTATATTTAATCGTATTTATCTGAAGGGGCCGTTTTATATAAATGCATTTTTGCAATGGGCCGCAAAACAAATCCAAAATGGTGCGGGGGAAATAAAAAATGATGATCGTTGGCAAATAATAAAAATGGGAAACCAGGAGGATTCAGAGGTGTGTAAAAGCTAGATTCGGCCATTCCTTTTCACGTTAGTGACGTCATCGCAGAGCGGAGACAGCGTAACAAGCCGCGGCAAAATGTTCCCGAAAGTTGCAACGGCAGACAATTAAAAACTTTTTTTTTTAATATGCCGACAAAAACTGTCCGCAAGCAGATTTCTGTGTCCGCGACATTGTCGCCGTGTCGCGGTGTTTCTGCTTCGGGGGATTTCATGCTGTTCTGGAAACTCGCGGAATCTTTTCGCAATCGAAAGATTTCGTTTTGTGTACACAGCTATTCTCATGTCCATGCAAACAATTTATTTGTGAAAAAAAAAAAAATGATAATAAACTGTGTAATCTGGAAAATCTCTTTTAAACGAATTTGAATCCCAATTGTATGACGTCATATTCACTTGAAAAGGGTAATTTTGTCACGCAAATGATTTACTTTTTTGACTCTCGATAGCGAAAAATCGCTTAAAAAGGAGGGAACGGGTAGATTTTCAGATTTTTAAAGAAGCGCAGATTGTTTTCTATATTTTTATACATGATCACGAAAATTTTCAAGCGGATCGTGCAAACGGTGAAGAAGTTATTAGGCTTTTTGTGTTAACTTTGTGAATTTCACGCGATTCTAGATAACTTGGAAACGCTTTGTTGCAAAGGAATGAATGATTTTATGCCAAATCTGGCAACCATTCGGTTTATTTTTTCAGTTTATTATTAATATCTTCTAAAATAATTCGATTTTCGAAATTTAAATCAGCTTAGCAGGTTCCTCGGAATTTTTCGAATCTGTGGGTACCTTAGTCGAAACTCAAATCCCTATGGTTTAGGAGGAGATAGGTCCAGAAGCTTTGACAGTGCCAGCGGCCTTTACTTTTTTTTAGAATAGAGAGATACTGATAGTTTTTTGTTGCAATCTTCAAGCATGAAAAGCTTCACTACAATCGTGGTGTAAAGCTACTTTACATACTTTGCATTGAACAGTTTGGCTATGGCATTTCTTACATCGCAGTCTTCTGTTATCCTCGGACCTTATGATAAAATGTGCACCACTTCCTTGTAATGACTTTGAAATGCTAAATTTACTGGGTCTTCCTGTTGATTTTTTTGATAACTCTCTGCTATCAACAGGTGTTTGCAAAAGGAATAATGTTACCTCGCGTCTGAAATCTAAAAGAGACTTTTTATTTCCAGTAGTAGATAGTCGTGATACTTTCCACGCATTTGTCAGATACATCAATATAGTTAGTAAATATTGACCACCACCATTTTTTACCTCGAACTCTTATCCTGTTATTAGCAACTAAATTATCACATAAATCGACTCCTCCCATTTTGGTGTTATATTGATCAATAAGGTGAGGTTGGGGTACAAACACTTTTTTCTTATGCATTCTGGAATAATGGGAAACACTTTTCTCGGGTTCAATTTTTCCAAATGTTGAACCAACAGTTACAACTGAGTTATCGTTCCATCAGACAAAAATTATTTTGTTTTCCTCTTCATATTTAAAATCGTAATAGCCTCTGTCTTTCTTTCGAATGCATTTCACCGTTTCCAGTGGGCACATTTGTATACGATTTTCTTGAATTGTTCCTGTAGTGCTAAAACAATTTTTTTTCAAATGACAAAGAAGGTGAAAAGAGGTAAAAAAATTATCAAAGTTAATAGCATGATTGACGGGAGTTTCAACAACTCTAAGCAAATTTAACACTATACTTCCACCAAGATCAAATTCTTCGTATTCTGAAAATTTTGGAGCTGTCGACTTACCAGCATAAATATCAAAATGAAATACATATCCATCAGATGATGCCAGAGTCCATGCTTTGTATCCAAATCTTATAGGTTTCCCTTTTAAAAACATCTTTGCCGAATGTTTGCCTCGATAAGGAATCATTTGCTCGTCTATACTCAGGTCGTGTGAGAATATAGCAAACTGTTGAAATTTTTTATTTAGCAAGTCTAAATACGGTCTCACTTTGTATAGTTTATCAGTATTGTCTATTCGACTATTGTCAGCTAAATGCAAATTCTGTTTCATACTCCTGTACTGCGAACGAGACATCGATTCTCGTACAATGGGAACAGAAATGTCATTATCAAGAGACCAGTACATTTCTTTCTGTGGCAAAGAATGATATCCCGTAAGTAATAATATTCCAATAAACCTTCTCATGTAGGCCTCAGTTGCAATGAATTCTGGGTGATTCTTTTGCTGAGCGTATAAATTTGTCTGTTTTACAAGAAGAGAGAAAATATCTGGACCAAAAAGAAGATTGAAAACTCTCCACTACTTTTATCTTGTATTTTGGCTTTTATCGTTTCTAGTTTATCTTTTTCATAATTTTTTGAATGAGGCACAGCTGATGGCTCTTTTTTCGTCCATTTCAAATTTTCAGTCTTCTGTTTTTTAAACTTCTTCGTTTGAATAGCACTACTTTTAGGGTGCTGAAATTTACTTTTTTGGTGAATTTCAATTTCCCCAGCAGTATCGTTTGGTAAAATTTCATTATCATTATTCAAAACATTATCATTCCCTTCTTCTTCATCACTAGCTTCTGCAATTTCTGGTGGAACAACAACAATATCAGTTTCACGCTGGTCATCATCACCGTTTTCATCATCTGTATCTTCTTCAAAAAATCTTTGAAGGGCTTCCTCTAATGTAAGGTATTTCTTTCTCAGCATTTTTATGACACAAAATGAATGCGATACAAGAGCATCTAACAGCGTGGGTGAAAAGGGGGAATACCCTTTTTCTGCTGATGTTGCGCCAGTGCAACACCTGCTTTCCACTACTCCCCCCCATGAATACAAACAGCTGATTGGCGGGATGATTCGATAAACTTTGACCTTGACTAAAAATAGATCAACCCTAATGCATACGTTTCTTTCGTTAAATTTTTTCATCAAAAATACCTGATCGAAACTTTTGCTCAAATTTAGCTTCAAATTCAAGCTTAATTATTATAAAGAAAATTACTGTTGAAAACAAATGTTTATTTACTGGAATATTCCCAATAGTATTCCCTACACAATATAATTCGTTAATATAAAATATGTTCCATATTTATTTTTTAATACGCATTTACTTTGACTGTTGCGTCAACGCAACACCAGCGGCTAATGGGTTAAAAGCTTATTTATTAAAGAGATAAATTACTAAGTTATCCCTGCCTGCATTCTACACCTGTTCATTTCAAAGCAAATATTGGAGATAGAATTAGCTCAAGGTATTATTTTTTAAAAGATTATTATTCTTTATGTTGAAGTTGGAAAAATAATTATAAAAAAAATTAAACTGGCATATATGTATGCATCTAATATAATGCACTAAGTTATGTAGGTAATATTATATGTATTTAATGTCAAATAACAAATGTTTTAAATGAAAGAAAGGAAAATTTTTAATAATTTATAATAACCCCCCCCCTTTTTTTTTAAACCCACGCGGGTTTTTTTTTTTTTTTTTTTGTTGGCAGGTCCGAAACCCTGGTTGTTGAAGACAGAAGTTATTGAAATTTTAGAATTTGATAGATTTGCAGGATTTATGTGTAAGGAGAAAGTTTTGACTTAGAAGGCATGGGGAACTGTTTAAAACTTATTGGAAAAGGATCATGAAATTAGACGTCTCAGTAGAGCAAGGACTTAGGAAGCTGTAGTTTCAGTGTTCTGTCCTCGCTGTGGCCTAAATTTTCCTTTTTGCTCTTCCTCTCATTTATGCACAATTTTTTATTTTACATCTCTAGAACATTTAAAAATATTTAGATTGTTTTAGCTGTTCCAATTTCTTAAAAAAAAAAAAAAAAAAAGCATGAAAATGATATTATTTATTGTGTAAATGTAATTTATGAATCTAATACATATATTTTTACTAGGGTTTTAAAAAACCTGTTTTTTTTTTTTTTTTTTTTTTTTTTTTAACCCAGCCCGGGTGGGTTTTTTGGGGGGTTTATTAAGATTTTTTTTTATAGTATAACACTTTTTGGATTTAAATTTTATGGTTTTATTTCAAAACAGAATAGTTTTAGAGTGTAAAAGAAAACTTTCATTACAAAATAATAATTAATTAAAATGTCAAAATAACAACTTTAATGCAGTACTATCTTTTTCTGCTGATGTGTATAAAGAGCTCCTAATTAGTTTTATGACCATAGATAAAAGTATATTATTGTTCACATAGAAAAATATGTTATTTTTGATTGGCTGTTTTCTATTACTTTTAAATTTATGAACTTTTAATTTTTTTTTACCTTTATGTTTTTTAAGTCTTAATTCTAACTAGAAAATATAACTCTTCTACTACTAAGGTTTTACTGACTACTACTAAGGTTCTACTAAGGTTTTACTGACTTAATTCTAACTAGAAAATATAACTAAGTCAGTAAAACCTTTGCAGGCCAACTTACTGCAAAACTACTATTTATTTAATAATTTTCTTTATAGTTATTCATTTTTGCTTTGAATATATATTCCTTTTTACTTTAAAAAACCTAGAATTAATATGTCTGATATTAAATCCCACATAAACAATGTGTAATGAATCAGATTTATATTTCTCAGTACTAAAGTAATGCAGCAACTAATAGAATACAGGATGGTTTCCTGAACCTGAATTCATTCTTGAGATGCATGCTTGTAAGCTGTAAGAAAGAGACATGTCTCATTTTTCTCTTATCTAGGAAAGGATTTTTTTTTTGGTCACTATATTGATAATTACATATTTTATTCGTATTTAAAAACTTATTCATTAAAGAAATAAATTACTAAGTTATCCCTGCCTGCATTCTACACCTGTTCATTTCAAAACAAATATTCCAGATAGAATTGGCTCAAGGTATTATTTTTTATGTTGAAGTTGGAAAAATAATTATAAAAAAATTAAACTGGCATATTTATATTTATCTAATATAATGCACTAAGTTATGTAGGTAATATTATATGTATTTAATGTCAAATAACAAATGATTTAAATGAAAGAAAGGAAAAATTTTGATAATTTTTAATAAAACCCACAAAAAAACCACTTTTGTGTGGGTTTTATTGGGTTTGTGGGCGGGTATGAAACCCTGATTTTTACTGATGGGAAGGAGAAAGAAAACCTGGTTTTTGCTTAAATAATTTCAACAACATCTGTTCTAAATGCATTTTCCTCCAATATTCATAAGCAGCATTTTTCTTCTTTCTTTACATTGAAACGGTTAAAATATTATATTTAAAATTAATACTGAATTTCCAAAAATACGATCTTTTTATTTCTAAAAAAGTAAAGTCCACTGGGACAAAGTATTTAATCATTTTAATTAGGTATGTAAATTCTATATACTGTGAAATATGTTTAACATGAAAATGCTTATCATGAAAAATCGGTTAACAAAAATGACACAGAGGTCAGAACTCTAAATTGTATGATCTTTAGTGGTATGTTTGTCACAAATCACTAGAGGGTCATTCTATGTCAATTTAACCACACCACACCACCCGCCATTCCAGATTTTAATAAAACTTGGTGTACTTCTAGTTTTTATGGTTAAAGTAACACCCTTATTTATTTTTTATATTTATTGTTATAGAGACAGCTAAAGAATACAATACACTCCCTCTAATCTGCTATAATCTACCATATATTTTAGATGTAAACAAAAGTTTCATATTTTGATTTTTCTTTGTAAAGTGGAAGGTTGATGAAAGTTCTGACTTCGTTGAAAATGAAGTGACCTTAATAAATGGTCCTCTGATAAACTGTCTCCCTATTTATTGAAATAATTAAAATAATCATTTGTTGAAAATGCACCATTATGCCTGTACTGATAAATGACAGAGCATGGGATCACATTTTCTTTCAGTTAAGTATTCATTTTTCAGATGTCAACAAAAGAAATGACTTAAAATTTGCAAAATTATATAATCCTCACAACCCTTAGTTCATTAACTTCTGCATTTTTGAAGGAATGTACTGTTTTTGAAATGAAATATGACAAATCTATCCTTTGGAGATTTATACCTCTTAATTTGGTTGTCAAAGTGCCAAGCATAGGACTTTATCAGTTTTTTTTTTTTTACTAAAGTGCAATATTTCCCCCCCTTGTTCAGCAGTATATTTGTTTATTTTTGTATGCTTCAATGATTCTAACAGTTAGTGAAGTGGAATGTTGCATCGCTGTTCCTACTACACTAAAGTGTTTTTACTATATTAAAGACAATAGGCTTCGAACATGATTTGTTTTGTATCTTATAGAGAGAGCTCACGAAGACTTTAATAACCGGGATTCAATGAAAAATGTTGACATGTCATATCTTTTTGGTGCGTATCAGTTCTTTATTTTTTTTTTATTTTATTTATTTTTTTACAAAATTCACTTTTTGATATTCATTTTTTTTATGTTGTTAGAAAAGAGCTTGCTCTTGGCCTAAAAAGGTGGCAATAGAATTCATTACATTTTATGTGTGGAGGTTAAGTTCATTTAAACAAACATAATCAGTCTATTTTAATCGTCTTATATGTTTTGAATTGTAGTTTAATAAAATGAACACACAGACACAAATGCTTACTTTTCATTTTAAAAAAAATTCTGAAGTTAATACAAGATTTAAAAGTGGAGATTTACATTAATTTTAATTAATAACAAGTAAAGAAATTTTTTTTTAGATGTTTATAAAAATGAATATTTAAAACCAACCTAGATATTTTAAATATACTATTTATTGAAGTCCTAAAAAATGGAAATTTCTGTTGTGGAAAGTTTTATACTTTTACTAGGGCAGTTCAGTAAATTTAAGTTATTCTGAAGTTTTTGTTCCTAAAGTAATGACATACAATTACTGTAAATCTTTAAAAAGTTAGAATTAATTTTTATACATTAAGTAGTAAGTCAAGTGCAAGCTCTTGCTAAAAAGTGGGTAAGTATAAAAAACTGTAGCAACTTCTTTTTAAAAAGCAATTATTTTTCTTTCCCAAAAAAGTGCATTTTATTTTATTTGTTCTTTTGTTTAAAATAATTATGTTAACTTGCTTTATAATTTGTTCAAAACAGAATTTTCCTTTTTTTAATAAGCAATATAATGTTGATTTATGAAAATAATTTAAGAGATAAGAGGATGTAAGAAAGAAGATAGAAACAAATTACATTGAGTTAGCTTTTTGTGGTAAACAAACTAGTTTATCTGGATACATTATTGTATCTGGATAAGATTGAATGTTTCGAAACTGGGACACCAACTACGTGGATACTCTGATCCTGGGGCTGAAGCAGAAAATTTCAAGGAACACTTTTTGTTTCTTTTGCAGAAAAAAATCTGATAATTTTCTTCAGAGAAATTATCATTTATGGAATTATTTGATTATATTCTATTATTACTGGTCACAACATGTATAAAATAAATCACAGATAAAAGATTAGGTCATTGATTTAATGCAGAGCTACACAAGGGACTGTGGTCCGCAGATCCCTGGGGATCTGCAGACGATGATAAAAGCAGGGTGTCCACCGGCAATTAAAGAGATGACTTTTGCTATTTTAAATTATAGGCAACTTTTTTGATCAAAAATCGCTATTTTCTTACTATTTTCAATTTTTTAGCTACTTTGGCATTGCTCCAGCCAACTCATTTGAAGATCAGATTTCAGTTGTTGTCAGCTGCCTTTTCTTTTCAAAGTTGCTATTGGTCGTTCATCAAACATTATACAGGGTGTCTACCGCTCCGGAAAGTCTGGAAAAAGCCGGGAAATTGGAAAATGGGTCCGGAAAGTCTGGAAAAAACCGGGAAATTGGGTAATGGTTCCGGAAAATTCACCAAAAGAATCAATTTTTTTTTCGTGTTCTTTTTTTTACCCTTCCTCTTTAATTGTCAGACTGGAACCGAAAGTAACTGCAACGCATTTTTCGGACCGCGAAAGCATCAAGCGATGTGTTTGTATAAGGAGGGAAAAATGGGGGCTCATTAATCGTGATGGGAGTGTAAAAGACAAATTATCTTACTTGGTAACTTATGGGTTAGGACCGTCTTTCCAAGAACAGTTAGTTAATTCTATCATAAATTGCAACTACTTCTGTTTCTTTTAATTGATGAAAGCTTAATCCTGTATTTCAAGAAGTTGTACAAAATATGCAAATATAAATACAAGGGAGAGGGCATTGTGCAATTCCCCAAAGTAAAATGCATTGGTCAGGAATTTTTTTCCCGGGACCTCCCGAAAGTCAGGAAATTGACTTTCAGAAATTTGGTAGACACCCTGTTATAATCTATTTTTTTAAACTGTGCTATAAAAATAAATGTACTGTATGCTCTGTTATATAATGCATGAAGTTTTTTAATTTACGAGTTTATTCATTCCTTCTTAAATGAAGCTAATGACATATGTCTATTTTTTAACTGCAAAATTATGCAAAAATGCTACTATTTTGGCAACTGAAATTAAGAAAATGGCTACTAAACTAGTGACTTTTTTATGTCGATGAGGCCACTGATGATACTATTTTTGCCTCCTGACATTGGTGGACACCCTGTAAAAGAAAGGGGGGGAAATATTGTTGCAAACTGTTCAAGAAAACTGTAACAAAGTTATAAAGAAAGCACTCCAAAATTTGATTTCGATCTGCACAGCATGTTTATCTTATATATAAAATTAAAGTATAGAAACAAACTTTCCAACGTGAAGGTACTTCCTAGGTGATGTATGGTCACCTTAACCTAAACTGAGGTTCTGGTTTCAAGAAAACCACTGCATCTTTCTTTATTCATTCTAGAATTATTTACATGCCGTAAGATCCCTTTTGTCCAATATTTGATCATGAAATGATTGCATTAGTTAAAGTATAATTATTTGTAATTTAAAAAATGCTTTTTTCTAATTCTTTTATTCATTTTATATTTCTTGTTCTAAATTTAAAAAAAATCTTCATCTTAATAAATGTGCAAGACTATAAATTAAAAAATAAAAATTAAAAAACAATATATTTTTACAAATATTTATTAAAACATAGTACCAGTGAAATAATTGACCCAGAATTAAGTTTCAAGAACGACCTAAAATGCCTATAATTGGAGGGATTTTGTCCACAAAAATAATGTTATTCAAGAGGGTGTCTCCGAACTACATAGGGTTAAGGACTGTTAAAGGGGTTAAAATGCATATTCACATTGCATCTGAAGATAACTGGCCAAAACTCCAGACTGTTAGATAGACATCTATGCTGTAGACCAGAACTCTGGACCTTCAAACTTCAGCCATCTACCTATTTCAGCAGTCTTAATCGCTCTGCCCCATTGATTGAAGAAGGAATCATGAATGTTTTTTTTTTTTTTTTTTAAATCTCTGGTCTATAATACAAAATTCATTCCAGCTTGGTTTTATCATTGTGTTTTGAACCTTAAACCACCAAAAAAAATTTAATAGGGCTCAATGTTGCTGTTAATTCTAAAATAAAATTCTACTACTTGTCAGTCATGTATGTGCATGCTTACAAGAAAGTAGAATAGGGAAAAAATCAATACAATATACTGAGCAATTTTATAGTTCTAAACATGGATTAAATTGATCTATAGGCTTGAATAACAATAAGCTAGGGGATTATTTTTTTTTCAAGCAAAAGACCAATCATTCCTTCCCTCCCCAGTTTGTCTAGAGCAACCACAAATATTTTGTAAAGTCAACGTTCCTGTTTTTAGGTTAGATTTTAGCTCCTCAGATAGCTCCATCTCCTATTGTTTCGGTAGAAATTATAATTTTTAAATGGGGACTAGATTTTATCTATAGTGGACGCCTTCCACTTTAGACTCTACCTGTTTTACCAATTGTTAATTGATTTATTTAAATCAAATCGTGCAAGTCAAATTTAGAAAGGAATATTCTGAGTGAGGAATATTTTTAGTAATTCTTGCTTTGTTACATGTGTCAAAGATAATGTGACCATTTATTTTTTCCTTCAAAACGGGACGTCTACTACTTTTTTGGCAATAGTGTGCTTATTTTCTTCCTCAAAATGGGACATCTACTTTTTTTAAGGTAATAGTGTAAGGAGACTGAATTTCAGGTCTGGGTATCTTTTAGTTGTGAAGAAAATGCACAAAAAAGCTTGTGTTAAAGGTAATATCAAAATAAAATGAAAAAAAAAAAAACTTTGCTGAAACACATATATACTATAAGAAATCGTTCAACATGTATGTGGTACAAGCCCTTCTTCAAATTCAAAAACTCCATCCAACACAAGGCAGGAAGGTAGGAAAGTGAGAAATGTAAACAAAAAGACACACATAAAAAAAGGAAGTTATCATTTGGAAGGAAAAAAAATTCTTAGAAAAACAGAGTGAAAAAGGAAAATAAAGTGGAGGTCAGGGGGGGGGGGAATAATCAAAAGAGGAATATGACTTAAAAAATAAATAAATAAATAAATTGAAATAGTTAACAAAAAAAGAACATTAAAAGAACAAACACAGGAACAATACACCCCCCAACCTCGTTTTCTTAGCCTCAAGAGGGGAAAGAGGAAGGTTAGGTGTTTTTTTTTTTTTTTTTTTTTTTTTTTTTTTTTTACAGACACTGCCGTTGGATGATTTTAGATTTTTAGCGGCCTTTATTGAAATCGTTACCGTGGGTTGCTCTCTTTCTAAAAGCGGAACATTGCAGGGGACATTTTCTAAAAACGGGACATTACGGTGTCCCTAAGCTGTGCTTGGGGACAACAGAACAAGCCACCTAAAAATGGGACGTATGGTCACCTTAGTCAAAGAGTGATTATCTTCTGTTTGTAATTCTGGAAGTTTCGTTTTATAGTTTAATTCAAAAATTGCATTTGAACTTTTTGCACATTTTCTCATATATCGGTTAAGCATGCTAAATTTCTTATAAACAAATTCAAAGAATTAAAACCTAAAATAAAAAAAATGTTAAGCAAACAATTCTATGAAACTTTAGATTCTACAATTTGAAATTGTATTAAATTTTATCAAGTGAAAATGAGCTAACTTGCCTAAGTTGGCTCTGTAAACACACACAGTGTATAATGATAATATGCCAATGAAAAAACTTACTATCATTGGCACAGGAAAAAAAACAATTAATTTTGTTTTATTAATAAACTCTCACATGTGTGATCGACCTCACCCTGGCCAAGTGGATAAGACACTGAACATGGTAGATGTCTGAAGTGTGAAAGTTCAGGGTTCTGGCCTACTGTAAGGCTATTGATCTAACAACTGGTCGTCCCTGAACAAGTTCTAAGTGGTCTGCAAAGCGAGTGAGTGTTTAAAAATTATTCACAAGTTCATGAGATAAAAAGTCAAAAATGTAATTGTTTACGGTCAGTTGAAAGAATCAAAGAGTTCAACAGCTAGTCAAAGATTCGTGTTTTAGTAAATCACATTAACACCGAAAAGGCAGAAGTGGAACCCATAACAATTATAATTCTTTTTTAATTCATTTTTTTAAAAATTATGTATACGTTTCCATTATTCAAGAATCTGAATTTTTTATTTTAGCATTACATTTCGTGCATATCTTTTGCATTTTACTCCTCCCTCCCCCACCTCCCTGAAAGATTTCTTTTAAGTGGTCCGTTGGTAAATTGGAAATGGAAAAGTGGTCTATAAGTTCAATTGATTTGGGAACCACTGATCTAACAGTTTGGAGTTTTGAGTAATTTTCTCTGGATGTAACAAGAATACTCATTAGAACTGCTTAAAAGTCCTCTGTTCAAGGTACCCCCACCCTCTAGGCAGATAACATACAACATGCTATAACACACAAACAATCATGTGTGAGCACTTTTTAAATGAATTTGTCCTGCCTCCTCCAATTTGTTTTTTAATTTATTCTTTTCAAAATCTCATCTTCTCTTGGCGAGCCCCCAACAATGTGTGCGACATGGAAAGTAAATAAAGTCCTAGTTTAGGTTGTTCTTAGTTTAGATGTCGTAATTTGGGTTTTTCTCGTCTGCTGAAGTATAACCTGGGATTGTGGAGAAGTAATAGTAACAGATTTTTTACATTGAAAGTCGGCTCTCTGTAACTAGTTTTCATTATACAAATTGCAGAAAGATCTGTAAGTCGTATGGTCGTTAGTTACACAGAAGAGTTTCTTATTCAAAGAGTTCACATTTCTTACAGAAAGATATTCTTAGTGGGTGAAAATTACTAATTTCGGCAAATTATTTAATACATCAAAGCAGTGATCGGGATAGCGTTGCTAGATGCATATTTCACTCCTTAGAAATTCAGCATACGCTGTAAGAATTTCGGAATGCGTGTTTTTACGTATTGCTTTTAAATATAAAATTAGGTGTATTTTGGTTAATAATTGTGATGTGCTGATTTGAAATTTAAAAAATTCAATTTTTGTACTAGGTTTTGTTGAACTGACATTTACAAGGGTGCTAACTCTGCTCCAATTGCTCCAGCCTGCTCCATTGTATAGTACTTGCTCCTATTTGTGGCGAAACATGTATTTTATTTTATTTTGCTCCGAAGCTGCTTCAAGAAATACTTTTCTCATCAGCAACTGCAAAATTAGCCAACTCCACAATTCTCAGCAGCTGATAAATGCATTTCACAGGGCAATTCTCCTCGCTTTCTCCAAAAAAGCAGCATCACAGAAGTGGTAAGGAGTCACAGTACAAAATAAGCATTTACGAATGGAATGGTCAGCAACCAATTTTATTTTTTTGAGTTTTGGGCATTTTTTTCCAGATGTAATGTAAATACGCATTAGAAACCCTTAAAAGTCCTCTGGCCAATGTACCCCTCCTAAGCCAGATAGTCCTCGAGTAGCTTTGCCTTATTAATATACAAACAAAGTCTCTAAGCCTTGGCTTGACCATCTTTTACGATTTTGTTTGTGTTGTTATGGCAAAGCTATGTATAGGCTATCTGCATATGATGGTGTTGCCTTGGTTGGAGAACTTTCTGAGGAGTCTAACACGCATTCATGTTACATCTGGAGAAAATCGACCAAAACTCCAGACCATTAAATCAACTGCCACACGATAGGCCTGAACCCAGAACCTCCTCACTTCAACTGTCTACTATTCAATGTCTTTATCCATATTGTCCATGGTGGGCCGTTTAAAATTTTGTCCCCTTCCACTCCCCTCCTTCAGCATTACTGTACAGTATGTTCATAGTATTTTTTTTTTTTGTGTACCTACTATTCAAGACTATACTTGATTATTCGTTCGTTATATGTTGTTTAACCATGTAAAAGAACAAATAATCAAGTATCAACGGAGATTATTTTTGAGGACATGAACATGTTTACTTCTGTTTAAATTAACTGCATATTTTTATCAAAATAAATAGATTTGATTACTAATTATTGCTATTAAATAGTTGTAATTGTTATTAATTATTAAGAGTTGCTGTTAAGCAGTTATATTGAAAATGGACTGCTCCCGATACTTCTTCACCTGCTCCAAAACAGCAATTTTCCTGCTCCCGAAAATGCCCCAAAACTGTTTACAGCAGTTAGCACCTCTGCATTTATGTAGCTAGACGTATAATCAGTTATTATTCATGTGCCAAGTGCAATTTAATTATGTATTTGAAAATTTACCATAGTTGTACATTTAATTAATTACTCCTTTGGAAAAGAAAGTACTCCTTCTAAAAAGGTTAAGGAGTATTTTCACTCTTCTGAAAAAATCCTAGATCTATTACTGCATCAACGAGTTTTGCTATCCGGAAGTAACATCTAAAGCTAAAAACTGTATTCCATCTGTGCTTAGCTCCATCCTCAGTGAATGGTTTAAATTTATTTAAACCAGTTTGATAAATAAACTTCCCATGACAAATTCAGAGATTTGCTTCAACTTCAATGTGTTGGAGAATTAATTTATAGGGTCAGAACTTGTTTTCCCAGGGATCAACCAGTAATGGTACGAGATTACGCTATGTGGGTCACCAAATAATTACCTATTCGAACTGCATGATGTATTTTCTAATACGTAGTTTTTATCTTTGCTTAAATAAAAATAACTCTTATCAGCTGTTACCTAATTGTATTCAGTAACTTCAAAAATGGTCCCCAACTACATTTGACTTATGAGGAATAAATTTCCAGTACTGCATGAATGTGTTTTTTTAGCATTTGTCGATCAAAGATGGCATACATTTTTTCCACTAAAATGAGGGAGATATACAGTAAACTCCAAAGGCCTACCAAAGTTTCACTTCCCAAATGCTGAATGATACCACATTTCCATGAGGTATTAACAGATATGATGTCACAGTCAATTGTTAGCTGTTCAGAAATATTTCTTCAAATACTTTCAAAGTATTCGGTTAAGTTCAACGAAATTAGTTGCTTTAGTGGTAATAACTTTTTGAGACCCCTTCCAAATTACTATGGCATGATGTTCTAGTGTTCCATGCACATAGACTCAATAGCACCAGTGTTTCAAAAACCAGTGGTTTTTTTTTTTTTTCTTAAACCCAACCCCGGTGCGGTTTATTGGGTATTTTTGGGTTTTATTAAGATTTTTTTATAGTATAACACTTTTTGGATTTAAATTTTATAGTTTTATTTCAAAGCAGAATAATTTTTGTCTAAAAGAAAACTTTCATTACAAAATAATAAATAAATAATTAATTAAAATATAAAAATAACTTCAACTTTAATGCAGTACTATCATTTTTTACTGGCGTTTATAAAGGGCTCCTAATTTGTTTTATGACCATCCATAGATAAAAGTATATTATTGTTCACTTAGGAAAATATATTGTTTTTAATTGGCTATTTTCTATTACTTTTTAAATTTATGAACTTTTTTTTTTTTTTTTTAACCTTTATGTTTTTTAAGTCATAGTCATAGTTATATATCCTAGTTAGAAAGAATATAAGTCAGTAAACCCTTTGCAGGCCAACTTACTGCAGAACTACTATTTATTTAATAATTTTCTTTATAGTTTTTCATTTTTGTTCGAAATATATATTCCTTTTTACTTTAAAAAATCTAGAATTAATATGTCTGATATTAAATCCCACATAAGCACTGTGTAATGAATCAGTTATACATTTCTCAGTACTAAAGTAATGCAGCAACTAATAGAATACAGAATGGTTTCCTGAACCTGAATTCATTCTTGAGATACATGCTTGTAAGCTGTAAGAGAGAGACATGTCCCATTCTTCTCTTATCTGGGAAAGGATTTTTTTTTTTGTCACTATACTGATAATTACATATTTTAATAAATAAGGTTTTAAATATGAATAAAGAGATAAATTATTAAGTTATCCCTGCCTGCATTCTACTCCTGTTCATTTCAAAACAAATATTGCAGATAGAATTAGCTCAAGGTATTATTTTTAAAAAGGTTTTTGTTCTTTATGTCAATTTGGAAAAATAATTATAAAAAAATTAAACTGGCATATATATATATATTTATCTAATATAATGCATTAAGTTATGTAGGTAATATTACATGTACTTAGTATGAAATAACAAATGAAAGAAAGAAAGGAATGAAAAAGAAAGGAGTTTAAATGAAAGAAAGGAAAAATTTTGATAATTTTTAATAAAACCTGTTTCTGTGTGGGTTTTATTGGTGTTTTTTTTTTGGGGGGGGGGGTTGTGTACGGGTCCGAAACCCTGAATAGCACACATGATAAACAGTGCATATACCTAATCTCAGTTGCCCAACATGACTTAACTCTACTAAGAATGAAATTTCAACAGTTGAAGGAACTAAAGTATTCCTGTTTTCCTTCTGTACTGTTTGGTCACAAAGCGCCAATAGGCATTACATGAAAAAGTTCATTTTTCGTTGAGAATTGCCAAATTTGAAGTTCAATGTGAAGGCAGAAGATATTATTTGATTGGAAAAATAATTTAGGCATATATTATTAGACCCATTTGGCTCATTTCCCACACTTTAGAATAGCAATAAGGGAAAAATAGTTATGTTTTTCATGTCGAGTAAAAACTGTCTATTTTAACCCAAATTCCAAAAATTCAAGCCCGATGCAGAGGCAGAAGATATTATTCAACAACAATAATATTTTACACTGTTTTTATGGAACCCAGAGAGAACCTTTTCTGCACTGTTAGAATAGTGATTTAAAAAAAAAAAAAATAAAATAAAAAATTCGGCCCACCCTATAGTGGTGAGCCCGTTTTGCCTGCCAAGAAGGTAGAATTTCGTGGTCATTGTGATTCCTGTCTCCTTGTTTCACTCTGGAGTTTTCTACTGTCACAGTAATTTTGATTGTCGTCAAATGTGTGACGATTAGGGAAAATTCAGGGAACTTTTTTTCTAAATTTCTGTAGCTACCCTTTCTGATTAGTGTGAACTAGAGTATGTTCTAAACGCTAAAGATATATTTTCTAATGTTGAAACAATTCAGTACTTGTCTAGTTTTCTTAGAGTTAAGTTATTCATCTGGCATTCTATGTAAGTAAAAAAAAAATTCATCCACATTTGTTAATTTTTCTTTTTCCTTTGTTGCAGATGGACTCCCATTCAGGCATCAGAATATGTCTTTGGCTTCGGAATATGATTACCAGGCAATGGCACAGCATGCAGCTGCTGTCAATGCTGCGAACAGTTCATCTTTACATTCAGCCATGGCACAAATCCCAACACTACCCGCTGCATTAAATCTAACTGTGAATTCAGTGAACCAGGGTTACTCTAGCTCTGGGTTAGGAAACAGCAATGCAGCATATCACTATTCCTATGGATCCCTGGGATCATCTAGTGGCAGTGGTTCTGGTAACAGCATGCAACATCATGTGGGGCATGTGGGTCACCATCATCATGCTGGTGGTGGGAAATCAAAAAAGAAGTACAAGTTAAATAAAGATGGTATTCCACCACCAAAGCGTGCCACAACTGCGTACATTCACTTTACTCAATGGTACAGAGAAGAACTGAAGAGAAGCGGGAGAGAAATACCAAAAGTAAGTTCCTTTCTTCCTTTTTATTACTAAACATCTGAATAGAGAAAACATTGAGTGTTGGAAAATCTGGTACAGTTTAGTTTTTTTTGTATCACCATTCATACTGCTGTTGTCTTATTGTTTTTTATGGTTTTGGCCATTACCATACCCCATTATCAAAACTCCCCTTCCCTTAACTCCTGTAATTGAGTGTCTAGCAAAATGTTGTGTGTATTAATTATGTAATTCTAATATACTTCTCTCTCTACTAATATAAAAATCATTAGTATGTATCTATGTATTTCGTTTTGCGGATGAACAATATCATGCACAACTATCATATTTGTTATACAGGTAGGTGTGCACATTCCTCAGAACCATACATATATATATATATACAGTGATTGATCTACGATTTTTCAGAAAAGTAAAAATACTCCTTAACCTTCTTAAAAGGAGTATTTTCTTTTTCAAAGGAGTCATTAAAACAATAAACACTTATGCTAAATTTTCATATACATAATTAAATTGCATTTGACCCATAAATAATAACTGATTATACATCTAGGTACATAAATGAAAGTTCAACAAAAACTAGTACAATAATTGGATTTTTAAATTTAAAATCTGCACATCATAATTATCAAAAATATACCTTATTTTATATGGAAAAGCAATGCGTAAAAACACACATTCCAAAAATCTGAATTCTGTGAAATTTCTGTATTCTGAGGAGTATTCTGAATTTCTAAGGCGTGGAATACGTATGTAGAGGTGTTATCGCGATCACTGTATATATATATATACAGGGTGTCCAGTGCTAACAGTGCCCAATGGCTATTTCCTAAACCATTAGTCAGAGACATATAGTTCCAATTGCAAAAATTCTTTTAATTATATAATCTACTATAACAGAAAAAATTGAAGTCAATAAATCAATTCCCGGTCTTATCAGTTATAGTTAGAAAATTTTTCTTTATGCAATTTCATTCACAATAATAATAATAAATTCGTTATTCTACGACCAAAATTCACTGAGTTACAGCTGCTTAAAGTTAGAGCACTTTCCGAGCTGCGAAATAGGGGATGTATACAAAATGAGTTTGAGAAAAATTAATGTACTTGGTTTTGAGCTTTGTAATATTTATTAGCAATTTTATTAACTATTTTATGAATATAGATTGCAACAGAAAAGGTTAACGTTTAACTATGTACATCTTATAAAGTAACATAAAAATATAGCTTATGCTGACAAAAGAATTTTTTAATCAGTTTTTAAAATGAACTGAGTGTTAAATAACTTCCTTCAACTGCAATCCAAATATGCAACCGTGTAGAAAACTCTTCCTGTACTTTTCTTAGCTCACTCTTATGTTACACATCTGCATGCTACACATATGATTTAGTAAGTCTGACCTCAAATAGATTTTAATAGAGCTTGACGATAACCCTCCGCTTGCAGGGCCTGATTATGACCAACACTGGCCCTGGGCATTGATGGATTTGGGGATCCCCGATCTATGAATGCCTATGTGATATTAAGGCCCTGTCCGCTTGAAGATCAGTACTCTAAAATTAGTTTTGCTTCTTTTTCTGCATTATGCCAGGAAATGAAATTAAAACCTATAATTTAAAATTTCAGTATTTATATGGTCCCTTAACGGTTTACCATAATGGGGCATTTTTAAATGTGGAAAAGTGTCTTAAGTCACAATGTTTGCTGCTTCATAAATCGATGAATCTTGGCCGTAGAAGGACGACTTTTTTTTTCATTGTGCATGAAATTGTATAAAGAAAAAATTTCTAAATATAACTGATAGGACTAGGGGACCGTATAAAAATTTAAATTTCATAATTTTTATAGAAATTGATTTAATGACTTTGATTGCTTCTGATGTAATAATTATGCAATTTAAAGCACTTTTGCAATTGGAACTATGTGTCTCTGAGTAACAGTTTAGGAAATAGCCATTGGACAGCATTAGACTGGACACCCTGTATATTCTTTTAATAATTTCTTTGATATTCTTAATGTTTTGTCCAAGAAATCCCCCCCCCCCCCCCCATATTCTTACTCCAATAATCTTCCATCGACAAAACTATTGCTCGGACATTTTTGATATTTGCATCACTGGGAATGTCTTTTGATTCTGCAAAGGTGAAATCAATTATGATTCTCTATCTTAAATTTTAAATCCTGCCAACTTTTTGCAGATGTTATCCAAAAAATTTTTTACATCATCACATCGAAAAGGCTATTTGTTTTACTCTCTTGAAAATTGTACTGAATGTTTAGTAGGAGTCACCTTTTGCCCTCTTTCTTAAAAGAAAAATGGTTAAAAAAAATTAATTTAATTTTTTTTTTAAACCAGATTTTTTTATTATGAAATGAATGTACATTTTCCCACTGCCTGCTGTGGATATATTAACCTCAAGCAAGCTTGAATCTTTGTGATGCTACACTTTTTTTTTTGCTTCCCTTCCCCCCCCCCCTTCTTATTTTCATAATATCATGAGAAGATATAGGTCACAAGTTTTGAAATAAAAACAAAGATTGAAAATAATAAATGTAGTAGTTTAGTGTTGAAGTTATGAAAATATAACGTATTTTGAAATGTCATTTCACAATTATGTAATTACTTTTTTTTTTTTTTTTTTTTTTTTTTTTTTTAACATTGTGATAATTTCCTGCTGATTGATATTATATCATAGGCACTTCAATATAGAGTGAAACAAACTTCTCAGAAGTGACCACCGTCTCTTCTGTGAAAAATTGGTCATTAAGAGGGTGGTCACACAAAAAGAGTATAAACATTTGATAGTCAAGAAAAAAATGCTAAAAAATATTGTTTGTTTTTTTATTGTATAAAATTTTGCAGTTATTCAGAATTTTATTCATTGCTGATCATGTTATCAAATTTCATTCTATTCTTTTCAGCTGTTTTTGAGTGATGTAAGAACATATGTGTGTTTGCTTAGAAATGTTCATTGCAAGTAATGAGAATCTACAGATCTTGGGTCCAACTGATTGAATGACCAATATATCTAGAAGCTCTTTAGAATTAATTTAGCATGAAAATAATTTGTACTGCATTGTAGGTTTTATATGGGTCATTCGATGTCAAATCAGCACAGCTTACAGCCCGACCACCTCCAATTTTTTTTTTTTTTTTTTTTTTTAAATTGGCACATTTATTGTCCACTATGACCCGTAACCAGATATCAAATTTTAAATTCCTATCTCGTTTTTTTCAAAAGTTACAAATTTTTAAACTTTTTTAAAAAGTGTAAAAAATGTGATACTTTACCTCATAAAACAGCACATAACTTCTGTTCTATTTGTGCTACTTCAATAAATGAGGTCTCATTTTAAAGCTCTTGGTACAAGCTTCTCGGGAATATAACATGATGTCAAAACTTGAATAAAAAAATCTAGGTCACTTGACCTTGAATATCTCAAAACATGCCCCTTTTGTTTTCCTTGATTTTTTTTATATTTTAATCTCCTATTATTTTTTTATAAGATTGCTGATTTTCCAGCTGTGACTGGCAATACTTTTTAAGTTCTGAATTTTTAATGAAATAACATTTGCATCTATTTGCAATGCAGTACTGTCTCTTTATTGTTATTATTAGTTCTAATTATGAAAACATTTCCAAATTTTCATTCTTATTTATCTACATAAAAATTATGTGAAACTGGCATTCTTGCTTAGCCATTTGTTTATGAAATGTATACATAGTGTTCATATTTTTAAACCTGATATGTTATTTATGCACTGCATAAATTAGTTTCGTTAACTATTTGCTTTTTTTTTTTAAGGGCGGATCGCCAATGTCGTTGATTCAGTGACTTTTGCTGAAATTGTACAAGTTCTTCCTGTAACAGTATTTACATCAACTTTTTTTAATATGTTGCTTCTAGGTACAGTCAAAATATCTTCCTTTACAGGCATAAGACAGTAAATTTCCATGTGGATGCAATAACATAATTTTTACTCATTCAAGTTTTTTTAAAGATGTTCAAGACACAGCCAAACCACCAATTTCCCTCATATACACACATTACAAATCCACAAATATCCGTCAAGGGTAGTTCAGATTTGCTGGAGATACGTGCGGTTTTAAGCATAGTGGCTCTGTGAATATATTTTAACGTGAATGTTGGTTTCATTCAGTGGAATGAAGCATTGCAGCTGTTGTGTGTTACAAATAGTTTTAGCAGTTTTAACCTTAAGACGGTGGTCTTAATACATATCCTGTAAAGAAAGATATATTGGCTATACCTAGAAGCAACATATTAAAAAAAGTTGATGTAAACAGTATCACAATAAGCATAGGCGCACCCACAGAGGGGGCTATGGGGGCTCAAACCCCCTCCCTAAAGGTGGAAAGTTAGAAGTGAAAAGCATTGCAAATTGTCCCTAATGAATTAAAATTTTTCTTAAAAAAAAGTTTTTTAAATAAATACCTACAGTTAGTGTACGTAATGCAGTTAAACTCTGTTTCAACGATGCTGAAAAGATCAGATAATTATTTGACTATAATGAGTTACATTATTTGTGTGCATGTTGTTCTATATGCAAGTCAAGTGGCACAGAATATATTGATGTTATAAGAGAGTTATAACTATAGTCGAAGTCACTATAATCGAGTTCATCAGAATTTGTAACCCAACCCCCTAAACTAAAATCCTGGGTGCCCTCCAAAAAAAAAAAAGCAAATAGAAGCAAAACTAATTTATACAATGCGCGAATAACTTAACAGGCCTAAAATATATGAACACTGTGTATACATATCATAAACAAATGGCTGAGTGAGAATGCCTGTTTTACATGATTTTTATACAAATAAATAAGAAGGAAAATTTGGGCATTCTTTTCATAATTAGAACTAATAATAACAATAAATAACAATAAATAGATAGTACTGCATTTCACATAGATGCAAATGTTATTTCTTTAAAATTCATAACTTAAAAAGTCTTGCCAGTCACAGCTTGAAAATCTGCAATCTTATAAAACAATAATAGGTAATTAAAATATAAAAAATTCAAGGAAAACAAAAGGGACATGTTTTGAGATATTCAAGATCAAGTGACCTAAATTTTTTATTTGAGTTTTGACATCTTGTTATATATCCTGAAAAGCTTGCACCAAGAGCTTTAAAATGAGCCCTCATTTATTTCAGTAGTGCAAATAGAACAGAAGTTATGTGCTGTTACGTGAGGTAAAGTATCACATTTTTTTCACTTTTTAAAAAGTTTAAAAATTTGATATCTAGCTACAGGTCATAGTGGACAATAGCTGTGCCAATTTTCAAAAAAATCGGAGGGGGTCAGGTTGTAAACTGCCATCTTCTGTGTTGATTTGACATGGAAATGTGACCCATATCATAAAATCACCTTATTTTTAGTTATCTTAATTTTAAATATATTCCGAATGAGAGAGATGTCAGTGCCATCAAAGGCTGTTATGAAACTATTTTTGCTCAGAAGAAGAATCACTAAGATGCTGAACCAGCTAGTTGTCAGGGGTAACTAGATTTTAATACAGTGGTCACTGCTTATTCTGGTCACATCGGGGCGTATTGAAATTGAGCAGAATAACCCAAATCTGAAATAAACGGCGGTACCAAAAGTAAAAGTGAGAAAATTTAAGAAAAAAAAAAATCAATAAATTAAATCATGTGTGAACTATATTAGTCAATAGTTTAACATATGCACATATTCACTTAAAGAAGTGAACAAGTGAAAAAATACATATGTACATTTTTATTTATTTATTATTATTACTTCTTGGAGGGAAAATTCAAAATTAAAGGCTGTTCTAGGGGCATAGCAAATTGAATCTAGTTTATGTTGAAAAGTAGTGATGCGATCATTTACATTGTTCTCTTCAAATACTCTACATAAAAGTCTATTGCATTCAGCAAATCTACTCTTGTGACACGTAACTGGTTCAGATGCACAATCGTCGCCATCATCAGGTGTCTCGCTGGTTATGGGTGTAGGATTGAACATTATTTTTTATTAAAATTCTGTTAAGTGTATTAACAATTGTTTTGATTGAATTACCGTAAGGCCTCCACACAAATTTGAGTCAACTTTGTCTGCCTTTCACTCCACCCTAAAAGCTAACTACGTCGAAATTTTCATAATCTCCAAAGATTATCTGACCAGATAAAGCAACACTCGCTATCGAGGTGACCAGCAAAAGACCAGAGCAGTTTGACTATTTTGTTCCATTAAGCAGCGATCCCTTATAACTGCTTATATATTTTTAGAGTGAACAACTGTAAAGTATATTTGCTAATTTAATGCAATTTTACCTTTTTATTTTCCTCTTTTCCATTTCATTTATATGTTATTTTCATTTAATAGATTGGTGAGTTTGGTAAAGAATGTGCAGCAAAGTGGAATGCCATGAATGAAGAACAAAAAGAACCATTTTTAGATTCTGCTGCTAGGGACAGAGAACGTTATAAGCGAGAAGTACGTACTTCCATATAGCGATGATTTTAGAACAGATTATTCCTGCATGTCACAGTTCCTTAAAAAACATTAACTACCAAAATTGTTGACATCTTGAAAAAAGTTTTTTAAAGATTTTATTACTCATACTCGCATTATGTGGAGTAATAGCATACATCGGTATTTCCAACCACTAGTATGTTGACCAGTGCAAATCTGTTGGGCTTTGCTACACATCCCTGAAAAAATAAAAATATTTATGACTTTGGTAAGGTTATTTAAACCTCTTAATTACTTTGTAAACCTAACATAAGCAACATGTATACACCAAAAGAGAGCAAATTAAAGTATTTCTAGGCACGCTCCAACAGAGTTGTGGAAAGGAGAGTGCTGAATTCATCAATCTGTGAAATATTTTTCTTGGTTTGGTCACTCAGTAGATAATAAAAATTTGGAATTGATGAAGTAATTTTAAAAATTTTGTTGTATTACATTTTTGATTAAATTACCTTTTCAATGACATAATTTTTGGATATTGCTTCAAATAAATGAGCATCAAAACTGAATCTCTTCCTCCTCCTAATAAAGATAAATAATATAGTTATGTTAAATATTATAATAACAGAGTTAAATAATATGTTTGCATTTTATAAGTAAGAGTTCAATTTAATTTATCAAGTGCCTAACATCGTTGTATTTATGTACCAAAGTCATTTTAAAATATATATATATATTGTCTTAATAATGAGTTTCAGTAGATTTCAAAACCTACTTAGTTTCGTTGTAACAATTCCATACGTTATTGCACAAAAAATCTTGTCAACATTAAGAAAATTATTTTTTAATCATACCACTGTAAAAGTTACCACTGGCCGAATATTTCCCACAATCAGGGTGTCCACTGGCAAACTAAAAAGGCGACTTTTGCTACTAGTTTAAAGATAAGGCGACTGGGCAACTTTTTTGAATAAAAAATGTCATTTTCATACTGATTTCAAGATTTTGTCTACTTGTACCTTACTCCGGGCAGCTCATTTGAAAATCAGATTTCGGTTTTTGTCAACACCCTTTCCTTTTCAAAGTTGCGACTGGTTGTTCATCCAACATTCTAATCTGTTTTTTTAAATCATACTATGAAAATAAATTTTTAAATTTTATATGCTCTATTATATGATGCATGGAATTTTTTAATTTATCATTTTATTCATTATCTCTTAAATGAAGCTAAATGATGTACATTTATTTCTTAACTACAAAATCATGCAAAAATGCCACTATTTTGGCTCCTAAACTGGTGACTTTTTTATGTCAATGAGGCTACTAATGATTCTATATTTGCCTCCTGCACAATGTATTGAAATTATTGCTTCAAGATAAATTATTCTTCAAAATAATTTTTTAAAAAAAATTCATATCTGCAGATATGAGAAACAAATTGCACTACCCAACATCAAAAATGTATCGAGCTCAAACATAGTTATTTCCAAAGTATTGTGTCTCGTTAAACACGAAAATCACCATAATAAGGCTAAGATTAGCTCTTCGTTTCCAAGATACAGAACCAATTTGGGTAATAAAATCTCACTATGTTTGGTTTGTATGGCTATTATGGCTTGTACAGTATCTATTGGCCATTCGGCCCATTCCTCATTTCAGCTAATCTGACAATATCTGAACCACCTCAAAACTATGCCATTGAAAAGGATGATGCTGAAGAAGAAGAAAATTTTGCTGGATCTGGGACCCCCAAGATAGCCTGGGAAGCCCTTAAATGTGTGGTATGAGGATTTCTAGGCAACAAAAGACAAAAACTGCCAGCTGTTGGCAAAAAAACTCCTGCAAAAGCTCTGTGACCTTGTATTCAATATGCTTCTGACACTTTATTTTCCTCCCCTTCCATCTTGACATTTCTCCTAAAAACTGTGGAGCTGTAAGTGATGAGCACGGTGAAACGTTTCGTCAAGATATCTCTTCAATGGTACGCAGCTGTCAAATCGTTTGATAACTACTACTGGACTATTACAAGAAATGCTCCGTCTTAATGTTCCATATACAGTAGGCAAGCCAAAAAGAAACGTTCACAGAAATATGCTAAAATTAACATTGCTTTCTGAAAAAATTCATTTATATATTCGATTTTTTCAACCTAAAATTAATAACAATAGGCTATTTAGAACCAGGATACAGACAAAAACTTTTTTTTTTTTGGCCTAGTGTTATCATTAGTGTGTAGTTTCTTATCTATGTACTTTAATTTACAGATGTCCATCTATAAACCTGCAAGAGATGCTAATAAACCAAAGCGTCCTGGTACAGCATTTATGATCTTTATGGCAGATTTTCGAAAAGAAATGGCTGGAAAGGAGCCTGAAGGTGGTGTAGCTGCAATGGCTAAGCTTGGTAAGATTTCTTACCTTTTAAGTTTTTTTTTTTTTATGCAATTACTGATACAAACTTTTTTTTTTTTTTTTTTTTTTTACTGTGTTGTTTGTTTTTAAGACATCTTAAAATTCTTGTAATAAAGAAACTTTTTTTTATGTCTTGTTTATTTATATTTGCAGTTATTTTTAGGCTCATAGGCAAGATGCCCAATAATTTTTCTTATTAGTTTTTTTTGTTTTTGTTTTATAAAATAAAAAAGGAGATTGATGATTCTTAGTTCATAAATTTTAAAAGACTGAAACACAGTTGTTGTCAAAAATTCCACTACGGTGTTTCCTTCAATCACCACCTCCAGAGCGTATTCTATTGTTATTAATTTATCTATTATTCTAAGTTTTAATGTAGACTAAAATTAATAATAATGTAAGAAACAGCCAAAATTTGCACGTTGTTGCATGCAGACCTCAATTAATGACATAATAGTGTATGTGAGTTTTTTATGACTCATTCTAAGAGAAACCAGTTGATGTCAAATTTGGTGATATGTTATTTGGTGACAATTTGGTTAGATTTTGAGCATAATCTCAAAAAGCGTTATTACTTATGAAATATATATTTCTAAAAGGGCTAAAAATGTTATATCCATCCTTTTCAATTAAGAGTAAACCGTCATAAACATCTTTATATTTATTTTATTGTGCTTCAATTGAATTAGTATCATTAAATTGGTCTAGGCTAATATATTGGAATTCTTTTGTATGCTCTTGTAACAGAACTAGCTATTACATACACCAGCTTGATAGAGAACATTATTTTATACAAAAAGAAAGCTTCCGAAAGCGGGATGTTCTTTGTAAAAATAAAATAAACATCAGTTGCTTATATTTTTGTTTTCTTTAAAATAGATGTATACATTTAAAATACTTTTTAAACTATGACTGTCTCTAAAGCATAGTGTGTGTGAAGTGTTTTGGGTGCTCCCCTGTAAAAGAACGGCTCATGCTATATGCACAGCAATTTTAACCTAGCTCTGAAGAAAAGTTGAGTTTCTCAACTTGAACTTCGTTATCAGGAATTTGTCCAGACCAGGGGCTAGTGATGAAATTCCATCTATTTATACACATATAAATTTATATTCTCCCCCCCCCCCCCATCCCCCGGGCTATGGGGGGGACTGGGCTACGGGGGGTTTCACTGGCTACGCGCCTGGTCCAGACTTCATGGAGGTTCCTGTCTTTGTGAAATTGTGAAAAATGCATTGATAATTTTTTTAAACTGAAATTAGCATTAAGTCGGATTTTTTTTAGCCAGGGTCCTGTTTTCGCCAAAATGGAGTCCTCATGCATTTATTTATAAAAATATGTAGATTAACATCTACAAGTACGATGCACTCATTTTTGGTCAAAACTTCTGCATTGACCAAAAATGAGGCCTTCATTGGACGATTCAGTAACGAATCATATTGAAAAGTAATGATTTGTTGCCCCATGTGGTCGATTGGTGATTCCCTTTTTTACCAAGAGGGTGGAATTTCGTGGCATAGTGACCCTTGTATCCTTATTCCACTCTGAAGTTCTCTACTGTCACAATAATTCTGATCGTCACTGGGTGTGCGACAATCAGGGGAAAGTCAGGGAACTTTATTTCTGAAATTCTGTAGCCGCCCTGTTTTACGATAAAATATTTTGTGAAACCATTAATGGACCCAAATTTCTCCTAAACAGACCCCTAGTTATGATGCATGGTTAGTTCTAGTCCAGTTATTAATGAATACCAGAGCATTGAACCAAGCATTTGCTGTTAACTGGCAGTTGCATTTGACAGTGAATATGACCGTTAGAATATCAGAATGATTAAATTAATTATTTAAGAATATGCAATGAATGATAAAATGAATATAAATTTTTTTAACCTAGTTTTTTTACCCTAATGATGTCCATTTGAAAATAAAACATTATTACTGTTACCAAACACGCATTTGAATAGAAAATTACTTGAATTGTTGAAAAGGTATTTTTTAAAATTCTGAAATATTTGACTCTCTCTGGGGAAGTCAAAGATTAAAAAACAAAGAAAAGCTTTGTGCATTAATAATCAATAATTTTTGGCTAAACTTAATTCATAGTTAACATTTTATTATTTATGAATGTGTTAGGTGGGGAGCGGTGGAGAGGCATGACAGATGATGATAAGCAGCCTTATGTGGAAAGGCAGTTAGAAGCTAAGCTTCGATATGAGCATTCCATGGAAGAATACAGAAGAACGGTTAGTGCTTTATTTTTTAGTTATTAGGTGTTGTAATATGTTGATTGATGAAACCTATTGCTTTTGTGGGATTGAATTTTTGTTGTATTTGAAAATTGTGTTTTTGAAATTACTTAAAAGCAAATTGTAATTATTTTTAGAATCAAAATTTGCATTTTGATATCAGTGGCTTTATATATATATTTATTTATTTTTAACTCTTTACTGCGTAGTATATTTTATTAAAAATATATTGTTTCATTGCCAGAAAGGGTTCGAAATTAGTTGTTATATTCTCACTGGTTATATTTTGCACCTAGAATTTTTAAGCCTACCATAGAATTATACTCAGTTGTCACTTTTGATTCCTGATTTGTAAAAAAAATTTCTTCATTTTGCGTAGCGTGTTGACTAGCTGCTGTGAGTGATGCAACAGTGATTGATATGACATCAAGCAAAATACAAAAGGTCTTCAAAATATTATGTTACTACAGGAATTAAATTATTTATACTAGGGGCCAAGGCCCCCTACACTTGCTATGCTCGCTTTTCGTATGAGGTATTCGCCCCCTAATAAGGCTTATTTGTTAAAAAGGCATAATTTCAACAAACAAAACCCAAAGGTTTTATTAGATAGAATGTTACCGAGCTACACATTGCTTGGTTCTTGCATGTTGCTTGGGACTAGGGATGCACCGAATATTCGGTTCGGCCGAATACTTAATATTCGGCAACCGAATAGTAAACAAATTTAAGTATTCATCACAATTTTTCTTAAATATTATGACACATTACACCCCTTGCTATTACTAACTATTAATTTGATACAGTAACCAGGAAAAAAAACTCATAACATTAAGTGTTCATAAATTTGTAAAGTCAATTAACTGCTAATTTTTTAAATGAAATATGCAGGTAAAAAAATTACCAGCATTTCACTAATATTTAAAAAGTTATTAATAATATATAAAGGAAACACTCTAAGATATTAAATTTTGCAGCATTTTAATTTTTGAAGTTTTATACCATATGAAATATTGTTTAAGAAAAAAGTCTAATTACATTAATCATTGCAATCAAAGTTTGATGGTTTAATAAGTTTAATAAATTTTAACCAAGTATTCGGTATTCGTTATAAACTTCGCACTATTTTTAATTATGTGAAACTCATGGAACACCTTGCATATTAGCCAATTATTGGTGAATTTTCATAATTTGGCGACTTGCGTATATGTATAGTTAATAATTAGCTGTAAGAAAACAATACTTCGTATGTTTACTTTGGTAAAAACTACGGAACAGCTAGGATAGCTTCCACTAACGGTGATTTTTCATTATTTGGCGATTTATACATGCTCACAACCTATAATTACTGCTCATGTAAAGTTCCCAGAAAACCGTTATCCATATATTTCATAATCCTTTGCAGATTGGCATATTTAGCACCATGAATTATATCATCTCGCCGCGCTGGCAAATATCCAAAGTGTACTATAACTGCTATAATGGCACAGTTAACACCACCAAATATTTCTACTGGCAGCAAATACTCCAGCTGGACCGAACTGGTTTTAAAATAATCTGCATTTTAATTATTTTTCATTTTCAAGATATTGGGTTTTAATATTTTTGAATTCGCAGTTTAGATTCACCCTGCTTGGAAAGATACCATTTTGTCAGATCGTACCTAATGCCAAGATGGCGCTATTAAAATCAGTTACAATTAGTTATTCTGTTTTTGAAAAACGAATAATCGCTCATTCTAAACTCCTGTTGTCTAAGCGAACTTACTATTTGAAAATTGGCAACTTTGTGTAACACACTTTGAGTTATTTATTTCATATACTTTTTAATTTGGCATAAAAAGGGAATAATTCTATTTCATATTTGCCAATTTCATGCGATTCTACATACTTAAAATTGCTTTGTTGCAAAGGAATGAATAATTTTATGCCAAATCTGGCAACGATTATTTTTATTTTTTCAGTTTTTTATTAATATCTTCTAAATTAATTCGATTTTCGAAATTTAAGTCAGCTTATCAGGTTCCTCGGATTTTTTCAAATTGTGGGCGTGTTTTTCGAAATTCAAATCCCCACGGTTTAGGAGAAGATAGCAAAACAAGCTATTGACGGCGGCCGTAACTTTTTTTTTAGAATAGAGAGATTAGCCAGTTAATGTGATAAATGTGTGTGATTACTTATCTCATTAACCTAAAGATGTAATTATTATTAATAATTGCTGGTCCTTAATAATAACCAAATTAATCACATTGACTGTAATATATACATTTTTTTTTCTTTAGGGTGCATGTAATTTTTTTAATTGAGCCTTTTTTTTTTATTAATTAGTTTTTTTTTGTACAACATGCCAAATTGAGTTGTTAAAATGTTTAGATTTTTCCAGTCTCGAATAAGTAAAAAATTCTTTTTTTCCCCCCCTATTATTTTTTCCAGAGTATTTCCTTATTTAATTGTTACTTTTCAATTCTTTTAAATGTTAAAAATTTGAAACTGTGTTTTTTTCTACAGAAAGCTCAATTATTCATTACATTCAAGTCAAGGAATATTTGCAAAATATTATTGAAAAGTAAAGAACTGACAACAATTTCTAGTAGACACTTTTTTAGTTATAATAATTTAAAGGTGAAATTATGAAATTTGTTGAAAGGGGTGCGCATTCTTGTAAAGTAACATGTCAAGTGGTCAAAGTAACATGTCACTTGGATAATTTTACAGACAAAAACTTTTTCCAAGATGTTGGATCCTCAGGTGCAGTGGCATGCTGTCCATATAACAGGGTATCTACCATCATGCAAAGGTCACGAAAGTCAAGAAAAGGTCAAGAAATTAAAGTACAGGTCAGGATTACCAAGT
Organism: Cheiracanthium punctorium; assembly: GCA_038373885.1. Lineage (NCBI taxonomy): Eukaryota > Metazoa > Arthropoda > Arachnida > Araneae > Cheiracanthiidae > Cheiracanthium > Cheiracanthium punctorium. Next base: position 269,365 of record JAWZYV010017846.1, on the reverse strand, counting down.
GTCTGCACTATGATTTTTTTCATTTCATTCAAATTCTTTGTTTCTGATTTTCAGCATTTAAAGTCCATTGAGAGAAACTATTTTATTTATCTTTTCTTTACTTCATCAATTGTTATTTTGATATCCTGTGAGAAAGCTGATTTGTTTTTTCCTGTCTGAATGAGAGAAAATGTGCCGAGTGTGCTCTCTTCTTCCTCTGGACCTGAGGAGGGGATAAAACCATTCCCTGTAGCTTTCAGATCATAAAATACTTCATTTGAGAAACAATCTGTCATTCTGAAGAGTAGTTATAACAATACATTATTTCCTGCTGTAAATGACGCTTTACTGTCTTTTAATTTATTAATGCTATTTTTTTTTTTCTTCACACATTCATCCCGCTGCACAGTAAGTTCAAGAGAAGGAGGGCACTTGCTCCCCCCCCCTTCCCCTCCTTTAATGTACCAAAAGGAATCGGGCGGGGGGGGATTTATTCCTTGAGTAAATGCATTTTATTTTCCAACTAAACCATCAACTGGTATTGGGAATCAGTTTCAGAATTGTTGTTTTTTCATCAGCATCCAGATTCTACAGTGTTTTCCAAAGTAGGCGGAGCTTCTTTTTCCATCTGTAGCTGCCATTTATGTTTCTTTCTAAAAGGGAAAACTGTTTTCCTTTAGTGGGATTAGGTCAGTCCTGAAACTAGAGGGAAACAAATAGGGTATGTGCCCCCGAGTGCCGTGCTCAGGGGGTTGCCAAAACTAGGGTTTGCTCCAGATAACTTAATCTCTAGTTGCAACATTAACTACACAGCTATACAGCACACTGCATACACAGACAATTAAGTTGACGGATGAACGATAGTAGCTTTAAGAGATGATAATATGATTTTTTATTTCTGCGTTCCATAATCACATGAGATAGAATAGAGGAACGGTCTGCTTAAAAAAAAAAAGTAAAGATGTGAAATTTTCATTGGGATTTAACCTTTACTTATGTTCATCCAGAAATAGGTAGAAATTGTTTTTTGATTGATTCATAGGTCTGAAAATCAAAGCATAACAATGATGCCTTGCTTCTCCTTTCCCCTTCCCCTTCATTTGCCTCTGATCATTGGCTTAGCCAGGATTTTATTTATGGGGGGGGAGGGGGCTGTGTATCAAATTCTTAATTATTTCGATTGTAAGCTATGTAAAGGGTCAGAATTCGGGGGGGGGGGGGAGCTGGGCTGCAGCCCAATCACAACCCTGGATACATGCCTATGCATTTAATATGGAAGCTAATTTAAACCCACATTTTAAGGCCTGGTAAATGAAAGATTTCTTTATAAAATATTCAAAATCTATATAAATAAAATTAGAATTTTGTCTACATTATTCCTTGGAATTCTAAAATTTTGCGATTTCTGTTCACTTCTAACATTTGAGAACCCAGTATGATTGTCAACAAAAACGTTTGTCTGTTATTCTGTCTGTGACGCTTTTTTTTTTTTTTTTTTTTTTTTTTGTTTGTTCGTGCATGCATCACATAAAAAATGACTGAAGCGAATGAAATGAAATTTTGTTACATGATAGGTGATCATTCAACTTAAACTATTATGCATCGAGTTATTTAAATATTTTAACCAAATTTTGAGATTTTGCAAAAATTGTTTTCAAAGGCATGAATCTTTATTCACACATCACTTAATAACGACTAAAGTGAATGAAATGACATTTGGTAACATAAGTGTTTACTCAACTTATAGGTGTCAAATTAAAAAAAAAAAAAAAAAAAAAAAAATGGATAAGATCTTGAAAAAATTGTTTTAAACTGCATAAATTTTTGTTCATGCTTTATGTAATCACTGAAGCAAATGAAATTAAATTTTCTAATACGACAGGTGGTCACTCAATTTAAGCTATAGGCATCGAATTTTTAAAAATTCTGAGATTTTGCGAAAATGTATTCAAATTGCGAAAATATTTGTACTCTCATAATAATGACTTAAACAAAATTTAGTGATATAAGTGTTCATACAACTTAAACTATCAGTGTTGAATTTTTTTGAAAATTTGTATTAGAATTTGAGATTTTGTGAAAATTTATATACAGTATTTAAGTATTTGCTTGTCTATCATGTATAATCCACTGATGCAAATTAAATAAAATTTAGCCTTATCATACATGGCCAAACTACAGGCCTCAATGTATTTCAAAAAATTTTTATAAATTTTGAGATTTTGTGAAAATTGATGTATTTTTCCTTCCTAAGAAATGGAATAGAATGGATTATAGAAGGGAATTTTCTGTTTTAGATGGCAAATCAATTTAAACTATCAATGCCAAAATTGTTTTAAATATTTCATAGATTTTGTGAAAATTTGTAAATCCTTTGTTCTTGCATCCCTCAAAAACAGCTTAAGAGAATCAAATAACATTTAGTGGCATGATTAGCAATAAATGAAACAATAAATGTAGGAATTTTTGAAAAAGTTGAATAAATTTTAAAATTGTTAAAATTGCACCTTTTCCATTTTATTATTATTATTATTATTTTTTTTTTTTTTTTTTTTTTGGGGGGGGGGTCACTTTAAACCATATGGTGGTGGTAAATTAGTTGGTCCTCCTGAAAAACAGGAAATTTTATTATAAATATTTTGTAGAAAACTTAAGTTGCATTACAAATTTTTAATCTTAATAAATTTTCTTTAATACTATTTAAATTAAATTGTTTATAAAATAACTATAATTTTTTTAAATTAATATAAAATTTTCAAAATTTACATGTAAAAATACTTTGACCTTATACTATTTTGAAGCACGGATACAAAAGGTGGATATGCTGACAAAATTACCTTTTTTGCATGAATTAACAGGGTGTCTATTCCCCTTAAACACCCCCTTTAATTTGTGTAATAATGTTCAATATCTAAATATTTTATTACTATTTAGTTTTTAAATTTAGAATTTAATATTTGAGCATATATGATAACAGCATTTCTATTACATGTAGAAATATATATAAATATTGCATTTTTTCTTATATGTGACACTATTGCATACGGTTTGACGGTCATAAATTTTTTTTTGCATAACTTAAAGAAACATAAAGCTTACATTGTGTTATTTTGTTTTATTGAGTAGCTTCTGCAACTACGCTAAATCTTCATAATGCAAGCCATAACAACTGTGATAAATTGTGTTTTTAATACTCCAGAATAGTTCTGTAAGAAGGATAAGTATGCCAAAAAAGGGACTCCTAAATTGCTTTTGCGAGTTCTATTAACTTTGTTTTTAAAAATGTATTATTCGCCAAAATTAGGCTAACTCATCACATAAAATCCAACTGAGATAAAAAGCATTTTTTACTAGCCAAAAGACTTCGCCAAGCAAAGAAAGCAGAGCTTCGATTGCTTTTGAGATTACTATTGCTAAGGCTGATTATTACCGAAGTTGATTTTTCCCCCAGTTATTGTTTCACTTGTAAGTGGTTCTATCTTGAGACCAGTAAAGAAAGTATCATTTAAAAATGTTAAATACAGCAAATATGTGGTTCATTAAATCATTTATTAGCTTTAAACCGCTAAAATATTATCTCTGTAAGTAATTTCGCCTATGCTTACAACAATAATGCTGTCATCTTGTGGCTATCATATACACAAATGATTGCTGTGTTTTAATTTAAAGAACTTAGTCAGCTTGCACCTTTAATCAACTTAATTTTAAAGTAAAATTGAATTTCATAAAAACCCGTTGACCAAGATAAATGAATGAACATAAATTAGTTGCTGTAAATAGTCGGATACAACCATTGTTTTGCATGCCCATGACATGGTGTCTACCGGTGACTAAAAAGGCGACTTTTGTTACTAATTTAAAGATAAGGCGGCAACTATTTTGAATAAAAAACACCATTTTCATACTATTTTCAAGCATTTGGCTACTTCAGGGATGTTAATTCTTGCGCCGAACTGCGCTTTTAGCCGATTTTTGCGCCGGTCTGCGCTGAATGCGTCATTTTGACTCTTTGTTAAATTTTTGCCACGCTCATTTATCTTTTAAAGCGTGTATGGAAAGCTAGTTAGCAGTAAAGCAAGATTCAAACTGCGTACGAAAGCTGCATTCCTAAGCCATTCTACCCGCCCCGGATCGGACCAGTCGGGCTTTGTTAGTCACCTCAATCAGGGCCGGCCAGATAGGCAAACAAGTACCGTAATTCATGGAAGAAACGCCGCGGCGTTTGAGTTTAAAAGTTAAAAAATAGTAAGTGCGGCGTTTACAATATTTTTAATTTTTTTTAGCCGATCTTCAACAAAAAATCGAAAAATTCGTTTGTGATAATTTTCTAAAAAGATGGCGCCACCACCGACACGTACTCTTTAGCGTGCACAGATCACAGCGTAGCGAATCAGAATGCAAACCTACCCCCATAGAAAAGAGGTTTGATCTTTGATCCAGTTTTGGAGAAAGTCAGAGCACCCTAAGATGGGTCCATGTCCCGTGCTCTGAAGTGGATGGCTTCATACATCCAACCGGTGTGTCCTCAATTAAGTAAAAAAAAAAAAAAAGAAAGAAAGAAGTAAATCTTTTACATCTACATTTTAGAACTATAATTAAATTTTAATGAAGTTTTGAATATATATTTTGAAGGGTTAAAGTTCTGTAAAATACCGCAAAAGTGCAGTACCCTCTATTAAATGCACCCGTTTTTCACATGAACCTCTATTGTTCTTAAAATACTAAATTTCAGCCAAAATTAGTCAATGTTGCGCCCGATGCGAGTTTAACCCTTTCCCCCCCCCCCCCAAAAAAAAAAATAATAAAGTTAATCTAAAAGTTTTTTTTTTTTCTTTTTTTTTTTTTTTTTATCGCCGTGCGGCTTTGCGCCCTGTGCAGGAAAACTATGGAATAAACACTGCCAACTAATTGGTATGCTCAAGAAATACTGAGTGCTTTTAAAATAAATCCCGATGTTATAAATATAAAAAATAATAAATAAATACCATCAAGAGTTGTTACACAACATTCAGTTTTAAACAACAATTTTCTGAAGCAAGCTCATTACGTAATCAACAGCTGGCCATCCAAGGGGGGGGGGGGAAATGTTTACTTTTAACTGGAGACTCTTCTCACACATCGATTGCTGTTTTCATTTAATGGCGCCTGGTAGTCTGTCCGAACTTTGTGCGGATGCAAGAAGGTTTTTAGAAGTTATTTTTTTATTTCTATAAATTCACCTTTGTGAATATAAACATTGATATCTGATTATTTGAAAATAGAAATCGTAAGCTTCGTAAAATAGTGGCAAATACTTTAAAACATTCTATGGGAAGGGGGAGAAAAAAGGAGATTTTTTTACCGTTTATCCAATTTCTCCCGAAATATATCCGATCAACTTAGTAGCTTTTTTAATAAATTAGGTCTAATAAGTAATGCAACATATTTTTTATTTATTTATTTATTGTTAATTGAGAAATTATTTTAGAAAACATTGAATTTTATCTTGCATTGACTTCTGACCACGATCAACCCCCCCCCCCCCCACACACACACACACACACACACACACACACACCAACGATCGCGGCTGCGGCGTTTTTGACGATTTTCTAGCTAACTAAGCTCATTTTCGTGGGTGCGGTGTTTCTTCCATAAATTACGGTAATCATCGCAACGGGCACCGTTTTTTGTTTATGAAGGGACACGATTTGCTATTTGGAGATGAAACATTATGGACCAATTCGTTTTTCAACATGTACACATGCATTTTTTTTTTTTTTTTTTTTTTTTTTTTTAATTGATATTGTACCTTTTTGAGAAAGAAAAATGGAGAAAAATGTTTTTTTGGTGCAAAATAAATCTGCTGTCTTTAAATGAAAACTTAAAGGAGAAATCAATACGCCTTTCATAACTTGTTATTCGAAAAGTTTTTATGTATTCCCACTGTTTACAAAAGCGATTCATATGTTTTACCTTTTCGAGCTTAAAAAAAAAAAAAAAAAAAAAAAAAAAGCAGCTCCCTCCTCTGAAATGGGTAACGATCCGCCACAGCTCTATGTATATGTATTTTCCCGATTTGAACTGGCACTATTTGTTTCGGGCCCCACCACTGAAGTAGGTCACGAGCCGCCACTGGCTGTTATAGAAAGTGGACAGATTCTATTAACGGAAGGGAAGGATAGACTTGCAAAACCATTAAAACTATTAGAAGAAAATGAAAAAGCTCAAGAAGAAATTAATAAAAATAAAAAAAAGAATAAATAGAAAACTAGATAACTTATGATACTTAATTTGTAATCTCATTATTAATTTCTCATAATCTTAATTTTTAACTTCCCATAATTCTTAATTTCTCTCAACAGTCATTAAATATTTTTTGTTTACATTTGCTTTATATATTGTGTTCAAGTATTGTAGATGAATATGTAAATATTAGATGAGGTTAAATTACTGATACAAAAGCATATGCTATTAAAAGTACACACATTTAATTATTCTAACCATCAAATTTATTTTGTTTTCGATACTGCTTACCAATTACGTGTTGTTGTATAAGAGGTATAATATTTAGGTTTTAAAAAATCTCCATTTAGTACTACTTGTGATTTGTAATAGAACCAAAGAATGAGATAGAAGCTTTTGTTTTAAAATTTAGTCTTCATTTTATTTGTGCTCTCTTTTTCGAGAGGAAGATTCCCTAAATGATTCTGAAAAAGAAAAAAAAAATGGACAGGGATTGGCCAGGGGGATATCGGGATATATCTCTCTCTCTCCCCCCCCCCCCTTAAGTTAACTTAGTTATTAAGGTTAATTAAGAAAAGGTTTATTATTTTTTGCTTTTGAGTTTTTCGGCGGTTTAATTTTTTTGTTAAAAAGTTTTTATTTTATAATTTTTTGTGGCTATAAATGCAAATTAACAGCTTAGTGACGTCAAATTGAGCAAGCGAATTCTATACATTCATCTGTGTACGTCACACAGTAGCTAGAATTAAAAAATAACTATTATGCATGCTCGAAAATTCAAGAAATTTCGGATCTTTCAACAGTTCTGAAATTTCCAATTTGCAATATTTGACGCATTATCATACCTCAAAAAAAAAAAAAAAAAAAAAAAAAAAAAAAACGTCGCCAAGCTGTACACATTTCTTTATGGTTGCCAGTCAAAACTACCACCGGCAGAGTACTTCACTCCCGCTGAACATCGCCCACGATGGCGCCAGAACCAACACTAAATGAACATCAAAATGTAAACAGCACCGAATACAGAACATAGACCAGTTCTTTTTAGCTGTATGAATTTCGAAAAAAAATTAACAAATTGAACTTCGGAAATTTTAATAATATTCAAATACTCTTTTGCGAAACAGCAAACAAAAACAAAATGTGTGCGTGGGATTTACACATTCGCATGCGTTAACATGATTTATTCAAGATTAAAGCATCAACGCATATGTACGTAAATTCAGAACTACAAAAAATCTTAACAGAATCATTTTAACAAGCGAAAACAAAATGTACACATATGTGCTGTGTACTGTGAATGAAGATGTATAGGTTTTAAACGGTGACGTAAAAACGTCGCCAATATCCCTTGCAATGGACGATATCGATACGATGCTATTTCAATCACGTGTCGGTGGAAAATACAAATTTGAACTAATCAGATTGAAACATTGAGTGTCAACTGAAACTACATTTTAAGTTGATTGGTTGGAGTTCACGTGTTGGATGAAAAATGACGTCACAGGGACACCGTCCATGTAAAAAAAATCAACTCTTCTGGTAATAGCATCTAACAAATATCGATTCAAGAGCTTATGTGCCTCGTTAGAGCTTCTATTTTATTTAATGAAAACTATAAAATTTAAGGAATATTGAATTTTCACGAGGAAAAGGAAAAAGATCACTAAACGGGCTGGCATTAAAAAAAATAATAGCTATTTAAAAGTCATATTTTATGCGTGTTCATACATTATAATCAGTGAATGAAAAATCAATCATCACATGTTTTCCTACCCTTAGGGTTGGAATTCTTTTTCCAAATCTATATGGGACCAACTTCGGGGTTTATCCTTTCCAATAAAAAAAGAATTATCAAAATCGGATTACTCTGTAAAAAGTTATGCGTGGTCATACATAAAAAATATATATATACGCATCGACTTGAGAACCTCCTCCGTTTTTTGTCTGTTAAAAAATGCTACTATTTTGGCAACTAAAATTAAGAAAATAGCTACTAAACTGGTGACTTTTTTTTTGTTGGTGAGGCTACTAATGTTACTATTTTTACTTCCTGACATTGGTGGGCACCCTGCCATGTCAAAATGCTACTGCACAACACTGCTCAGGTGTTCATTTAACTCTACATCTTTATATGGAAAATTCCAAATAAAAGTATAATATTGTATGAAATTGATACATATATTACCTAATAAAATAAAATTTGCAAGAATCATATTATTTTAAAAGTAGCTCCATTGTTTTAATTTTTATGTGAATGAAATTGAACTGTGTTAAAAATTTATACTACTTTAGCTGGTTCATGCAATTAAAATAATTTTAGGGAGATTTTCATCATAAAATATTACTCTCATTTCTCCTTTCCATTTTTGTTATAGCAAAATTTGGAAGCCCAGGCGCAAGCTGCTAAAGCTAGAGCAGCTGCAGAGGAAGAGAATAGGAGTAGTCCTTCAGATAATAGCTACAATATGTGTCAGGGTAACTCGCAGCAGCAGCAACAACAACAACAGCAGCAGCAACAACAACAGCAGCAGCAGCAGCAACAACAGCAGCAGCAGCAACAACAACAACAACAGCAGCAGCAGCAGCAGCAACAACAACAACAACAGCAGCAGCAGCAGCAGCAAATGACTCGTTCTCAGCCGACTCCTCCTTCTGGATGCTCGACTCCGGCATCCACTGCCTCTTCGCCGGCTGCACAGGACCTCAGCTCTAGCCCCTCTGGTATGAATGCTCCACCATCATCTGTGGCTTCCACCTCAGGTGGCAACGTGGGCCCCCTGCCTTCGTTCTCCACCTCTCTGGCACTCTCACACCCAGGCCTATCAAATCCTCATGCAACGTCATTGGCCATGTCATATGCACAGTATTCTCTTCCTAGTTTTGCCCATGCAGGAGTGCTGGCTGCAAACTACACCCAGGCCCATTCTCATGCGAGCACAGCAGCTGCCCATTTACCTACAGCTTCTTCCACGTACAGTCAGGCCCATTTGCAGGATCCATACAGGTGGTCTTAAACACTGCTGAGGGGGGTCGCTTTGAATCGCCTCTTAAAAAAAAATAAATAAATAAATAACTGTCAGACACACGCTACTGTGACAAAGAGGTAACTTACAACAAACATACATGTCTGATGGCAATCGAAGCAGCTCTCTTAATAAGAGGTGTGCACAGACATGCATCCACCTTCTTTTAAACAATTTCTGGAGTCTGCTTTTTTGAAGGTACCTGTGATGTTGGTTCCGTGTGCACAGTATTTCTCTTATACCTATACCCTAGTCTGCGCCTTTTTAAGATATTGACAGACTTCACACCGTTTGAAAAAAAAAAAAAAAAAAAAAAAAACATATATTTGTCTCATATCACTTTAAGGATCTGAAAAATCAGATTTTTGAGACAGTATTTGTTATAAAACTATTCCCGTGGTAAAATGTTGGAAACGTGAACAAAAGAATGCCAAGAGTACTTTTAATCATCAACATTAATTTATGTTGTAAATCTTAATCATTCTGTTGGACTGTTTTAGTCAAAAATTCATCAAAAGCAACACATATTTTGTGTGAAAGCTCTGTATATTTTAAAGATCCATTTTAGCCATTTATATTTGTATCATATCATGTTGATATTTTGTACAGTTATGTTTTTATTCTGCCATAAGATTAATGCATCCGAAATGGTCTCCATGTAGTTGCATTAATGGTATGTTTCTATTTCTTTTTTGGATTTATTATCTTTATAAAAAATTGTTCATAATTTTTAACATTTTACTGTAATGGGGTCTTGTAATTCTGCAAGTCTACAGGACCAACATGAACTAGTGTGTGTGTAAGCTTGAGCTGAGTCCTGCAACCCTTTTATTTGTATATATTCCATGACATTGTATTAAGACTGTTAAAGGTCTTGCCAAAAATTTGAACTTGCCATTTTGGTTGCAATTTTTTAAAGAATTTTTATATTGATTTATATCCCATTTTTATTTTTAATGTAAATATTTAAATATTTATTCTTATTTTTAAGGAGCTATTAGGAAAGTTGTATAGGTTTAAGAAATCATTAGTTTATGTCATATAATGGCATTTGGATTGAAAGATATGAGTTGCTAATGTATGTGTATACAATGAAATGGTGCATTTGTTTTCTTCACATGCTTTCGCTTAAATTAAGTGGCTGTGAGAAAAGGGATTTTTGTATTTTGAATGCTGTTCCCATCATAAAGAATGGTATGTATTATAATATTTGAATTAAACAGTCTAGTAGGCACTTAAAAGAAATTTTATGTATTTTCTTACTACTTTTTGGTGTTGAATTGGCTCCAATTTGTAGAGAAAGTACAGTGATTTTTAACGCACATTTTTTATAGTACTGTTTTCAGGTTTTGTTTTGTTTTTTTCCTTTCTTTTTTTTTCAATATCTACCAGTTTAAATATTTGCTTGCCATCAGTTTTTGTAATTCAGTCAGTCATGGAAGATTAGTTCTGCATTTCATTGTTAGATACCTGCATCGTCATTTAATCTCATAATTTCTATAACCATATAATGAAGATCATTACTCATTAGAATGTTTGTACATAGTTACATTAAAGTACAGTTTTACCATGATTTCTTTCCCCCTTCTTCCTTTGTCTTTGTACTGCGTACACAAAAAAATAAGAGCATCAAATCAAAGAATTTTATTTATTTTTCTTATCTGCTGATCAACAGCCCACTTTTCTGAAGTATATTTAACTCAGTTAAAATAATAGTAATAAGCTTTCAGGAGTGCTAATTTCCTCATTATAAATTCAACAAATTTTCTTCTGCATAACTGTCAATTTCCTAATTCTATTTCAATTTTAAATGTGAGTAGAATCATAGACATTCTTTATTATTCACCTTTAACTTATGAGTAGATGTGCAAAATCTGTCATATTTGCATTTTTATGAAAGGAATTCCATAGATATCAATTGAAAATTGTAGATTCTTATAACTTAGCACTCGTATAGATGAAGTTACCAATTTCGGTGTGTTTTAGAAAATAATTGGTCCAAAATATGTTAAAGTTAAATGTAAATATTTATGAGAATTGTGCATTGTTGTATTTAATTAGCATATTTGCTGCCGCTCTATGTTGTTATTTAATTTTTGATTTCCTACATTTCTCATAGACATGCTAAAAAAAAAAAAAGTTAATTCATGTTTGCATGTACTTACAATCTTAAAATATGCTCAATTCAATTGCTCTTGGAAAATAGCACTTCTGTTAGCATTACTTTAAAAATTGTATTCTGGCTCCATATCAATGATTTCTTACATTTTGCTTTTTATCTCTGCTATCCCCACCTCTATATTGATCATATTGGTCATCATAAATTATGCTGCATAGCAGCATTTTATTACATTTACATTATTTTAACTAGTTTTATGTATTGGGTGCTCTCATGAACAGTTTGCCAGGTTTGCAGGACTTGTCAGGCTGCGTAAAAAAAAAAATAAACACATATAAGTGCTTAAGGGAAAATTAAATGTGACTCTTGATTTTGAAAAGTAAATCAAATACTGCTGTTCATTAAAAAGGAAAAAAAAAGTTCTGAAAAGGCTTGAAAATTTTTGTAGATGGTGTTGATATCGATAACATTTCAAGCTATACAAGATCTGTCTTCTAGGTACTTTAAGTGCAAAACAAAATTTGTGAACTGAATTTGCATTTCAGTATTATTCTGTAAAGCTTTTTAATCGTCTTAGGAAATGACATTCATGTAGCTTTTTATCATTCTTTTGATGTATTTAAGAGCATGGCCCTCTTATAATGCGTGCCTATGTAGATACCAAATGCTTTGCTGAAACATTTATGAAACAACAACAACAACAAAAAACATACATAAAAGTGCTTCATGTTCCAAGAATGCTAGTGAATAGTGTGCCTGAAAATGATCTTGATTACCTCAGAAGTTTCAGGCAAGAGAAAAAATAGAATCATCTATCAATGTCTTTGAATTTCTTCAGGGGTCAGCAACATAGTGTAAGTATATTTTGTACTTTCAACAATATTTCCATTTATTTTTAATTACTGCATGTTATTTTATTGTACTGTAGCGAAAAAATTTTTTTTTCCTTAGACATTTAAAAAAAAAAAGAAAAATTTTTTTTTTAATGTACACATAAGAAAAGAAAATATTTTAATCATATAAAGTTTTACGAAAGCAAAAGTTAATTATGAGTTTTTACAAACCTAAGGGGGAAAAAAAAAAGTTTACTACTTAGATCTTTTCTCAATGTAAATTTAGTGTTGTTTTTTTATCAACTTTAAGTAATAGTTTTGCATCATTGTGTTGATTCAAGAATTATATTCATGTTTTGTCAAAGCTACCCATATTGTAAGTTAAAATGTCTTATGTAAACCATGATCTGGGGCTCAAATCCTGAGCATGGACGGGCATCATGTCTGAATTGCATACATTGCTCTTATCAAATGTAAATATTTATTTACATGACAACACACTTAATTAAAAATCAGGTCTTATATATTATAACTATAATAAGACAAAAAATTGTATATGATAGAATGACTTTCATTTAAAATGAAATTGCAGTTTTTACGGATAGAGTGGAGCAAACTATCATATGTTTCAAATCTATGAATAATTGCAACGTGCACTTAGATATTAAGAAATATAAAATATTGTAGATATTCATTAAACTTAATAATTTTTATGTATGCTCAAATTATACTAGTGATTAATTCAGTGTAAACTTAAAAGATGGATCTTAGTAATAAACTGTCCCTTTTCTGTGTGTTTTCTTATCTGTTGCTGACCTCTAAAACTCATGTGAAATTTTTTCTTCTTTCATCACTGTTATGAAGTGAAACTAATTGCATATTTTTTAATATGCAAAGAGTAACTTACCTCAACCAAAACACATTCTATTTTCTATACCTCTAAATTGGAAAACTGCATTCCTCAAAACACCTAATTTAGAGATTTAGATTTCAAAAGGATTATACTGGTTACATGGTGAATTTTTTTCTTTATACTAAGTAACCAGTCTAACTTTTTTACCTTTGTATTTGCTGTATAATATGTATACTATCTTTCTTGCACCAGTGGTTAAATTATATGCCATTTTGTTTGTGCAGCTGTTTTATTGATGATTGCTTTTTTAAAAAATTGTCAAACAAAAAATTAATTTGTTTTTATTTATCTAAATGCATTACTTGATATATTACAGAGTAAACAAGCAAATTCAAAATCTAGTGAAAAGTATTTCATTTTAAAATACCCATATAATTTTATTATTTAATATTCGAATTGTTTAATCTAAATTTTACATTTATATTAAATCTTTCAAGTGCTACTTCTCTGCAGATTGTTTTACTTCGTCCTATTTTAATTCAGGTGAATGCACTGCGAGATAACTATTCGTTTTGATTACCATTATATTTTTCTAAATCATGTATGGTGGTTAGTAAAACAGTTTTAATAAACAACATTTCTTAAGGTAACAATAAAACTTAAGGCCATCATAACAAGGGGCTTCAGCCATATGCTCCAAAAACCAACTTAACGACATGCACTCGTACATAACGTCAAATCGATATGATGTCAAGCAACATCTGACAGTCAATTAAGATTTATTTATTCAAATGGTTTCTATCTGGATTGGGGGATGGGGGAGCTAATGTTGTAGGTGGTCTGTTTTTAAATTGCTAATTATAGTACTAACATGGTGGTCACAGATCGAGAAAATATGGAAATATCTGGGAATTTCATCGATTGGGAAATATAGCTTAGAACTGATATATTGTCAACAGGGACGTGCTGAAAGTTTTAGCTGCCCTAGGCAAAACATATTTAGCAGCCCTGGACAAAATATAATTACAGGTCTCTGTAAATCGTCTCTACTTACTCAGTTGTAGATCTTGAAGGCATTTTTTCAATTTATGTCATCTGCTGTAAGAATCTCATTAAGTATATTTTTGACTCTGGGTTTTGACCTACCTTGCATGGCAACAAAAATTACACATTAAAGCGACCGAAAATTGAAGTCAACTTTGCAGTGAAAGTTAAAAACTTTAACAGCTGTTTGATAATAAAATATAAGATCAGTGTCAGATACATAATGGCTTTAGTTTCATGATTGTGTGTGTAATACTTGTATTAATCATACAAAAGCTGTAAATGGCCTTTAACTAAGCATTTGAGCTGACCCTAAAAAAGATTTTTTTGCTCCAAAACTGCACAAAAAAAGGTTTTGACTTTCCATTCCTGTGCTAATTCTACTAAATTATGTTCAAGTATATTTTGATAAGGTTTTTAACTATACTTTTCATTATATGTATTTAAAAAAAAAAAAAAAAAGCGTGATAAAATTAGTAGCAGTAAATTCACAGAATAGGGAAATATCAGGGATCACCATAAATACAAAAAATTTGTGACCACCTTGATTAACTGCAAACTCTTCAATCATAAATGCGTTTAGTTAATGGGTTAAGAGTGAAAAGTTTTGTGTAGCTAAGAAAAACTGAATAGTTTGTTTATTCTGTGATGTATACCTTGAAGTGTATTTTCAAAAGATAAAACATTTATCTTTGTAATTCATGACTGATATACTTTAAGCAGGGGGGGGGGATATCGGGAACCCCCCCCCCCTTGCTTTAAAAGCATATTGTCATTTATGAATTTTGCCAGTATTTAAAAGTTGGCTTAATTACATTAGTCTCAGGTTATTGTGTCTCTTTTATTCTTTAATTTGATTGCAAGATTATATTCAGTAGACCTATTACAAAAGTAATTTTGCATAAATGCATTTGTTTATGCATATGAAGTTAAGTTAATGGAAATACACCAGTTTCTTAATTCTATGTGTGCAAACTTTTTGTTTTTGAAAACAAAAGATGTGTAATGTGTACTTAAAAGTTTATTCAATAGTACAAATAAACAACTTTTTTTTTTTTTTTTTTTTTTTTTTTTTTTTTTGTCCCGATGCATTTATAGAATCAGTTTTCTTTTTAAAGGGAAACAAAATATATCACTATATGTCTAAATGATTTTAATTTAAAATTTTCTAAGTAAAGTAACTTTTTTTAAAAAAAGTGTAATTTCAGCACTGGTTGCATTTCTCATGTTATATAAATATTGAATATAGAACACTTAATTGTATAAATACTATATACTACCTTTAGCTCACATACAAATATATATATATTTTTATGCATTCTCATGTATTTTGGGGCTTCAACAAAAGTTTTCCCAAATTTTATAAATTGCATCATACTAAGACATGTATATTAAATCTACTGCACTGTAGATAACTAGCTGGTCCGTTGCAAGTCTTCAAACATGCTTTATCTGTTTAATTTCTTGTAACTTGTCTATTGCTGTTTAATCTCATAATATATTTTCTAGGACATCAAACTTTCCTTTATTTTAGCTGCATGCATGCTCTTAAATCTTGTCCATAATGTTATGTGACTAAGTTAGAAATAAAGAGGAAAAAGAAATTATGATAAGTCTCAAATATAAATAGTTTGCATTTAAATTGATTCTTTAAAGAAGATTTGTGTGTTCTTTCTCTCTTTTTCAGTGTTAAATGTTAAGTATATTATCTTTTGGTTTAGATGTGTCACTATAATAATGACAGCTTTAAACCGAAAGATACACTGCCAGAAGGGATACAAAAACTTACTTTCTGTTTTCATAGAAAATCTCTAAAATGAAAAAGTATTTTGAATGTTAAACATAATAAGAGTATATTTTGTTTGAATCGCAAACAATAAATTCTTTAACTACGGGTGTTTTAATTATGATTATTATATAGTTAATTGCTCCTTTAATCTGTACAAAAATTCTTCATGTAACATGAAATTCCTTCAATATTTCTATCTGTTAGTACCATTTATTTCTTCTTTTTATACTGTTAAACATTTCCTCATCAATTAGCTTATGTTTTTCTGTTTTGATTTTAAAGCATCCAATTTATTGTACTTAACAGGTTATTTTGAAATTGCCTGCACATCTGAATTACTGTAAAATGGGTCTGTTGGCAAATTATAATGCATTTTAAGTTGTGTGTAGCTCACAGAAATTAGAGCCCTTTCTCTTTTTGTATTTGCATGTGCATGTTAGTTTACCTTCGTCAACATATTTTACCCCAACTTTTATTACTAAGTAATTAATTGTTGCTCCATGATATTATTCAAAGTATTCATTTAATTTTTATTTGGGTTTTGTAGTATTACTCATATCTTTTTATAATCTTATAGACTATAAAAAGTCTATGAGACTATAAAAATATATAAAGTCTATAAGACTATAAAATTTCAAAAGGTAATTTTGAAATTTATTATAATGACCAGGGCCATATCAAAAATCCTATGCAGACTTCCCTTATGCACAACAATTAAATAATGACAGTATGAGTCTACCAGAATAAAATGGAAAACTTAATTTTCCTTTTTTTTAAATTGAAGGAAAGAAGGAGTTGGAAGACTTTTAAGATATCCATCAAAATATGTTTTGTATTGCTAATAAGATTACGGATTGTAAGAATGTTAGTTCTTTTTTGACTGCTATTCAAACAATCCTTCAGGTTTTATTCCATGGGGCTGTGTTTTTGATAGGTTGTTCTGGCATGGGTACTAGGCATTATGTAGAAGATTCATTATGGATGTATTTGATTATAGTTAAACTCTTTTATTTCCAAAATATCATTGGGAATTCTGAGTTTAGTTTTGTATACACCATATCTTATTTCTCCAAGTTATTATCAGAAACTGTGCAAATGAGTGCTTTTGGATTGAATTTGAATCCACTACATGGCCTGGATGTTTTGATTATACTAAAGACTCCTTTTTATTCTCTGGGAGATTAACATTCAGAAGTGAAGTTTTTTCAAAAGTTTAAAATTAATTCATGAAACATTATAATTAAATGAACTAAGGTTATATTTCTTATTTTTGAGACAAAATATGTAACAAAAGAGATTTTTACACAAAACATTTTTTATTATAATTATTTTTATTCACATGCTATACTCATTGTATTACTTAAAACATTTGCATAATTCTTTTAATATGTAAGCTTTGTTTGTAGGCAAGGCATTTATGAAAATTTCTGATTTACAAAACTTATAATTATTTCTAATATTTTATTCCATGACAAGTCTTTTCATTCTCGCCAGATTCATGTTGCATTCCTTTTAATCTAGTTGCTAACTTAGGATTATTATTGAGGTATGATTTTGAATTGCATGACAGATCAGAAGGCAATATTCGATTTTGCCCATGATTTAAATAAAAATAATTTTGCATTTTATATTTATTTTTCCTTAAAACATAGCTTGGAGCACAAATGTACTTGCTCAGAAATTTCTTCTATATTCTTGGTTTAATGTTTTTTATAAGTGTATCAGTATTAAGTTTATGTTGCTTAATTTCAGCCTTTCATTTTCTCTAAATTAAAAGAACTCTGTTGAAAATGGGTGAAATCATTTGCTTTTTTTGTAGTGTGTGAGAAGCACTTTTATGCATAATTTTTAACATACTTTATCTACCATAGTTTTGTTTCCGTTCACTATGTTATGCAAAATCAGTTATTTTAGCAAGCTTTATTTTTAAACTGGCATATAACTTTTAGATTTTTTTTTTTTCATTTATAAATAATATAAAAGAGTATTAACTTTTTTTTATGTATTGGTTTGAATGGTACTTGCTGGATACAGCTATTTCATTTTTACACGTATTAAACTAGTTGATTTCAAATAACATTTTACAAGTGCTTTTAGAATCTATTTTTATTATTGTTTTTATTTTTTATTTCTTTTCAATTCATTTAAATTGTTTTAGAAGTGTTCAGTTTTTCATCTCATTTTTCTTTGAAGTATTGGAGTAAACTTATACAAAACCTCCAGCACCATATATTTACATCAAGCATCTTCATTTAAAAACAGCATGTTTTCCCCCCCATATTTGTGCCATTTTTTAAAAATCATATTACCGTGTAAGCCAAGTCTTGAAGCCATGTTTTCAACAATCTACTTAATTTCTGAAAATATTTTACCCTGTACATATTTTTACTTGATAACAAGTCCATTACTGAAAATTAAATTTTTTTATATTGTTACTTAAATATGATTTTATTATGATGGAATGAATTATATACAACACAAATTTTGATTTTATATTTTAATTTTCTTTTCTGAAGATTAATACTCATTGATCTAAGAACTAAATTGTGCTATTTTTACTCCCGCTGTTTTTCCTTGGTATGCATAAGATATTTTGCTTAAAATGAGCTAACATAAATCAAAAAAGGTGGCAGCCTTGTTAACTTTATCGAATCGGAGGTTCATATTTTAAGGTGGCAAAATCTAAATCAAGATTTTTATTTGTAAAATCACTAATTTGGTATATATAGGTATCTTTCTAATCCTTAATCAAAGAATTAAGAAGTATTGGAAACATACTAAATTTTAAGGCACATAAATTCATTTATATATTGATATTATTTCCTGTGTTGCTTCAGATATTAAGGGAGGAAAAAAGTCTTTATAGGATATGCAGAATGATTTACTGATTTTGTAACTTTTTAAAATGTTTGAAAACGGGTCCAAATATTTGCTATCCATTCTTATTCTTAAGTTTCATTTATATTTTACATATCTTGTTTATAATACTGGAAAAGAGAACTATCATCTGAAAATTTATACAAAACATAGTTAAATTTCTGTAGATCATTTATTTAAAAAAGTTTTTGGATAAATTTTCAAAAGTATTACAAATATGTATACTTGATAGCATAATGGTATTAAAAATTAGTTGATTTCAAGATGTACTATTATAATAAGGAAATTTTCTAAAATGATAAAGCTTTTTTAATAGAGCATTTATTTATTTACTTAACTTATATCAGATGGATAGAAATGAGTATTTGGTTTTTATTTATTGTTCCCCGAACTATTTTAAAAAATGTGTGTGAAGTAAAGTCAGTCTTAAGACCCCCTCCTCCCCTTTCTTCTTTTCACCCTATAATCTGAATTACATTCATCATTACAGGCCAACAGTTTGAAAATTTGCATATTACTTTTAAGATTCTTCTTGACTGTTGCGTACACTTTTCTTGGGGGTGAAGGGGTTGTAACTGATATCATTCCAGCTGATTTTTAAGTAAAATGGTCTCCTGAATCCAAATATGACCTCCATTTTGCTCCATCACAAATCATTTTCTAGTTGCCACTTTGAATAAAACCCACACATTGCATAATAAGTATTTTGTTGACTCATTTTATACTTCATTTTGATAACAGGTTTTTTTTTTTCACTTAAATTTAAAAATAAAAATATAATTTATACTTATAGCAAGCATAACACATGCAGAGATGCCAACTACTGCAGATTTATTTATTTTTGAAAATTGGGTTTACTACAGACTACAAAAAAAAGCTTATATTTTTACAAAAATTTAAATATAAATTGATTTATTCTATAATGTCTTTAAGCTACTTTCTTTTAATAATTAAAAAAAGAACCAAGAGTTATTTCACAATACCTAAAGTCTAAAACAGTTATCGCATGCAATCTGGACCGAATTTGATACCAGCACTCTCTGAAGAGAAAAAGTGTTGAGTCTGGACTTCTCTGGAATCTCTTTTCTCTCTCTCCCTCCCTCCTCCCTCCTTTTCAAGCCACGGTAACTGCAGGGGCTAGGTGATAGATTCCATACTGATAAGTTTCTACTTATTTTTAATTAAGATCAATTTTTAATAGGGTATAGTTAAACTTTTTTTTAATAGTTAAGGAGAACTAAACTTAAATTTTTGCCTATGCGATTGCCTATTGATAAACATAAGAAATTACTGAAAATATTCACGATTACTACTACAAAGTCTCGTTGAGGGTTAGCTTCTCTGCACATAAAAGAATTTTTGTGGACTCTTAGATTAGACATTTAACAACATCGCATTAGTGGAACACCTGAATCGTATTTTTAAATTTAAGTGCTAAAATAATCTTGTTTAGCTAATAAAGTTTAAAATCTGTCAAAACATATTAACTGGATAAAATTCAAAGCATGGGACTTATTCAGTCAACCATATACAGTGAATCTTCCAAACTCTCTTGCAGTGGATTCTGAATCTGGTCCCTTTCACCTGCTTTTAGGCAAAATTGTAGCTATATATATTTCTATTATTCAGAGTGTTTGGGTGAGGAAAAGGGTGTGTGGCTGGAAGCTGGAATATGTAGAAAATAAGTGGGAAAAAATAATTATTTACTTTGATTTAAGGGGCAAATCCCCCCCCCCCCTCCCTTTCCATAAGTATTTCTCCTATTTAGCCCAGAGAAGACATTTAATTAATAAAATAATGCTTTCCCTGGCCCACCAGATCAAATTTATAGCCATAAAATTACTGAAAAGTGAAAAAAAATTGTGGGAGAGGGGGGGGGGGGTTGAATTCTCTAACAGTGAGAGTGAGAGCAAAAGGAAATTCATATTTGGATTCAGGAGGCCATTTTACATAAGAATTAGCTGGAATAATACAAGTTATAAAAGGTTTCCCCCCCCCCCCCCAAAGCAGTGTTGTATGCATACAGTGGAATCTGTGTAATGCGACCATCCCTGGAAAGAACAAAACTGGTCACATTACCAAGATGGTAAAGTGTGGTGGTTGTAAAATGAAATTGCATTAAAGTGGTCACTTTAGTAGGTTCCACTGTAGTTAGTTATTTGCAAACCTTGAAATGCAGTATTAGGTTTCACTCCCTCGCTCTTTGAGTACACTTAGGGGTTTTCTTTAAAAAGTTACACAGTGAAATCTTCTTATAATGAAATATTAAGAAAAACTAAATTTATAAATGATGTTACATAATAAATACACTGAATTAATTGATTTTAAGCAACACAAATTTTTAATGTAAATGTTATTTATTTATTTAAGTGCAATATGAACTATATATTTGTTTAAAATAAATAAATAAATGACTATAAGCAAGATTAAATTTTAAATTTACTATGCCTGTTTCAGATCTTTTTTTTTTTTTTTTTTTTTTTTTTTTTTTTTTTGGACTGAAATGTTTTTTGTTTTTATGAATAAACTATTAATTATTTTTATTTCCATTATTATTTAAACGTATGGGTGAGGTCACCTTTTTATTATTTGCCCCTCTCACCTCAAAATAATATAGATAATATTTTTAATTTTTGGTACATAATATCGGTATAGTTATATAATGAACTGGGTGTAGTTGTATAAATTTTGGGGGTATATTTAATGCACTGTAGCATTTTTTCATTATAAAAAGGTGTAGATATTTTTTTTAAACATCAGTATTATAAATTTTCTGTGTAATTTTGTTGTGATGTTTTATGCAATTAAGATCTCAGTTTATCTTTAATTGTTTTCTCAGTGTATATTTTAAAGGATAATGTACAAAACTCCAAATTGCTAAAAATGAGACAAAGAAAAGGAAAATTTTGATTAATTTCTAGAATAAAAAATGTTGGTTGCAATATCAAATTTTCTTATGCTCATTTTAGAAAATTTTGTTTCATTATATATCATTCCGAGTGTTTAAAAATGTATTTAAACAAGATCTATTGTGTTTAATGAATATTCCACATTTTTAATTGCATGATTCAGCTGTGTTCAAAATAAATTTTAATATGAATCTCTTGAGTTCAATACTAATTTTTATAATTGAGTTCTTTGTTGAAATTTGTTTTTCAGATAAACATATTTTAAATTTTATAATGTGTTGGAAATAAGTTAATTTGAATTATCTTGCAATTAGTTAACAAATTTTTCATTTGTACTCCTTAAAAGATTTTATTTTTTGTTGCATTTATATTTGTTAGTTTTATTTTACAATATTAAATGAGTATTTCAACTATCTGCAAGATAGTATGAAAGCATAGCTTTTGATATGGTTACCAGTAAAGTGGTGCCAAATTTGTTTTCACTAATAAACTCTAGCTTTTGTATGTCTTAACAAAATATAAAATTGCTGTTATGTTAGCATTATTATACAAGTGAGAATTCTTTTTTAAATTAAACTGGTATTTAAGAAAGAAAAAAAAATGTAATTGATATCCAATTGTTCAACAAGTTTCACATATATAAATTCAATACTGGTATTGTGCAATTCCAGTCTAATACACCAAAAGAAATTTTTTTTAATTCTGATGTCAGTGATGGAACAGCTGTTTCTTATGAATATGACTTACTCTAAAATTGTGTAAATTTTGAACTGCATTGGAATATTGGAAAATTTGGTACAGGGTACCTGTAGTTTTAATGTCAGTCAAGACTTGTTTTCCTGGAAATGTGTTGTGTAATTGCTAGCATATTAAATGGAAATTTTTTTTGTACTTTGTTGTATTTTGTCTTATTTCATATTCTCTTGGAGAATTTGTTAAAGTAATAATCTCACGTCACACTTCAGAACAGCTTTAAGGTAAGGATTCCTGTAAATTCACAATTTTCAAGTTTTCTAATCAAGGAACGTAGTCAAGATACTCTGCTCCTAAAATTTTTATTACTTAAAGAAATATTTCTTTTCTCTCATAATTTACCACTCTTTATTGCTATAAGGAAGGAATAAAGGAAGAACTGTTTTTTCAAAAATAGGTGCAATGTAGCTTTTTTCCAGAGAAATTATGTTCTTACTTGAATAATATCATTTAATACAGAAATGGGCAACCCTTGGAAAGCTGATGGCCAAACTTAAGAATATTAGCAATGTCGCGGGCCATATAATTTGGATTTTTGATGGTTTATATGGGTTTTGTGTGAGGGTTTGACATGTTCCGCTGGTCGGATCAAAAGACAGGGCGGGCCACATCCGGCCCGCGGGCCAGAGGTTGCCCAAATTTATATCATACTAGCTGCTACCCGTGACTTCGTGCGCGTCGGCTTTAGATTTAGGTCCAAAGAGGAATGAAGCATGTGTGAATGACAAAAATGTTTGCAACAAAAGAGATTGTATTTAAATATTATTTACTTTTTACTTATTTTAAATGAAGTATGTGTAATGCATGGTAGTATACTTCATTTAAAATAAGAGAGTATGCATAGTTACACTAAATAAAAAATTTTTTTTTTACGCATTTGGCAAATAAGAGACAGTTACGACAGTATTTTCAAACTGTTTTGAGTGTTCTTGTAAAAGAAATATGCTAAATGCATGAATTTTAGCCTATGTTAATCAGGAATAGAGCAGGTTTCTATTAGTTAAAAAGTTTTAGAATCGGTTCTGTAGTTACAGGGATACCCATAGAACATTATGTAGTAGAATAATTTTGTGTGTTCCTATAAAAGAACTATTCATGATACATGCAAGAAATCAGCCTATAATGCTCAGGAATAATGTAGCTTTCTATTGGTGAAAAAAGTTTTGGCAATCGGTGCAGTAGTTACAGAGATACACATAAAGCATAATGTAAATCTTATGAGTATCCCTGTAAAAGAACTATTTGTGATATATGCATGAAAGGTAGCCTATAATACTCAGGGCCCCACCTGTGACTGAGAGGTTCTGCTCTGGAAGGCGGGAGGTGCCAGGTCAAAATCCCGGTTGTGCCTGTCGACCTAGCAGCTCAGAGTTTTCAGTGATTTTCTCCGAAACCTTGCGTAAATACTGGCTAGAATCCCTTAGAAAATTCCCCATATATCCCTAGAACCCTAGTACAGTCAGTCGGCCTTAATCCATAAACAATAATACTTAGGAATAGTGTAACTTTCAATCAGTGAAAAAAGTTTTGGAATCGGTTCAGTAGCTAAAAAATGTCCGTAGAGTGTAAAATATTAGAATTATTTTGAGTATCTTTATAAAAGAAATATTTATGCTATACGCATGAAAGGTTGCCTGTATTTTAATCCAGGGCATAAGCTATCTTTATTACAAACTTTTCCAAATCCATTCTGCCATTTTTGTGTGATTCACACACAAACGTACACATTTATATTGGTAGATTTGAAAATTTATGAACTTTAAGAAACATATTTGGGCTTTTCTTTCTTAAGCTTTTTAATTTGGCGTAAAACTAATGCAATTTCTATGCCATTTCATGTTTTTCAAATGCTCGCGGTTCTGCAAATAGAATTTCTGCTTTATTTCAAAAGCATAAATCATTTTGTGTGGACGAAACTCGCCAAGCATGACCACCAAAAACGGTTTTTACTTAATAGTCAGAAAAGTAATTAAAATTTCAAAATTCTGAGCCTCAGATGTCATTACCTGAGACATGGGCTTTTATGCTCAAACTAGCCGCCTTCGGCGACCAGTTTTGGCCGTCGATGGCCGCTTTGCGACTGGCTTGTGCAACCTACGGCACACGGTCCTCTTCGCAACCGAAATTTGCAACCTGCGGGTGCTCCGCTGACTAGTTATTATAGATTTAGGACAAAAACAAAATAAACGACACCAAATTAACTTAAATAAAAGCTATGAAATCCAACAACCTTGTAATCAAAATCCATCCGGTTAAACGAATTCAAAATTAAACAAATGCTTATGACAAAAACATATGTCACCAAAAACAATCTAAAGCACTCAATTACACAAACGCTTATGGATTTATGACAAAAATTTAAAAAATGCCTCAAAACAATCCAAATAAAAGTTAGGATCCAACAACGTTGAAATCAAAGTGCATCCGTTTAAACGAAAAAAAATTAAATTATTGCAAAATGAGCCAATCTAAAAAGTAATGTCTTCTGAAAAACACAAATACAATCCATAGAGTATTTCTGGTTTAAATAAATATTTATAAATGAATGAAATATTTCCATTAATTTATTAGAAGAATAAGAAAACACGATATAAAAAGCTATTGCAGTTCATTTTTAAGTATCAAAGTCAGTCGAGATTAAAGTATGGGTATACTGGTGGTATACATTGTGTCCTCAAATAAGTCCCCAAAATTATTTTCTAGTGTCCCCAAGTTTTCCTTGGATTGGTGTGTGAACACAAAAATGCTAAGGTGACCAAACGTCCCCATTTTCAGGATGTTTTTACAATTGTCCCCAGAATTTAAAAATGGAACTGGGGACAATTTTTAATTATTGCATTGTTTTTCAATTAAATTACTGTTGATTATTGCATTAATTACAAATGTCCCCAGTTTTGTTGTCAGAATCCTGTAAGTCCTGCCGCCTACATTAGGCTTAACACAGCACTCCTTGGCGACACCGCTTGGTGTTATTATTCTGCATTTTAAACCAATAAATTTGTTATTATGGGTGATTGTGCTGCCATAAATTGTTCTAATCATTAAAGAAATGGATTTAGAATGGCTAAATTCTCTAAAGATGAAGAAAATGGGTGATCAACATGCGATGAGATCCCGGATCGTCTGCTCAAATTTCCTTGTAAGTTCGATTTTATTGTTGAAAATTTTTACTGTTACCTTAGAAAATGCCTTTTTCTTGTAAGTTTATCTTTGTCATTTAATTTAGAATACCAAAGTTGTTCGTAGCTTGTTTAGTTTTGTTAAAACGCAAATGTTATGTTAAGAGTGCGTTTTGCATTATCGCCAAAGCTACTTGTTGTGTTTGTAAACAAAACCTTGTTCTTCAGCATTAAAAAATGTGTTTAAAAAAGCAATAGACAACATATATGTTAATAAATTTAATTAAGCATCTTGAATATTGTTGTATACCTAGAATTATTTTCACAATCATAATAAAATATTAAAGTTTGTCACTTACGTTTACTTTAACGAAATTTTGCTTACATTCTACATTATCTAAATGCAAATAAAGTACTATTTTTATTTTGAAACATATTGTAACTAGTGAATTTTTTTTATACAAAAAGTTTGATTATAATTTAAATCATTAGAAAATAACTAGCATAAACTAGGCAGTTTAAAGAAATTTTTTAATTCTTATTGGTAAGTAGTAGAATTTGGTTTAATTATCAAACATAAATTTATATGAGTTAATTATGAAACTAAAATCATGTAAATTTTTCGATATTTATTTTGTAACTGTTTTTTGTGTGTGATTACTTAAATAGATACTTATATAATATTAATTACTTTATAACAGACGAATATGAGAAGAAATTTTCTTGTGTAATTTATTACACTAAGTTTTTCTTAAAAGATACTTCGTTTTATTGTTTTCTATTATAAAGATTACATGCTATACGTAGCTGAGGTGGATTGAGAAATCATTCAAGGGAGAGTTCATTTTGTGCCTGGACAAATATATACAGTCTATTTTGTTTATCATATTTCAAATAAGGAGAAATAAAACAGATTTATTTCCCTGAATTTATGAAATTATGGTGTATTGTATTGTATATTTCAAGAAAAGAGTTTAAGACAAAGTTGATTTGAACTACTGAAATATGAGACTGTACCTTCTCAATTCCTGAGTGTTTATTCGGAAATTTTAGTTAAAATTTTAGGCTGTATACTTGAATATAATAGCTGTTGTTTGTTGTGGAATATTGGAAATAAATTTTAGAAACTTAACTTTTTATGAATTTTGTGATGGATTTTCACTAAAACATATAGAGAGAGGCAGATTCTTTGATGCTATATTGTCTGAGGTTAAAAAAAAAAAAAATATCTGTCAAAGTAATAGAGATACACCGAATATTCAGTTGGTATTTGGTAGGCTCAAATTTAAATCTAAATTCTGTTGCTTTTCAATTTTTCTTAAATCTTATGACGCATTACTTTAACCTTACTATTTTGAGATGAGATTCTTCAGCTTTTTAGCTGATTTCAGCTTTTTGTGAATCAAGAGGAAATCACTTTTTTCTCTGAAAATTCTGTTTTTTCTGTGAATTCCTGATTGTAGTTATTAGTTAACTGCGTGATATTTTTATCTTCTAGCATGTTCCAATGTTTTTCTTCTCTTAAAACTCCTTTCACATTAATTAGATATAAATATCACATGTACAAATTTTTGCTCTCGTATGATTTCAGCTTTTTTGCTCTTTTGCCAATCTCATACCTGACTATTACTAACTCATTTAAATATGAAACAGGAACCAGAAAAAAAACCCTCATAATATTAAGCGTTCATAAATATGTAAAGTCAATTAACTGCCAATTAAAAAAAAATATAGTTGCTAAAAAAACAATTATCATTCGACAAATATTTAAAGAGGTGATTAATAATATATAAAGGTTGGTTGGTTGGTTGATTGATTATGGCAACACTGTATGAGGGTGATCTGCCTAGCAGGAGGATGCCTTGAGCGGAGGACTTTTTAAGATGGTTCCAGTGCATATTCACGTTACATTTGAAGAAAACCACCCAAAACTCCAGACCGCTAGATTGAGGGTCACTCGGCAAGCCTCAAACCCGGGTCCTACACACTGACTATCTCCCAGTGCTCAGTGCCCACTCCACTGGTGGGCAGGCAGTATATGAAGGAAACAATTAGATATTAAATTTTGCAGTATTTTATTGGCTGAAGTTTTACACCATATGATATGAAATATTAAATATGTTTAAAAACAAACTAGATAAATATGAACAAAATTAGGCATTTACTATTTTAATTTGCTTTTGGAATGATTTATTATATTTTTTATGGATTTTTTTTTGTTTTAAAGGTTCCAGGATTTTTTTTTTTTTGTTTTAAAGTAATAATTATACTTAATGTAGATAAATTTAGAATGTTAAATGGAAATGCAGCAAGCAAAACAAAGCAGATGTTGCAAGAGCAAGAGGCAGAAAAGAGAGACCCTTCTGAAAAATATGTAACTGGAAAATTAAATCATAAACACTGTGATGTAAACTGTTCCAATTGCTTAATATTCTTTCTTGAGTAATACGTTTATTTTCTTTGTATAGTGCCATTTTGAGGAATCCCAGTTTAAGCATCGTGCAGATGGATGGAAACGCTTAAAACCAGATGCAATACCTACTCTCTTTGATGTTCCAAACAAACCTTCCTCAATAACTCCAAGACATCAAAGAGGAATAGGTTGTCCAAGAGCAGAGTTCATTTTACAAGCAAAGAAAGTTGATAATGTACTAATATTCCTAATAGTAAACATAAAGCAAATATATGCCAGTAGTACAGTGAATTCCCGATTATTTGTGGAATTGAATGGTGCGGATATCGTACAGGTATCGATCCAGGAATTTTTTCCAAAGTCCCATTATTGTGAAAACAGTTTATTTTTGTAAATTTTAACTAGTATTTTGGGGAATTTTCATGCATATTTTTGTGAAAATTACTTTTTTTGTTAAAATAATTTACAAAACTAATCAAAATATAGTGCAAAATTTAAATAAAAGGGCCATTTTCATCGACTGTATTTTTGTGAAGGGGCCTTTTTAATCGATTGTAATTTTGTGAAAGTGCGATTTTAATCAATTGTAATGTTGTGAAGGGGCCGCAAAGTGGACCTCAATTTTCGTCTGAATCAATTCTTGTGATAAGCTGATTTTGCAGATAATCTACAAAATAATTAAAACGGGAATAAATCAACCCAAATTAAACAATTTACATATGATGGGTAACATAAACACACATTTTTAACATAGTGATGTATACTTGTATGTACTATATATGTAATAATAATAATTCTTACAGCTTTAAAAAATTTCTTTGACAGAACAAAGAAAAACTGTTTAAAAAACAATTAGTTTCTAATTTTTAACATCAATTATTTATTTGAGTTTTTTGTAACTAAATCTATTAAAATATTTGAAAATTTTATTCAGTTGTAATCATTAAATTATATTAATCTGTTACAAGTTACAATCTAAATAAAACTAATAAATATTTATTTCTTTAGGAAAGTATACAATCACATAGACTCAAAGAGTTAGATCAAAATAAGAAGCTTCAAGCAGTAATTTCTTCTTTGAGCTGTTACAAATATGAAAAAATAAGCTAAAAATAATGAAATACGAGATGAATGCATTTAAGAATGAATTTTTAAACCTAAAATTTTGTGTCAAATCCTAGTTGAGAACAATTTCTTGAATAAAATAAAACTTTGTTAAAATACACATGCAATAAAGATAAAACAAAACATACATTTGATGACAACTTTAGTTCATTTTCTGCTTTTTATTTACTGATGCTGATGCATAAGACAATTCATGTGCTCTTTTATTAACTATATGTTTCTTTAAACTCTTGCATCTAACTGTGATATAATAATTTATTATTTTTTCTTTTAAGTTACAGCATTCAGGTAAAATAATATTCTGGCAGTTAAACTTTATTTTCTCAATAAAATCTTTGTTTATTGGTACTTGATCTTTAAGCAAATTCTTCTTATATGTCTGAAATGTTTTTTCAGTCTCACAGCATATTCGATATAGACCAGAACTTGGTCTCATCAATCCTCCCATATCACAGTATTCTGTGAGTAAAGTTTTATGCCTTGCAATAATAGGAGCATGTTCATCTTCAGAAGTTTTAATTGCAGTTTGACAATTAATGCAAAGACTTTTTTGACTGGAAATATAACGTAATGTTGCTCCAGCAATAAAATGAATATCATTTTCTTTAACAGCTGTAGATAAAGCAGGAATTTTCAAACTGTAACTTTAGTTGAAACCTGAGAAGCTGTTTTAGTAGAATTCTGATATGGTAGGTTTGCATAGTTTGAAGTTGAGGTCTGATCCCATGAGCAACTGGTATTTCGTGTTATTTTAGGACTGTCAGAAGTTATGTTCCTTGAACTAAGCACATCAGCATCAAACAAGTATTTATCACTTTCAAAAGCATAATTGGAGTTCTTTTATTTCTGAAATAAACTGGGAAATACATATTAACCTTAGAGCTTGTTTTGCTTGTAATGCCGAAGGCTTTGAACCTGCTTTCCGTCTGATTTGTGAAATCACATTTTCCACTGAATCCTGTGTTAATCTGCCAGGCAAGATAAATTTATAACCTTCAGCAAGATGTTTTACACTGGTTGTCGATAATATAGTCCCAGTTTGTAAGGGCTTCCAACCCTTACCAAACTGACTATGCTGCATAACATCAATGCAGAGGCGCCGACTTTACAAAATTTCTGTGGGTACCCTGAAAGTCCATGGGGGGGGGGGGGGTTAATAAAATGTTGAAAGTCGCACAAGGTTTGTAATTTTTGATAAAGGATCGCTAAGTTTGGTGCCAAAACGCGACAATTTATTTTAAAGGGGGAGTATAGTTGGAATGTACTTGGCTAAGATTGTAAAATAGTTTTAGCAGGTGATTTTAAGATAGATTTCGATTCCGAAGATGAGTTTTTATGGAACAAGGAAGAAAAATATGGCACACTCATGAATAACGATACACTTTCCAACTTTATGGAATCTTTTCCAACTACCCTTCAATCTCTTCCTATTATTATTTGCTTCCTTGCTCGTAACTACTCAATCATTTGACTTTACGTGCACATTTTTACCATTATTCAAAGTGACATTCAAAGTTTAATTTAAGTGAATAGTGTGAATTTTGGCATCCGATTATCTGTACTACGGTGAAGCAACGCTGGGCATAGAATGAAAGTCTCCACCGTTGTGTCTTAGTAACGATAACAGCAAACCAGTTAAAATCAAAATTCTTTTTAAAGTAATGAAGTATTTCTGATGAAATGCCCTTCTTTTATAAAAATCTCATTGTGCTAGAGTCACCTTAAATTTGTTTGCCTTACGCAAATTCTCTGTCAAAATTCTAGAATTCCTGGGTGCACACCCCCTTTGCCCTTGTAATAAATCAGCCCGAAAGAGGTGTATTGCACTATTTCACTGTTTTTTTTTTTTTTTACTTTTAGGAATAGAATTTTGATTGGTTTTAACTAATCATTATAAATTTCAAAGCAAAAGAAAAGTGTATTGGGGGAGGGGGGGAAACATGCAATAATAATATCACAATCAATCAAATTTCGTGCCATGTAAATGGAAATTTTGTATAAAAAGTGATTCAGTTTTCGAATGTAACAATTCACGATCAATGTTATTCTTGTATAATCTATCTCATCCCTGTCTAAAATCCTCAGAGTTTTCAAATAATGTTGTTCATAGTATTGTTTCTCCGCTCATTCATTTCCTGTATTTTTTTTTTTTTTTTTTTTACATTTTTGTACCCCTATAAACAGCTGCAGCTAAGCCTTGACTATTTTCTTTTCTTTTTTTTTCCAACAAATTAAAAAAATTACAAACATTATACCTAAAAATTAAACTAGATAATTTCCTCAGAATGAATTAATGCAACGTTTTCTATGTTGAAATGTGTGTAGGACCACATAAAAAAGATTGGTAACTATTTAAATGCAAACAGAAAAATAAAGCAGAACAAAAAAAGTTGTTGATCTTAGAGTTGATAATTATTCAAAAAATATTTTGAATTGTTGGCCATATAACCTCCAGGCATGATTTTGAGCATCTCCCTGAAGTAGAGCTATTTTACCCTCTACCATTATGTGGTCAAATTTGCAAAATTACGAGAGACATACATTTCAGTAATGTGTGTTCATGCGCATTTCAGTATAATTTTACAAAAACAGCATTGGGCTAGATCAAAGTAAATAGTACTTAATTCCGCTTCGTCAAACAAGTATAAAAATTGAACAAAATATTCGCAGAAAATGAAACGGAAGGCATCTCGAAATGTTAGTGTGGACGGCAGTCTGTTCCATCCTTTTCAATAAATAACTGAGCACTAAAATCATTCAAAAATAAGAAAAGGAAATTGAGACTTTAGAAGAAAGTGACACAAACCTTTATACCTTAGAAGCCTCGCCTCAATCTCATTCAATTAACACCAAAGCGCCAACACTTTTTGATGAATGGGCATCTTTTTTTGTTCCAGAGACATACAAAGTGTTGTATATTAGGTGCTTGTAAACAGACAGACCTTGATGTTCTCTATTTACAATAAAAACAATTAAACCTACTCACTTCGGAATCCTGAAGTAATATTATTTAGAACTATCTCAAAACATTTCCATAATGGGAATGAGTCTTTCACCTAACTCCTGTGTTATCTTTCCCGCGTGAACTTCTGATTGTAGCCAGCAGCTTTGTCTCAAATTCTCTGTTTTCCAGTACTCTTGGGCTAACATAATATCATTGTATTCATACATTTTCCTATGGAGGACGAGGATTCTGGGATTGGGGGTGGGGGCACAATGGGCAAAGGCATTTCCTGTGGGGCTGTTAGGGAGTCGCACATCACATTGTGAAAAAGCTTTGAATTTTAGAAAGACATTGTTTCCATGTGCGCCAGATAGGAAGGCAAGTGGCAGTGGGGGATTGAGATTTGAGTCCGCCTAGTATAGTAAACATATTTACAGCATACTGAACTTCTAAGTATTATTTTCGTGCTAAAATGTCTGAAAGTTAAGATGACCCCCATACACCTCTAAATTAGTACTCATATGAGAAACTATTATAATAATTATTATTATTTTAAGTAGACAAAAATATTACCTGTTTGGATTCCTTTTTTTTTTCATGCACTTTTTAAAATTTTAGAGTATGTGCTAAGTTACTACTTATTGGAATTTTATTATAATTACTCCAGTTCCGAGGCACATTAGGGTGTATGCCGAAGAAACAAAATCTGCATAACGGTCTTAGTACACAAATTAAAGTAGACTATCGCACCAAGGATTCAAAAAAATTTAGGATGATTCTTTATAAGCTGCACTACATACTGAAATAAAGAATAACACTGCTTTAAAATTTTCGATTTTTAAGATTTTTTTCTAAAAGTTTCGTAAATGATACAGGTTTATTGTTTATTTCAGTGTATAGTGCAGTTTCTAAAACATACATTCTAAAAATTTGAAATATTTGACATAATTAATTTTTTTGAATCTGTGTACCAAAATTTCATTTTTTTTTTTTTTTTTTTTTCCCCGAACTACAGCGATAAGCTGAAAGTAGCTGTCATTCAGTTGCCTTTAAACAGGATTTAATTTCTATCCAAAAAAGTGCAAGAGCCCTGATTTTTTGTATTGCAATTTACAAAATTAATTACCTAATTTAAGGTATTATTAAGTTAATTTTTGTTACCTCTGTATTAGTTTGCGACGTAATAAAATTAATATCAACAGAAACAATTACGATGGTTATTAAAAATTTAAATTTAGTGTCAAATTTCACCAAGAAAAAAGAAGTAGTGGAGCTGAGCTCCCTCCCATGCAAATTAAGTACTTCCTTTAAATACATGCAAGTATTTAGCACTAGAGATGTAACGAATAGTGATTTGGCCGAATACCGAATATTCGGCCAATAGCTTAGGCCGAATACCGAATATTCGGCCAATAGCTTAGGCCGAATACCGAATATTCGGCTCATAGTTTAGGCGAATACCGAATATTCGGTGGCCGAATATTACATTTTTTTTTTTTTCCAATTTCATTTTAACTGTAAATAAAATATTGCTTTTCAATTTTGTAATTAAATACTAAATAAAGGTTAATTTAAATTCATTTTACATTATTTGTAGGTACTTAAAAACACACAACAGTATATTATCTGTAAAACTAAAAAAAAATATTGGTCATGATAAAATATCTTTTACAAAGTTAAACACTAATAACAGCATAATGTTGCAGAATATTCTGCTAATTCCTGGGTTCGTCGTTCTAAAGTCCAGTAGGTGTAGAAAGTTCTAGAAAACAGTCCACTTGTCAGGATGGAACACAAACTTTATTGCTTCTAGAACTTCGTCGGACAATCAATCAGCTGTACAAAATTCATAAGCACAATCAGACAGTAATGTGGGTTTAACAGTCCACTTAGTCCTCCCAGAAGCTTTCACAAATGCTGTAATTCTCACAAAAATTAAAACACTTCCACAGGCAAAATTCAGTAGAAATATACGAAGGATAACACTAAAAGTCCCTCAAGACTCAACAATGAAGAATTTACACACAGAACATAAAAATCAGCTTCATAAACAAGTGAAAACATCGTTTCTATAGTGTCAATACAAAGCCTTAAGTTTCACGGACATCCGCTCGTGGTGGAAGCAGAAGCAAGACTAAGACTATTGGGGTAATCCGCTTATATTTATAGGAGAGGCAGAAGCTACAAGGAGCTTCCAGAAGAATCTTATTTCTCAAAGATTCCACATAAAGAAGGAATTTTGATTATGTCATAGAAGAGAAATATTAAACTATTATGCATGTTAATGCAGCAAAACTAACTTTACAAGCTCCATTGGCAAAAACGTGCCAAATGACCAAAATGTTACCCAAGCTTGCCGACTTTTGGCAAAATATTGCCAAATTTAGTGCCAAAAATAAGTCCCCAAAAGTGAAGTTACGGAAGGCCTAGGACCAATATTTTTCGAGATTTCTAGAAACAACATACAAATCAGTTGGAAAACCAAACCTCCGTATCTCTAGCTCTAGTTCACCAATTTTGATGCAACAAAAAGCACATTTTAACTATTTGAAACCTAGAATACGAATTTTAAGCACAAGAACAGCAGGTTGCTCGAAAATACGTACCAATAATTATATTTTGAGATATTCATAATTTAATAAATATGCTATGGTAAATGTCATTAATCTGGTAACTATATATAATCACATCACGTTTTGGGTTTTACAGACCCTGAGCAAAACATATTTAGCAGCTTTTCAAAATTGTTTGTAATTAAGGATCTGAAAAAAATTCCTTCTACCCCCACCCAATAAAGAAATTAGAAAATCAAATCAAGTAGTGTCACCAAGTAGAAAAGCCTGCATTACAGTAATATTATTAATGTGTTAGATTATGTTTCATTCAGCTTAAAATTCAATGACTTATGATACTTTATTATATGAGATTAACTCATTGAAGTATAATTAAGCAGTATTATTTGTAAATGCATTTAAAAAAAATATTTTTCTCTCTTTTTTTCTGAATTATTCAGCCGAATATGTAGCAATATTCGGCCACAACTATTCGGCCGAATACCTGTTCAGTATTCGGCCAACTGAATTTTCGGCTTACCGAATATTCCGCAAAACAGCCGAATAGGCCGAATACTGAATAGTGACCGAATATTCGTTACATCACTATTTAGCACCCACGAAAACTTTTCTGTGGGTGCTTGAGATCTGACATACTACATAAAAAAAAACAACTGTCCCTCACTAAAATTTTATTTTCGAATTATGCAGTTGCAAAGCACTCGTCGTCATCAGTGGCGTGACTATACCGTTAGGGCCCGTAATGAATTCATTGGATAGGGTCCTTCCTCATTGTACAGAATCTCAACCAACATGTTGCAAATCACTTTTTCTATCTATTTGGGAAAGGCCCCCCCTCCGTCCGGGGGACCATGGCTTTTGCCCGTTCTACCGCCTTATAGTTACGCCAGTGATTGTCTCATCGAAGTTCCTCATGCGCATCTAAATTATAAAGGACATGGGTGCTCATATAGGGAAGTAGGTGGGGCTCGGGTCCCTCCCTCTAGCCGTCGGTATAGTGAACATTTTTATATTAGCTAACCTTTTTTTCCCTATTTCAGTACTAAAATGTTTGAAAGCGCGATTGCTGATGACCTTACAAATGCCAGAAATAATCCCCCCCCCCCCCCTCGTCTTAAAGTACTCATATGGACGTCCATGCCGAAGCACCCACATACATTTGGCCTCTGAAAGATTTTCTTTTAAACTTTTAAAATATCACATAACTAATAAGCAAATAAAGCATTTTAGTACTGAAATAATGCAAAAAGTTCCGTATGCTTTACTAATATTCATATTACGTAATGGCATAATTGGGGCGGGGGGGGGGGGGGGGGGAACCCTCCTTGAGTGTACATCACTGTGTTGGGGTTATAAGACGATTGCTGGTGCTCAGCATCCAACGTAATTTTTTTTACCAGCCCAAAGCACCTACATAAACGTCCTAGCCCTTTCTGGGAACTTCAAATTATGACTTGGCGCTAAAATTTCTGTGGGTGCTTGAGCCCCGGGGCACCCACGTAGTGGGCACCTCTGCATCAATGAATGAGTTGAAAAATTAAAATTTTTCCTCCTTATTTTTCAAGGTAATTCCTCGTTTACAGTGTCTCGCAGTCATCAATGTAAACCATTCATTTACAAGTCTGATAAACCAATCTGTTGTCAATGCATTCTCACTAATCTGTTTTAATGCAACAGCCTTTTCCAAAGCAGCAGCTGTTTTAAGAGAAAAAAACTGAACTGCTGTTGCAACATTCATTGTTTGAAAGTGTGATGGAAATAGGTGAGCTCGATTTAAGTGCTGTAGTGAACTTAAAGAGGACTCGCACACTATTTCTGATATCCACAACTGCTTTATGTAAGAAGCACAAACATGACGTGTGGGTAGGTCATTTTCTGTACACACATCTGTTTGCAAAATAAACATTCTTCTTAACAATGCACTTTTCATATTTTTTAACAGATGTGGCACGTCAGCTAAGCAATGAATAGTGTCAGAGGTTCCTACATCATAGTTAGTTTTCCTGTAGTCTCTGGTGACAGAAACACCTAAAGAGTTCCATAGGGTATTAGAGCAACCCATATCAGATGTGGAAGCCCTAACTCTCAAACCAATTGATTGAGCAGCATGGATGGCATGATAGACAAAACTTTTCATTGCTTCACCTGATGTTGATGGCCCAGTCAATTCATGCCCAATTACTTGTTTCCATTTCAGCTTCAGGCCTCTAAGCATAAGAATCAAATAATGATTAGCAACACATGCATTTCCCAGAGTTGTGTTGATTACAAAACATTTATTAGTTGTATCAAAATCTGGATTTGTATCAATTTCCATTTCATCAAACAAAATGCAACAATTTTTGTCTTCTGAGGCATGCTATGAACTTTTGTTTTCAAAAGAGTCACAAGATTATCCATAACTCCAAAATCAAGTTTCAAATCTTGGATTCTTCTCTTTAGCGTGCTATATGATGGCAATGGATAGCCACTTGACCTAAGGTAATTCAAACCTTCTTTACCTAATGCAAATCTGAATTTTAAGCCCTGAATTATGCTTTTGTTAGACCAGGTGTTTTTTTCACCATTAAGTATTTGAATTTGCTCTTCAGTTGATTGCGAACCAAAAAAGATTGCAAACCTCCTACATTGAAAGCGAACCAAAAAAGAAAAATATATTGTAGAGTAGAATTTTCTCCCAGGACTGATCTTTTCAGGACTGCACCCAAGGTGAACAAAAACACTTGTTTGAATGTCTGTGTTGTAGAATCAAACCTACAGGGCAGCTCAGGAAATTTTGAAGTAATAAACCTATGCACGAATAAGCACAGGAAAAGCATATTATTAATGCAAATGCATGCATACAGAATGTCACTTATGTTTTCATCCCAAAATGACAGATGCATGTTGTCAAACAGAGCAGGAAGTATATAATACAAAACCATGATTTTAATCAACAATAAGATTTGTAATATTGAAATTCAGTGATTTGAACATTAAATGTATCTTATGAAATGTATTTTTGTAAATAAAACAATTTAATTGCAAAAGTTAGTATTGGTTTATTGATTGGAAAAAACCTAATAATAATTATTTTATATCTACAATCCCCCCTTTTTCAAGATTTTTTTTTTTGTTTCATTTCTCTGCCCTTTAAGTTTATATTCCGATAACAACAAAAGAAAAAAGTTTTTCACCCATCCATTGCTTTTTTTTCTTTCATATATAACAACTCTGCTCCTGAAATCCACATACCTTGGACGTTAACCCTTTGTGCAGATTTAATTTCTTCGCAGAAAAAGTGGAAAAAACCTTTTAAAAAGATAATTTTTAAAAGTACATTTATTGAATAGATGTCAATATAGGCCCTATTTGTTATGCTAGGAGGCAACTAGATAAAAAAAAAAATTCTGACATAACAATTTTTTTTCTAAAAAGCCTCATGTCGAGTAAAAGTATTGTTTGTCATTTCAATACTTTTTATTAACAACAACCATATGTAAATAATAAAATGCCTGTTTTGATACTCAATTTATCCTAATTTATTGCTGTATATTTCATGTTTCTTTTTTTTTTTAAATTAGCATCAGTTGAAGATATTCCAAAGTAATTTTGTTTGCCATCTCATAATACATTAAGCATTTTTAAATTATTGAAACTTTTCACTTATATAGTGTAAAATATAATAGTAAAGGGCCAAAGTTCTATTTTAACAGCTATGTTATTTTACAGAAGATTTTCCCTTAAGGGGATCATTCTAGGCCACTTTCCCCTACTTATAATATTGGTATCTACCAGGCCCGGGGCTTAGCCAGAAATTTTTCATGGGGGGGGGTGTTACGACTACTTCAACTCATATATATGTATACGTGTGTGTGATAATGTAGTGAAGAATATACATTTTGTATGGCAAAAAATTCCTCATGGGGGGGTTATGACCCCCCTAACCCCCCTTGGCTACGCCCCTGTACCAGGCATAAGCGTAAAGTTATCAAAATTATTTGGGGGGCGGGCCCCACAACCACATATATTCACGTCAGTGGCGTATATACATATATGTGAGTTGCAAAAGTCGAACTCCCCCCCCCCTCCCCTCCATGAAAAATTTCTGGCTACGCCACTGATTCACGTACATATAACTTACTCATAGTTGCCAACTTCTACGGAATATAATTAACCACTTTTTCTACAGGATTTTTTGGCTTAAAATATAGGAACATTTTTGTGATGCTCGCACGAGCTGGTTACTATTTTGAAAAAAATAATTTAAAAATATACTGTTTACAAAAAGTGGTTAGTTATATTCCGTAGTAGTTGGCAGCTATGACTTATTATATATAAGTGTAAATTATTGGAGACACTTGATCTCTATGGGTCCATAGAATTCTACACCAATGTAAAGTAAGTATCCATGTTAGTATCTTCCTACCATGTTATAAGTTAAAAATAGAAGCAAAGTAAAAAAATCCAAAGGAGGAAAAAAAAAACATTTTCGATGAGATAGTGCATTTTAGACACAACTGAACTTTTCTTCATTTCATACTTTACATTGCATAATCTGATTTTAATTAACCAGAGCCTGCGAGGGCAGCTTATAGTAACATTTTGTGTTACAGGGCGTCACAATGAATACTAAATCATGATTGAAATCAAAAGAAGAAAATTTTTAAAAGTACAAGTAAAGTTTTTTTTTTAAACATTTGTAAAGGGCGTGAATACTTTTTTTTTTATGTTAGTATAAATTAGTTTTCTCTATTTAGTGATAAAGTATTGGGTGGCCTCAGCCACTATTCACAATTTATTGGGGGGGCTCGAGCCCCATAGGCCATTATAACTCTCCGCCTATGCTACCAGGTCAAGAAAGTCACCGAAAAGTAAAGAAATCGAAGAAAAAAGTCGAGAAAACAGGGTTCCCATATATAAAATATGGGTGAGATTTTCTCACTTTTCCAAAACTTTTGAGTGAGATTTTCAAAAACTTTAACATCAGTAAAGTTATTTAAAATATAAATGTGATAAAAGTCAATATTTATTCATCCTCCAATTCCTTTTACATTCATAATTACGATCCCTTTCCGAAAATATCGATTTTCCATTACATCGCTTTTTACAAATAATTGTTTTTAATTATTATCTATAAATATTTCATACTTGTGTGTAGGTAAAGCATACATTTAAAAAAAATGTACTATTTGTTCAATCATCAAAATTATTTAAAATATAAATGCAAATAAATATGATAAAAGTCAATTTAATCATCCCCCGTCTCCAGTTACATTCATATTTCAGATTACTTTCCGAAAATATCCATAGATTAAAACTAAAACGGCTGAATATGCCAAAGTAGCGAGAAGTGCGCCAAAGATAGCAACCCCATAGTTTCAGTTTGGGCAATTTTTCGAGACGTAAGCCGGCCTGTATTATAGGGGTTGTTCTAACTTTCATAGGCTACGTTCGTAACGTGCGGATAGGGGCAGATGGAATCCCAATACAAGAACTTAGACTTTTCTACCCTCCTGTTTGACAGGGGAAAACACGAGCGCGCGCAGGGAAAAATGCATTAGAAGATGGATTCGTGGGGAAAAGGACTTCTACGTTTTTAAGCTAGCGTTACAAGGCTATTTATCAATCGTGCGATCTATTCTCGTTTTTTTCTTTTTCTTTTTGTAATTGAAATGAACAATTGTTATTACAAATGCATTTATTATATATTACGTGTGCATACTTAGACCTTTATAAGCATCAGCAATTAATTGTGCAGTCTGTTCTCGTTTTTTTTTCTTTTTTTTTGGAGGGGGGGAGGGGTAATTGAAATTAATAATTATTACAAATATATTTATTATATATTTATAATAAATACATATATATGTGTGTGCAGATATGTATTTACACACATATAAAGTAATGTATTGTCCTCATAGTAATGTATTTATTATTTATATATGTATGAATATATCAGTGGCGTAACTACAGGGGGGTTAACCTCCACCCACCCCATAATAAGGAATTTTTTTGTAATACAAAACGTATTTTCTTCACACTCGCACAACACACACACACACAACGATTCATGTATATATACACATATACATGAATCGTTGTAGTCGTAACCCCCCCCCCCTCACCCCTATGAAAAATTTCTTCCTGCGCCACTGGAATGTATAAATACATTTTAATTTACTATATACAATAACTTATACTTAATAATGACTATAGGTCAGAATTATTTTAACTAATATTGCAATGGCCACTAAATTTATTAAAAAGTATGCCAATAAATAAAAAGAAATAAATGAGATTACAAACGACTTCCTAAAAAAAGTTCATGCATTTTTTTCATTTTTAAAATAAAGGTAACGCTTTTCAACATACTTCTCTAACCAGTCTCTTAAAAGATGTTAGTGTATCCTTCCCCTTCTGTGTCAATCGTTGCACTGGGAATCGGGAAGCAACGGCAATCAGGGTTGAGGAATTCAGAATATTATTACCATAATCTTAGAGAACTGGACGCCAGAATTATTTAAACTACCGTTGTAATTTCATATATTGAGTCTTTCATACAGCATCAAGATATTGAGTCTCTGGTACTGCTGAGACGCAACGTGTGCGTTTGGGCCATCGGGGAGCAACGACGATCAGGGAAGGAGAATCGCAGCCACCGTTTCTGTTCGATAAGAGGTAGCAATAGAAACAAAGGCATTAAATTATATTTTCATTCTGCCGTTAGAGTGTAATCTATGAAAGCTATTTTGTTTGCTCCTGTTAAAGTGCTTTAAATACTACACTTGCTACATTCATGGCAGACTATTTTTTCACAAACTCCAAAAACTAGTTATTGCTCGTGAATTTTTGCGTAAACAAGATGGTTGCCTAACCTTGTTTGCGTTAACAAGGTTCAGCAGTATAGGCACCCTATAAAAAATGCTGGTCCTAGGATACGCCCAAATATTTTCTATTTTATGATTAGTTGCATTAAACAATTTATTTACAATCAAGCCGGTGCTGGAGACAGGTGAATGAGAGGGACTATTGCACATGATCCCGTGGACATCGAAAGTCTGTGCTTAGTAAATTGAATAATTTCTAGTTTTATAAAACGAAAAATAAGTAAGTAAATAAAAATAAACCAACTTTAATTCTAGTAAAAAGTAAGTTTCCTTCTACCTCAAAATAAATCTTATAGTCTTAAAAATAAAAGTAAAATCACACCGAGGTACTGAGAAAATTATACCTTCATCTCAGATGTTGGAACTATCTTATCTTATTTACCTATCCTATCTTATCTTATGATTATCGTATATGTTCCTCTTATCGAACTAAAATGTCATTGGTTACGATTCCCCTTCCCTGATCGTCGTTGCTCCCCGACACCCCAAACGCACACGTTGTGTCTCAGCTGTACCAAAGACCCAATTATGTTGATGTTGCATGAAAGACTTAATATATGCAATTACAACAGTAGTTTAAATAATTCTGGCGTCAAGTTCTCTAAGATTATGGTAATATTCTGAATTCCTCAACCTTGATAGACGTTGCTTCCCGATTGCCCAAATGCAACGATTGACACAGGAGGAGAAGGGTACACTAACTTTCAGAGACTCGTTAGAGACGTACGTTGAAAAGAGTAACCATTATTTTAAAAATGAAAAAAAAAATGTATGAACTTTTTTAGGAAGTGGTTCGTAATCTGAAGTATTTCTTTTTATTTATTGACATCCTTTTTAATAAAGTTAGTGGCCATGCAATATTAGTTAAAAATAATGTGACCTCAGGTCATTATGAAGTATAAGTTATTGTACTCATTATTAAGTAAGTAAAAAATTATTTATATATTCCAGTGGCGTAGGCAGAAATTTCTCTGGGGTTATGTATGCGTGAAGAAAATGCATTTTGTATGAGAAAAAATTCCTCATAGGGGGTTATAACCCCTCTCTCTAGTAGCCACGCCCATGGGCACCCATAAGGGAGGGGGGCAAGGTAGGGCACTTGCCCACCCAGAGTTTTAGGTTAATGTCTCATGATGTAAACAAATGGAAAAACCAGAACTAAATTTGTTAAAAGTTTGAACTTTGCCCCCTCTAGAAAAAATTTTTGAAGTTTGCCCCCTCCTCTAGAAAAATTCCCATGGCCACGTCACTTATATTTTCATATATATAAGTAATAAATGCATTACTTTATAGTAACAATCGTTGACACATATATATGTATTTATAAATATGTAATAAATCCATCTGTAACTATTATTAATTTCTCTTCGAAGCAATCGAGACGACAGCCTCCTGGTTAAGGGTCTCAATTAACAAAAATCTGAAATCAAATTATTAATTTTAATTACCAAAAGAGAAGAAAAAAAAGAGAGAACAAACTGCACAATTAATTGCCCATGTAACCAAGCTTAAAAACTTCTAAGTGTACATACATAATATATAATAAATACATTTGTGACAATTTTTCATTTGAATTACAAAAAAAAAAAAAAAAAAAAAAAAAAAAAACACGAAAGCAGACCGCACAATTAATAAATAGGCAGTGCGATCCTTGCTTAAAAACGTTCAAGTACTTTTCCCCACGAACCCATCTTCTAATGCATTTCTCCCTGCGCGGGCGAGTGTTTTCCCCTATCAAACTGGTAGGTAGAAAAGTCTAAGTTTTTCTGTTAGGATTCCATCTGCCCCTATCCGCACGTGCATTCGTAAACTTTTCTAATGTACGCATGAATTTCCACCTCGAAAACATAATTTGCAGCTTTAGAAAACATAAAATACTTTTCACAACAACATACTTTTCCATAACAACGGACGCCATTTGAAAACAACAACAACGTGCAGCAAGTGTATCTTCTAAACAACTGACGAAACCTTAGTAGAGATCGGTTTATTTCGTTTGAAACTAATCGCACTCAGTTTTGTATACGAACACCCTAGTTTAAAAACTTCACACATGCGTATGATTGGGATATTTCTTATCCCATTCTTTAGACTGTTAGCTGCACATCACACAGTTTTGTTTACAAAATCGAAACTGTACGTTTAGGACAGGATGTAGTTGCAACATTATGTTTGAGAATTCCGAATGATAGTGTTTTATTTTTAGTGTGAGAAAAGGTATCTAATGAAAAACTGATATTTTTCAATTCACGCAACAATTTGTTGATAAACTTAAAAATGTCGTGTTTTTCCAGCTCTTCGGCGAATTTGACGCCAAATAGTGAACTTCGTTGCCTCCCTTTTAAAGAAATTAATAAACTAATTAATATTCTGAATAGAAATTCTTGTTGGAGAGATCTTGCTGGTGTTGTAACTCATCCTGATAATCCTAATGAATTATTGTTTAGTGCTGATGCTATCAGGTATTGTATGCACAGTAACTTACAATATGGAGTTTTTTTAAAAAAATTTGTGTTTTTAAGTTTACCGTTTTTAAGCTTACACGTTATGTCGTCGTCAATCATTTTTGCTGCCAAAAATTTTTTTGCAGCTAGCAAAATATAAAATAGTTACTTTTG
Source organism: Cheiracanthium punctorium (assembly GCA_038373885.1). Taxonomy (NCBI): domain Eukaryota; kingdom Metazoa; phylum Arthropoda; class Arachnida; order Araneae; family Cheiracanthiidae; genus Cheiracanthium; species Cheiracanthium punctorium. The sequence continues at coordinate 225,303 of JAWZYV010017846.1, read as the reverse complement.
AAAGAAATAAACCCTAATATTAAACCCTGCTATTTACACTTGTTTTTTAATCTTGTAATCAAATAAAATGTTTTGTGCATGCTTTTGGTCGATGCCAGGTAATAGGTCCTTGAATGGGTTGTTCGCTTTACAAACTTCATATTCATTAAGGAAATTTTGATGACTCATGATATTCGTTACTTTTTAAATTTCATGCAACGTTTTCTTGACTGTAATTTTTATTCAATTCAATCCAGTATTTTATAGCTAGAAAATGATTGATAAAAATCAGCGCTTTAATTAAACCTCTTATGGAACTGTATAAACATAAAGAGATAAAACCGTAGAAAACATTGATAAAAGCACCTTCATCTGTAAAAACATACGTACAAACAATGTCTGCACGACCACTTTCAGCACAGTGTTTACCAGGTATCGTGAGATTTTCTACTGCCAATTCTTCCTTTCAGTTAGAAGTTCCCTCTGACATTCCTCCAAATGAAAATGTGTCAGTTTTTTTTTTTTTTTTTGGTTTTCTTTCTTCATTGTCTTATTTAAGTAGATTCTCCAGGTTTCCAGATTTAATATTGATGAAAATATCATCAACATAATCCCGCTATACTGAATTTTGTTGGTTTTAAGCCTAGCTAAATTTTTTTCTTAAATTCTCATCTTCCAGTCTGGGACGATGCCAGAAACTAGTGAGCCCATTAGTAAACTAAACCCTTATGTTGATGAAAATATTTACCATTAAATTGAAAATAGGAGTTTACTGGTATAAGTTTATAGCACTGTTCAAGGTATTTGTGGTATTTCCATCTTCGAAGGTAGGGTGAGAACTTGGTATTTATTATATTTTTCATATCATGCATATCGATTGATAAAGATTATCGATAATGAGCTCGAAAACATAAGTTGGTGCAGAAGGTAAGGTAAATAAGCCAAAAAAAACTTATTTATAAGAGAATTAAAATAGCAGACTGAATTTGGCATGCATGATATGCTATGCTGTTGCCAGTGCTAGAATGACAAGCTAGCACTGACGATGGCATGTCATACATGTTGAAATTGGTCTGATATTTTAATTCTCTCATCGGTGCTCCTATATATATATATATATATATATATATATATATATATATTCTTTTTACACTTATAGACTAGCATTGTCAAAGCTGACTACCTTCAAAAAGTGTAGGAGATAGTAGACACAAATGATGCTACTTATGACATGATTAAGGAATGCAATCCCAAATGAATGGGAACGGGATCCTGCACAAATACTTGCAGGACTAGTGCTGTGGGATTGAAACTGAAAAACAAATTACTTTTATTAAAATTTCATGCCTCTTTCCCGATCATCAATTGGCCAAAAATTTTGCGTAAGATAAACAATAAGAACCAGTGACCTTGGGCGCTCATACCTATTAGCAGATACGTTCCTTAGCACCCCTCCCTCCCCACAGCTCCCATATTGTTATGATTTATGTACTTGTATAATGCAGAAGTGCTTCAATACTTAATATTGTATTTTTCTGGGACAGGACCCGTGACTTGTCCTTCCCCCTCCATGAAAAATCGTATGGTTGCCCACGCTAGTGATATCTTTAAAAGGTGAACTTCAGTTAACCACTAAAAAATGTATGGCTTCTTCAGGGTTTCACACAAAGAAAACAATTTTTTTTGTTAAGAGCTTTTGTACTCTCTATCAAAATTACATGAAGACTAGGAGGACAAGTGCCTCTTTAGTCCAGGGTTTTGGACCCGCCCAGAAACCCAATAAAACCCACACAGAAATGGTTTTTTTGGGGGGGGGAGTTTATTAAAAATTATCAAACATTTTCCTCCCTTTCATTTAAATCATTTGTTATTTGATTTTAAATACATATAATATTACATACATAACTTAATGCATTATATTAGATAAATATATATATATGCCAGTTTAATTTTTTTATAATTATTTTTCCAAATTCAACATAAAGAATAATAACCTTTTTAAAAATAATACCTTGAGCTAATTCTATCTGCAGTATTTGTTTTGAAATGAACAGTTGTAGAATGCAGGCAGGGATAACTTAATAATTTATCTCTTTATTCATATTTAAAACCTTATTTATTGAAATGTGTAATTGTATAGTGACAAAAAAAAAAAAAAATCCTTTCCCAGATAAGAGAAGAATGGGACATGTCTCTCTCTTACAGCTTACAAGCATGCATCTCAAGAATGAATTCAGGTTCAGGAAACCATCCTGTATTCTATTAGTTGCTGCATTGCTTTAGTACTGAGAAATGTATAACTGATTCATTACACAGTGCTTATGTGGGATTTAATATCAGACATATTAATTCTAGATTTTTTAAAGTAAAAAGGAATATATATTTCGAACAAAAATGAAAAACTATAAAGAAAATTATTAAATAAATAGTAGTTCTGCAGTAAGTTGGCCTGCAAAGGGTTTACTGACTTATATTCTTTCTAACTAGGATATATAACTATGACTATGACTTAAAAAACATAAAGGTTAAAAAAAAAAAAAAAAGTTCATAAATTTAAAAAGTAATAGAAAATAGCCAATTAAAAACAATATATTTTCCTAAGTGAACAATAATATACTTTTATCTATGGATGGTCATAAAACAAATTAGGAGCCCTTTATAAACGCCAGTAAAAAATGATAGTACTGCATTAAAGTTGAAGTTATTTTTATATTTTAATTAATTATTTATTTATTATTTTGTAATGAAAGTTTTCTTTTAGACAAAAATTATTCTGCTTTGAAATAAAACTATAAAATTTAAATCCAAAAAGATTTATACTATAAAAAAAAAACTTAATAAAACCCAAAAATACCCAATAAAACCCACCCGGGTTGGGTTTTTTAAAACCCTTCTTTACGTTGTCTTTTTTACATTATTCTTTTTTTGCAACGAAGAAATAACAGTATATTATTATGAATATCATGACTATAATTTTCATATTTATGTATGGTATTGTATTAATTATCAAATTTTAGTTGAACGAAATATTAATCATGCGGCCCACGAAGTGAAAAACAGTGTGGAATTGCATTCCCTAGACATGACGCATGTGCATCTGGAGGAATGTTGGATGGAATTTCTAGCTGGAAGGACGAATCAGCAGTTCGGAACCTGATGATGACCAGGAAACACTGTGCCCAAAGTGCTCATGTATAATCGACTTCTGGTACATGTTTTTATCAGAGATGCGATTCTTCAGACTTTTTCTATGTTTCATAAAAATTCAGGTTTTTCAATTTTTCAAAGATTTTCTGATTTTTTATTAAGTCAAAATTGTTTATAAATAGGATAGATTTAATATGAGTAGCAATTACAATATTTATTGAACTTGAAATTCAAAAGTATTATTGCTCAAATGTTGTTCTCACATTCTTTCAGACTTTTTCTTTTTTTTTGTGAATCTCATTCTTGTTTTATGGATAAAAGTGCTTTTAACAGTATTTAACTAATAGAATAAAGGTTATATATAGGTTAAAGAATATGGCAAAATCATATGCGTCTATTGTATAAATAGATTAAACCTTTTATTATCTTCTGAATTAGATATTTCATATGTAAGGAACTACAATGGCATAGTTAGTGAAATATGTAATTATTTTCAAAATAATTCGGTTTAGTTCAGATGTGCTACAGATGGTGGTTAATTACTTCAAGATAAAAGTGATGCAGGTGTCAGTTGCTGCTAAGGAAATCAGCAATGTAACAACTTTAATTTCTTTGATTATTTTTAATGGTAGAAACTTTAATTTAAGATTTTGAGTTTTTGAAGGTATATTGAGAAATTTATTCTGCATGTGAACAGGGTTTCGGACCTTCCCACAAACTAAAAAAAACAAAACAATAAAACCCACACAAAAATGTTATTTTATTTTATTAAACATTATCAAAATTTTTCCTTTCCTTCATTTAAATCATTTGTTACTTGGCATTAAATGTATATAATATTACCTACATAACTTAGTGCATTATATTAGATAAATATACGTATATACCAGTTTAATATTAAAATTATTATTTTTCCAACTTCAACATAAGGAGCAATCACCTTTTTAAAACCAATAATGCCTTGAGCTAATTCTATCTGCAATATTTGTTTTGAAATGAACAGGCATAGATTGCAGGCAGGGATATCTCTTTAATAAATAAGTTTTCATCTACGAATAAAATATGTAATTTATCAGTATAATATTAATGACAAAAAATAATCCTTTCCCAGATAAGAGAAGAATGGGATGTGTGTCTTACAGCATATAAGCATGTATCTCAAGAATGTATTCAGGCTTAGGAAACCATCTTGTATTGTATTAGTTGCTGCATTACTTTAGTACTGAGAAATATAAAACTAATCCATTATACATTGTTTATGTGGGATTTAATATCAGGAATATTAATTATAGATTTTTTTAAACTAAAAAGCTATATAAAAAGCAAAAATGAATAACTATAAGGAAAATTATCTCTCTATTCTAAAAAAAAAGTAATTGTTGCTGCTGCCGCTGTCAAAAGCTTGTTCTACTTTTTCCTCCAAAACCATGTTCTTTATTGAATTTCGACGAAGGTGTCCACAGACTCGGAAAATTCCAAGAAAGCCAATAAATAAGCTGACTTAAATTTCCAAATTCTAATTATTTTACAAGATATTAATAAAAATCTGAAAATATAAGCATAATGGTTCCCAGGCTCGGCAATTTTTGCCAGCATAAAATCATTCATGCTTTTGAAAAAGCAATTCCTGTGTGAAATTAACAAGCATGAAGTAGAATTATACCATTTTTATGCCAAAAAAAAGTAAGTGAAATAAGTAAGTCCAAGTGTATAACACAAAGTTCACAATTTTCAAATAGTAAGTTCTCTTATATAACAGGAGTTTAAAATTGATGCTAATTCATTTTTCTAATAACAATTGTAACTGATTTAAAAAGCACCATTCTGGTATCCAGTACGATCTGTAAATCAGGGCTATCTCAAGCAGGGCGAATCTAAATACTACGTGTGTTCCAAAATGTTAGCACCCAGCATTTTGAAAATGAAAAATAATTTGTATACATGTTATAGTAATACCTGTTAGGTTAAGCTTGGATATTTGCCGCCCATAGATATATTTGGCAGCGTTAACTATGCCATTATAGCAAGTACAGCTTGAATATTTGCCTGTTCAGCGAGATGATATATTTTGCAGTGCTAAATAAGCCAATCTGCAAAGAACTATGTATATGAATGGATAACTGTTTTCACAATAACCTTACATGAACAATGATTATTGGTTATGAGCATGTGTAAATCACTAAATAGTGAGAAGTCGCCATTAGTAGCAAGATATAATAGCTGTTCCATAGTTTTTATCAAAGAAAACATATGAAGCTGTTTTCTTATAAATAACTAGCCGCCTCCGGCGACTAGTTCGCCATTTAAATAAATCTTATTTGGAGAAGATCCTGTTCCTCACCGGCTTCCTTGGCACTGAAATCTCTCAGATTCTGAATGGAATTTAAAATTAAGATGGTTACAAATAGGAGGAGCCCTAGGGTAAGTGGCCCCTTGCTAATGCAAAAAAAGACACTCCTTTTATGCTCTACTTAGTTTTTGAGTTCGAATGACGGCCCTTCGAAGCCGTCACCCCGATGCAATGCTTACAGTGTTGGGCCGCCCCTGGTTACAAAAATAAGATGGTTAAATGATAAAAACCTACAAAAAGGAACAAATTATTTTTGTCCTATATTAATTTTGAAGAGCTTCTGGATATATTGGCCTTTATCAAAAATGGAAAGGAAAAAACTAAGAAAATCTGAAACACTTTCAGATTTTAAATATGCACTAAAGTGCTATGTATTAAAAGCATATTACAATCCATGGGTCTTCCCTATTTTCTTTCCTTATTCCATTAAGTTGGAAAGTATATCATTATTGATGAGTGTGATTAAACACAATTAAAATTGATATTTCTAATAATTTTCTTTCTGGGTGTAATACATTAGAAATAGATGGGAAAAAGCTGCATAGAAAAATGCACAATTCGAACTGAAATAAAGTTTAAAAACTCATTCAGGTGTATTCATAATTCAAGTAGCAAAAGCAGACGATAAATAGCGCTTGGCACTAGAATCACATCTTCTCAAAATCGCACATCAACCCTTTTATTTTTCACCAAATTAAAAAGTTGCATATTTATTTTCAGAAAATTTCCAAATTCTATTTTTCTTTTGGGTATAAAACATTTTATTTCTGCTCTGATTTCACATGCACATGGTAATTTAATTAAAAAATAACCTTACAAATAATTTAATCTAAAAAAAATCGTTATTCTTTTATTTTTATTTCAAGAGTCTGAATCATTTAATAAACTTGCCAAATATGGCAACCTAGACAGATAAATTCTCCCTCTTTCCACTGCAGAGTTACAATTGCGAAATGGCGAGAACAAAATTAGCCTTTTGCAATAGGTTTTTTACCGATATCTCCTAAAATAATTGAAATTTCGAAAAAAGTCTCTTCGAGGTATGTCGGAACCCGTCCTGGAGAATTTCCATACAATATTTGGTAGGTCTAGAATCACCCGTCTAGGAGCTAGGTGAGACACAGACAAACTAAGTAACTAACAAACATATTACACTTTGTTTTATATATGTAGATTATTAACTATGCGTATACGTAAGTCGCCAAATTATGAAAAATCGCCATGGATGGCAAATATGCCAGGTGCACCATAGGTTTTACACAATTAAAAATATTGTGAAGTTGTTCCAAGGAACATGCAAGAACCAAGGAATGTGTAGCTCTGTAACATTCTATCAGATCCAATCTTTTAGTTTTGTCAATTATGTCTTTTTTTACGAAAAAGCCATATTAGGGGCTGAATGCCTCATACGAAAAGCGAGCATAGCGAGTCTAGGGGCTTTGGCCCCTTGTTAAGGAAATAGTAGTTCTGTAGTAAATTGGCCTGCAAAGGGTTTACTGACTTAGACTAACTAGAAAATGTAACTATGACTTAAAAAACATACGGTGAAAAAAAAAGTTTTTTTTTTTTTAATTTAAAAAGTAATAGAAAACAAACAATCAAAAACAACATATTTCTCTAAGTGAAAACTAATATACTTTTATCTATGGTCATAAAACGAATTGGGAACTTCTTATGAATGGTACTACAGAGATGGTACTACATTAAAGTTATTTTTATGTTTTAATTAATTGTTATTTTGTAATGAAAGTTTTCTTTTAGACTAAAATTGTTCTCTTTTGAAATAAAACTATAAAATTTAAATCCAAAAAGTGTTATATATAAGAAATCTTAAACCCCAAAAGCAACAAAATAAAACCCACCCGGGTTGTTTTATTCTTCTTTTAAATCTAGGTTTTTAAAACCCTGATGTGAAGGAAAAATCCTTGTTTTTCTTTTCTTTTTTTTCATGTTTTAAGTTTTACCTCTGCTTAACATTGATTGCTATATTGCTATTCTCATTCATTATTGCTTGTTTAGCAAATTTTCTAAAATGGTCATTTTGTAATCGAGTGAAATTTCTTTTTAATCAGCACTTTGGAAATGCAATGGAAAAGTGGAAATAGTCCAGCTGAAGCAATGTTGCAACATTGGAGTACATCTGGCAGAAAACAACCAAATTTGTCTGATTTAATCCATTTTTTAAAAGAAGCAGATTTGCTACGAGCTGTTACAGATGTAAAGAGAGATTTACTGAAAAGTAATACTTTGATTATTGTATTGATCAGCGGTAGTCAACCTGGTTTTTACACACCACTAGTTGACATTTCAGCTTTCATGGTGGGTGGTAGTGTCTACTCTGCTTTAATTTTTAATGTGAAGTTATCTCCTTACTTTATAAATCACAATTGCTTTGTAACCAGTTGGTGGTTACAATACTAGAGCCAGGGGAAAATTCCGGGTGGTTAAAGTTTTATGTTTCAATGTTACAGGTTTTTACTATCCTTTTACGTATAGTAATATATGTTCCTGACCCTTGGATATGGCCTTGGGTGGTTAGAAAATTTTACTACTCCAGCAGATACAAAAGTGGGTGGTTGGTATAAAAAGGTTGATTACCCCTGGTATTGCTTTTTTGTTATTACAGTATATTCAATCAAAATTTGACTGTTAAGAATGTACTGCAAAATCTTGGTATAACAAATTTCAAAGGACCAAAAATCGAATTCACAAATCTGAAACAATCATTAAAATGAAATTCCTTTAGCTCTAAATTTAAAATATGAGACTTTCTTTTAAGTAGAAATGTTCTATTCATTAATCTGAAACTTTCAATAAAAGTAAAGTTAATTATAATGCGATTTTAATCTATTGATCACACTATACAAAATATCGCTCATTTGCTGCAACAACGTCATAATTCAAAAATCACAGTTTTTCAGAAAATGAATTCGAAGTTCTATGAAAGTGAAGAAACGTATACTCGCTAAAACGATACTACTGCCATTTAGCGGGTCATTTTTAATATCTCAGATGTGATACTCTACTTGTTAAAAGTTCACATCATTCCAATTGTCCCTATAGTATTAACTCAAAAATCACGATTTTTGAGTTATGACGTTGTTGCAGCAAATGAGCGATATATCTTGAGAATAAATGTTCATAATAATATACACGAATTGTATTTTACTTTGTATTAGAAATAATTGAAAAGCTAGTGCCTTCTGTGTTACCATTTATATTGGCTATGGGGAATATATTTCGTGCAAGCATAAAATCTATAATTTAAAATGTGGTATACTATCATGTTAGAAAATAATTTTAGTTAATAAATAATTAGCTTTTTAAAATACAGAAAATTAATGGGTTTTCAAACACACATTTATAAATCAAAATGTTCTGTTGGGGTTTTGCTAACCGTACTAAAATCTGTATCTGCTATTAATTATATTTACTACCTTGATTTAGGGTTTTAAAAAAAATTTCTTTTTCTTATGATGTACTGTATTAGTACTACTAATAACACTGTTGTATGCTATACTTGCAAATTTAAGGTATATTTTTGAACAAGTTTAAGATTTTATTGAATTTATGTTATCTCAAAAGTCAATGGCATATTTTTACTTCAAAGAGCATGGATTGATGCAGACAAAATTTGGGACCGTTTTATGGTCCCTTCACAAAATTGCAATTGATTAAAACGGTCCCTTCATAAAATTACAATCAATTAAAATGACTCCTTCACAAAATTGCAATTGATTAAAGTGACCTCTTTACAAAATTATAATCGATTAAAATGACCTCTTCTCAAAAATACAATTGATTAAAACAACCATTTATTGGCATTTTACTGTATATATTTTAGTTAGTTTTGTAAATTGTTTTAAGAAAAAAAGTGACTTTTTAAAAAATTGGTATGAAAATTCACAAAAATGGGACCCTGGAAAAAATTTCTGGATCGATCCCTGAAGAGTGCAAAATTCTTCATTTGCAAATTAATTATTCTTTTATGCAACTATTCAGTATTTAGTACTCAGCCAAAGTTCTCAGGAATAACCTTTTTGTTTTAGTTAATATTTTCACTTTCAATATATTTTTCAGATATCGATGAAGATGATGATGTAGATGATCCTAAAACTATAGTGAATGCTCCAGTAAATAAAAATAAAGAGTTTGCTGAAGTTGACATTATTGCTGAAGCATTGAGTGAAGTTAATTTGGAAGAACTGACATTGTTTTCCTACCATGATTTACAAAGTGCTACTAAACACTTTTCTGGAGAGGGTATCGATGTTGGAGGATGCAAAATAGGAGAAGGAGCCTTTGGCACTGTTTACAGGGCTGTGATTTCTGATAAAATTGTTGCAGTGAAAAAGTTGAAAGATCCAGTTGATAGACAGTTTATTACTGAACTTAATGTTTTAACAAGGTATTGTATGAGTACTTTAGGATCTAATTGATATTAAGTGTAATAAAATACAGTGAAGACAAAAATTAGCAGTGGACAAAGTGAGTTTTGTGAGGCCCCCCACCCTACTATTTTAAATAGCAATTCTAGGGGAGGTGGAGAGTTTCGTTTGAAGAGCTGTTTGTAACCGTTCTTCAAACTTCCTTATTGTTAAAGAAAACACTAATAAAAATTGTGATGATAACTTATAGTTTGATTTTTAAAAATGATAATCTAAAAAAAATGTTTGTTGCCTTTTAAATACAACACACATAAATATAGGGTCAGAAACGTCCTTTTCATTTACCTGTTAATAGTAACTTTAATAATCAATATATAAGTGGTGTACGGGTCATTCCATTTCAAATCAACCAGGCCATGTCACCCACCGTCTCGGATTTCTTTGAAAATTTTTATAAATGTAGCCATTAGTGTTCTAACTAACAATATAAAATTTTAGTTCAATATCTCTAATACTTTTTAAGATAAAAATTATTAAAATAATGGGAAAGTGACCATAAATGGCGTTTTTGCAAACAACTATCTTAATGGTGCTTTTTCAGATAAAAAATCATAACTTTCTTTATTTTCAATATATTAAATTTAAATTTATACCAAAATGTTCACAAAGGTTTGGAGATTATAGAAAAAAATAATTTGATAGTCCTGTTTAGAACTGGAACCCCCCAAAAATTCATAAACTTTGTTTTTTTCAAAAAAATTTCATAAAAACAATAATTTTGCAAAAGCTGTTTCAGAAAATGGTGTAGCTCCTAACAAAGCAAACTATTTTTTTACTTACATGTAAATGCATAAAGTAAGATAATTTAAAATAAAAACGGTGGGTATTTGATTCCTAATAGGTTAATTTAATTAAAAACCAAATATTTTGAAGAATTTTCTTAAAATGTTATGCTGTATGCAAATGTTATTATAAAATAATTTTTTATTTATTTAATTTTAAAGGGTGCTTATTTTATTTAAAAGTTAATAATGAGTTAGTTATTTTATTTAAAATTTAATTTTTTTTATTTTTAAAATATAAAACATTTTAAACAAAATCAGAATATACATATAGTAAGCATGCGTCAAAACTTGGAAGCTTTTCTTTTTTTTTGTCAACTACAAGTTAAATTACACTCATTCTGACTTATTTTAGAGGAGTAATATAACTGTTAATTTTATTTTTTTAATGTAGACAATGCTTTGCTTATAATAGGAATCTCCTCACCTGTCAGGTAAAAACATGGTATTTATTTATTTTTAATTGAAAATTTTTTAATGGGTCATTGGAAATAAAGTTAAAATAGTTTATTAATGTTTAAATCGGTATTTTTTAAATCAGTTTAAGCAAAACGGAAAAAGAGAGAGTGTGTCAATAACAAATAATAAAAAAATGGGAGTAGGGGGAGAAAGTCAGAACAGGCTGTTTTTTTTAGTTTCAGAAATGATGTAACTTTTATTTTTATGCAATTAAGTTATCCTAATTTAGAGATTCAAAGTTTTTTAGAATGTCTCTTCAGAAGTTGTACTATGCACTTTTAGGAACAGTTATTCTAACAGTAATGAAACATGTAGAAAAAAGAATAGTTAAATTCATGTGCTGTACGGTCGGAAAAATTTCAAATTTAAATGTTGTCTCAGCCAATTTTGTAATGTATTTTTCTTTTTTTTTTTTGGGGGGGGGGGGTAAATTGCCTCCTGAGGCATGAAGAAGGCATATCTGCATGGCATTGTTTATATATAAAACAATTATTTATTTATAAATTCAATTTATATTAATTTTTAATTAAAACAATTTTAAAAACTGTTTTGTTTTTTATCATAATTTTGTTTCTTTTTACATCAGTTTAAAAGAACTATGACAGTAGTCTCTTTTCAGTCAACAGGCTTTTGGACTGTAACTAGATCAGATCTCATGCTTTCTGTTTGTTGTGTGGTAAGGAGCTGGTGTAATATGAGAAGATGCAGGGGGAGATACTGAGTAGTGTAGGATAGTAAAGGGGTGGGGTCCATTCCCTCTTCCAATGAGTTACCCTCTTGTTGTGAATATCTCTTTCTTGGTCAGATGCTTCCAAGGGAATTGGAATCAGTTTTGCTTTTCTTTGGTTAAGTGAAAATGTTGTTTGAGTAATTTGGAATTGTTTTTGATGTTCTCTGGGAACGTTGAAGTTATTTTAAAGAGTTAAACCAATAATCTATAGTCTGTTCGCGGAAACGAGAGAACGAAAGTAAACAAACGGGTTACCAAAGAATTGCATTTTTTGGCACCAATACCTAGTTAGGCAAATTTAACCTTTCTTAATTCCAAGCAGTGTAAATGGAAGAAAGCAGAAATTCACACTGTGTTTGGCACTTTATCAAAATGCCAGGTGTTTACTCAACGCCAGTTTACACGTGCAATTGTTTAGTTTTGTTCTCTTGACTGGGCGAACGCACTATAAAGCTAAATTATTCAGCTTGATATGTAAGCTCATTTTTTTTTTATCTAATTGAAAGTAAATTAGAATGTTTTTTTATTTTGTGCTATTACTGAATATCAGTTACATTTAATATGGCAGCAGAACATTCCCAGACGTGTTCTAGTATTGGCTAAGAAAAATGGAACTGAATGCCATAAAAAGACTTATGCTCCCCGAGCACGAAATTTCAACTAAAGATAAAAAAAAATTCAATTACATCATTGATAGAATACAATAAATTTTGCTGTTTGTGCAAATTAACGTCAAATATAGTTGCAAACTCTCAATGCACTTTCTAATTCTTTATATCCATGTTTATCAGATAATGTCCGATCTGATGATTAACTAAGCAATATAAGCCGCCTTTCTGAAATACCTAAAGAACTTCACGCACCTTCTAGGCACCCGTGCCGCTAATTTTTTTTTATAAGTACTTTTATTTTCCTCATGAATCACTTTTTAAAATCTGTTTCAAGGAGTATGTTCAATACAGGAGAAATTTTTCACGAGCCCGAGCCCGAACGCAATTGGGAATTACAGAGCCCGAGCCCGGTTCAGGCCCGGGCTCGGGCTGAGCCCGTCTCATCTCTATCAAGAACTGCATTATTAAGCCTTCAGACTTGAACTTAATAAGTTTGAGAAGTAATGTACAATCGGAGCTTTTACTTAATATTTGTGAACATCAAAAATTATTTTATTTGAATAAATTTGAAATACTTCAAACATCATGTTTTGACCCATTGAAATGCCATAAAAGGAAAAGAAAAAAATGTTTGAGAGCCATTAATTCAAATTTATCTGAGGTAATTAACAAATTGCCAAACTGTGAAAAATCGATTTCTGGACAAAACAATGTAGTTTTTGTAGGAAGAAGGTAAACAAACTTATTTCTGAGCTTGATGACAAAGTATCAACTGGCAGTGATGAAACTGTCACAAATTTGAAATTGTCAATTTCAAAACAAGAAGCTTTAGAAGATGTTAATGTATCATTACAAAACACAGGTTAATCTCCATTGAAATTGATTGATTGAAGGAACGGAACTACTTTTTTTTCTGGTAAAATACTGAACATAAGTGTCACAATCCGTCATAATAATTAATATTTTCATTTTATGCTAAAGCAAGTTAGTATGTTTCTTATTTAATTTGTAGTCAGTGAGTCAAAGAAATGTTCAAAAAATCTTCAGCACACATTTTCTAATTAATGCTCAAATTTTGTCTAAATTTTTTAAATTAAGAAAGTATTAATTAAATAAATCCTTTTTTACACATTTAATTGCATACAGCTATTTTTTTAAAGAAAAATGCTTGTTTTTTAACTAAAGTATTAATTTGTAGTTGACAATAAAAAAAAAGTAGAAAAATTTTGATGCATGTTAACTATATGTATTTCCGATTTTGTTTAAAAATTTTTAAATTTTAAAATAATTTAAATTTTAAGTAAAATAACTAATTCATTATTAACTTTTAAATAAAATAAGCACCTTTTTAAATTAAATAAAAAATTATTTTATAATAACATTTGCATGCAGCATAACATTTTAAGAAAAATCTTCAAAATATTTGGTTTTTAATTAAATTAACCTATTAGGAATCAAATACCCACCGTTTTTATTTTAAATTATCTTACTTTATGCATTTACATGTAAGTAAAAAAATAGTTTGCTTTGTTAAGAGCTACACCATTTTCTGAAACAGCTTTTGCAAAATTACTGCTTTTATGAAATTTAAAAAAAAAAAACAAAGTTTGTGAATTTTTCGGGGGCTCCAGTTCTAAACAGGACTATCAAATTATTTTTTTCTATAATCTCCAAACCTTTGTGAACCTTTTGGTATAAATTTCAATTTAATATATTGAAAATAAAGAAAGTTATGATTTTTTATCTGAAAAAGCACCATTAAAATAATTGTTTGCAAAAACGCCATTTATGGTCACTTTCCAATTATTTTAATAATTTTTATCTTAAAAAGTATTAGAGATATTGAAGTAAAATTTTATATTGTTAGTTAGAACACTAATGGCTACATTTATAAAAATTTTCAAAGAAATCCGAGTCGGTGGGTGACATTTTTGAAATTTATTGGTTGATTTGAAATGGAATGACCCGTACTGCAAAAATTCAATCCCCTCACCCCCGCAAAATGTTTTCTGGGTCCCCCATTGAATCAGTTATGTAATTACGAGTTTTTTTATGCAATTCTTTGCATGTATGATGCAAAGCAAATGAATATTTATAATTGTGCAGATTCGAAACAAAAAATTGAAAGGAATGTTAAATTTGTAAATTTGAATTTATCTAAAATGCACCGATAAGTAAATACAAATATAATTTTTTTTTTGTTCAAAAGTAAAGTATTTTGTTAGTAGTTGAGGGCACTTTCAATAAGAACTAGCAAATGGCCTGTTTTTCGCACAATTAATCGCTTTTTTTGTTTATTTTCTTTGAACATATGAAACTTTTACATGGGACAAAATTTTGCAGAACCCAATATCATTAAAAAAGTCAACCATAACCAGAAAGTGGGTGCTAGGATGTATTGAAAAAATCTTTTTTTCGAAATTCGCTTACCCGTAGGGCTATTTTTTGGCCAAATTGACTCAATAAAAAGTGCGCCAAATTTCAACTCAATGATTGGTTAAGGTCTTCAGTTACCACATTGAATCTAAATTTTGAAAAAAAGTAAATTTTTGAAAAAAAAATTTTAAACAGAATTTTTTTGAAAATTTCTTGTCTCTAGTGCTGAAGTTTACCTAAATTGACTGAATAATGAGTGTGGAAATTTTCAGCTCGATCGATTAATATGTTCAGTTGCTGCAGTGATCCTAAGTTTGTAAAAAAAAAAAAAAAAAAAAAAAAATTACTCTGTGCAGACATTTCAGTCCTTTTGTATTAACCCATTCCCTGCCGCTCTAACTTTTTATTAATTTTTTTGCTCTACAATGTTAAATTATGATAATTTGGTCCTATTATTGACAAAATTGTAAAGAAAAAAAAATGGCTTTATTAGTTCAATAATTATAAAATGGTGTGAAAACGCACCATCAGCAGAAAACATTCAAAAAGTAGACACAAACAGATATTGATAATAGAGCAAAAACAAAGTATCAGTTACATGAATTTATTCCAAGATCAGTAAAAAATAATGGAAATTCAGATTTGAATTATTTATGAAATGTTTCAAAGCACTTAGCATGTACAAGTACATTGCATTTTTTGCAAAGTGTCACAGTATGGCTATGGCATAGTTTGCATCTTCGGCGAGAATTTGAAGGATTTCATACTATTATGTGTCCAACTTTATCCTTAGTAACACTTTTCAAAATCTGTTCTTGAAATGTCGATGGGTGCCCAGTATGGCTGGTTGAAGGTTGAGAATTTTGTTCAGTATTTGTGTGTATAGGCATTTGTAGAAGAGATGTTGCTTGAATTCTTTGGAACTCTAATAGAACTCATATCCATGTGGTTTGTTTTTTGGTATAATTTCCAAGCCTTCACTTTGGCCACTTCCAGAAAATTAACAAATAGGGGCCACCACCATTTTTTCCCTTTTACTTGTGTTCTGTAGATGGATATAAAATTATCTAATAAATCAACACCCCCCATGTATTTGTTATAATTTGATATTAGCTTGGGTTGAACAGTGTCAATTCTTTTGTGTTCCTTTCTGCTGAAACGCTTTGCAATTACAGTTGGCTCAACTTGATCCCAATTTGTTGCTAAACACGCCACTGAATTGTCATTCCACTTTACAATTGTTACTTTATTCTGGCTATCAAACATATAGTCATATGAACCTCTGGGCTTCCTTTTCATATCATTTGAATTTATTGAAGGTGACACAAAATTTTCTTTTCTTTACCTTTTGCATTTTTATTTTTTTTATCCTATTGAACTCTCAGATGATCGCTGAATTTCTATCTCACCAGCTATGTCAGCAGTTATATCCTGAAAATCATGCAATTCATTTTCATTTATGTCTTCATTGTCTGTTAGCACATCAACTTTAGGGGGAATTATAACCATATCTACTTCTGCTTTTTTCAGATTATTGGATAATGTATCTTCATCATCACTCGAAAGTTCATCTAATATTGCTATTGCTTCAGCAATAGTGAGAACACGTTTCCCATTGCGATTTTTGTAACCTAGATAAAAAAGAATCGAAATGTCAATAATAATGCTTTTATGCTGATGTTGCGTTTTTGCACCATTAATTTCAAATATCAAAATATATAGCAAAAGTTTAGAATAAAACTTACCGCTTGCAGCCATGTTGTTGTTCTGTTATTCTTATCAAAATTAGCTACAACAATTATTCTATTGCTAATAGAACCTCTTTGCTCACAGGCCTCTTTGCTTCCGAACTCTGCAACCTATGGGCCGCCTGTCTTTGGCAGCCAGCTGGTCCGACCGCCTCACGTCCAGCCTATGCAACGTACGAACCGCAATTGGCACATTTTTATTGAGTCAATTTGGCAAAAAAATAGCACTGAGCGTAAGCAAATTTAAAAAAAAAGGTTTTTTATTGGTACACCGTAGTGAGGGTACATGCAAGATTTCATAGAAGAAGCAGTTGGTGCTTGTGTAAATATCACCTCTTCATTAGGAGTTGTACTGTCCTATGTGGAACTGTAGGGAAGTTTGGAAAGATTAGATATTTTTTTAAGCTTTAACTTAGGTTAGAAAGAACGTTTAAATGCTCAAAATTTAAATTTAAATTACCCCTGGTTTTTTGTGAGATTAGGTAATATATCACTAAAGATTTCAAATTTTGACAAGCATATTAGGTATGGTTAAAAAAAAAAAAAAAAAAAAAAAAAAAAAACTGTTATCTAAGGAGGTTTTAAAATCGTGATGCTAGACATTCGCAATCTCACTTGAAACTTAAAAGTTCTCGCATTTCTTTAGCTTTCCTAGCTGTTAAGAAACATGTTTTTTTCATGCAGAACATTTACGCTTAATTAATATCCATCTTTGCTTAACGTCTTTCTTTACACATACAACACTTTATTTATTTCTTTACTAAATATGGACATGGACTCACATCAGTTAAAATTCTGCTGAGCTAATTTTCTATTACATGCATTTACTGTAAATTGGCTAGTTTTTATCTTCAATAGCTGGTTGCCATGCTCATTGTTATGTCTTGTTTTCTCTCTATTGACTCAGTATATACTGCATTTTTTTGGCATCTTTAATAATGAATGTATTATTGGCTCTCATTTGGGCATTTCTTTAATATGCCAAGTTTTACTTTATGCCAACCTTCAGATCTCTGTTCTATTGAATTTGACTTGGGATTAATTAGACCCTTTTCTGACCATCATAGCTAAACGTCTCCAAGCCACCACCATCCCTCTAATGTCCATCATTTTAAGACTGCAAATAAAGTGTTTTCATCTCTACATAGTGTCATAACTGTGTTGCAAAGCGAATTTTACTTGGTTATTGTACATTCCTACAATTCTGCACCACTATGTGAAATGTCTTCAAAAGTAAACCTACAAAGTATTTTTAAATCGCCCCTAACAAGTAATCATCTTCACAGGCCCTTGAAAGCACCAGACTGCGGGCGGTCACTCACATCGCCCATGCCTCTGATAAAATGCTTGGTGTAGATACAAAATGCAACTGTGACAGATATAGTTGTTTGGGAGGGGTTAAATGAAAAACTTATTTGATTTAAACAAAATGTGCAATGAAAGAATTTTTTTTTTTTTTTTTTTTTTTTTATTGTAAGGGGCCTGAAGCTCCATAGCTTTTTCCTTAGATCTACAACTAGATGTAATTTATTTGGGACATTAAATGGATCCTTTCTAAGCTTAGTGTTAATTCTCACTTAGTATTTATTTTTCAAGATTCAACTTTTATATTGGAAATGAAATTATTTTATATAAAAATTAATAATTCTAATATGAAAATTTTTGCAGCTTTTTTTTTATAAGTAATTATTTTAAATATCCTTTTATGGAAAGAATGGAATTGTTAAGGTTTTCTTTATATGACTTTTTACTTTCTAGTATGTATTAAATGAAGTATTGTAATCATGAAACATTTTGATAGTCTAAATTTAAAAAAAGTATCTATTTCATCAAGTTTATGCATAATGTCTGTACATATGTATGGTACACATCTAATCCATTTTTGCCTCTCATATATCCATTTGACTAGTTTCAACATGACATTTATTCATACATATGACGTATGTATGCCTCTCATAGCTCAAAAATAATTAGTCATAGAGTGTTGAAATTTTGTACCTAGTTCGATTATAATATATAGTTCTGCATTTTCTTCTTTGACTGGGTAGCTAATTTACAGGAGCACTCAAAAGAATTTGAACACATTAAAGTCTATGGGCAGTCATTTTTTTTTTTTAAACTACATTTCAGTCTTCCATCTATTTCAAAGAAAATAAAATTAATGTATATTAGTGCAAGGTTAAAAAAAGAAAAGAAAAAACTGTACACACTGTTGAAAATAGTTTACTTAACATTTATAAATCTTTCATAAGGGCACATGAAAAACTCTCAGATCTATTTTAAAGTTATATGCCATACAGGGGATGCACAGAAAGTTAAGAGAAATGTTGCTAGACTTGGTGATTTTTGGCAAAATATAGCCAAAAATAAGTGCTTAAAACCTAGTAAATTATTAAAGTAGCATATATTTAATACAGAAGAATATTTATAGAATTAAAATTTAGTTTATTTAACCCATTTGTGCCCAGAGCTGGGAATCAACATGTTACAAGTAGCAAAATATGATATAAGGAACAGAGTCATTGGAATGCGAAAAGTACTTGTATAGAGTAATGGTCCTAAATAAATCTTCAACACCTTGTGATCGTACAGGAAAAATTCTACCCTTGCAGGTTCTAATTAAAAAGAAATTCTCTCGAGTGGTCCGACTCCAATAAATTTCAAAAAGGGCACATACCTGTTTTATGGATGACAACGAACGGAGAGCAGTGATGCCGAAATCTTGTACACTAAAAACGCTCTAATTTAACACACACATATATAACTCCTGTGATGCGTTGTTCATTATGAAGACACCAAATTATATAAGAAAAAAAGAACTTTTTTTATTTACGCATGATAAATATGGGCAAAATGGTGCTGGTCAACTAACACAAATTATAAAGTTACACAAACAAGAATTTAAAAAAGAAAATGGCACATGGGGCCACCAAGGAGGACTATGCCTCATAAGAAAAAACCGTACGCACACAGCAGGCCGACGAGCAGAGAACTGACTCTCACGTCTTTGCGATCCGTGGGCTCGGAGCTCGCCATTTTCGCCAAGCGTGGCGAGATAGACTGCTGTAGCCAATCAGGAGCCTGCACAATGTCTGCGTACCTGGCGATATGTTCGCCATCGTAGCGGTCGTCTTTTTGTAACCCTACGCTAGCAGGACGGAATTTCACGTGGCGGAAGGGTCGACGATGTTCTAGAACATTCGCCATTTTTCAGGAAGGTTGTAGCACTTGTACTTACGGGGACGAGACATCGGTATATCATTGCATGACGGCTAGCTAGGCCTGGGAGCAACTTCCACGTGGGAAATTAAAGTTATCGTCCTTTAGCTCTCAAGATTAAAAAAATTATAGTAGAAGGAAAATTTCCTTTTACAAGAACAAATATGGCTGAAACATTGGGGGATATGATAAATCAGAGAAAAAAAAAGAAAATTTGCAATTCTTTGTAGTATGTTAAACTTTTAGAAAAAAATGTGAACCAAAATTTTATAAAGGGGTGTCACTATGTGACATCCTCCCGCAAAACAGGGAAGAAAAAAAAAAAAAAACACAACCAGCACCATGGGCTACAAAGGGAATTACAATGTCGACGGACAACTGTCGACCAAAGGACCAGATACAATACATTTTCATATATAAAAAAATACATACAGAGTTAAACAGTTGACGCACCTACAAACTGTGCGTATAACTTCAGAACACATTTGTTGCCTGGGAATAAAAATATCATATAAATTTGTACATACATGGTAAAAGTGTTGTAAAATTACAAGCATTGACATTATTCGTATCAGTATGTGCATATTTCAACTAGGTTACACGAAAAGATACATCCATTATGACAATGTTTTATATATGGCACTAGTATAAAGAAAGTATATAATAGAAACATACAGAAATACACTATGAAAAGCCAATTGTTGAGTGTGCCGAAGAGTTATATAACATTTGATGAATCTTAATGGCGTGGAAAAATGAAAGATTATCTTGCATAAGTGCTTTAATTGTTGCTTTTATAGAGGTGTTTATTCTTTCCGAGACTGAGTTAGCCTGCGGGTGAGCAACTGTAGTGTGTTGTATCTTAATGCCCAACATATTGTTAAACTCATGCATCATAGCTGAGGTAAACTGTGAACCCTGATCGGTCAGTATTAGTTGAGGTCTTCCAAAGGTGCAAAAATAGTCAAACAGAAGTTTACAAGTATTCATAGCAGTAATTTTTTTTATCGGATACAGGTATAGGAATTTTGAGAAGTGATCAATTACTGTCAGAATAGAATAGCCATTTCTGAACGGACCTACAAAGTCCAGTGATATAAATTCTCCCGGTCTGGTTGGTATATGTGTGTTTTGAAAAGGTGCAGGTGGAATTGTAATGGGTTTTGAGGAGAGGCATCTTGAGCAGGACTTGACGAAATTAACTGTATCAGCAAATAAACCTTTCCACCAAAAATTTTCCAGGATAGCATTGTATGTTTTGATGATGCCAAAGTGTGCTATATGATGGATTCTTAAGCACTTGGCCTGTAAGGATAGTGGAACAACAACTTTAAATTGTGTGGAAATCTGGTCTTCCGTCTTACATTGTTGCATGAATTTTAAAAGTCCAGTACTGGGGCATATAATATAATTTTTGTGTTTGGTTGGGCCAATTTTTCTTATGTCTTGGATGATCTTCTTCAAGTCTGCATCATTATTCTGTTCATATAGCAATGTAGGAATTGAAATTTCACATAAAGGATCTGGTGGTGGTCTAGAAATTATATTGTGGTCATCTTCTGCAGTGTAGGTATGTAATTCATTTATGTTTTCATTATGTATTGGGATTATGTCATTACTTCGTATTAAATTAGGATTCGATTGAACATCTTCAGAATTATGTTTGAAAGATGTCCTTGAGAAAAAATCAGCAAGAACATTCTGTTTACCAGGTACATGTTCAAAGACAAAAGTATACTCTGACAGTTCCAGTAACCATCTTGATATAATATCTGCAGGTGAAGTGATCTTTTTGTAGTGTTTTAGTGGTTTGCTATCAGACAGTATGGTAAATTCTCTTCCATACAGAATGTTTTTGAATGCATGAACTCCTTTTACAATAGCCATAAGTTCCAGCTTTATAGCGGGGTAGTTCTTTTCAGCATTACGAAGTGCTTTAGAGAAATAGGCAACAGGTAAAAGATTATTATTATCTGGTGACTTTTGCATTAATATGGCCGAAATTGCATGCGCCGAGGCATCTGTGTTTAAATAAAAGTGCTTGTTAAAATCCGGTTGTTGAAGGAAGGGTGTTTTAAAAAAAATATCTTGGAGTGTCTGAAAAGCAGCTTGATGAGTGGGAGTCCATTTAAATGAAACCTTTGGTGATGTTAGTAAGACAAGTGGGTCTGTTAATTCTGCATACCTGGGAATAAGTTGTCTGTAAAAGCTGCAAATGCCTAGAAATTTCTTGACCTGCCTTTTTGTTGTAGGAACAGGGAACGAAGTTATCTTGCAGATATTGGAATTTATGGGAGCTATTTTAGATTGAGATACCCTGAATCCAAGGAAATTAACTTCTTCTTTGTGAAAACTACACTTTTTGAGATTCAGTGTGAGATTATATTTCTTGAATAGATTGAGTAGCTTTTGAAGTTTGACTATTGTTTCAGTAAAACTATTGGAACAAATAAGTATATCATCTTGGTAACAGACTATTCCGGAGACGTTACACTCTTCTTTGATGGTGTCCATGAGAGCTTGAAAGATGGAAGCACTTGTTTTGAGCCCGAATGGGAGGCGATTAAACTTGTATGTACCCCACGGAGTGGTGAACGAAATCCTTTCCCTATATGTTTCCGGAAGTTCGAGCTGATGGTAAGCTGAGGGCATATCAAGAGATGTGAAGAAACGAAAATTGGCAATGCTGTTGATTATCTGACTAATTTTTGGTAACGGGTATGATGAGTGTTGGACAATAGAATTTAAAAGGCGTAGATCGAGTGCCATTCTGTATGTTTGTTTATCTTTTTCTACGGCTCTCTTCTTGACAAGGAGCATTGGACATGCCCATGTGGCAATATTTTTAGAAATTATGCCAGCAGCTTCCATATCATTAAGTTGTTGCTGGGCTTCCTGTTGTAACGCTTGAGGTATTGGAAACGGTAGACATTTTATGGGGTAATTTGACGTAAAATGTAGAGTGGGTTCAATTCTATCTGTGTGGCCCATAGTAGTTAAAGATGAGGAAAAAGCCTGGAAGTTTTCTTCTAAAACTGTGTGGAGCTCCTGCTGTTCCTTTTGGGACAAGTGAGAAACGTCATATTTGCTATTGTGGAATTCTACGTATCTTTGTTGGACTATTTCTTGAGTAGGCTGAATAAGATTTACTATTTCTGCATGACCTGGAGGGGGAATTTCGGTGTTAAATTTGTTGGGCTGAGACAGGAATGGACTTCGAAAGTCAGCAATCTGAAAGATGTCTCCGACATGAGCATTCTTCTTTATGTGTTTTGCTTCATCACTGGGGTTTTCACAATAGACATCAAATTGGATTTTAAAGTGTGGTTGTGTGTGCTGTGTCTCCCGGTCTTGTGTGAGTTTCTGCTGGTCTGCCTGGCCTTGTGTGAGTTTCTGCTGGTCTGCCTGCTGTGTGCCGTGTGAAATTGAGTGTATAGACTCAAAAAAAATAGCTCGATGTGTGTCATTAGGTATAAATAAAAATTCGGTTCTAAGTAGCTCTTCTGGAATTATAGCATACATTGTGACGTATCTCTGCTCACCAGGGGCTAAAAGAGCCTTTTGTGTTGCTCGAGCTTTGCAATTAACATGATCTTGCTTATACTGCTGAGGAATGAAAGGGGGGGCATGTACATGTTTCCTCAAATCACTATCGGGTGCATTTTGTTGTTCTCGCATCTGATTTTTAAGGATGTTATTGATATGACGGTTTGCAAACTTTTGATCACTATCATTTTCAAAAAAAATATGACTTTGAGCTATTTTACACATCTTGAAGTCGGGGAAGATTACGACATTGAATTTATGGATGAAGTCAAACCCTAACAGGACTTTGAATGATGACAATTCTGATAACTGGAAGATATACATTGGATGTTTAAAATTATTATCCTTTATTTTAAATGACACCTCTACACATCCCTCAAAATCAACCTTAGAATTTATGGTACTTATTTCAACATTACGGCTGAGGTATCTGTAATTAAAACAATGTTTGTTTTGATGGAAAAACACCTTATCAATAATTGATATTGAGCTTCCCGTGTCGAGTAATACTGGGATATTGTGGTCAGCGAAGGCTGCAGTTATAATTGGAATATGAGGTTGTTTCTTGTTGACATTTGCAATGAATTCTTGTATTTGTGAAACTTGTAGAGGGTTCTTGTCTATACTGATATTTATCGATGCACTTGATGTATCTTGAGATTGAGAGTACTGGGCATCTTTCAGACTCTCGTTTATAAGTTTGGGTGACTATTGCTGATAGGTACTATGGAAGTTGAGGATGTGGGGAGCGGTGGGATGTTATGTTTGTTTAAAGATGCAAAGAAACGGGTGGCATGTGGACAGATAGGAGCAGCATGTCCGGGTTCATGACACACCTGGCAACTAATATGGCTATGAAGGTAATTGTAGTTGTTGTGATTGGCATTATGAGGATGAGATTGTCTGTGCTGAATAAAAGATGAACGTTGATTATTTCCCCGTCGAAAATTTCTTCTGCCATTGAGTCTGTTGTGACTTTTAAAATTGTAAAAGTTCCTTTGAGGTAGTGGCTTATGCAATGGAACGTTGTGTGTTCTTGTTCTCCTGTTATAGGAGGGTCTCCTGGCACTATAAGTTTCTGGATCTTGCTGGATCTTACGATCTAATTTGTCCAATTTTTGTTGAATTGAATTCAAAGTCTCATTCTCGGGAGTTATAACGCTGGGCTGCTGAGCTAAGATATTATTATGGATGATACATTCTTGTACCATGATCGCTTTGCTTACTGCCTCCTCATATGTTTTGATACCGGACTGTAAAATTTGTAAACGAATTTCCGGTGGCATAATTTGTGTGAGTTTAACAAATTTGATTTGTGACAGTGCATTTTTGTCTGCAACGGATGAATAAACTTTTGATGCCAGGACATCAAGTCTATGTGCTAAATTTCGAACTGTTTCACCTGGCAACATATTGAAAGAATGAAATTCCAAGATTGACGTCGCTTCCGATCTGTTTTGAAAAAAATCGCTGAGTAATTTGAATAATTCTTCAGATGTCTTCACCTGGTTTATTTGCGATGACTGTTGAATTAACTTTAGGGCATTTCCGCCAAGTTTGGATTTTGCATATGTTAATAAGAATTGATCATTCCACCCCTGAATGGTGGCAACTTCACGGAGCTGGTCAATAAAAAAATTTAGTTGATCAGAATCCCCGTCAAACGACTGAATATGGATGGCAGGGAGGCTGTGAGGCCTTAAAAGATTATTGCTATGCGTATTATTTCGATCTGTGGCTTCAATGCATGGGACTTCTGGTATTAAGGTAGGTGGCATGTCTGACACACTTGCGACAGTCTGCGATCTCTTTTTCTTGGGAGGCATAGTTTAATTCTATCAGATACTATTATAGGTTGCTTATTTACTAATATTTATGAAATTAAGAGCATCACATATATATATACACAAAAACAATTTCTATTTTTAGAGTACTTGCACCATTTTTTTTTTTTATACAATCATTATGTTCTATACTATGTACGATTATATTTCAAAATCTCCTGATAAATTATATGTATATCTATTTCATACTTCTATTAAGGTTCTTCATTTGATCATTCAAAAATTGACAATTTTACTAGTGCTCATTTTTGCCGATCTTCACGCATATATTAACAACAATACTAACGGCAATCGGACCTTTGAGAGGCGTCACGGTACCATATTATGATATAAGGAACAGAGTCATTGGAATGCGAAAAGTACTTGTATAGAGTAATGGTCCTAAATAAATCTTCAACACCTTGTGATCGTACAGGAAAAATTCTACCCTTGCAGGTTCTAATTAAAAAGAAATTCTCTCGAGTGGTCCGACTCCAATAAATTTCAAAAAGGGCACATACCTGTTTTATGGATGACAACGAACGGAGAGCAGTGATGCCGAAATCTTGTACACTAAAAACGCTCTAATTTAACACACACATATATAACTCCTGTGATGCGTTGTTCATTATGAAGACACCAAATTATATAAGAAAAAAAGAACTTTTTTTATTTACGCATGATAAATATGGGCAAAATGGTGCTGGTCAACTAACACAAATTATAAAGTTACACAAACAAGAATTTAAAAAAGAAAATGGCACATGGGGCCACCAAGGAGGACTATGCCTCATAAGAAAAAACCGTACGCACACAGCAGGCCGACGAGCAGAGAACTGACTCTCACGTCTTTGCGATCCGTGGGCTCGGAGCTCGCCATTTTCGCCAAGCGTGGCGAGATAGACTGCTGTAGCCAATCAGGAGCCTGCACAATGTCTGCGTACCTGGCGATATGTTCGCCATCGTAGCGGTCGTCTTTTTGTAACCCTACGCTAGCAGGACGGAATTTCACGTGGCGGAAGGGTCGACGATGTTCTAGAACATTCGCCATTTTTCAGGAAGGTTGTAGCACTTGTACTTACGGGGACGAGACATCGGTATATCATTGCATGACGGCTAGCTAGGCCTGGGAGCAACTTCCACGTGGGAAATTAAAGTTATCGTCCTTTAGCTCTCAAGATTAAAAAAATTATAGTAGAAGGAAAATTTCCTTTTACAAGAACAAATATGGCTGAAACATTGGGGGATATGATAAATCAGAGAAAAAAAAAAAAAATTTGCAATTCTTTGTAGTATGTTAAACTTTTAGAAAAAAATGTGAACCAAAATTTTATAAAGGGGTGTCACTATGTGACACAAAACTACAGCATGTAGTTCCTACTTTTTTCCATAGTTTATAGTGTAGCTTTTCCATAATTTATAGTGTGCTTTAAAAAGTATTATAATGTGATATAAAAAAGTCACTAGTTTGTAGCGACTTTTGGAAATTATTTTTAATGTTACTCTTGCCATGTCATCGCTTCAAGCAATTGATCTCGTGGTGAGATTTTTCTTTCTTCTGAGTATGGAGCTAGAGTTGTTACTTGAAGGACCCCCCCCCCACACACATATACACAAATGAGGTGTGAAGAGAAGGAAGGTTGTGCTTTGTTTGGAGCCTCTACTTCTTTAGCTTTCCCCTCCTTTGTTATTGTTCCTGGTATTAAATGTAGTACCACCACTCTGCTATGCACACAAACAGATAGCATTTAAAATTAGGACAGTATAAGGGACATACAAAGCACACAAGAAGATGATAGAGAAAAAAAGTTAGAAGACAGAAAAATTAGAAGGAAATAGAAAAAAGGCAGTATGGGGGGTATTCCAGAGAGAGACCAGAAATAGAACAACTTGCATTTGCATTGATGCCTAGTCTGAGTAGTCTGATCGTCTGGCATATATTTTCTGCCCAAATACCCCATTACGTGGTTGAAATATCTTTGTACTGATACTGTCTTCAAATTTTTGCGGACGCCACTGACAATCACTGTAGTGGGAAAAAAAAAATGATATTCAATTTTTTTTCAATGTGCCATTGGAAATAACTCCCCACCCCCTCATTTTAGTATAGAGTAGAACTTTTCAAATCCGGAATCACTGGAACTTTACTGTTTGCAGATTACAGAAATCCTGTAAGATGAATTATTAAAAATCATAATAACCAGATTAAGTTGTCAAAAGAAAGAACTTCCCTTTAATTTAAAATTTTAAACGACCAGTGAAAGATAAGATAAAAGATGTGCAATTGAAGAAAGGGTTTGATCAAGACCTTGAAAGTGCTGTTGTTTTTAATGGATTTTAATGGTAATTTTAAATCATATCTATTATGTACTTAGGTTTCTTGAATAGAAGGGGAAAAAATATTAAAGAAAAATAAAACACATTTGTTGATACACATCCAGAAAGATTTCTTTTTTTTTAAACATAACTAATAAAATCGGTTTTTTAATTTGCAATTTGTGTTGTGTAACTGGATTATTTTAAGGCCAAACTTTGTCCAGATGATAGGGATTACGGAGTTGGAAGTCTGAATTTGTGAAGTTCTTCTGTACTAATACATTGTATTGTATCATTGACATTTTTGTGTATGTCGCATGACAGTATAATGTTATGAATTTCAGTCTCATTTTCTAGTAATGGCTGTATATACATTCATATATGTAAATAGTCTGCAAAATAATCTAAAAAAATTATAATAAAAAATCAACATGAGAAAACGTAGGAATGCACAAAATTTTATACATTTTTGTCAATAGTTTGAAGTATTTTGAAATACACTTAATTTGGTAACATAAAATATTGTATGTACATTTATAAGTCTTGCACTGGGAGAAATAAAAATACTCTAAATTCATAAAAAATGTATAAATTTAATAGACGTACAAGGAAAATTTTCTGCCCTTATTAGATTTTTTAAATTCATTATTGAAATACCTCTAAAAATATAATAATTGTAATTGTTACCTTTTAACTCATATCAGAAAGGTAATATTTGATTTCTGAAATTCTACCTTAAATTATTATAGAAACAGAATGCTTAAAATATAATATAAAACAAAATTAAGTTTTGTAAAATTTGTGATGGGTTTAAATATAATTAAATAGTCTTTGTCTCATAGAAAGTATGGTTTTTATTTAATTTAATAAAATAATAAAAGGAACCATCAACTTTTCTTATATTTTTTATTTAAGAAATTTTATTAGAATTTAAGAATATTTATTTTTATTTATCCCAGAAAATTACATTTGTCTACCATCTTAATTTTTTTTTTTTTTTTCATTCCTAGGTATAGGCATGAAAATTTATTGCCATTACTTGGTTGTTCATTAAATGGTCCTACATGTTGTCTTGTTTATGAATACATGGTAAATGGCTCTCTTCAAGATAAATTAGCATGTGTGGTAGGTAGTTCTGCTTGGTATTTATCTACACATTTGTAATAAAATGAGTAGTTTTTGTTGTTAAGTATACAGTTCTGAAGTCAATTAAAATTATAAGATACAAAATTGAAACTACTGCACCAATTTAAACAAGGCTTTTTGGAAAATGATCCCTGTTATCTGCAGGTTTAAAGTTACTGAAATCTAACAATAGAAAGAAGTATAGAGCCCAGAGCACACCATTTAGCTGATTGGCTTAAAAATTTCCACATATATGTAAAACAACATAGAGAAGGCCGTAGAAATTAGAACAATATAGTTCTAGAAAACAAAGGGATATTTACACTTTATGTTAACTATTGTGATGGAAATTTTACATAGTAAATTACTATTTTACTTTTTGAACTAACAAAGATCACTTGTTAAGTTGCTGTTCATTGAATGAGAAAGACTTATACAGCCAATACTGGCAGGCCAGGGAGTTGATGCAGTTGACATCCAGCGACTAAATTTCTTGTTCTTGTATGTTTCCACTGCTTTTATGTCCATTTTATTTTATGTTTTTGCTCTGATCTCATGCATCTTTGATGTATGAGAGCCAATGATGTAAAGTCAGGTACTTTTGCCAAAAAAAAAAAAAACCTTTTTGAACTATGCTTCCAACAAAATTAACTCTAGTTATGTGTGCTATAAAAAAGGCAACTCCCCCCACCCCCTAAGAATGGGTACTTAGCTAGTCTATTAGTGTGCATAGAATTGCATGAAGAAAATTTCAGGAGAAAACAAGAAATGTAGTTTTATGTGGGAGAAAAAGAAAGAAAATTATCTTCTAAATTTTCGTATATGTGTATTAACAGAATTTTGTTTTGTTTTCAGGATAATTCAGAACCTCTTTCATGGGAAACTCGTATCTCTATTGCTTATGGTTCTGCTTTAGGTATTAATCATTTGCATACTTATACAGAAGAACCCATGGTTCATAGAGATATTAAAAGGTTTGTAATTCTTTATTTTTATCTTGAAAAAAAACTTTTCAGTAAAGCACTGTTTTAACATTTTTGTACTGGCATGTAACTGTATATAAATAAAAAAATGTGGAATAAAATTTTTGCTACAGTACCCAGTACTTCATAAAATCGTATTCGTTCATGTTGCTCATATTCTTTAACCTTAGTTTATTTTAATAACTGATTAATTTTTATGTGCACTAAAAATCCTTTGAAGCCATAAAAAGGAGAAAGAGTGATATAGGAAAGGGAGTTCTCAGGGAGCTCGAGCCTCCCATACCCTTGGAGGAAGATAGAAACTCTTGATACAACCAGAATAAATAGAAACGTATTGCCATCCTCCAAACTGGGGGGGGGGGGATTTTAAAATAAAGGAAATAATAAAGTTAATAAAAAAGATACATTTTTTCTTATTGATTAATTGCTAAACATTTATTCAAAATTAATAATATAAATTTATATACACTTCTTACATGTAAAATCATGTTACATATTAAGTAATAGTCTTTGTAGGAAAAATAATCAGTGGTACATTGTTTAAACAGAACAATTAAATGTTCATCAAGAAAGCAATATTGAGAGTACATTATTGGTTCTCTCCCTATTCATCAGAGTATCTGTAGAGCTTTTCATGCATCAGCAGGATTGGGTGGAATGAATCATAATGCTTTGCCAAATTTTTTCCCCCCTTCCTTTCTTTTCTTTTCTTTCTTTTTTTTTTTTTTTTTTTTTAATCCTTCAGCTTATATATGTTGTTCATCAGTGTTTCAAACAGAACTAGAATTGCTTCTAGAAATTACAGGAAGAAAAAGAAAATACTTCTGATGATCACTGACCTATCTGCAGAAAGCCTTCTACCACCAGAAAGAAGATCTTATTAACTGAAAACTGGAGGAAAAGCAGCCATTTTCAAAGAATGGAGGCAGTGTTATTACCTTTTAATAAGCTAAATTGGGTTTTTCAAGACCAGTGCTGGGGAGTCATTACTTTTTTGAAGTTGTACTCACTATATTCACTTGTGGTGCCCCTCTTCACAAAGACCCTTTATACTCAATAGCTGAAGAGCTGTGACTTTGACCTCAGAGAGTTATCCGTTTATTGTATTTTAAGGATATTCTGCATGTATATTATTTATAGGTTCATCCACACCATTGACAACAGTGTACTTCTCAATCTAATTTCTTCCTGGTATACTAATGGAAAAATTACTTGTCAAATCAACTGTCTCATAGAGTTGTATTGGATAAACTAGCAGATGAACAGTACTTTACAGTAACCCTTTTTAGTCTCTGGTTGTAAGGTCCAATATCTTAACAAAAATTTGCTGGAACAAATGATGGCGAGTTATGTTTTTTGAAACATGCATGTGTGGAGTTTTCACCAGAGAGAGATAATGGGTTGCTGTGTGTATTGTCTTTCCTCCCTTCCCTATTTTCCTACAATTTTTACTTTCTCAAATATCAATCTGAGTTTATTAAGCAATGATGCTGTTGTCATTATGCTGCTGTTTTAATGTATGCTTTTATTGATTTTATTCTGTTCTCAGGATTAGATTAAATGACTATGACACCAAGTAATGATTTTATTTAGTGGTGAGTACTGTGTATAATTTTGATTATCAAAAATTTAATAGTAAAACACTTAAACTTTATATCAAGTATATATTTTTATTCAAAATGTTTATATTAAAAAACAATAAATTTAAACATAAAAACTAAAAGTGAGAGAAATCATAACTTTATTTTATATCTTCAGTACTAAGTATGCATTTCTCATTTTATGCTAATTATTCACATGCAGGTAGATGTTTAATTAAATCTTTAATCATTGCCTGATTCACTGTCTGCAAGTATTAAAATCAGCATTATGAATTGAATAAAATTCATTGAATGTTTTTTGACTGGTGATTTGACAAAAAAAAAAAGGTTTAAATGTGGGTGCTCAAATCATAGGAATTTAACAATATTGCTCTTATCAGATTGACCAGTTTGATGAAATGATCCTGAATTGACATTACCATTATCTATTGCCCGACTTTCACCAATGTAATGTTCCCAGATTTCAAAATACTTTTTGCATCCTGGACTTGACAGAAAACAAATATTTTGAAGCTCTTGTAGAAATTTTGGAAATTGTGGGTATAAGTAATGCTTTACTGTACTTTGTTGTGGTATAATTAATAGAATGGAGAATCAGTATGGTTTTTCTAGTTATATAATACATTATTATAAGTAGGTGGTCTTTTTATTAAATGTTTTCAGCTGCCTTCCTTTTTTATGAAAAAAAAGGTGGAATTTGTATGAACAAAAATATTCTGTAAAGAATTCAGTATTGTTAATACCATGACTACTAAAGTGAAATAATTTTTTTTTCTTCTGTTGCATGATTCATTTTTAGTTTTTAAATATTAGTTACTCTTATAGCTTGTAGAACTGAACAATAAAACTCATAAATGTAATTAGAAGACTATTTAATTATATAAGTTGGAAGACTAAATTAGTTTAAAATATTGATTTATGGATTCTTTTTTTCTTTTTCATTCTTAGTGCCAACATTTTGTTAGATGATAAATTAACTCCCAAAGTGGGTGATTTTGGCCTGGTACGAAAAGGAAGTAGCAATATTTCTACAACTATAGCCGTCACTCAAAATGTTTATGGAACATCTGTGTACATGGCTAGAGAAGCATTTTATGGAGATGTTTCAGTAAAACTAGATACTTTTAGTTTTGGTGTAGTACTTCTTGAGCTATTAACTGGACTGCCCCCATATGATGTTAAAAGAGAAGACAGAGATTTGGTAATAAGAATTTTTATTCTCATTTTTTATGAATTATTAATTGTTTCACAATTTATTTTTTCTGGTTATCATTATATGATGTAAAAAGGAGGTAATTTCATTTTTTCTAAACAGTCATTGCTATATGATATTAAAGGCCCATCCTCACTACATGACATCTTAAGCTGAAGCTAGCATAGAACTGAACTCTTCAATGCAAAGTCTATTATAATTGTTACATGATTTTATTTTATTGTTTTAAAATGCCAGTATATTTCTTTCACTTATACATTTTGTATCAATTTAAATGAATTATTTTTTGAGCCACTTTCTGTTAATAGATTGCTAAACAGAAGTATTCCTAAGTTGTAATTGAAATTTGCCATTTTCAGCTCAGACAAGTATAAAATCATGCAGCATGTTTAATCATCAATAACCATATTTCATGCAGAACAAATTTTTCTTATTGTTCAGGTAAGTGGCTCCTGAAATCATGAATGAAGCAGTAGATTACGCTTCAGGAAAAGTGCCTCTGTACACAATGTATTAATTCTGAAAGAGTAAAATTTCAAAATTGAGTAAAATTTCACTTCATTCTATTATTTTTTACTCTTAACTTGTAACTTTTTTTCTTTATTTTCTGTAGTTATATATAACCCAACCATTTCAAAAATGCTTTATTTTGAATTTTAGAAAATCATGCATGGGGAGGGTTAAAATGACCTATGCTAGCTTAGTTGACTATCATACAGGGGCGTAGCCACGGGTGTGTGTGTGTGTGTGTGTGTGTGTGTTATGGGGGTCATAACCCCCCCCCCCCCATGAGGAATTTTTTGCCATACAAAATGTATATTCTTCACTACATTATCACACCCACGTATACATATATATGAGTTGTAGTAGTCGTAACCCCCCCATGAAGAATTTCTGGCTACGCCCCTGCTATCATATATAGAAGCTTGATAAAGCTATTTGGAAGTTTTATAGTGCAGTTTATCATATATTAAACTTCATTGTAGGGAGATATAGAAAATTTTATGTTGTCAAAGTGTAATACATAAATATACTATCAAGGAGAGGCTCAGACGTTGGGGTCACCGATTTTGATGAAATGTTGATAGGTTATAGGGTACCCATGGCATAGTAAAATGCCAAAAAATTAGCTGCCAACTCTCGTGTATTTTCGAGAAAATTCCATTTAAACATCTGATACATTGTTATATATGAGTTATTTGGCATTTTGTTTGCAGACGCCGTGGTTTCGCGCTGCGTTTCTGTTGGAAGTTTGTGGGTTCGTCTCCCGCTCAGTCTGCTTTTTTTCCCCCTTAAAAATCCACATAAAATGATTATTTAAGAAAATTAATATGATTTATTCTGTAAAACTGGAGTTATAAATTTCATTGTTCTGCATATATATTTGATACTAATACTAGTATCAAACCCTCGCGAGATGGAAGTCCTAGTGAGGGTTTCTTAAAAATAAACTCGCTTCTGTCCATATTTTGTATGTGTATTAAGGCAATATTAAATAAAAAGATTAAAAATTCCCAATGTTTCAAAAGCATTCAAAAATTAAAAAAAAATTCTTATATAACTTATAAATAAAATCCTTGCATTTTCTTTCTATATATAATGCAGCCTGGTTTGGACTAGAAAAATCCCCCCCCCCCAATCCATCTAAAGCTGTTGTGTACACATTCATATGTGCGTGGTTTATAGCTTCATTCTGCATCTTGAATAAAAACTTTTTTTGCTGCAGTTTTCAGGCGAATATAATTTCTGATTTGCGCGAAGACTTTTTATTAAACTATGTGATAAAAACGTGACAGACGATTTTTCGAAAGCCGTTACTATAGAAACTCTATCAAAAAGTGATGATTAGCATTGAAGATACTTTAAATTCTTTAAACAAACAGAAGCGAGTCCATTTTTAAAAAACCCTCGCTAGGACTTCCGTCTAGCGAGGGTTTGATACTAGTATTAGTATCAAATATATATGCAGAACAATCAAATTTATAAATCATATTAATTTTCTTACATAATCATTTTGTGTGGATTTTTAAGGGGGAAAAAAAGCGGACTGAGTGGGATACGAACCCGCAAACTTCCAACAGAAACGCAGAGCGAAAACCACGACGCCACGGCGTCTGCAAACAAAATGCCAAATAACTCATATATAACAATGTATCAGATGTTTAAATGGAATTTTCTCGAAAATACACGAGAGTTGGCAGCTAATTTTTTGGCATTTTACTATACCATGGGTACCCTATAACCTATCAACATTTCATCAAAATCGGTGACCCCAACGTCTGAGCCTCTCCTTGTATGTTAAAATTTTAAAAGTCCACATCAGCAAATAATTTTGAAGAAATTTTTTTAAAAAGCTAAAAAATGTTATGAAGATAAAATGCAATGAATTATAGATTCTCTAAAATTCTTCATTAAATTTGAAAATTAACTAACTTTTTCATTTTAACCCCCACTGCAAAAAGAGGGGTGCTGTAAGTTTTAAACATTTGTCTATCTGCCTGTGTACTTGTTTGTGGCATTGTAGTTCTGAAATGGTTGAAGAACTGATTTTAATGCATTATTTGTTTTAATTAAAAAACTGATTTAATCAGCACGTTTCTTATTGATGTTTGAGGAATAGCTGTTTGCTCTCATTATTATTACATTGTATCAACTGCATGCATCCATCGCCTATTTTAATCCTAAGAATCTGCACTAAGAATCTGACTAAGAATCTGCAATGTCAGACCAAATAGAATTCTCAAGAGAAATGGATTGTTCAAGATTTTTTTTTTGTAGACTCAGTATTATATAATGTGCAAGGAGCATAGCATCAGCCATAATGATAGTATTTATGAAATACTGTAAGTTTGCATAGCAGTGGATAAAAATCCAAGCTGACAGATTGGGATAGATGGGCTGTTGAAGCACATAGTAGCCAAGAAACACAAGCAATAGTTTTTGGCTGAAACAACATCCGACTCAAACAAACATCTTCAAGACTCCATATTTTACCAGAACTTTGCAAAGAGATGTTTGTTCAAAACAATTAAGTTTAATTGATTTATATATATACTGTAAAATCCATATTATAAGCCCCCCTTACCCGCACCTAATTTGTTTGGAAAGAGGACAAAATACCGTTCCTAGTGATGGACACAGCTAGAAATTGTGACGTCACCATGAGTGGCAGCTGTGACGTCATTGTTGGGAGGTGGAGGAGGGGGGTAATTATAAGGCCTTCTCATATATATATATATATATATAAAATCTCGGCTGTTCGAGCCTCGTCAGGGGGAGACCCCCTGAACCCCCCTAATTTTTTAGTTTCATTATTGCCATATTAAAACGATATTAATTGACTGTCATTTTATCGCTCATCTTTCGCATATTTCGCCTGGTAACACTATGTTGAAATTTTTATGAGTGTAACCTATTTATAGAAAAATACATGTGAAGCATATTCTACAGCTTACGAAATAGTGTAACAATAGATTAAAGCTGTTGTAAACTAATAGTATTTAAATATATGTAAAAAATACATGTGAAGCATATTCAACAGCTTACGAAATATTGTAACAATAGATTAAAGCTGTTGTAAACTAATAGTATTTAAATACATGTAAAATTATGTCGCTTTTTATGTCGAATTTTTGGGACACATTTTTCAATAAAGGGTGTTGAGAGATAAAATGACATAGTCATGAAAATTTTTATGGGTGTTTCCATTATTTCTGTTTTACTTTTGTGTGTATGTCAGTGGTGTATCCTGGGCTAAGTAGGGTAACTGTGAAGTCCAATGACTGTTACTTTTCTTAAAAGTATTAGCTTCACATTCAGAAATTGATACACTTCAATCACTCTTACTAGAAAACATAAGATCTCATGAGAGAAATCGGTAAAAAATTTCCTTATGTTTCAATAGGTTTCATTTCATTACTGGATTGAGATCATCTTTGGAACCCGGAATACACATGCTGGTATATAAATATATATATCATAATTAAACTCTTGAAATTAAATTATTAATGATTTTATTGAAAGAGAACACTCTTAGTTACATTTAAACAATTTTATTTTTGGCCTTAGCTTTGTTATGTTATGCGGAAATGGAAGGCAGGACATAGATCTAAGAAAGGGGCAAGACAGCAAAGAAGTTCACATGGTAATGGCTGAATGAAGTGTGCCTCAAAAATCTTTTGGTAGAACATATCATGCCCTCTTTTTTTTATTTATGAAAGATCTATGTCAATGGTTCTCAACCAGAGTTTTTTAAACTGTGATCTGGGTGAATATAGAAGTGTTCTGAGAAAAAATACATTGTTGCCTTAACTTTTAATATACTAGATCCCAATTTGCTCAAGATGCTCTGCTAAACTGTTCAAGGTGCTCTGTTAAAATTCAATGAACGGCAAAGTACTTCATCATAGAAAAAGTGTCAGAAACCCTGTTTTAAATCATTCTATAGTACATAATAATATTTAAGATCATCAACAAGGCAGAGTTATGAATTTGGGCAAAACAATGTGTTCAAAATAAGCATTCTCACGTCATAAAAAGTGGAATGATTACATGGAGAATTAGAATCGATGTATTGTGGAACAGATTTCCTAAGAAAGTTTTAACTATAAATTTAAAATAATAAGTACCAGTAATTTTAAAATATCACACTATACATAGGTATATATGACTTTTAATTCTTGATTTATTTTATATATTTCTTGACACTAGGATAATTCCAATTATGTAATTATTTTCTAATTATTTTTTTCATCTGCTATCACATAAGTCTGCTCAATTTATTTTCATATCATTGCTCTTACATTTTGGGCTAAGTAAAACATTGAGATCCAATGGTGAATATTTTTTAGCAAAATATTGACTTTAGACAATAGCATTAAAAATTAAAATATGGATTATCATCATGCATATTTGATAATTTATTATGTTTGGTGTTAATAAATCCTCAAGTTTTATTTTAAATTGAAAAGGTTATCTCTTCATATTTACTCTAATCAATTGTTATAAATGATTTACCCTTTTAGGTGACTTACATGGAAAATTTTGATAGTATTTTATCCATGTTGGACCCTCGAACTAATTGGAATCCAACAGCCGCAACAGAATTGTATCGGATTGCAAAATTTTGTTTGACAGAATCCAAAAGAGCAAGACCTACAATATCACAGGTAAAATAATGTATTTCCTGTGCTTGTCTTCTAAATTAGTGTTTCATAAATTGATTGTTACAGCATCTTGATAGAGAGAAAGAGAGTGGAAAAAACCTCTCTCTTTCAGTATGGGATAGTTTATGCAAGCTAGAGGGCAGTGATATTATAACCCCCTTTTTATGTGCACTTCATAGCTTAAGTATTTTGTATGTTCAGTTTAACTTTTGAGCCAATAATAGGATACAAAGTGCTGACTAGTCTGTTGAAGGT
Organism: Cheiracanthium punctorium; assembly: GCA_038373885.1. NCBI lineage: Eukaryota > Metazoa > Arthropoda > Arachnida > Araneae > Cheiracanthiidae > Cheiracanthium > Cheiracanthium punctorium. Next base: position 187,427 of record JAWZYV010017846.1, on the reverse strand, counting down.
ATGTGTGAAGTGCCATAAAAAATCTCACTGAGTTATTTGTATATTTCTGTCTTACATAGTGTAGAATGAAACTTAAAATTGTTAGAATCTTTGAAGAACTAATGATGCAAAATAGCTAGGTAAACAAATCTACAGGTAGTGTCAGCCTTCTTTTCTTTTTTCTTTACTTTACTTAACTTTAATTTTTTTAATGGCCAGAGCTCAGTTTTATTGACCAATCAGATTTTGTCTAAGAAGTTACAGAACTATGGTTTTATTATATTACTTAGCTATGTGCCAGTTATTCACACGAGAGGATGTGAATATTTCCCTCTAACACATGAGGAATTATTTTCATCAAAATGAAATCAAAAAATTTCTGAGCTACTTGTCTTCTGACAAAAATTTCCACTACAGCTTCTTATCTGTGTTGATGTAACATGAGATTGCAAAACTGTAAAACAAAACTTGCAAATGAAGCTGACAAAACTGCCATTCAAAATACCTCATATCTGAAAAATTTTATTTTTGGTTAAGTTCTAGCATCGAGACATTTGAAATAATACACACTATTTAGAGAACTGCTTTATTCTGAATAAAATATTAACAATACATTTAAACACAGTTTTGCTGCATATGACTATAATGAAATTTTACTTAAAAGATGACCTGTAAAATATTGTTGATAGCACAAATATAGAAACACACCTAGATGAAAAGTTCAATGCCTGATGTAATTATTTATATTAAAAACGCACCCTGAATAAAAACACATGCACTTTTTGAACTTTCGTAGCTGTTTTAAGTCTAAAAAGAATATGGGAATAATTGATAAAATTAAAAAAAAGAATATTTAGAGGTAAATGTTTTATAAATAAAAAGAAAATTCTCCAAACAGCAATACTAATAATAATAAAGTCTACTAACATTTAAACAGTGAATAATTTACAGAATCAGAGAGGTAAAAATTGATACACATTCTTAAAATGATATGGGGCTTTATATCACCCCCATCCTAAAAAAAGGCCATCAGGTGGCACATTGTCTTTGTATGGTATATTAAATATTGCATAAGACTTGTTTCTGAAATATTTTGTCCACCATGGCCAAGTGAATGAAGCACTGAACATGGTAGACACAGCTTAAGTGCGAAGGTTCCACTTTCAGGCTTATCGCTTGGCTGTTGATCCAACAGTCTGAAGTTCTGGTCAGTTTTCTTCAGATGCAGTGTGAATATGCTTTAGAACCTCTAAAAAAGTTCTTACACCAAGGCACCCCCCCCCCACTGTAGGCAGATGCTCCTCATGTAGACTTGCCATAACAAAAAAGACATAAAATATTTTGTCAATTGTTTTATGAAAATTTTCATTTTATGAGTGTCAATATACTGGATGATTCAAAATAGATGTTAAGGCAATTATTTTTTAATCTGTAAGTGATCGAAACATACTTCCAATTAGAAAAGTTTGTCAAATTAAGAGTACCTTTCAGATATGGCATTTTTTTACTGGGGGTTGTATACATATCAAAATACAGAATTAAATTTTTTATAGTCCCTCCTTTCCTACCCTTTATATTTAGAAGAATGTTGCTCTTTGCCTAAGAAAATTAATAAAACAAATCCCGTGTCTCTGCGTGGAATAGTTTCTGAGATATATCAATTTTTAAAATTTGGCATTTGTCCCCAAGCACTAAGGGGATGTATCCAAAGTGAGAAAAATGTAATTACTTTTCAAATGAAGTTAATTTATGTTAATAGTCACTCAATAGATACAACTGACTCCTCTAATCCTGGTTTAGCTAGAAATTTCCTATAACGCACGTTTGACAATTTCTATTGAAAGTTACCACACTATAATAACCCACACCATTATTTTGTCATTTTCTTTTACACTTAAAATTCGTTCCTCTATCAGCATGATGTAATTACTGGATAACCCTGCTAAAGCACTAAATTATCGCTAATTTCATAATGCAGTACCGATCCATTCAGGTGAAATTGTACCTACTAATTTCACACGTTTGAACGCATTTGATTGCCAATTGCAACAATGGCTCATTATTTAACATTTATCAACTCATAGTTGGTCCCCTAAATATTTTTTTCGCATGAGAACCAACACCAACACAGTAGGTAAAGTGGTGTAAGTCACCCTTTTTAACATTAGATTTCTGGATAACTATTTCACTTAGAGACACAAGATTTGTTTTATTAATTTTCTTAGGCAAAGAGCTTCTTCTAAATATAAAGGGTACGAAAGAAGGGACCGTATAAAAGTTAAATTTCGTATTTTAATATGTATACAACCCCCAGTAAAAAAATGCCATATCTGAAAGCTACTCTTAATTTGACGAACTTTTCTAAGTGGGAGTATGTTTCGATTACTTACGGTTTAAAAAATAATCGCCTTACATCTATTTTGAATCAGCCGGTATGTATATTTTTCTTCTTAAATGGGAAAGTTATTCATATTACTCTTTCAATTTTATCTTCTATATGGTGTATGAAATAGTTATCTTTTATATGCAATATTTCTCATTTAAATATTTTCTTTTAGATTTTGGGTGATTTAAAGAAGTGCCTTTCATATAGTTCTACTGCAAGTTAATTTTTATGTACTTTGCACAATATAATTTTTTTTATGTTGAAGCATTATTTTTTTGTAAGCAAAATATTTTATTATATTTATTACTTTAAAAATAGATCATATATATTTATATATGCAAATATTATTTTATCATGACTGTGATATGTCTGTAAAATACATGTATAAATTTTGAATTTAGAATATTTCCAATACCCTTTTATAATTTAATGTAAACATGTCTTCCCTCTCCTCTGTAATCTTGTTTTAGTAGTTAAATATTAAACAAAAATAAGGTAACTAGAAAATGATCTATTTAGCTCTCATGATGAACTTTTTTGTTTGTACAAAAATGTGTACTGTAAATTATTTTTAAGAAAATGTTTCATTACATGGATCAATAGGTTTGGTTTTGCTTTATGTGCATGATATGCGCACTGTACATGGGAAGCCAGAATGGCCAAAATCTACTTACTCTTTTTATTGTATTGACTATGTAATATTTTTGTACTGCATTACTGAAGTTTTAAATTATTGACCACATTCAATCAAACGGGGACGTATGTTTCAGAGACTTTCACATTTCATATGTTTTTTAATTTTATCACACCTATTTTGTTTTTGAAGACCAGTTATTTTTATAAGGCATAATTATATTTCTTTGCAAGCACACAGGTAGGAGTGTAGCCAGGATTTTATTTGGAGGGTGGGTATCAAATTTAAAGCTAAAGTTCAATTGTAAGCTAAATATCAAATCATAAGCTAAGTAAAGGGTCTCATTTCAGGGGGGGGGGCGCCCCCCTCTGGTTATGCCCCTATTTCCTTGTGATGATCTGATAGTTGAATTTGCACATGAAGATCGCCAAACTTACTTGTAACACACATAATTGGTTTTTCCCTTGCAAGTTTTCCTTTTTCATTATATAATAAACATGTAATTTTCATAATGTATTTCTGACATGAATACTTTTTTTATTTAGAGAGTAGTGGCAACTTAATATCTAGAACCAACCATGCAGGTTGAACTTTTAAGATGGAAAGAGAGTGCCTTTCCTTCTTAAAGCACTATATAAATACCTTTCTAAAATTTATAATTAATAATTTTAGCATAATATTTAAGTTTTCATTTTCTTGTTTAAAAGTTTTCTTTCAAAACAGATTGTTGAAATTCTGTAATACATTTGGACCTTCTTATCCCATTCAAAGGCGGATCTAGGGAGGGGGCGCATGCCCCCACCGAGAAAAATATATTACACTAGATAAATGTGGCTTTCAGCAATATTAAGTCGGCTTTACACTAGATAAAATGAATATTCACGATTTGTGCCCCCCCCCCCCCCCCCCGAAAAAAGTTTCTGGATCCGCCCTTGATCACATTACCCGGTTTTCATGTCAGCTAGGTTATCACAAGAGTTTTTCAATAATCCTGACTTTGTACATATGCAACTGTATATTTAACAATTTGGAATTTTTAAAATATGAATATAGAGAATATAATTTATCTGTAATAAAATAATTATGCATTTATTTATCAAAATTTTGTAGTTTTAGAGTTTCTTTCATTTTTTAATATATGTACGCACATTTCCCCCCCCCCCTCGCATTTTAAAAGCATTTGTTGAATTTTCAATCTTTGTGCTATATTTCTTTTAGTAAAAAATTAAGTTTCAAGATCTTTTATTATAATGTTTTACATAGCTTGTGAAAGCAGTTTTCAGTGTGTATTATTTGTTTATTTTAAACAGAATCTGTTATCTAATACACTTATGCTGCATCAAAAAAAACAGATTTTTAAGTAGTTGTTGGCAACAGCTGTGAAAATAATTAAAAAAAAAACAAACTAAGCTGGGACTTTGCATAACAGTTTTCTAAGATTGATGTCAACTTGCCCCATTTGGAGTGAAAAGAGGAAATAGTGAAGGAATTTGGCAAAAATGATTAATGATTCAGTAAAAAAGTAATATTTGCTAATTTCATGCAGTTACTTTACTAAACAAATATGACTTGTTCCATGCCCATCTACTCTACATTTGGTCATTTATATTAACCATTCTTAACTAATTATACTAGCACAGAGATTTTTGCATAGGATAGGCTAGCACTTGTATATATTTTTCAAAATACAGGTTGCTTAAAAAATATCTGTCACATTTGTAAAAAGTGTTAGAGTAAACTAAGATGATTCAGAATTACCTAGCAATACAGGCTCTAAGATGTTGTCTTCATACATCTGTTAATAATTTACTCATAAAAGTTGTTGAAGTGTTGGCAAAATTTCCAAACTGTGCTTGCTAAATTTTATTATTTTTTCTCAAAAAATACTGAACTAAATAATTTATCATAAAGCTTAATAAGGTAAGTTATCTAATGCTTCTACACCTTTTGTGAAATACTTATTAACAGGTGTGTGAAGGCAATGTTTTGGATTCTGCATTGGTATGTAATTTTAAATCATTTTGGCTCATTCTACCACCTTTCTAACCATGTTAAATATTTTTGAAGCACCCTGCATAGAATAAAGACTCAATTATAGTTTGTTTTATCTATAATGTTTTAAATTTGTATAATATTGTATTTAAAAAAGAATTGATAAGTCTGTGATTGTTGACGCTTGTTGATTTTTCATTTGTGTTTTATAAACTTTGATCATTTTAATATTTGATACAAAAAATATTTATTTTTGTGTGAAATGTATTTTTGTATGGATTTTGCATCAATAAAATTTATTTTATCCTATAAAATTATGCACCTTTATCTAATTTGCTTATTAATTAGCTTTATATTTCGTGTCATTAAATTCTTATGTACTTTAATGAAATTTTTCAATAACAATGTTTAATAGATTAGAGAACTGATTATCATTGTTGATAGGGTCATAGCTGAAGTGCTGTTTCAAATTTTAAAACTTGTTATTTACACTGTGCAGTAGAAGCTCCAATTTCATATTTTAAATGGTAACCTTAATTATTTTTATAATTCAATATTTTTATACTAAATTCAATTATAAATTTCATTAATTGGTAAACATTTTTTACATAGTATATAAGTATTTTCACAATAAGTTGGTGAATAAAATAAACTCTTGCTTATGAAGAATGTACAATCATATTTTCTTAAGATTCTATTTTGTTAGGTGGGTAATTCATCAAGAACCTCCCCCTCCTCAGGGTTCATTCAACATATTGTAAAGTAAGCCCCTATGGTTATTAAAAAGTTATGATTTTATAGGGTATTTTTATAAGTTTCTTTTAAGATGACCTTATTTTTTTTCAAACCTCTTTAGAAGCTAAATATTTTATATGTAGTTTTGGTATGTTATATTTTGGACTTGTTAACTAGCGAAGCAATAGAATTACAAAATGAAAATTATTTTGGTCCTTTTCTTCAAATCCTCAATAAGGTATTTTTAGACCAAACAATGTTCCCTAATAGCATGTAAAGTTATGGTTATATTGCAGGGATGTTCAAATTTGTCACATAGGACATGGTCATTGTATCCTGTCAACTAAACGTCACAGTGTGACTTGTTTATGACTATTAGTTTTTGATTTTACTAACAGATCATCTCTGATGCTGCACTTTCGATGTCATCAGGGTGTCTCAAGTCTACTTTCAGTAATTCATATTGTGACTAGGTCATCATCATATCATGATGTTTTTACAGAAGGACATTTCACTATTAAGGTGACATCACAGTGAGTCACATGTGCAGGGTGTCCACTGGTGACTAAAAAAGCAAGTTTTGCTACTAATTTAAAGATTAGGCAACTTGGGCAACATTTTGATTAAAAAAAAAAAAAAAAAAACAGCATTTTCATACTATTTTTAAGTTTTTGTCTACTTGTACCTTACTCGAGGCAACTAATTTGAAAATCAGATTTCAGTTTTTGTCAACTATCTTTTCTTTTCAAATTAGCTATTAGTCATTCATCAAGCATTCTAATCTATTTTTTGATTGTGCTATAAAAATAAAAGTTCTGTATACTCTGTTGATATAATGCAGGAAGTTTTTGAATTTACCTTTTTATTCATTCCTTCTTAATTAAAGCTAAATGACATGTGTTTATTTCTTAACTATAAAATCATGCAAAAATGCAACTATTTTGGTGACTGAAATTAAGAAAATGGCTACTACATTGGCGACTTTTTTTATGTTGGTGAAGCTACTAATAATACTATTTTTGCCTTCTGACATTGGTAGACACCCTGTAACGATACAGTGCTTATTAGGGCTACTGATATAGATGTAAGGAAACATTTGTCCCAAGGAAAAAAAAATAAGTGCTTCATGTGTTATATGAATGATGAATAAACCTCAAAATTATATGTTCCAAGAAATTTAAAGCTCTATAGACTTCAGAAGTAAATTTTAAAATCTCACAAAGATAGCTTTTGTTCAAAGACTTCTAGTATTAATTGATTTTCAAAATTCTAAAATTTTTAAAAATTCATGGTATAAATTCAATATTATTAAAAAACACTGAAACTATGGGGAAATTAAAAAATTAATTAAACACATACAATAGTAATAAGAACTAAGAGTATTTTTAAGAGTTAAAATGTAATTAAACAGAAAAATAATTAATAATGAATATGCATCCTCTTTCTCTCAGAATGTTTTATTTTGTTTGTTCATTCTCTTAAAACACAAATACACGCTTAGAATACATTTTAATCTTTGAACAAATATTTTAATATTTTTTTATTTTTTCCATTACACTTTTGACATTCTCATTGCACACTTGCAAGTGTTCAGTCTCTTTCGTAACTTTTATTCCACCATCATATCGCAAATAGGCTTGTGTTTTGTCCAGTGAGATACTTGACAAGACCTGAAATTATGCAATTTTGAGTTGTAATTCTTATAAAATAGTAAATTGAGTGTACCTTTAGTTTTCAGAAAGAATATAGTGAAAATTCTACTGTTTTCTCTACCTTAAAATGAGATTTTGCAAATACTTTCTTGAAAAAATATATTTTGTTTTCTATTAAATAATAGGTGTACCAAATAGTATTTTTTAAAATTGAAACAAATAAAGTTTCAAGAAGTTTTTAACTAAACTCAAGCTGTCCCTAAACATATTCTTTTTTTCTATTCTAAAGCAAGAATTTTGGAGATAATTTTAATTTTAAAAAATGGCATTCAATGTGCTGAAAAGAAAAAATTATATGCAGCTTTTACTGTATACTTTGCCTGTAGTAACGAAGTCTGGCATTTTCACTATTATGAACATATTTTTACAAAAATACAAGCATTTCTTTTAAAATTACAAAAAATGTTGTGTATGTGAAATTTAGGGAGTTTTTGTTTTAACCAAATTTCACAGAACAATTTGAAAATTGACATTTCTGAACCACTTAGCATTTTAGGCTAAGAGAATTTAACACAAAATTTCAATGTATTTAAGTTAATCTTACCGTCCACAGTACCACTCGTTTTTGCATCTGGAACATTTTTTATTCCCTTTGTTGTGGCAGTTCGCACAGACAGGAGTGTCTGCGAGCATAGCTTCGATGTTCTTCATATCAAATGATTCACTCATTCTGAAATGTATGAATTTTAAATTTTTGTTTAAAAAATCATTAACGGCATTCTAATACACTGTCTACCAATAAATATTTGGAACCTATGCAAATGGCGATATCTGCGGTCCTGAGGTACGTCACGGCCTCCGCGGGTATATATCGTGTAGGAAACAGTATCGGCATGAGTCGCATGCAAGAGGCCGCGCAGTTCGGAGCTCTCTGATTTCGAGAAAGGTATAATTATTGGGTATCACAAATGTGGCCGATCCTTAAGGGACATATCTAGCGATCTGAAGTATCAAAAATAGACAGTGGCCTATGTGATTAAGAAGTGGAAGGTGAGCGGTGATTGTCGGAATGGGCCCCGAGTCGGCAGACCAACGAAACTGGGAGATAGAGACCGACGAGTGCTGTCTAGAGAAATTCGGAAGAACTGCACCCAACCGATGGCCCTCATCCACGAGGAGTTTCAACAGGCATACGGGAGTATTGTTTCAATGAATACCATCCGTAAGGAAGCACATCTGATTGGTTTTCATGGTCGTGCTGCTGCCCATAAGCCTTTGATCACAAAGTCCAACTGCGCTGCCTGGTTAATGTGGTGCAAAGCACATCGAAATTGGACCGTAGATCAGTGGAAACAGGAGCTACGGATTCTTTGGAGCCACGAATCAAGGTTCACCCTTTGCCGTTCGGATGGCAGGGTGTGGGTCTGGCGTCTGCCTGGAGCACGTCTCCTGCCAGACTGCATTATGCCAACAGTCAAGTTCGGCGGAGGTGGAATTATGGTCTGGGGGTGTTTCTCCTGGTATGGACTGGGACCCTTGGTCCCCATTCATGGTAAGCTCAATGCCGATGCCTACTGCACTATTTTGGATGACTATGTGCTTCCTACGTTGTGGCAGTTTTACGGGTTGGACCCCTGTTACTTTCAGGACGACAATGCCAAATGTCATGTTTCGAGGTTAACCAAGGCTTGGTATGGTGCCAATGGAGTTCATCGAATGGACTGGCCTTCCCAGAGCCCAGACCTGAACCCTATCGAGAACCTCTGGGACGAGTTGGATCGCCGAATTAAGAAGTACACTACCCGTCCAAAATCGGTGAAGGAACTTCTATGTCTACCCCAAGCCGAGTAGAAGATAACACTAGCTGTAATACAAAGACTTGTGGAAAGTATGCCCCGGTTGGTTCACGCTGTAATTGCCTCTTGTGGAGGCTCTTCCAACTATTGATTTTGAATATGTTTTTTCTTTTCTATCACAGGAGTCCAAATACTTATTGCTAGACAGTGTATTATAGCAGATCTCTAATAGTATAGAAAATAAACCAGACCGTTCTTAGAAAAACAAAAAAAGTGGGGAAATGAATTTTGCTATACAGTGCACCCCAAAAATATATATTTTTCCAAAATCTTAAAAATAAAAAAATGCTATTCTATTTAAAATATACCAAGAGCATTCTAAATTTTGGTAATTCCAAAGGAACTTATTATGGTAGGTTTAAAGAAAAACCATTCATTTTTGTAGCTTAGTTATAATCAAAATGATTCAAAACTTCTTTAATGCTACAAGATGATTTCCTACCCCCCTCGCTGATGAGAACCTCAATGTACCAATAACTTCCAAATCTTTAGCAACTGTAAAGACCTTAAAAGGATATTTATAATCCAAAATTATGTTAATGACAGCTTGTTTGAAAATTTATTTAATTTAAAGAAGTATGCTATATCTTCTGCGAGTACGAGGTGTTTGTACTAAGAAAAATAACACATTACATCTCCACTTAAGAGTAAGTGAAAATTTTCAATACAATCGATGTTTATTTGGTGGAAATTGTAGGTTATAACTTTTAAATATGTATACTTTCGTTAATATTTGAAAAATTTCCCTACAACGAATTTTGTTTTGGCTATCGTAAAATTCCAAGTATCGGTATAACGAATTTTACTTACAGCGAAATCATTTCGCTGGTCCCTTGGACTTCGTTAAAACGGAGTTCAACTGTATTACCGAATATTCAGATATCTCATTTTGTCCCAAGGGTTCTTCTTTCACAAGCCGATGTTGTACGCAATAACTTTCATTGCAGGCTGAGAAAAATTCTGTTAGAATGGTTTTTGACTAATAATTAACAACTATCATTCCGAATTCTTCTTATTATTATTACTTTTTAAGGCGATAGCTTTTCCTTGTCCTATTTAGCCAGTGTGCCAAATTTGGTCCAGATTTGTCGAAAAGTCTAGTATCCTATCGAACATGCATACAGATATGCTTCAAAATATGGTGATTAAAAAAAAAAGCTTATTTTCTGAAATCTGAAAATTTGTGTATTTCGCTAATTTTTTTCTGCTTTTTCTTCAATGAAAGTGTCTCCAACACTGGTTTGTAGGCTTAAAATTTTGAACGCATATGCAGAAAAAAGAAAATTATCTATATTTTGAAAACCTGGGATCCGCTCCTGTGGTTTTGGGCTTTTTTCGGCATTCAACAGCGAAAGTATCTCTGATGCTGTTGAAATGCAGAAAAATATGTTTGTAAAAAGTACAATTTTTCTCAAAATATGATTCATTTCCTTTCAAAGAACTTTTTTTTGCCTGATTGTAATAATAATATTTAAAGAAAAAAAAATCTTTGATCATGCTCATTTATTTTTACCTTGCACAGAAATCTTGCAAATCAGCTCCAGAAAGAGAAAAATAGTCCTTTCCTTGTTTCTGTGCGATATTCTTCCACTTCCCTCTGTTAGCTTCTTTCATACTTTCCCATATTTCTGGAATCTGTTTAATAAAAGCAATAAATTTAGTTCAATTAAACAAACTTGGGACTATTTTTCAAAAACCACTTTTCTGGTGTTTGAAAAAAAAGCAATCAATAAATGTGCACATGTTATCGACAGATCTTCATATTTGAACTCCCGACAGTTAATTTTAAATTGCTCTATTTTTTAGTTGAAAGAAATCTATATGAATAAACCAAGGTGTTTGTTTGTGCGTGAGTGTCTGAAGATCGCATAGCGTCGAAACGGTTAGTCACAGACCTAACAAATTTTGGTGTACGGATATACTAGGACATATCCTAACACATTTCGAAGAGATTTTTTCGAAATTCGAATCGAATTTTTTTTTATTATGTTTTATGCGAATTTTGGCATTTTTTCTAACCTAACAAAACAACTACAAAACAACTTCTAACCTAACAAAACAACTTTTCTAACCTAATACGTAATAACGGCGGTAATTACACTTGCAGTAAAACTATACTTCTGTCATCGGATAGAGAAAAAATTTTCTTTTAAAAACTGTTTGTTCTGAATATGTAACATAATTTTCAGATTTTCAATAATTTTTTGAAGAAATATCACTTTTGATAAAAATTTTCATAAAATAATTTTGAAACTGTTGCATTTAAAATTTTATCCCTCTAATTTTTTGAAATTTTCACAAAAAATGAAACTCTATTTCATCCTCTTTTAAAAGAAACGTGGAAAAAATGTACAAATTGGGGATTTTTTATGAGTTTTGATGTAAAGTAATGTTTAAAATTCATTAGCGGCTGCATGAAAATTTTCACGCTCTTACGGAAGTCAGCCACGATATAAGTGTTCCTGTTGTGTTAACACAGAAAGCATTGAATAACTTTCCATTTCAGAAAAACTCTTTTTTTTTTTTTTTTTTTTAAACCATTTATTATCCAGCACCATTTTCAATAGAGTTTTAAAATGTTGTACCTATTTTACAAATCCTGATTTTAGTTTTTAAAGAGCATTTTCAATCTTCCTCATTCAAAGTGTTTTTTTTTTTTTTTTTTTAAGGTTGATATGAACAGTCGGATGTTATTTTTGTGAATAAAGATGATTTTAAAATGTCACTGCCAAAGAGATTTGTTTAATCTTTGAGACTAAATGCATTCCGGAAATAAAAATTGCACATTTCCTGAATATCGGAAGCAATACTGTGTATAAATATTGCCTGTCAAATATTCATATTAAAAAATAATGATAAATCTTTTTCAAGTAGAACAATGCGTCCATAATTTACTTTGAAGATCAATATAATCAGAGAAAAGGTATATTTTACCTGTTCAATCACTATTCCTGACTTGGGTAGAGGTGCATCAAACAAATTCAAATGTTCTAAGTAACGTAACATTTCATTGAGTATTGGTATCTGATCCATTACAACTTCGTTGATTTTTGATCGCAACTGGAATATAAATTTTCTTTAAAATAATAGTACAAATTTCTATTAGTTAAATATCTAAAAGGTGGACTATTACATTTCATTTCCCACAAAAAAAATTTACATTTCAACTTATGGAAGTGTATACAAATCTTTATGGGCAATTGTCAGTTTGGGAAGTTTTATAGTACTAGCGGCCAAGGCCCCCAGACTCGCTACGCTCGTTTTTCGTATGAGGCATATTCGTCCCCTAATCAGGCTTATTCGTAAAAAAGACATAATTTCAACAGACAAAACCCGAAGATTGGATCAGATAGAATGTTACTGAGCTAAGCTACACATTGCTTGGTTCTTGCATCTTCATTGGTACATAAAAATTTAAACTTCACACTACAGTAGACCCCCTACCCCTCATAACACGGAAGATATTTTGTTATGGGAATCCGTGTTGTATGGGTCCTGAGCTATACTCCACCTGGAGTGCGGACTCCGCTTATAATCACTGGAAAAATTATTGGCACTCCTCAGAAACACAATATTTAATGTTACCATTCAAAAGTTATATTAATTAGGAGCTAAAGCGTTATAAAATCAGAACATATGTTTCAGCTGTATTTTTAATTATGTAAAACCTATTGGACACGTTGCGAATTTGCCACCCATGGCGATTTTTCATTATTTGGCGACTTGCGTACATGTAAAGTTAATAAAAGCTACGGAACAGATAGAATAGCCTGCCACCAATGGCGACTTTTCATTATTTGGCGATTTACACATTCTCACAACCTATATTTACTGTTCATTTAAGGTTACCGGAAAACCGTTATCCATATTTTCATTTACATAATCGTTTGCAGATTGGCGTACTTAACACCACGAATTATACCATCTCGTCGCGCTAGCGAATATCCAAAGTGTACTATAACTGCTATAATGGCATAGTTAACGCCGTCAAATATTTTTACTGGTAGCAAATAATCCAGCTGGACGAGAACCGGCTTTAAAATAATCTGCATTTTAATTATTTTTCATTTTCAAGATATTAGTTATTTTGTTTTGGAAAAACGAATAATCGCTCATTCTAAACTCCTGTTGCCTAAGCGAACTTACTATTTGAAAATTGTCAACTTTGTGTAACACATTTTGAGTTACTTATTTCATATAGTTTTTATTTTGGCGTAAAATGGGCGTAATTCTAACTCATGTTTGTAAATTTCACGCGATTCTAGATACTTGGAAACGCTTTGATGCAAAGGAATGAATGATTTTATGCCAAATCTGGCAACCATTCGGTTTATTTTTTCAGTTTTTTATAAATATCTTCTAAAATAATTCGATTTTCGAAATTTAAATCATCTTAGCAGGTTCCTCGGAATTTTTCGAATCTGTGGGCACCTTAGTCGAAACTCAAATCCCTACGATTTAGGAGGAGATAGGTCCACAAGCTTTGACAGCGACAGCGGCCTTTACTTTTTTTTAGAATAGAGAGATAAAATAATTTTACATACAGAATTTAGTGTCGCTACGTGAAACCAATTTTCTCTGCCACTTCACCGTCGTCTATATGTAGTCTGTAACTAAGATTTTTCCTGCCAAACTAAAGCGTATGCCCTACATAAAAAATGCTCTGTGCATTCTACGATGTATTTAGAGCTTCCGCAATTTGTAAAAATACAAGAACATCATTGTATTGAAGAAGTATATACTTCGAGAGGTTGATTGATTGAGACCTTTAGCCAGGAGGCTGTCGTCTCGATTGTTCCGAAGTATGCAAGTCAGTTCAAAAGCTATATTTGCACTCCAAAAGCTGGTTGCGCAGGACTTGATTTCTAACAAACAAACAAACATATATATAAAAAAAAATGTGCTGGAGCTAAAATTTGTTGTATTGTAAATTTCAACATCAATTATCGAATTAATTGTAAAATGAAGTAAACTTTTGCTCACCATGTAATTCTATTCATTGCAATAAAATTAATATCAACAGATACAATCCTTCCGCTATATATTCAAATTTTAAATTCTAAAAATTTATTCAAATGAAAAGAAATACAAGAGCTGAACTCCGTGGGCTCGGCTCCCATGCATATTAAGGTCTGCTACTCCGCAAAAATTTTCGATGGAATACTATTTTGAGGTATTTTGTGGCAATACTTGAATATTCGTCTGTATTGCGTGGCGTAATGGCTTTCACACGGCAATTTTATAGTTTATCTCATATAATCAGTTGTAAAAACGTCTCTACGGCTGTAAGTGACATCCAAATTAGAAATACGCGCAACGACTCGTTTTTGTGGGCGAAAAGGTGTAACTGCATGAAAATTTATCAACATTTGTATGAAGTGCATAGTGAAAATACAATACCACGTCAAGCTATCGCAAAGTGTGCAACATCTCTGAGACCGTATGCATCAAAACAAACGTGCGAACTTCTGGAAAGTGTGGGATCTTCGATCACCCTCATTGTAACTCAAATCTTTAACCCTGTGACTTCCATGTTTTGATCCCATAACCACAAGAGAACTTTCAAAGCCATGATACTACTCGGATGACGATAGTAGTTATAACTTACGAATGGGAGTTGGACGGGATTTCTTTCCTGAAAGCATTGAAAAATCTTGCGCCTCGACAAGGGTTACTATGCCGAAAATTAGATTTTACATGTATCTTTAGCATACAAATAAAGTTATTGTAAATTTGTTTTATTGGCTTAAGCAGTGCATTAAACTTTGTATCTGACCCTCCTAAATCTTTTAGAAAACAGCTAATCACATATTATGACATTCCGTGTCGTAGTGAGGAGGTGGTTTTGGGGGTCAGAACCCCCCTAAATTTTCAAAAAGAACCTCATTCAACAAGAACCGGGCCTACAAAATAGGAAGGACTCCATATCGTTCATCTGCCAACCTAGTTGTACGATGGGTAAAGCCCCGTACTCCGGTTACGGGTTCAACTACCGGCGTCCGAGGTTCGATCCCCGACTGGGCGTGGTTGTCATGTCCGTCCCTTCATAGGGGGTGACGTTGGTCCACCTACTAGGTGCCCCCATTATAAAGAGACCAACAATTCCGGCCCGTTGTGGACAAAGCCTTCACGACAGGGGCCCGCCATCAGAAAAAAAAATATCTTTCATCTTCTAATTTTTAGTTAGAAATTTTAGAGGTATTTTATGCATCACTGAATTATAAATATGATCTTGTTTAAATTCCAGATTGTTTGATCAATCATCTCAATTATAAATATGAAATTGAATAGAAGTTGTTTTTGTACAGTGGAAATAGCTGATGATAGAGACCGATTCTTAACAACAGATTAGGAGACTCTGTGGCAACAAATGATAATGGGGTCTCATCTTCACAACTTTTTTCAAGCTTAACCACTGTCATGGCTTCCTGCGACCACTGTTAATTGAATTAAGGTCCACTTTTCTGGCATGTAAGCCATTTCTTAAGCTCGTGCCAGGGCCTTAATATTTATAAAAAAGGGCCTTTTTAAAACTTAACTATTTCCGGGCCTCAAGACAGTGGCGGCCCGTGGTCAAAACTGTTAGTGCAGCCGGAAGCATATGAGCCCCCCCCCCCCTTTTCTACGGACAGGATTGGAAAATCTTTGTTACTGAATTCGAAAGCTGGCGGATTAAGCTCTCACCGAGGGGGAAAAAAAAAGAAATTACATAAAATATGTAAGAGATCCTATTTTACTTCCATAAAATGGACATAAATTTCAACCAGCCGCTCTTATCCTCAAAATTGTATTAATCCGTGTCTGATTCGAAGTTTCCTTAGAATTTTCTTTTTGTAATGATAACTTGAGAAGAAAAGAAAAAAAAAAGAAACCTTACTTATTTTTTATAAGTCAAATCAATCCTCCTTTCTTTTAAACTTGCGAATCGGTCAGTGATGCTCTCATAAAAAGGCGTTGTTTTAATTCAGATATCCATAATTTTAAAAGCTCTTTAAAATTTCCTATGTTTAAAGAATTTTCTCGCTCGCCATGTCCTCTAAATGCCAGTTCTTGCTTACTTAAAAACAATACTGCTTTGATGGGTAATTGTCCATTCATAAGCGTCTATTCAGGCTTACCTTCTTGATAAATTCAGCAATATAAAGTCGAGAGTTTTCCAAACATATATTCTCCTTACCCCCTCCCTCACTCCTCGTCCGAGGAAATCAGTTAGTCGAGTTCTCAAGTTCAGCCGCCGTTAAAAAATCGTTCATCGGCTGTATCAGCTGCATACTCCCTATGCCGGAGAGGCTGCTTACGTAGGCAACGGTGCTGCCAATTTTCTTTTCAGCGCTCTGGGCTGAACCAAAGATTTTCCCAATTGAATTGCGGGAAGATTAAAGTGCTTTTTTTCTGAATGAGCGATCCGGCCACGATACGTTTTATTTTTGTTTGGTTTTTTTCGGAGATTTTTTTAATTTACCGTAGGAATTCCACAATTCTAATCTGAATTTAGGAAAATTAGTAGAATAAATTATTTTAAAGTATGTGCTGATAATTTCAAGTGCAGCCCGGCTGTACTTGCTGTAGTATCCCACGAGCCGCCACTGCCTCAAGATTTTCCGTTATTGCATTGTCTAAACCCCCTAAAATATTTTTCTGGCTATACTGACTTTTCATTACTCAGAAGTGCATTTATCACGATTTGTAAAGAAACAGCATCAGAGCACGCTTTAATATGGCCTCGGAAGTAAAAAAAAAAATACAGTGAAACCTGTCCAAGTGGCCACCCCTCTAAACGGCCAATTTTCCATGGCACTGATTTTTTGGCTCATAGACCTAATGTTAAAATAACCTCTATCAGCGGCCACCCGACCCCCTCTAAACGGCCACCGAGTGGGATC
This sequence comes from Cheiracanthium punctorium, assembly GCA_038373885.1. Classification (NCBI taxonomy): domain Eukaryota; kingdom Metazoa; phylum Arthropoda; class Arachnida; order Araneae; family Cheiracanthiidae; genus Cheiracanthium; species Cheiracanthium punctorium. Next base: position 170,310 of record JAWZYV010017846.1, on the reverse strand, counting down.
GCCAACCTCATTTTTCGGGAAATTCTACTTACTCCATGCTTTAATTTTAAGCGATTATAAGACTCAGGAATAACTTGCGAAGTTCATTCCCATGGTTTCTCCCCCTGACACAAACAGTATGTTTGTGCATATAAACGTTTTTACAAATGAATTTTTGTGCCTTTCAGGCGCTAATTCCGTCTCTGACGAGGAATTTCCCGATGTTTGTGATGGCGAGCAAGCTAAACTTTCAGCAACTTTAAAGAAAATCGATGAAATTATCGAAAATTCCGAAGCGGTTACAAAGGAATCGGTTAGAGATCTGCTTTTTAAAGTAAAAAAAAGAACTTGAAAAAATGGTTGTTTCAGAGAAAAGTACAAAACTTAAAACAGACACAAATTGTATCCTTTTCAAAAAATGTAAGAAAGCATACTATTTTCTCTTTGGATAAGTTTTAAATTTCATTTTAAATAAGGAATATGCGTCAGACTTGTTTATATTATACATTATAGCAATTACCTTATAATAGTACATAAAACCCTTCAGAGCGGCCATATATTCTCGGTACGATCGGGTGGTCGCTCAGAGAGGTTTCACTGTATTTTGCTGTATTACTGAATGTTTGAAATTTTCAAAAAAGAAGTACATAAATAATATCTGTTCTCGTTTACCTTTAGGATTTGATCTCTTCGAAACCCAGTCATATCGTACTTTTTCTGGCATTCTGGATCGAGCAGTAGTTGAATCAAAGCTATCCAAAGCTAAAGAAATTACAATGTTTTTATAACACCACACACCAAAATATATAAATATGAAATCAAATTTATTTTGAGATTGCAGCGTAAATTCTATTCACTGTTGGAATATGAAATATTTAATTGCATTTTCCTATTCTCTTGCGCATGCAACAATCACCACGAACATGTACCATGTAAGGAAAGTATTGTAATCATGAAAAAATTCGACTTCGAGATTTGGGTGTATTTACACGTTTTGAGGTCTTCTGAATTGATTGATTGATTGTGTGTGTGTGTGTGAGTGAGTGTGTGTGTGAGTGAGTGTGTGTGTGAGAGAGAGAGAGAGAGAGTCAGTCAGTCAGTCACCATTAGGGGTGGGGGGCGATAGCTCCTAGCTCCTAAACGGAGTATTCGATCGAGCTCAAATTGGGTATATATGTAATAAACCACCATCGCAAGACCTGTATGTATTTTTTGTGTGTATAGGACTTATAGTTTTTCTACAGGGCTACTAGATTTCTTTTACATTATCGCCTATGGGAGGAAATTCTTGAAAGTGCGCTAACGTTTAAACGGTACATTCGATTGAGCTCAAATTGGGTATATATGTTATAAACCCCCATCGTAAGACCGGTATTGATTTTGATGTGTATAGGACTTATAGTTTTTCTACAGGGCTACGACAAAGATTTCCTTTACATTATGGCATATGGAGAGAAATTCTTGAAAGTGCGCTAGCGTTTAAACGGCGAATTCGACTGAGCTTCAATTTGGTATATATGTTTGAATTATTCATCGATTAAATTTATTTAAATGCTTGGTAATGATCTTAATCGTAAGTGTTCGGAAAGTCGAGTGGAGTCACTCCAGATTTTTTCATTTTGTATTCACAAAATTGAAATGGGGGATAATGTATACAGGATTATTCTACGGTCACTTAAAGATATGTTTTGGCATTAGGTATTTATGGACGAGTGAACCGTGAAAGCACGATTTAAAAAAATTATAATACAGGGAGAGCAAAACATTGTTAATTGACAGTAGAGTACTATTAATTAATTATTTTTAATACAGTGGTCGCCGCTGATTTCGGTCGGGGGTTTATACGGTGAAAATCGGTATGAACTGAACGAAATGGCCAAATTACACTTGTTTTCTGCCGGTTACTTCGGTAATGAGTGCCGCTTTATCTGGTCAGTTAATCTTTGTAGATTAGGTGAGATTTCGACATAATTAGCTTTTAGGTAAAAATGAAAGCTAGTCGAAGATGACTCATATTTGTGTGAGTCAAAAGAATTGTTAATACATTTAACTGAATTTTGATAAAAGTAAGCTCCATCCGACATACGGAACCAATAAGACAGCTGATGATGATTACGACGATGTGCATCCGGACCTCCTACGTGTCACAAGAATAGATTTTTTTAACATTAAGACACTTTACGTATTTAAGGAGAGCAACGTAAATGACCACCTCTTTTCAACATAAAGAGAAATTCAATTTGCGTTACATGACACTATACCACTAAAACACGCTTTCATTTTGCATTTTTTCCCTCAAGAAGTTGTACATATATATTTTAAATATATAAATGTACATATGTATTTTTCCACTTGTTCACTTCATAAATAAATATGTGCATACATTAAGCTATTGACTAATACAGCTCATATATTTTGATTTAATTTACTGATTTCTTTTCTTAAATTTTCCCACTATTACTTTGGTCCGGCCGTTTATTTCGGATATCGGTTATTCCGGTCAATCTCAATCCGTCCCGATGTGACTGGAATAAGTGGCGACCACTGTGCTAATTAATTTTGATAAAAGCTACAGAGTGCAATTAATTAATTTTGATTAATTTGCACTTAATCCATCCTCAAAATTCGTTATTATTTATTTATTTATATTTATTATTATTATTTTGTCTGAATCACTTTTCAAGATATAGTAAAAAATTCCAAGACAAAATAGGTACGACACATGGAATATGATGTGTTTTGACGCATAAAAACCCATGATAACGGACACTTCTCACAACAGAAAATGTTTGTTATACAGGACGTGAGTTCTATAAACTTCCTACCAGAGGACACATTAAAATCCGTTGATAACGGAAATTTCTCATAATCAATCTTTTCTGTTTCCCAAATAATGGATTGAAGCAGCAAGGGCACATTAGAAACCTTTGATAACAGACACTTATCACAACTGACAATTTTTTCCTATTCAACTGGCAGACTTTCAAAAACTTCCCATCATAGGATACATTGGAAATTTCATAATGGGCACATCTCACGAACAACCATTCTTTTGTGCGCTTTGTCTCCAATTTAAAATCATCCAGTACCATTTCAACACAAAAAGAATTGAAGGGTTTGATGGGAAAAGGTGATAGCACAGGGGTGGCCAACCTTTTGCACATCATGCTCCAATTCTTTTTACTGAGAGTGATCGGCAAACTCATTAGTGAAGAAAGCCAAATATCAAAGTACAACGACTAAGATTTCTATGGAGGGCCTAATTTCTGAAATGAGAATTTGATAGGAAGGTACTCGGTTTACTACATATATTTTAGTTGAAATTTAGAGTTTTTATTAAACAATAAATACACTGAATAAAACTTGATAATATGCTTAATGATGATGTTGCTTATTAATAGAAGTTAAGTTGTAAGGTATCCATAAAATCGAATTATGACTACGAATGACAAACACTTTATGGGAACAATGAGCTTGTATCTCCTTCGACAGTTTTGATTTGTTAGGCTTGCATGCTGTTGTTTTTAGTTTAGACACGATTCCAAATTTTCATTATTAAGAAAACTCCATAATTTGCTCTTGCTTACAACATTATCGACATGAAAACTCAGGCAGTTTTCATCTGCATACGGACTATCCGATACTCTTTTCGAAGAGGGTTGCCCACACTGAGGCGAGTTGGGCGTAAACGTTGTTTCGAAGTTCCTCGGTGGGCTGAAATCTTTGTACTCTTACTTAGCCAGATTTTCATTCAGGGAAGAGATGGAAATCACTCATTGCTATGTCAATACATCAATGAGGAGTTAAAATAAAGGTGTTGCGAGAACCTCGTTGGTCTCTATTGGTCATCGACTTAAAGCGGAGTGAATTCTATCTAAATTAAAGAACTGGCTAGTAGGTGAAAGCTTCTAGTCCATCGATGACAAACCCGTTCAGGGTCACCCGCATAACTGTACCTAACATTAGTTAACATATTCTCTCCCCTCCGCCCTTTTTATTCTCGTTTTTTATTCCATCTAAGATTGAATAAAACAATTCTAGTATTTCTATTAAAGACAGGCTTCCGCTTAGCACGAGGCTTGTTTGAGGTAGGTTTCACTGTATAGGAATGTGGTGGGTATTAACATTTATTATCACCAGCGGTATCAAAGGGATCGATAAATGCATGATAATATAATAATTTTACCTGTCCTTCCACTTTAGTGAGTGCCATGAGTACACCGCGAGATGCTTTAACCCACTTTCCATCCAAGTATTTTTGGTTTTCTCCGTCTATCTGGCGTATCCACGGAGGATTGCACAACAAGTCGGTGAAAAGCAGAGGGATATCGTGAACTACCAACAAGCGATGAAGCACTGACAGTGGTATGCTAGAGTCATAAACGAAATTTGAAGAGTATAGAAATTATCTATCTCGTAAATAAGGTTTATAGACAAGTAAAGTTTTTGTACTTTTAAATACTGTAAAATATGCCTTAAACGTAATCGCATGAACCAATACATTTTGCCATTGAAGGCAGCTTTCCATTAAATGGGAATGCATTTCAGCGGGTCGAGAAATGGTTCTGTTTAAGGCAGTTTTTATAGTTTTCTTGAAATTTATTTTCTAATAAATAGGCTCCAAGCCATTAAATTAGATTTTAATAAAGCTTAATAAATGCGTAAAATACTTACACCTTTTTATGCTGTGCTATGCAAGAAAGAATGGAGATACATTTAATGCCAGATTCAAAATCTATTTTCGTTTTCAAATTTGAAATTCTTTTGACTTCATCGACATCTTCAGAATCTTCCTTCACTTCTTCTGAGTTTATGCTAGCAATATTGTAAAAGTCATCAATGAACATGCAAGTTATTAAGTTTTATGTACTTCATTTTTATTTCAGCAAGTTTGAAGATTTTAAAATTCTTGCTAATGCAGTGAACCATTGAGTTGGAAATTTATGCTGTCACATGCAGTGAAATTTGGAACCACCTGTCTGTAGTGACCACTTTTGTCAAATTTCCCATTAGGTCATTAGAAAAATATGCAGTAAAGTAACCACCTGTGTAAACTGTACCGTAACCAACGTAACTGCCAAAATTGAGGTTTTTCAACCTGTCATTTGTGACCATTTTTCAAGTTAAGCTTCCTCTTAAATGCATTGGAAAACTCTTGATTTTAGAATTCGCTGTAAATTAGCTGCATTCAGATAGCATAATAGTTAGTACTGAACATTTTAAATTTTAACTATGATGTTACGGGATGTGATAATATCACTTACTCAGAACATTTAACACATGATAATCTGAAGCCTGAAAATTAATTATTCATGAGAAAATTAAGTGTGAAAATATGCCACCTCATGAAATTGAAAATTTTATTCCCTCTAATATTAAAATAATGCATGGGAGTAAAACAACGCAGCTGTAAGCATTGACAAACTGTCCCGATATGTTGATTTTTGTAAGAAATATTTAAAAAGTGACAGAAATTAAACAACTCATTTTAAATAACAAAGGTAATTTTACACATTAAAAGAAGACAGATTTCCGTTTGTAGTAGGGCTTGTTCAAAATTTGGAAAATTTTAAGTATAAACAAGTTTTATTCGAAAAGGTGCTCTCCGTACCTTGTAAGGCGACCACGTTTAGAAGGTAATCATGTTTTGTTCGTTCCCGAAATTTGCCATATTAAACGGGTTCCACAATATATTAAATGTAGCTGTTTATAAAAAGTAATTTAAATTCAATGTCGTCCTCTTTTTTTTTTTTTTTTTTTTTTTTTTTTTTAAATAACAAATTTCACCAGGAGCTGGTCAAAAGCGAAACGTAGTAAAAGGAATATTGGATTGGAAGTAGAAATATATTCTAGCTATTTAGAATGTACAACAAGAGAAGAAAAAAGGGGAAAAATAAATGCATAAATTCCATAAATCGAAAAAAGATAAGAAAATAATAATTTACCTTTTGAAAATCACAATTTTCCGGTAGCAATAATCAACCAAATCAACTAATACATCACTTGTTGTTTCCATCACAGCTTCATGAAACAAAAGAGTTTCCAAAAATGACACAATTGTTACTTCATGGTAGAGCTAAAAGGAAAAATGTATTTAAACATAGAACGACCTCAAGCATCTATTAATATAACTTTTAGTGGAAACAAAAAAAAAGAAAAAAAAAAAAAAAAAAAAAAGTCCCAAACTGAACATTTCAGAAAAAAACACGAAAATAAGTAAATAAATAACACTAAAAAATACAGCTATTTACAGAATTATTTTCCTTCTCCAGTTGGTAAAATTGATGAGAATTTTGCAGATGAGAGCTCTTTTTTATAATTAAAAACTTTTTCCGTTACCAATACAGTTAGTTACCAAACTATAGTGAGTGGTCGCATGTATGCAATGACCAGTAGCGTACATGGACTTCTTTCAATGGAGGAGCGGGGGGTTGTACACATAATCTTTATGTTAAAAGGCTTAATCTTTTTGTAAAACATGGAAAATATCTGGACTTTATGTTAAGAAATTTTCGGCTTCGGGGGGGGCTGTCTTCCAACAACCCCCCCCCCCCCTTGCGTACAGCACTGGCAACGACCTGTAGACGTAGACTCAGGCTGAATGCACTGAGCCATTAAAATAACATATCTTCAGTTCAAGCAATTTTTCTTCAATAAAAATTTTCGAACGATTTTTATAGAACAATAAGAATTAATTTCGCGGGAAGGATTTTTGAAACTGTGCGCTTTTTCCAGAAAACAACATTTTATTTGTGAAAGCGAGACATAGAAATTTTATTTATATTTGCAAACATTTTTGAGAAGGAAGAGTATTTTATATGATGCTAATAAAAATAAATAAACTTTCTGAATACCAAAACTGAATCACTAATTTTTTTTTTCTTTAAAACAAATTTAAACAAATAAAGCATTTTAATTTTGAAGGCATGGATTCTCAAAACGAATTTAAGATATAATCATTTTTCTGTCCAGAAAAATTGATGTCACAAAGTAATTCAGGTTGAACCAGCACAAAAAACTGTTAACACTAGATTTATATACATATTTTTCCCTTCTTAAGAGCGAAGTATTGTTTAAAGATTTAAGATTTTCTGTACATCAGATTTTCGAAAAGGACAAAATGAGGTTTTAAGAGTTTACCGAGATTTTGTCCACAGCAATAGTTTCTGCACCGTGCATAATCATCATGTTTTAGAAATATCCCGGATAAAAGAAACACAAAACTGATTCCAGAAGATAAAAAAGCATAGAATAAAAAAAAAATTAATAGTCTACTTACCACCACATATAATGGAATTGTGGACTTCGTGACAGATTCTATTTTCATTAAATGAGGTAGTATTTTTAACCTCCATAGATCAATCATTATAAGCTCATGTATCAACACTGGCACCTTGAAAAAATAACTTATTTAGTACGACAGATTTTTCATAAAGACAGATAAATTTGAAATTGTATCATATGCACATAAGTAAACTTATTGGCGAGTTTTGTTTCGAACCCTCGCTCTTCTAACTATGATAAAATTATTTGTAACGAAAGTTTGTAAAATTCATCCTTTTATTATAGAAAAAATTGGGGGTAAAGATATTGATAAACTTATATAATTGCTCATTTGAAGCAGGTAAATTCATCTCACGGGAAACGGGTAATAATCATGCGAGCCAGATCATATTTTCAAATCTTCTTGTAATGTTTAAGCGAAGATTAAAAAACTTGAATAGGATAAGTAAAACACATTATGTAATTAAGTGAATTTAGGTTAATAAAGTGGCTACTACACTAGTTTAAAAGGATTAGAGGAAAATCACAAAAACAAGATAACTCGCACATAAGTATGGCAATCCATATGAAATTGGAATATATTGACAAATAAATGGTACTGAATAAATCTGAAATATGAAAATTAGTGGAGTTCGAGCCAGGATAAAATATTTATTAAGAGCATAAAATTGTAAGTTTTAAATCAAGCCTCCAATTTTTGCTGTGATTTTAAGGTAAGAAACCGGGGTTAAACATTTCGTAAGAATAACCTCCCAGCATCATTTGTCCGAAGAACTGCGATAGAGAATTATTGGAAGACTAGAGACAAGACAAAGTCAGGTATATAAGGGTCATTCCACGTCAAATCGAACACAAAATTGGAAAAAGTTCACCACGCCGTTTCAGATTTTCCTCACATTTTGTGTAAATCATGATTTATAGAATTGGATAACCCTAAATCTTAAGTTTGAAGAAACAAATTTCCACTTCAGTAACTTCTACAAGTAAGGAGTTATTTAAGAAATTCAGAGAAAAAAATGGCGTATCTTGCGGGAAACTTAAAAATTTGCATAATTAAATTCTCGGTATTTAAATATCGTAGAATTTTTAAAATTGAGATTTGTGGTTATCTTAGCCTATAAAACATCTACATAAAATTTGAGGAAAATCTAAGTTGGCGTGGTGAACTGCACTGTTTAGATCTGACGTGGAATGACTCATAACTGTCGGGAGGGTTAAATGTCAGCCCTTCTTTTTTTATAGACTTTGACAATTTCTAACTACAGATTCGACCGCCATCCAGGAGGTTCAGCCATGGTCGTAAAACTGTTACGACCTTCGCGGTGACCGATATTTGTCGTTGTGTCCACAAACTTACACATCCGTACCTCCGAATCAACTAATCAACTCAGATATTCTCTTACTGTAAGCACCGGAAGGTTAGTGTGACCATCAACCGTGGGTAGAGGGCTTTATGATGGTGATCTATACGCAAAGCCACCAGCGTGCCACTCACGTCGGACCACAGAAGGGGACGTTTGAGGGGGGCACATGAATATGTCCACTGGACGGTTAATCAATGGAGGGCTGATCTCTTTATCGATGATTCCAGGTTTATTCTCTAAAGCAATATAAGCGTTGTTTGATTTGGAAAAAACCTGAAATCTCTTATCATCCATCAAACATCCGTAAAAGAGAAGCATACGCAGGAGGCAGTGTCTGTGTTTGGGTGGGTGGGGGGGGGGGGAGGGTATCGCTTTTGGGTGGACGCGCAGACCTCCATGTCTTTTTACGTGGAACCGTGAATCCTCAAATTTATAGAGATGGCATCCTTGATGCTTAAGTGTGCCCTTAAGCTGGGGCAATAGGTGATGATTTCCTTCTTTAGGACGCCAATGCTAGACCGCACACGGCTAGCATCTTCAGCAGCAAACAATTCAGCGCATGGAGTGATCAGCTCGATCACCGGACCTAAATCCTTTCCAGCATTTCGGGTGATTTAGGAAAATGTATAGCTGCTCTCAGTTCTCCTCCTCAGACCTTACCAAGCTTGCAACTGTTTTGCAAGAGTAATGGATCCCACTTCCAACCGAACTAGACTGCATAACTGACAGCATCGCACATCGATGTAGGTGCTGTATTGCTTCTGGAAGATCGCATTCCTTACTGAAGGTACTTTTCCTATACCAAACTGACACATCCAATTTGTTGATTTTATGCATATCCTAATTTCAATAACATCATAAGTGTCTGGCAATTTCTTTTCGGGATATTTTATTGCTTATTATCTGTCGAATACTCTGGGTCAGTTTCATTAAATTCTACATGTAACTGTTTGTGTAAACGCCATTTTGTGATTTTCCTTTAATTAATGATAACCAATGTATATAACTGATTTTATTTATATATTTTTTAAATTAATGCGATCTGCAACTACAGCAAAGTAACTAATAGTAAAAACAAAAAATGTTGCACAACAGACAAGTGTGACGCAATGAATCAAGACCGTAACCCAAAGGGGTGGTTCAGGGGGCACCTCCATTCTTAATAGGAAACTTTCTTTCCAGTATATGTCAATGATATGCTTAAATTTTCTGAGTGTTCATGCATGTATGAATGTTAGAATTCAGCTGGACAGATAGAGAGACAAACTGAAGTTAAAATCTCACAGTTTAAATTATCATTAAAACTGTGAAAGAAAATACATTAATTTTCTTTTTTCTTTTTTTTAAAATAATAGTCATTAAAACACTCTTAAATCAATGTATTCGAATTGATTGAAATATATTAGAACGATTTTGTGTGTCACTGTTGGTGGGACGAAATATTGTCACTGTACTTAGTCTTTTTTGTATTTATTTCCCACGAAGAGCATGTTCTGATAATCCTCAACAATATATGCCAACTTTCTATGTTTTGAAATAAAACAACGTCATAAAACCGTACTTGGGGAATGGAAATTTTTAAGTTAGGAAAATAATTACTTTTTCATTTAAAGCTTGAAAAAAGTCGTCATGCGATTGACAAAGATTGAATTACCTTCTGATGCATTACAATTTCTTCCTTTACGATTTCTTCAGTTCCTGATTTTACATCAACGGATGCTTGCAGGGACAGTTTATAGATTCTCTCTCGTTGTTGGAGCCATCTAAAACGTAAGAAAGTAAAAGAAATGATACTCATCGCTACGGTTAGGGATGGATGAGAGACGAGACGAGGCAGACATTTTATTGATTACATTACAGAGTGTTCCAAAAACACTGACCTAGGCTTTTACTCTCTAAATATCGATCATAGATATTTATATAAATAAAAATGAATGTATATGTGTTTATGTATATGCTCTGCGTTTATTCCTAAACGATCAGTTTAAAATTTTGTGCAGATATGCAGACAAATATTGAAAAAAAAACAAAAAAAAAAACATAGGCTACATTAGAAATCTGAAAATACACCTGTTCTCAAATTTTTTGGAAAACTTTCACTATTTTTAGGTTCTTTAATATCGTTCCATATCCGCAAATTAAAAAAAAGTGTGTGTGAGAGAGAGGGAATCATTTAAGAGACAAACTCAGGTATCGTATAAGAGACTGGTGTTATTTTGATATCAGGAGTTAAAAAATGCTTTAGAAATCCAGTTATTAATCGGAAAAGTATTGCTAGAGAGCAAATCAGAATCTGATAATTTGCGGAATTCTGCCAGTATTGCAATTATGTGAAGAACAAACGCACTCTGGCAATAAAAATGTGAAGAGTCTGTTTTTTTTTTTTTTGGGGGGGGGGGGTCCGATTCCCACTCATTTCCCTGGTTGTTTAAACTTCCTTTCTCCGTGGAAAAAGCATGTAAAAATAGTATTTCTATTTAGCATGCGATTGTTATTGCTTCACAGTTTTACTGTTATGAAGCATAAATATGCGGGACGTCTGCTTAGAGGAGGGACTGTCCTTCTCTACCCTAATCGCTTAAGCGTACGGTCGTGATTCCCTCTCGATATCCTTCATTTCCTGGTTGTTTAAAGTTTCATTACTCTGTGCTAGTGAAAACTGCCAGTGTGCTGGCCACTTTATTCGACGAGAATTTATAAGCGAATTCTTGTAACCAGCACAAAATCCGAAAATAAATGTTCCAAATACAAAAACATGAATATGTATTATTCTTATTATTGTTCTTGCTAATCAAGTTAGATACGAATAGTTTCATCTCAAAAAAGAATAAATTATCGCCCGAGTCTTTCTAATAAACTAGACAAAAGACAACCTTTTGTGGAATTATTTATTAAATCTGATGGCAGCCAGCTGAGGACAGCGAATTTTGATGCAGGCCGAATCAAATGGATATAAGGAATTATGAGGCAATCAACAAGATCGATTTACATAGTTTTGCAACAGTATGGGATTTTCAGAGCTTTATTTCAAAGGTTTAAAAATTTGTTCGTAGACACAAAATAACTCAATACTTCAGGGACGTAGCCAGGAAGGGGTGTTGTACCATGGAGGCCCGGCAACCTCCAAACTTTTGGATTTCTGTTAATTAGATGTCAATAAATCAAGCATTTTTGTGAGAAATTCTACCTTTTTTATCTTTTGGGCATCCCGAGATTTTTTTCCTTCGCTATGTTCTTGCAAAAGTTAGTTACTTAGTACACATATACGAGGGTTTTCTTCTCGCACAACAGATACTTAGCCAGTAAGTTATTTAAGAAATTGAGAACCGGAAATTCTTTTACTAATACATTTCCATCGCGTTTAAATATAATTTTCCTCTTTACATAAATGGATTAAATTTTCAAATTGGCTAACCATTTCATAGTCTAATATCTCTGATGGCAGCCACTCTTCTTGGATTGATAGCACAAAGTTGAAATATCGTGTACATTAAATTTTAAATAATGCATGTTAGGAGATTTCTAATTACTTGCAAAATATAAATAGTAAACTGTATAAACCTTTAGCTATAGAGTATGTATGTGATGCATAGGTGTACTATAAATTTAAAGTGTAAAAAAAAAAAAAAAAAAAAAAAAAAAAACCTTGAGTGCTCTGAACATTTGAAAGTGTAATTCCTTGCTATACTCTAATTTCAGTGTCACCTGATGATTTTAATGCCATGAAAGATCAAGAATGGAATGGACATGTTTTTAATATGTACTCATACCTATCACAATAACGAACGTTCCATTTTTTAAACTATATTTTCAAGCCATGAAATTTAATTTTCTAAAAACAGTAATAATATTTTCACAAAGCATACCTTGTACTGCCGATTTCTGAAATATCAAAAGTTTGCAGACTCTCCAAATAGGAATCTATTTCGTTTGGATACAGAACTCTGCTATTGTCATCCATTCTTCAGTTTCCATTGGTTTCCACATATAAAGAAATGCAGGACTGAAATTCGTTTCAAGAGTTGGTTACTATAGAAACGGGGCGAGTATCATTATATTCTTGTTCGCTGTGTTAATTGAAATATTGGGGGGGGGGGGTGTAGAGTCATTCTCTTTCTTGCTGATTTTATTTTTTAAATTATCCTTATAATGGAAGAACGACTTAGTGTTGCAGCAAAATTAAGCTGCGTTTTATGTTTTTTGAGACTCTTATGTACTTTGTGAACTAACTGGAAAGACATTTTAGACATCTCATTAATTTTATTTTAAATAAAACCATTTTCCATTTCCCTTTAATAATGTTTGCTTTTGAATTTGGCAAATCATACTAAAAGACCGGGAAAGTTTTACCCAGTGAATCGAAGTTAAATAATTTTCCAAATTATTTGCACGTGATGCAGTTTTTGTATTTAAATGATAACCTTACTGAGTTTTTAATGAAATTTTGAAAACTTGTGACATTAAAATAACATTGATTTCTCTGGTAAATTGAAAACGTTGAGCTGGGAATAAACATGTAGAAGCGTGAAGATTGTTGAAAGACCTCTAAGAATAGATATGAAATGAGTTGGCCAGTTGCAAAACTCTGTTAAGCGCCATCCAGATTTTTGTACAAGAAGTGAAAAAAGCTTCTGAAGAGTTTATTTTTCGTGCCAGTTACTTAAAATTCGGAATTTTAGTGCGAAAGTTTGTTCCGAATCCAATTTCATCGGTGCTTTATCGGAATTTGGTATAATTTTTATGTTATTTAGCTAATTGACTTGGGTTTACAGAGTTTTACGGTTGTATGAAGACAAGGGTGGATTAAAGGGGAGGGTCGGAAGGGGCGAACGCCCACCCCCCGAGAAAAAAGAAATTAATGTAAAAGATCCTATTTTACTTTCATAAAATGGATGTATATGTCAATCTTCTAACTTCCCCCACCGACAGGCTAACCCCCCTCCCCGACAAACTTGCATTAATCCGCCACTGTATGAAGAATTTATCAAGTTTTGAAACAGTACGAATTCATTTATTCTAGCGCCCACAGTCATCACATACCAGACAAACAGTAGAAATTTGAATTAGGTCAATTTTGTACAATTTATCGTACAGAGTTGAAGCTCAATTGATTCTTTGAGATGCATATTTCTTATCCATGCATTAGAAAAAGTGCCATGAATCCGGTACCATGAGAAGAGTCAAATTTTTACGGCAGTCGAATGATAAAATGATTAAAAAGTAAAATTATGCTTAAAAAATAGCTAAAAGACGATAAAAAATTGATTTAATCACAGTAAAATACACAAAAAGCTCTAAGTACGTGAAAAATATTAATACAGTGCTGCTAATAATGTAAATAAAAATGGAGGGGAAAAGTCTGGAATTTAATGAGTTTTGCAGCCAAAGAACATGCACTGAATACGGGCAGCTCAGGATACAGCGAATTTTGATACAGGCCGAATCAAATGGCTATAACGAATTAATTATGCGGCAGTCAACAAGATGGATTTGCATAGTTTTGCAACAGCATGGGATTTTCAGAGCTTTATTTCAAAGGTTTAAGTATTTCTTTCTAAAGTTTTATAGGTGGGAATGCACAAAGGTTTATTTAAAGAAAAAAAAATGGCGTTATAATCTCAATTTATGATTTTCTGGATTTAACGAATTTTGAATTCGGACGACCCAAATAGAGGGATATATGGGCTATGTACACGCTTAAATCTATTGATTAAAACTAACACTCCTTTATTGATTAAATTTCTTATCGGCTGATTTAAATCCTTTTACGCTAAAAAATACTCATTAAAGACAATAATTTGTTATCTCCTCAATTCCCCTCAATGCTCAGGATTCACTAGATTCTATTATACTCATTTTTCACTAAAATATTGTCTATTTGAGAATTCTGTCTCTCCCCCACGAAAGATGCGTAGTAAGATATCGTATTACTATCACGTGACCAAACCCCCTTCAACGGAAAACGGTACATAAACATAGTCACCACAGACAACATGACGCGGGAAGCGGAAATTCGGCGAGCATCGAAGAGCAAACATGTCGTTATCAAAATATGAATTAAAAGAGTTTCTGAAGAGGATACCCGATGATACTTTAGAATGGTGATAATTTTATTTTATATCCGAATACCAAATACATCTTTTTCATATTCAGAGTTGTGAAATAAATTCAACCTAAATGTGGAGAGGATGCTTTCAGTAAAAATTTTGTTTTAATGGACATAGTTTCTTACGATTGGATTATAAAAATCTCGTCGCTCTTGTAAAACAAATGAAGTTATGATATCTTCAGTCAAGTGAGTAAGTACTATTTTACTTTTTTCATGTAAATAAAGTGGGTTGCTGCTTTAATTAAATCTTACAGCTGGTTTAACCATGATTGCATTTGTGTATTCTGACTGTACTGTGAATTCGTTTTATAACTAGAGACTATAGTGAAATTATATTCTATTTATTAAAAAAATACTTTTTATAGTGTATTAAGATATATGTAATGTATTTGCCTTGATTTAAAATTTATTTTCTCGGGCTTATAATCATAGATTACATCTCTGATAATAAAAAATGAAGAAAACGAATAATTCAATATGTAAATCAAAAACAGCAAATTCTCATAAGACACCCTTTTTCTAGCTTAAAATAATAATATTAATTGAGTACAGATATATTAATTAAAAAAGGTCTGATTTTTTAAAAACGCTCATTCTATAGCTTAAATAATAATCATAATTGAGTACAGTTATATTAATCAAAAACGGACAGACACTCCTCATTTTTGATTATTATTTAGCCTAAATGGAGCTGTTGTATAATGCTCAAAAATTGAGAATTTTTCGCTCCATTGATATTTGTCGATTAATGGAGCAAATTTTACTCAATCGGGAGAATGGGTGTTTGAAGTCAATAATTGAGTAAAAATATACTCCGTTTGATTATTATTTTACTCAATAGATTTAAGCGTGTAGCAACTTTAATCATTCAAAAAATTCTGTCAACTTTTCTTCAGTTGACTTTTAAAAAATGCACTAAAGTGCTATTTCCTTCACTCCGGTATTTTCTGTCGACATAATTTGTAGACAGATTTTCGTCGACACGTTTCTATTGCATCTTTCAACAAGGTGCCGGTGCATTCGATTGAGCTAAAATTTGTTCAGTCACGTGCAAAAGTTTAAGACCAGGAGTCGTTTTGTATTTTAATAGATTGCATCATTTTTGCTCGTGATTGCGTCCAGTGCCGGATTAACAATATAGCAGATGTAGCAAATGCTACGGGCCCCGCGCTTTTTGGGGGCCCGCGCCTTTACCTTGAAAGTTTTCGTCTTTCCCCCCCGAGAGATCTAGTTTTTGTGACGCTTTCCAACAAGGTAGAAAAGTGTTTAAGATTTCGGTTTGTCTGTCTGTCCGTCCTTGATATAACTTGCGTCAATAGGCATTGATTTATACGAAATTTATATATGTTATTGTTATCTGCAGTACCATGTACCCTATTGTAAAGGATCTATGTAGCATTTATAGATTTTTTTCTACTGGAGCACTCAAAATAGTCCCAATACATTGCGCTCTATGGGAAGTTATTCTTTAAAGCGTATCATCCTACTAACTACAAGGGGTGATCAAATGAAAAGGTACGAAACGACACGGTGGATACAAATGTAGACTTTATTCAAAATATACACCATAGGCCTGAGCACAACAATCCCACTGACGAACAAGCCGCAGGATTCCTTGTTCTCAGAATTCCTATGGCCGTGACGAAACCCAGTCCGTCACAGCGTCCTTGAATACGTCATCCGAGTGGAAGCACTTCCCTTTCGGTGGTTTCTTCAGTGGAACCAACACATGGAAATCGCAGGGCGACATGTCCGGACTGTAGGGCGGATGGTCCAACGTCTCCCACTTGGCCAGTTCCTTGGCGAAAACGGACATTCCATTTTCTCATTGCCTTGTGGGACACACAGCCTTCCCAGTATACGATCATCATCCTGCGATGAATAGTGTCCGGTTTAACACCTTCCGCTGTCAGAAATCGGATAACGCCTCGTCGTCGAATCGAATTTTGCAATGTGAACGCCATCTTGTCCTCACACGCGCTGCCGCTCAATTGGACGTAGGAGGGTGCTTTTTACAAGAGCTTCTGCTCTCTCCTGCGGGGCCCCGCATGTTCCTATCCACACAAAAGGCTCCAACCGCATTCCTAGATGTCTCGCTACGTGCTCTCATAGCTGCATGGACAAATATGATAACGGTTAGGTTGTTGCGACGTTTCGTACCTTTTCATTTGATCACCTCTTACTTCCCCCCGTTTATGGGGCTTTTGGACGCGAGTCTGTCCTTCATTAATTAACAGCTTTTCGAAGAACGCGGTGAAAGAACTTTCCACGTAGAAAACCCTTCATCCTTCAAAATATCCTGAAAATTTCTCCCTCGGTAAAGCTTGTGTTTTCAGTGCATTTTCAATGCAGTTCTTGAAGATGAATTTTAATGTAATGATGTTCTTTTAAAATGTCTGAAATAATGTTTGAATTCATACGACTGCCTATTCTTTTAAATTATGTTAAGATAGCATACATAAAAAGAATAAACTGTGTGTATATTCGTATAAGCAAAGACCTCATTAAAGTTTTGTTTAATGCATTCTGTGTACATTTAAACTGCACGTAGAATTATTTTATTTTCAAATTTTTAATGTTTAAACAACATTCTATGTATTGCAAGGTGCAAAATCTTGCAAAGCGAAATAGCTTCTTTCGTTTGCCAAACAATCGGGTATATAATCGGTGATACAGCTGCAAACAATACATTTTAGTAAATTTTAAAACTAGCAGTTATAAAAGTATGCTAACAAAATAATTTTTTTTTTTTTTTTTTTTTGTCCTAAGGAGATTATGATAGATAGAAACCTTTGAAAAGAGATCAAAAAGTATGAAATGTTGTATGCTAAATATTAGTTTCAAGAATAAGCTCAGCAACATTTAAACACAAGAAATTTAAGAAAAAAAATTAAGAAGACTGGCAGATATTAATGACAGAGAGAGCAAAATACAGCCTCTTAACATTGGGAGATGGCTTAAGTGGAGATCCAGGGTTCTGGTCTCTAGTGCGGCCGTCGGTCTAACGGTATAGAGTTTTGTGTGGTTTTCTCCGTATGTAACATGGATATGCATTAGGTGCGCAGAAAAGTCTCCGCCTAAGATATTTGCGCCCCCCTTCCCCATGTGTTTGTGTCTTTCGCTGACGTGGATTTATAAGCGGATGTTCAAGCATAAGCACAGAAATCCAAATACATCTTCAACACAGAAGTACAAAATACTTTTAAAATAAAAAAAAGTACAAGAAACATTATTAATTTTATTCTTATTGTTACTATTTTCAAAATAAATTGAAAATACCTATAAATCACTTAAAATTTGTAGGTACATAAGTATAATTTTCAATCATATATGCACGTGTTCAAAACCTTTCGGATTCGGTTAAAAAATTAGTAGCTCTAATAATTGTTTTTATTAAAATATAATTCAGAAGTATTAAGAAAAATTTACTCATAGAAGTTTGATAAACCACCGGTTTCTGAAACTTTTTTTTTTTTTTTACGCTAGTAAATTAAAATTCTAAATACTGTCAATTGTTTCAGAAGTTCTTCCTCAAGCTATTCATTGAGATATCGAATTAGTAATAGGTTAGGTTTGCAAGTTCGATTCCCAAACTAAAACTGAAACAATGGTGGACACGTGGTACGCGCGTAATTCGCAATTTAAAAATCCTCTCTGATTATTAGCAGTTTCCAGAGGGAATCTTCGGGAAGGGAGAAATAAATTCTAAACGACATTATCAATGACATGCACTATCCTCTAATGGCATTCAAGTCTTTTAAGTTAAGATAATTTACTTAACATACAATACATATTTATTACTTAAATACATATTATCCTAACTAATATTATAAATGCGAAAGTGAGTTTGTTTGTTTGTTTGTTTGTTTATGACGCTTTCACGCCTAAACCGCTGAATCGATTAGGATGCATTTTGGTTTAGATATAGATGGGACCCTGGAGATGGTTATAGGCTACGTAGAATTTTAGATTTTTAATGGCCTTTTTAATTATTAATTAAAAACCGTTTTTACGTTGGCGAGTTTCGCCCGTATCATATGATTCATGTTTTGAGCTAACAAGAATGCTATTACTTCAATAAAGAAGCACGTGCATCTGAAAAACATTAAATAATACGGAAATTATGCCAGTTTTATGCCAAATATCTCTAATAATAAAAATGGATGTTCTCCAGACAAATCTACAGAAAGCAGAGCTTTGAAAATTTGAGCATGCCTGGACCCATGACTTCGGTAAAGTGTACCTGAGACTCGGAAATTTTAATAACTTTTCTAACTATTAATTAAAAGCCGCTTTATCGCCCGTAAAAAATAATTTATGCTTTTGAAATAAAGCAGAAATTCTATTTGCAAAATCACATGCATTTGGAAAACATAAATTAGTATGGAACTTATGTTGATTTCACGCCAAATTAAAAAGCATAAATAAAGAAAAGTGTACTTACGTATTATCCCGGTGGTCCGTCAAGATGAGCGATATTTTGCAGAGATAAATGTCGGGCACATGAAATTATTAATGGTTTTGAATACGATTGGCAACAGTTTGGCAACTCATTTGACGAAAAAACACAGTTTGGCGGGAATGACCGCCGAGATAATAGGTAAGTACCAAGAAAAGTTCAGATGTGTTTTTTAAAGTTCGTAAATTTCCAAATCCTACAAATAATATAAATGTGTACGTTTATGTGTTTGGGTGTTTTTGACTGAATCACACAAAAATGGTTGGAAAAATTTGTAATGAAGATAGCTTATGCCCTGGATTAACATACAGGCAACCTTTCAAGCATATAGCATAAATAATTCTTTTACAAAGACACTCAAAATAATGCTAATGCATTGCGCTCTATGGAAATTTTGTAGCTACTAAACCGATTTTAAAACTTTTTTCACTGATTGAAAGTCCTAGGCCTATAGGGTCCTAGACGTATACGGAGAATTCCTCTGTGTGGAATTTTCTAAGGGATCCTAGCCCGTATTTTCGCGAGGTTTTTGAAAAAAACACGGAAAACTGCGATCCGCTAGGTCGACAGGCGCGACCGGGGTTTGAACCTGGCACCTCCCGCCTTCCAGTTTCTAGAGCAGAACCTCTTAGACACTGGGGGGACCCTGAGTGTTATAGGCTACCTTTTATGCATATATCACAAATAGTTCTTTTATAGGGATACTCATAAGAATTACATTACGCTCTATGTGTACCTCAATAAGTACTGAACCGATTCCGAAACTTTTTTCACTGATAGTAATCTACACTGTTCTTGAGTATTATAGGCTAAAATTCATGCATGTAGCGCAAATAGTTCCTTTACAGGAACACTCAAAATAATTCTAATACATTACGCTCTATGTGTACCTCAATAAGTACTGAACCGATTCCAAAACTTTTTTCACTGATAGTAAGCTACACTGTTCTTGAGTATTATAGGCTAAAATTCATGCATGTAGCGCAAATAGTTCCTTTACAGGAACACTCAAAATAATTCTAATACATTACGCTCTATGGGTATCTCTGTAACTATAGAACCGATTCTAAAACTTTTTTGCTAATAGAAAGCTGCACTATTCCTGATTACCATAGGCTAAAATTCATGCATATAGCATAAATATTTCTTTTACAAGAACACTCAAAGCAGTTCGCAAATACTGTCGTAACTGTCTCTATTCGCCAAATGCCTGAAAAAAAAATCTAAATTTAGTAATTTTGCATACTCTGTTATTTTAAATGAAGTATACTACCATGCATTATACTTTATTTAAAATAAGTAAAAAGCAAATAATATTTAAATGCAGTTTCTTTAGTCGCAAACATATTTGTTATTCACACATGCTTCGTTTCTCTCGGGACCTAATTCTAAAGCCGACGCGGACGAAGTCGCGGGTAGCCGCAGTATGATCATAATTTGTAAACTAAGGTTTTTTAACAACACATAAAATATTAGAATTTAAAGTACATTTTGGCATTTGAAGAAGTTAAAATGCCTGTATTACAATCACAGCTTTTGACTTGCATTGCCGAAGAATGGCCGAGTGGATAAAACCACTGAACATTGGGAGATGGTTGAGGTGTACAGGTCCAGAGTTCTAAGCCTTTCGCACGGCCATCGATCTAACCGTCTGCAGTTCTGTGCTTTAGATCTAACGTGAATACGCGTTCGAACCTCTTTAAAAGTCCTCCGCCCATGGCATCACCTACCCCCTAGGCAGATAGCCTCAGTGTATCTTTGACATAACTTTTGTCTTGTACATTTGATATTCTGCATAACATTAAAAAATAATTTTTCTTTCAGTAGGAAATAAAATTAAACAAATATTAAACCTGACAATATTTTTATCGTGAAACAATTGAACGAAAATAAATAAGATAATATACTCTATAATAATACTGTAGTAATAGTAATCTCGCATTTTCCCATCCTTCATATTCAAGCTGCCTGACCGTTTTTCACAAGGGAGTTTTTAGAGAGATGCGGCCAGTAGCGTAGTCGAAGGGAGACGCTCCCCTACTTTTTCGTTTTAGATTGTGCGCCCCCTCCCACTTTCTATTTTCAAGGAGAATGCTCAAACTTAATTTTAAGGTTTTAAATTTTTAATTGAGCGCCAGAAAGGAATCCAAAAGAACCCCTTTGGATGCCTTAAGACTTACTTACAATCTCTTTGTAAATATAGCATAAACACATTATTAATATAATATATTATTAATGTCAACTTAGAAATTTTGTCAAACTCTCTCTGTTGGTTAAAAGAATCTTTTTTTAAATAGTCGAAAAAGGTATAAAGTTGGGCTGCGTGTGAAGGTGTCTAACACAAATCCAAAAGAAAATCTCTATTTATTCATATAGGATTGTGAACTTGTAAAGAGACATTATAAAAATTTTGAAGTGCATTACATAATTAATTTATTTGTATTTATGTACCAAAATCACATGTGTTTTTTTTTTTCGAACTACACCGTTAATAAAGTATTAAAAATGAATAACATAGATGATTTTGCTTATTGATTTTTGAATAATTATATTGAATGAATTCCACACAAGTTACACTTCTTCAAAATTGAGCGTCCCCTCACTTTTTTTCTTAGGACTACACCACTGGATGCGACATAAAATTACCAAAACTTAAGCAATTAAACAACAAGTGTATTTTTTTTCTTTATTTCAAAACAATCTAAAATTCGTATTATTAAAACGTAATAAAATATCATTTAAATTTCATTCCAATGATATCATCAAATCTATGGGGAAGTTGAGTTAAATAAAGAACCGAAAAAAATCGTTTAAAATATAATCCTGGTTAACATTTAAAAATTCTAAATAAAGAAATAGGAATTCAATTCAATAAAAAACTTTGCACTGCAGGGTGAATCTAAACTCTTGGGCAAAACTTCAAGGGGTGACAGTACACATCAAGACAAACAATAATTGCATAGGAACGTAGAGGCGCAAACTTTTCCTTCATGTACCTATTAATAATCACTTAGGAAGAAATCCTCAAATACTAGTGAACTTTCCGACTATGGTTCTTCAAAAATAAATGGACCTTTTACAGAAAGCACTTGACTAAAATTGATACTTTAGAAATTCCATTTCATTTTATTGATGAAATTTTCAGAGACAAGCCCATTGTTAATGAAACTGAGTTAAGAAAGTAGACGAACACTTCAGCATTTTTTCCAAAGTTATTATTAAAAGGTACATCAAGGAGGTGCTTGCGACCCTATGTTCCTATGCAATTATTGTTTGTACTACCACCCCTTAAAGTTTAGCCCAAGAGTTTAGATTAACCTTGCATATATTTTAATGAATTTGCATACTTGCTAGTAAACAACTCCTTGCTAAAAAATATATGGGAAGTGTAATTTTGTATCGAAATATATACACAGATATACTAACTTATCAAGTTTTCTTTTGATTTCTATAATTTCTCACGCTTTTCTTCTGTAATCTTATGCATTTGAAATGGCTCAGAAATTCGAAACTTTAAAAATTCGATATTAGTATTTGAAAGGAGGGAATATAACAGTAAGTGTAAAATTGTTAGCAACAGCCAAAATTATCGGCTTCATTTTTTCAAGCTTTTTTCTTTTTTTTTATGGGAAAGTACATTATATTATTATTTTTTTTCCCAAATAATATTTTGAATTTTACCATTAATGCAAATACGCAGATGAAATTTTTAAATTTTTTACGGGGGGTAGGGGGGTTAAAGGTTGTACTACGACAAAAAAAAAAAAAAAGCAAGGGGAAAAAGTACAGGACATTTAGGAAAAATGACCCACACGAAAGATAAGAAGTAAGATGACCGCTTTTTATCCGCCAGCAACTGCTCTTTTCTCCCCTAATTGGACCACCCTCTACAAAGAAGATTCTGAATTCTTTCGACAGTGGGAAAAAATGGGCGTCTTTTTCGCCTTGCATTTCGGGGGTATTTTCTTATAGCTCCAGGCAATCCGCGTCCAAATGCCCCTTACACGAAGTGTGCAGCAATTTTCTGCGAGTGCTAAATGTATTCGCAGCCCACTTGGAAAAAGATATGATGACAGACAAACGATTCCAATAGTGAAACACCCTCTAAGCCAGATGATATGGAGTGCAATGTCTGCGTCTGATACTGATGCTCTGTATTTCCTGCCTCCTAAAACCACGATGAACGCCTTGGTACCTTAATTTGTTACATGACAAGTTGAAGCTTCACAGCAGGTATTAACAGATGTTCAATTTACATGCATGATGGGGCTCCGTGTCTCAGGGCAAGGATTGTTAGGGACTATCTGAAGGTTACTCAAATTCAAGTGCTTGATTGGCCAGGTAACAGCCTAGATTTGAATCCCACAGAGAATCTGTGGTGTATTGTGAAAAATAAAGTCGCAAAAAAGCTACCATCCAGTGCTATAGAACTTGTTGAAGCAATAAAGCATGTGTGGTGTACAGAGATTTCTCAAGATTACTGCCAGTCTCTTGTTCATAGCATACCTAAAAGGATTGCAGCGATGATAAAAAATAAAGGAGGCCCGACAAAATACTGACTATACTTCAATAACCTTGTAAATCTATTTTTTTACATTTGTAACAGATGTTTTTGTTGTGGAATTCCATTAAATCGGATTTTTCTATGTGTAGTCTTAAACTTCACGACTGTATTATAGACTATCGTCGCAACGATGGGTATTGATTTTGGAGTGCATAGAATTTGTAGTTTTTTTACAGGGCTACAAAAATTTTTCTCATACATTACGGCATGTAGAGAGAAGTATTTAAAAGTGCCATATAGTGCTGAGGGAGAGGAAAGAATAAAATATTGAAAGTCGCCAAGTTTGCCAGTTTTGATGATTTATCGCCAAGTTTAGTAATATTAAAGCTTATTTTACAGGGTCTCGAAAAATTAATGATGCACAGCTGTTTTGAGGTAATCCCCCAAAAAAGCCCCAATTCCAAAATACATGTCTCCAAAACTGAACCAAGCTCTGCGATATCTCCCAACTTTGGCTAGAAACTGGCAAACACGATAGTTTATTACAAAGGAGTAGTTAGACTGTGAATGGCGAAGATTGTAAAATAGTTTTAGTGGGCGATTTTAATGTAGCTTTCAATTCGCAAGAAGTGTTTTATTGAACAAGGAATACAAATACAGTACACTCATGAATTATGCAGGGGTGGGAATTCTGCGCCAATTGCGCCATACCACGCCAAAACTTGAAACCTGCGCTATCCTGCTGGTTTAGGCCGCTTTCCTATAAACTTGGGGGAAAGAACTGAGTGATTGATCACGCATCTGGGGAGGAAAAGTGGGTGGAAAATAGGGGTCCTGTAAAAAATGCACTTCCTTTTGTCCAGGTTGAGCTACTTAGTCTAAAAACGGTAAAAAGTTTCCTCTCCCCTGTTTGAAATAACAAGCAGAGTGGGGTGAGCGCCATTTTTCACCCACACACGAAACAGAGGCAGGCGTACACCGGATTGAACGGGAGAACTGTGCGGGATATTTTACTGTATCAAATCCCATATAGAATTTTTCATTTACAAAAAAGGTGTCTTCATTTTCTTCGTTTTTACCTAAATTAATTGAGAACCAAAATCATAAAATATTTCACATGTTTCTATATAAGACTTTGATTGAATTAACCCTTTATGAATTAATTCACAGTAAGTTTTACATTAAGTAAGTATATACCTTTGCAAAAATGGGTAAAACGAGACAAAATTTGATAAAACTTGTGCCAAGTTTTTTATATTAATTCGTACTTATCAATGCCGACTTCACGCGTTCAAAAAAGTAATAACAATAATAATAATCTTTATTTAACCGCTTAGAGAACTTAAGCAATTCTAAATAATAGTTGGTAGGGATCGACCGATAGTATCGGCAACCGATAGTATCGGCGCCGATACCTCCTATTTTTTTAGGTATCGGTATCGGTTCTTTCGATTCTAAAAGTATCGGGAAAGTATCGGTTTCTGTTGCTTTCATCCATTTTCACCGATACTTTTCAACCGATACTTCGCTTTTCAGAAGAAACCACGCAGGCGCAACACCATTCTAGAATCTTTATTTTGGTAATGAGATGAGAGGCGTCGTTTCATTGGCACATCTGTTTGCGCGAGTGTTTTCGAACTGTGTTTTTTTTTTTTTTTTTTTTTTTAATTCTAACCATCGCTAAATGTATGTCGTATCACCAAGTGTGGTCAAAATTATGGACGAAGAATCGTTATATGACAGTTTAACAGGACAATCGTCTATCCTTCTAAATTATTTTGAATTGGTGCCCAACGCTTAAGACGCTATCTGCAAGGATTGCAAAAAACAAATGTCGAGAGGTAGGCTATAATTTTACTTCAGTTTTATAAACGTTTATTTTCTCACTGTGTGGACTCGAAAAAGAGTTCATTCATATATATATATATATATACATACAATTGAATCTCCCTATAACGAACTCGTTCGGTTCCAGTTAAAAATTCGCTATAAAGAAAATTTCGTTGTTCAGAGATTAGAGATTTTTGCAGTTATTTCAGCAAATATTACAAATTTTTTAGTTAATTCGATGTTTAAAAGTATTAAATTATGACTTTCAATTAAAAAAAAATTGGTATTTATTATAAATTTGCTAAACTTACGGTTTCTTACTTTTCATTGTATAAATGAAATGTTCAAAAGTAAAGACAATCCACGAATTTAGAGAATACAATATAATGCACTTACGTTTATTTTACTTCAAAATTCCGTTATTTTACATTGTTTTGCATTCTGCGATTTTAAATTTTCAAAAAAATATTCACTTTTAAAAGTCCGCTGAAAATAGAGTGAGGCACATTTTCTTCCATTTGGAAAACTCTTTTTAATGGTTTTAAAAGGTTGAAGCATTAAAGTTTGATATGGTTTTGGTCGTGAAGCGCAGGGCCTTATTATTATACGGGCGAATCGGGACTTTGCCCAGAGCCCCTGACTTGAAAGGGCCTCCAATTTAAAATGTTTTTTCTGTAGTATTCTTTTTTATATCAAAATTTTATGAAAATTATAACAAATTTCATAGATTGGGGGCCCCCAAATCTATCAATGGGTATGATATAGATATCAAAATTGATGGGGAGACGGTCCTTGACATCGTTTGATATTTCAGGGGATGATGACCGTTAAAGTGTTAAAGCAGGTATGGGCAACCTTTGAAAAGTTGTGGACTAAACTTTAGGATGTTGCGAAGTCGCGGGCTAAACTTGCGGATTTTAGCGAAGTGGCGGGGCGTATAATTGGGATTTATATGGGATATTGAATGGTTTATACGGAGTTTTCAAGTGTTCCGTGGGCCGGATCAAAAGCCACATCCGGCCCGCAGGCCGGCGGTTGCCTATATGTGTGTTAAAGTGTAATATTTCAGCCTACGAAATACGTTTGAGGAATTTGTTTCTATTTAGCTTAGAGAACTTCAGATACAGACATTTTACCATTAGTTAGCCGGAAGTATTTGAAACAGAAAGTAGCATTCTGCTATCGGAAGTGAATCGTATTTCTGTGCATGCAAACGGAGGTAGGGTTTGAACCGAATGACGTTTGTCGGACATACCCCCCCCCCACACACACACACATGGTGCCCCTCTGCAAACGTAAAAAAAGGCGCCCCTTTTGTGCTCTAGATCAGTGGTTCCCAAACAATGGGCAGCGACCCATTGTTGGGCACGGGAGCAATTTCGGTGGGTCGAAAAGGGTGAGAAAAATTAAACTTTAGTATTTTATATGTTTAGTAAACTATACTATTTTATATAGCCTATATTGGATATCGTTATGTAGTAGTGGGTCGTGAAAAAAAATCTAGTTGAAGATTTTTTGAAGAGAAGGACAAAAAGTTTGGGAACCACTGCGCTAGATCAAGATTTTCTCAGTTTTAGTTCGAAATGGCCCCCCTTTCGACGATGGCACCCAGACCTTGCTTACCGTGCCACGCCGCCCCTGCTCAGAGCTCAGAATTAAAACAGATAAAATTTGTTCATATCAATCACAGAAAAACATGTTAACAATGATCATAAAAACAAAAACACTGAAGATCAATTTCATTAAATATGGATACTTTAAGTAGCAATTTTATTTTAAGACTTGAAAATTGAATTTAGTTTATCATTTTGGATTTTTCTTTAACCTTCATTTAATCTCGTCATTTTTAAGCATCTTTTATTTAGACCCTCCAAGGCGTAGCTTGAAAACGAGCAAAAATATTTTTCTTCATATTGTAGCTGTTTCAATGACAAAATTAATGATATTAAAATTATAAACGAAACATATTTGTAAAAACAATTTATTCCTTTTTTGTGTCGCAAAGAAGTTAACTTTTTGGCAGTGACTTGAAAACTGGCGACTCCAGTGAACTTTAATTATGTTGGTCCAGAAATTAAAAGAATGATTCATTTTTAAACCATTACACACTATCAAAAGTACGAATTATCAAACATTTAATGATTGTATTATCTATCAGATTAATGAGAGAACGTAGGATTTGTGTATCATTCTGTTTTGAGAAGTGTAATAATTATCAATATCTACTAATTATTTATATTGTTAATTTAAAAAGTTGAAGCTGTATTAGTATAACTAGTATTACTAATTATTATTTAGTTTATTTCAAATTTTGGGGTAAAAATCATATTTCTTGTGAATAGTATTTGGTTTATATATAAGGAAAACACATTAATAATCGGTGTGTACCTGTTCTTCGTACGGAAAAGATCAAATACATGGATTATACGGATTAATTGTGGCTTAACCCTGTCCGGAGAATCAAAATATTCGGATTTTCAAAACGAACTTAAAAATGATCACATGAGTTCATATTAAAAAGAAATCTTGCTAAAAAATTTAATAATTCACTTAGTTTTTAAATAATTGGACTAGATAAATAAGACCATTAATTAATGTGAACTTATTATGCATTTTAAGGGAAGAATTTACATACGTATTTAATGAACAATGTCTAAATACATATGTACTTACATAATATTGTACAGTTTATACATTATCACAATTTAATGCAGTTTAAGTAATCTAAAAGCTATTTTCATTTGTGAAAGAATTATAATTAAGGAAAATCTAAATAAAACTTGCAAGCTTTGAAGTTGAATAAGTTTGATGTTTTTACTTTTGTAAGCACAAAATCGAGGCATTAACCAAGAACGAAGACACATATAGTAAGCGCAAGCAGGAAGCTGTTTTGGGTCTAATATGGAAACCTTTTATCTGGCTCATAACAACAATTAGGCGACAAAATAGAGGTTGAGAAAAATTGATTTAAATATTTGCACCAGTCGGCACTGGAAATGGATTCTCTTATTAATATATCCCTTTAACTCCCCGTCCCCCGTGTTTGCGATCTGTTAAGCCTAAATGAGGGGCATCTACCTATAGGGGGGGGGGCTTGGCGGAGGACTTTTTAAGGGAGTCTAACGCGTATTCACGTAACATCTGGAGAAAATCGCCCAAAATTCTAGACCACTAGATTGACAGCTACACGAGGAGAAAGAATTCCGAACCTGCACACTAAGACGCTTCCCAGTGCTCAGCTTTTTATAAATTCGGCCATTCGTCGGCATGATTGAATAGAAAAGAAAGACTAGAACTACTGTAATTCCACACTTCAATGTATCCACTACTTTTTCTTTTTAATGCTTTCTACTTGCATCAAATTTCATCATGCTGTTATTCATTTTAACGAGAACTACACTCTCGTTAAAAAAACTGCTCAGAATACAGATGTAGGTTTAAATGACATTAAATTACGTAAAGTATCGGTATCGGTTAAGTATCGGTATCGGCCGATACCACAACTTAAAAGTATCGGTATCGGCCGATATCACAACTTAAAAGTATCGGTATCGGCTATTTCTGAAAATGAATTTATAGGTAAAGTATCGGTATCGGTCATCGGCGAAAATGTGGTATCGGTCGATCCCTAATAGTTGGGCAAAAATTTCCAAAATTATGTCATTTAGATATCGCAGCCCATATCGCCTATGTTGTATATTTCTTTTAAGGGCTCAGCTCCGTATTAGTTTAGGGGAATTTTTAAAAATTATTATTACTATTATTATTAACTTTACAAAACTAGATCAAATATCAAAATAAATAATTACTGGGAAAAACTTAAAAATATTTGTTTTAATTCGTGTTTGGGGGTGTGAACTTAAATATATTTATATATATATATAATTTGCCCAAAATATTATTTACTGTTGTTTACCTTCTTGAAAAAATTTTAGCAAGTTTTGTCCCGTTTTACCCACCTTTTGCAAAGTATAATGTATACACAATTACAGCATATTTTTGCTTCCAGTAACTGTCTAGATTGTAGGTTTAAAATGATTTAAAACTCATTTCTTAAAATGTAAAATGTAAATGTCTTAAAATGTTATTCTAATTAATGGTTAATTAGTTTTACTATAATAGTTTTAATAATTGTATTTATACTATTATTGATATTGCAAAGATTATTGTCCCTCACCAACAGTGATTGAAACATATCTGTAAACCTTTAGTAAGAAAATCTGAAACTTTCTACATCATCTCATTAATATATGGGGGTATATTTTACTTATTGGGAATTTTTGTAAGAGGGTTGTATAAAAAATAAAAGTTTGTATTTATTTACATTTAATTTTCTGAAAATTTTATTCGATATCATAAAATAACTATGTAATTCATTCCATATGGCTTAGATCAACATTTAAAGAAGGAAAACCATAGGCCACTGTTTTTAAGACACCCTCGATTATAGGGATTGGGAGTGATTATGATTTTTATTTAATATTAAAAGTATTAAACTTTTTACTTTCACTGTAAATGATCATAAAAGTTATTTAGGTTTTGTGGTTAAGGCAGATCTACACAAGGGTTGTCTGCTTAATTAAGGCATGCCTTGAGCGATGGACTTTTTGAGGGGTTCTAACCCGAATTCACGTTACAGCTGGAGAAAACGGCCGCGCGGTAGGCCAGAACCCTAGACCTATGCACTTCAGCCGTTTACTAATTGTCATGAAATTAGTAAAAATTATTTATACTACAATATAAAAGGTACTTGATTAATTTTTTTCTTATTTTTTATTAGATAAATTTATATCCTATAAAGCTCTCTTCTTTATAAAACTTATACCTTATTTAATTTTTAAGATAAACTGAAAAAAACTTGCTGAAATAAGCAAGAATGGTGAATTATAAATATTTAGAAGGATACCTTATCAAATATTGAACTTCATATATGAATAAAAGTACCAGGTTACCGAGCCATGCTCAGAATCTAAAGGCTCCTTAAGTGTAAAATAATGAATACTTAAATGCCTTGGCACGTATCAATAATCTTCATGGTTGCCAAAGATTTTCATCGCTGTCGGATCACCCATACATTATCAGGTAAGCTTTGGTCGGCATTCAATGTTACAATGGTATATACTTTGTTTTGAAGAGGGATGCTAAATATTCGATGGTCGGTGCCATCAGAGTTGAGCAAAAAGTAGTTTAACGTAAGGTGCCTCCTTTCCTTCTGTAGCAGATCAACGAGGGTATCAGCGAAGATCTTGGGCGATGCATTCACTAACAGCGTCTTCATTACTTCAGAAATATATCTGTCCATATTGAGGACGTTCAAATTCAGCATCAAGAATTTGAGTTGGTTGAACTGTCAGATGAATGAGTTTATAAAAAAAATTCATCAAGTCTGTTATACACTGTTCGCAACGTAGCAGTACACACCAAAATCGTTAATAGTTTTACTCGTCATATACTGTGAACAAAGCCATTGTAAAGTATGCTTTCAAATTTCGAATTCTTTGAAATGTGGGTGACATCGAAGAAACAACCACACCAATTCATTAGGAAATTCGGAATGTCCTACATCAATCTTACAGTCCCCAAAACGGTTTCGGTTAATTTTTGTTTTTACTGTTCAGAAAAATGCAAAGCCCCAGGGTGAATGCAGTCCATGTTAAAAAGTTTTAAACTATGATAATAAGTACCCACATTTGTGGCAGCTTTGTAGATACTTACACTGTTTACCCGAAGTATTTGTCGACGTCTAGCTGTTCCATGTCGTTCTCCTTCCAAATACTAATCATCTGTTTCATCTGCTTGTGTTTTAACTGCACGTTCACACATTTGGGCTAAGTGCTGCTGTCGGTGATCATATGTTTCCACAGCTCGTTTTTGAGCTACACTTTCATGCATTTACGTCTTTATAATACATCTATGATGATAATTCTTTACGATTGAAATTGTAAATTTCTCTATAGTGCTTCAATTCAAACATAAAATACTTATTTTTTTTTAATTCAAAGAAAATACATCATGCCTAAACAAATTCTACAAACGTAAATTCAATCTTATAGATACATAAATATAGATGCCATAAAAGTATAATCTTACATAAATATACTTTAAACATAATTTTATTTTATAAACTCACCCTTAAGAAAATAAAAAGTGTAACGCAATTTAAATTATTAGTACAAAAGGACACTTCGAAATCATGAAATCAAAAACAGAATAGATCAAAAATATTCTTTTATAATAACCCTAACAACTACTTAAACGTTCACAATAATAGAAAAAACGGATGGACTGAAGAAAATGGACTTCTAACCTCGAATAAATCAAAAATACATCGCTCCTATATAGTTACGCTGATCCCTGACTCTGTCACAATTCCAGTTCAACCACTCAAAATAAAACTTTTACCATCCAAACAGATTAAAAATGTATTGTCTAATAACTTAAAATTTACACACGGTTCGTTGGTGCGATCAGCCTGAAAATTATCATAATTATGTAAAAAAAAAAAAAAGAAAGAAAAAATCTGATAATCCACCCGTTCCCTGATTTTTAAGCGGTTTTTTTTTTTGTTTTTTTTTGTTTTTTTTTTTTGTATTTTTAGCTCTATTTCATTTAAGAATAAAAAAAGCTAATCATTTGAGTGTCAGAATTATCTATTGCAAGTGACATTGACGTTACATTGAAGTCACGGTTATCAGGCTTTGGAGGGAAAATTACGATTCCAATTCGCTTAAGATAGCTTTTCTAAATTACTACTCAGTTTAACTTTTTTTCAAAAATAAAACGGTTTTCTATGCATTAAGCATGGATATAGGAGAGGATGTTGATACCAAACGAAATGTTTCGAATACGAAATGTTTCTGCAGATTATACAGTTCGAATTTCGATGTATAATAAAAATTGAATATGAAGTTATTTGATTTTAAGTGGGTAAATATTAAATATTCTGAGTGTAGACATTCTATCGCCCGCTGTATCGCCCGTATCCACAAAGGGTTTTATCCTTTAGTTTAATGATAGTACACAACACAAAACAACACAGTCTAATCCACTTCTAAATAAGAATTGAAAATTTATTAGAAAAAATCTTTGTAACCAGATTTCAGCCTCCCAATTTACTGCTTCCACATATGGACAACTCCCAGCCTGCGGCCGGATGGGGCCCGCCGTGGCTTTTGGACCAGCCCTCAGAACAACTCAAAACCCTGTATAAAACCTATATAAAACATTCAAACTTCCATATAAATCCGAATTATACGGCCCGCGATTTCGCTAACATCCTGAAGTCAGGCCCAGGAGGCCACTATCGTAAAGTTCTGCCCGCAACTTTTAAAAGGTTGTCCATACGATGATAAAATAAATGAGTTGAAATCATCAACTGCAGTGAATGAAAACTAAACTGATGGCTGATCATCTGCAAAATTAATTTGAATATCGGCTGCGAGCCCAATTTAGGAATCGATCGTATCATTTTTTCATCGAAGTTTCGAACATCGTTTCATTATAAACGGTTGACCCATTAAAAAAAAAAAATCGTCAGGGTAACTACATTTAAATATTTATCGTCAACTTGGCGGAATAAGGCAGTTAAAATAGAATTCAACCTAGTGCGGTTATTTAAAAAAAAAATGGAATTTTCATGTTACGTCACAGGATCTTTTTTCTTACTGTGAATGACTGATAAGGGTGTCATTTTCATTTAAATTATTCGGTTAAGCTGAAACTTTTATGCACTTTTGAAATTCGCATCATATGGATCAATAAAATACATGAAAATATTTATTGTTTTAGTATATACGCGAAAATACATTTAGCTTTACGTTAGTTACAAAAGGATAATTGTAATAAATGCAGGCAATTTTTCACATAAGATTTACGAATAGTTTTGTATTAATAACTATGAATTAAGAATAATTAAATTATTTACGTATATTACATCAAGGTGCTTGCGGGGATGGCAACGAAGATTCTTTTCGCTTTTTCTTTCGCTGGTTGCCAGGACGATATTTTGAAATAAAACTAACTTTTTAATTCTAAACAAATTTAATGAAAAAATTAAACAAATTTTTTTAATCCGCCCCAAACTTATTTGAGCTTCCCTTTTAGGAAGATTGCATCAAGTGTGTTTTTCAAACGCTCAATAGATGGCGCTACCGTCCAAAAATTTTAAATTTTAAATTTTGAGCGTTTTAAGAGATTTTTCAATCAATTGACCTAGCTCAATCGTTTCAGGGGCCCAAAAAACCCCCAGGTACGAAATTTAAAAAGAATCCTTAGAGCAGTTTTCGAGATCGTTCGGACATACACACACACAAACATTCCTCGTTTAATATAAGAGCTTATACAGCAAGATAAAAAAGGATGCAAAATATCTATTATAACGATTTATATAACTTGATGTAAAACTTTGGGAGTATTATTAAGAAAAGGGAAAATCCTATTCACTTTCGCTCAACAAATAAAACATTTTCGCATAAAATACTTTGTATTGCACTAAAAAATAAAATAAAAATGAATAAATATTTCAAAGAAACACTAATGTTTAGAAAGCATTTAAAACGACAACCTGTTGGGAGTGAGAAAATTGTTTAAGCGAAGTGCTTAAAAAATAACCTTGTTTAAATTAAGCTAATCTGACGACAGTGAATAGTTTCTTTTAAATAATATTTTCTCAAGACGCAGATTGGAGTTTTTTTATTTTTTTATTTAATGGAACAGTTAAAAATGACTCGTCAAATAAATGTTTAAAATAAAAGTTTGGGGGACAGAGAGGGGACACGTGCCCCCCCCCCCGATTGCTACTCTTAAAATACTTAGGAAAAGTTTAGCTTTCTAAAAAGAATTATCACCGCTTCATTTTTGTATTCTCGGATATGAAAAAGAAATGATCCGTTTAATATCCGTATCCACGGATATAAAAAAAAACTATTCGTTTTCATATCCGTATCCGCCGATCTACCTTTTATGACGATACAACACACCGCTGTTCACACAATTTAGCACTTTTAACGACATTTGAAGGTGTTCCAAAAGCTTCGCTGTCAAATATGGGCACTCTTTCCTTCCTAACAAAATAGCTGGGTAACAGGTGTCAGGAACGTTTTTTTTTTTTTTTTTCCCCACTCCCTGTGTCCTTGACCAACGCGGCGATCTTGCAGAAACCTAATTTTTAACTGATCCCCCAGCTCCCGTCAGGAACTCCCCTTCAAGATGGGGGTAGACACTTTTTATACCAAATGGCGTATACACCATCCTGCTACATAAGGGCTTTATCGTACGATTCTGCGCCAAAAGAAAAAAACAGCTACTCTGCTCATTACAAACTGCTTTAAAAAAAAAAAAAAAAAAAAAAAAAAAAAAAGCGCCACCGTACGTTTTGTTTCTGCGCTCGCACAACTGACTACCATAATTTATGGTAGAAACGCCGCACCCACGAAAATGAGCTTAATTAACTAGAAAATCAACAGAAACGCCGCAGTCACGATCTCCCCACCTCCACCCCTCCGGAAAAAAAAAGAAACATCACACTGTGATATATTTTGGAAAGGGGGGGGGGGGGATAAACGGTAAAAATATCTCCTTTCCCCCCCCCCCTTACCATATAATGTTTTAAAGTATTTATTGCTATTTTACGAAGCTTACGATTTCCATTTTCAAATAATCAGTGTCCGATTTAAAACATCAATTTTTATATTCACAAGGCAAATTTATAGAATTAAATAAATAACTTGTAAAAAACTTTTTGCTTTCGCAAAAAGTTCGGACAGTATAGCACATGCTGTTAAAACGAAAGAACCAGCTGATGAGTAGGCTCCAGTCAAAAGTAAACAATTTTTTTTTTCCCGCTGACGTCCAGCTGTTGATTACGTAATAAGCGTGCTTCAGCAAATTGTTTGTTTTAAGCTTTGAATGTTGTGTGATAACTCTTGATGTTTATTCATTTATTACTTCTGATATTTTTAACACTGGGATTTATTTTAAAAGCACTCAGGGTTTCCTGAGCTTGCCAATTACTCGTAGTAGACTTTTTACCTTAATAACAGCGTAAGGCAGTGTTCATTTGGTACAGTGCTCTTTCACAGGGCGCAAAGCCGCACGGCGAAAAAACACAAATAACTTATAGATGAACTTCTTTTTTTTTTTTTGGGGGGGGGGTAGAATGATTAAATTCGCACAAGGCGCAACAGACTAATTTTGGTTGCGATTCGGTATTTTAAGAACAATCAGGCCCGGACTGGCTCCTACGGGGGCTCCTTACTGATGAATTTGGAGGGAATAGAATATTAGGATATGTAATATTTGAAAATTAGATTTACTTGCCATATTTAACTATTTTAAAGCTGGGGGGGGTGATTCTTCGGGGGATCCCTCGCGGGGCGTGGTCTGTGGGGTCCTTTGCAACGCCACTGTATCAAAGAGTAAGATTACAAAGAAATAAATAATCGGGCTACTTTGGTACATTACTCGGATGTATATCAAATTACTTTGATAAGAAAGTAGTAGAAGCCTCGCTGGGGGTTCCTTTCTTATGCCGGGGGCCCTTGTCGATCGCCGACCTGGTCAGTGAACCTGAAAACAATGGACGTTCATGGGAACACAGGGGTGTGGTTAATCAAGGGTAGTGCGTTTTTGCGGTATTTTAAGAAACTTTAGCCCATCAAAATATATATATATTAAAACCTTCATTAAATTTTAATTATAGTTCTAAAATGTAGACATAAAAAGCTTCTTTGTTTTTGGACTTAATTGAGGAGACATCGGTTGGATTTATGTACCTATCCACAGCGTTTGATCAAACCGCTTTTCAACGGGGTAGGCTCGCATTCTTATTCGTTACGCTGTGCTCCGTGCACCGCTAAAAGGTACGTGATCGGTGGGGGCGTCATCTTTTGAGACAATTATTACTAAATAACTTTTATAATTTTTCGTTGAAGATCGGCCAAAAAAAAAAAAAAAAAAATATCGTAAACGCCGCGGCGTTTCTTCCGTAAATTACGGTACTATTACGTCACTCTAGAAGAACGTAATTGGCTCAGAACAAACCAGTCAGAATAACGGAGAAAAGAGAAAAAATGTCATTGATCATCATTTTATGGCCAGCACTGCGCTCAAGATAGAGTTCCTCAGGGGGGAGGTCGTGACCCCCCTTATTCCCCCCCCCCTTGGCTACGCCACTGTAATGGAGATAAAAAAAGAAAAGTTAAATAAAAAATTTTTTGCAAAAGTTATTCATTTTTCATTTAATTTTTAATCTATAGTCTTTGTTATTATTATTATTATTCTGGTGTTAAAAATTACCTGTAACTTTGAATGTAGCATCTAATAATATATTAGGTTAAGGTAAGTTTATATTTTTCATTTTTAAATGCTTATTATTTATTGAAGTGGGCTTCTTTTATCTGAGTAATGTTTAATACTCTCAAATTTACCAAAAGCTTGACTGTAGTTATATTTTTCTATCGATAGATTAAGAATGAAATTTGCTCCAATTTGTTGCTTCAGTGCTCCAAATCGTCGACACTGTTGCTCCGAAAAGCTGCTCCAAATCAGCCTTACCCAATTCCCACCCCTGATTATGATACACTTTACAAACAGTATTTAGAAAGGTGAAGTATAGTTAGAATATATCTTATCTAAGTAACATTAAAGCTTATATTTTACAGATTGTTAAACAATTTTGGTAGGCGATTTTAATATAGATTTCGATTCCAAAGAACTGTTTTATGGAACAAAGAAGGAAAAATACAGCA
Source organism: Cheiracanthium punctorium (assembly GCA_038373885.1). Taxonomy (NCBI): domain Eukaryota; kingdom Metazoa; phylum Arthropoda; class Arachnida; order Araneae; family Cheiracanthiidae; genus Cheiracanthium; species Cheiracanthium punctorium. Next base: position 133,034 of record JAWZYV010017846.1, on the reverse strand, counting down.
CACTCACTAATAATCATACACTTTCCAACTTAATGGAACAAGGAAGAAAAATAGGGGCGACGCATAGATTATGATACGTTTTTTAATATATAGCCTTTTGGTGCGTATTTAAAATATGAAAGTGTTTCAGATTTTTTTTCTCTCTTTTTTCCCCCCAAGTTCTAGAGTGCTATTTCTTAAGATCTGGTCTTTTGTCTACGTGAATTGTGACTCCGACTCACTTTTCAACACAGCATTTTACAAGAAAGATAAATCATGCCAAATGAATCTATTATAAAACAATTTCCGAACAGTCTATCTTGCGTTAAATCTAACGATATGTAGCGTCATCCAACTTGGGGAGATTTTGAGGATTACCTCAAAACAGCTGTGTATCATTAATTTTTCGACACCCTGTAAAATAAGCTTTAATATTACTTAGATCCTTTAAATGACGAATCAGCAGGTATAATTGTTTTCACACCTATTAAACTGTACTTGGAACGGATTAATATTGCTTACCTGTCACAGATCGTATTTGAAATTCTCTTGAATGCTACAGTAAAAGAATTATAAATGATATCGACACTGTTTTCAATAGAGAGCCTTATCTCGTAATATCCTTGCTTCCTTTGAAATACGAATATCTCTAAAATACGCTTTAAAGAATGACTGCCCACAGAGCATAATGTATTGGAATTTTTTTGGGTGCTCATGTTAAAAAAAAAAAAACTTTAAATGCTACATGCGTTGTTTTCGATGGATAGCTCTTATTTTGTAACCCTTTATAACGTAGGTACTATTTTATTTAAAATAGCCTAAGATCTCTAAAATACGTTTTAAAGAATGACTGCCCGTAGAACGTAATGCATTGAAATTCTCTTGGGTGCTCCTGTGAAAGAAATATAAATGTTGCATATACGGAAATTTCAATAGGATGCGTGGTAGACTACCTAGGAAGGACATACTATATGAATTTCGTAGTAAGTATGTCCTTCCTATGAATTACAGCAGTTAGAGCACGCACGGACAGACAAACCGAAGTCATAAACACTTTTCAACCTTGTTGGAAAAGTGAAGTATAAACTATGCCTGCCGAAGTATGTAAAATAGTTTTAGTAGGCAATTTTAATGTATTTCAATTCCGAAGAACGTTTCTTATTCATGAATTAAGAAAGATAAATACGTAACTTTAATGGATTAGGATGCATTTTCTGACATAATGGCACAGAAACAAGGAAGATAGCGAGTACATATAGATTATGATACACTTTCTAATGGAGCAAGGAGGACAAATACGGTTCTTTTATCGATTATGGTGCATTTTCCAACATAATGAAGCAAACTGTCAAAAATAACACACTTAGGAATTATGATGCATTTTCCAAAATAATGCAACAAGGAAGACAAGTAGAGCCAAGTATGAACAATGATGTTCTTTCCAAGATAACGAAGCAAAGAAGACAAATAGACACACTCATGGATAATGATTTATTTCCCAAGATAATTAAGCAAGAAAGACAAGTAGGACCCATGCATGTTGGATAATTATGCACTCTCCAACATAAGGATCAAGGAAGATAAATGCGGCACAGCCATGAATTATGATGGACTTTTCAAAATAATGAAACAGGAAAGGCAATAGGGCATGTGAACTGTGATACACTTTCCAGTGTAACGAAGCAAACAAAAGAAAAATAGAGCCGACGCACGGAATATGATACTCTTTCAATGAACAGGTTATCTCCGAATTCATGGACTAAACTTTAATATTTGTAAACTTTAACGATTTGTAAAACGCGCTTAAAGAAACATTTTTTTCTTGACATCTTCGATACAAGAAACCTAGCCTTCCGTCAACATTTTCTTGACAGAAGGTTAGGTTATTATTATCTTTCTCGTTTTTGACTTTGAGAAGACTTTTAACATCGAGTAAAGCGTGCGAGTAAGATTCGGTAAACGCGTGTTTGTGCCTTCCTTCGCGAAAGGTTTAAGGTTAATACGATAAACATTAATATAATTGGATAAAGTATATTTCTCAAAATGGGCAAAAATATGCATTTAGATTGACAGTGAAATAAGAGAAAACGTTCAGGTGGTTTCTTCTTTTGAAACTTCTCCGGATATATAAAAAGTAACGTAAGATTTCATACCTTAGACAGTTCTACAAACTCTCGAAAAAAATATTTGAGTATTAGCGAAACTTTCTATTTTGGCTTTGAGAATATTTAATTAGTTTTTGAGAAACGCACAACTCGACAGGAATATGAAAAATTATATTTATGCATAATGACCCGCAGTGGACAAGTCACACAACTCGTTTTCCATAAGAACACCGAAAGTGAAACGGCCAACCTTGGTCAGCACTTGGGAGGATGGCAACATCTCTCGACTGGACTACTATGGGATCTGGTGCACTTAAGATCTGTCCGTCGCTCCAATGTCCTCCATATTCAAACGATATCTTTGGGGTTGTCGATCCAGGTGCTAGGTCTCTCATCAGGAATTTGTTCCAAATTAAAAGACCACTCATAGGGGACAACGTTTGACTGCCTAGGTGTCCCCCATAATGAAATGGCTAACATCCTCGGTCTTCATAATAATAGACTATGGTCATCAGTTGATCTGGCCATTAGAAAGAAAAAGAATAAGTATGGATAGCCTAATTCATATTTTATGATAAATAATTTTTAATATACAAAACCAACATAGGATGATTGACTTTTACTTGAATACTTTTTTGAGAGAATGTAAGACGCTCTTTGAAATACACTCTATAACAAATAAATCGACGCACCAAGAAGGAGGTGTCCGATTGAGACGAAAATTGGTGGATAGGAAGACAATGTACAGAATAGTAAATGATTAAAATTTCAGAACAATTGAATAATTTATTTCAGAGTTACAGTAACAAGTTCAATAAGGTGTTGACCCGCCGCTAGCCTGGATACAAGCTGCCGCACGGCGTGGCATAGACCGATAAAGCTCCCGGATGGTCTCCTGCGGTATTTCCTGCCAAATTCGCTCCAATTGTCGAACGAGGTCATCAACAGTCCGTGCCAGATGCAATCGCCTTCCCATCATATCCCAGACATGCTCGATGGGAGAGAGATCTGGCGATCTGGCAGGCCAAGGAAGAGTTTGACAAGCTTGCAGACAGTTTAGAGCAACACGAGCCGTATGTGGTCTGGCATTCTCCTGCTGAAAAACCAGCCCAGGGCACTGCAAAAGGAACGGTAGCAAAACAGGTCTTAGGATGTCGTTCACATACCGCTGTGCAGTAAGTATACCTCTAATGACGACCAAAGGGGTCCGGCTGTCAAAGGAAATGGCACCCCAGACCACAATGCCTTGTTGAGGGCCGGTGTGGCGTGCAATTGTGAAAGCAGGATCCCCCCCTCTGCCCTGTGCGTCTCCAAACACGTCTTTGATGATCGTCAGGACACAGTTGGAAGCGGGATTCGTCGCTAAAGACTATACGTCCCCAGTCGGCATCATTTCAACCTGATCGAGCCCTGCACCACTGTAATCTGGCTCGGCAGTGTGCAGGCGTGAGGGGCATGTGGCGTAACGGTCGGCGCGAGCGTAGATTTCGCTCTCTCAACCGTCTGTGAATGGTCATGATGGACACTGGTGTTTGAGTTGAACGTCTGATGGTTGATAGAGATGAAGAAGGCGCTGTGACAGCTGATCGGACCATCACTCTGTCCTCACGATCTGTTGTAGCCCGACCGCTACCATCCTGACGCTGCACTCTGCCATTTTCCACCCATCCTTGCCAGCATCTTCGAATCGTCGCATCACTTCGACTCAAATGACGAGCGATTCTGCGATTAGTCAAACCGGCCTCTTTCAATCCAATGATACGACCTCTGTCAAACTCTGACGGTTGCTCGTAATGAGCACGAATCCTGCAGCGAGGCATTTTTTAAGTTGTTGAAAGGTCATCTGAATCGCAATCAAACAGAAAGTTTTAACAACCGTTGAAGAACTGCACCTTATATACGTCTGCTGGATGTGCAGTTCCGATGCGCTAGAGATCAAACTATTCATTCATTGGACACCAATGAATCATTTGGATATCTGTTCAAAACATTCATGCATACGAAATTTCAAAGCAATCGGATGATTGTTTCTTGGTGCATCGATTTTTTTGTTATAGAGTGTATGACAGGGGCGTAGCCAAGGGGGGGGGGTTAGGGGGGTCATAACCCCCCCCCCCTTGGAGGGGAATTTTTTGCCGTACAAAATGCATATTCTTCACTCCCTTATCACACACATGTATGCATATATGTGAGTTTCAGTAATCTTAACCCCCCCCCCCCATGAAAAATTTCTGGCTACGCCCCCGGTGTATGATGAATATAACAAACACTTTTAATTTAATATACACGAACTGTTTATTAACACGATATATTATGTTTTAATCTATATTACCCTAACAAATCTATTAATGCTACCTGTTACTTATACAATCTATGTTGTTCTTTCTCTTAAATGCTTAATTTAAATATTTAAATCCTCCATGGTTGAGCAGATGAAAAAAAGTACTTTATTTTAATCTTCTAAAAAATATCAATCTGCGTAATCTCGAGGCGGTTATTAGAATCGAACAAATCGCGATTATGACGTAAATTTTGCAGTTGAGTTTATCAATCTTAGGTAAATATTAATTTGCTAGCTGAGGGCTTTGCCCCGCCTTTCTATCTTGTAAACTGGAAACAGCGGCCCTTATTATTAACTGTGTAAATCTGGGGATCTCTAAATGGCTGGAACAGACTGTCAGCGATATAAACAACTGGCAGGAGCAAAATCTTTTGGTGGGTGAGGCAAGGAAACTTGTCAGCTCAGAACCACCAAAATTATTGCTAAACTGCCTAAAGTTTACAGTAAAATGGATCCTAAGATGATCCTGAAGAAAACAGAAGCAAGGAATGGTGGGCTGACTCCTAAAGAGTGGAATATTCTGCACAGGAAGAATGACCCATTAGGACAGACCATCGTCCCAAGTGTGCCTGAAATGGAAGTGGCCAGACTTGGTAGAAGGGGTTATAAATTTCATTTCGGATTTCACCATGTTCAAGCCAAAGTCCTTGATAAAACACCTAAGGCTGATGGGAATAAATGTCCTTCAGGCCAACATCCACCACAGTAGAAGTGGCACCACTAATCTCAGCAGGAAATTTCTTGCTGAGGCCTTTTCCACCTGGCCTTGATTCAGGAACCCTGGTTAGTTAGGGTTAGAATCAATGGCCTTAAGAGGCCTCTGTAGTCGGCTTGTGGAGATTCAAGTCCCAATACTTTGCTATGGAGAAAAGTGCCTTAACGCCTAATCATTTTTCTCAGAAAGTATTAGGTACTTTTAAATGAAATTTTCCTGCGTGATTCTTGAGAACTATTCGCAAGGATTGCGCAAATCAGATTTGAGTTAATTTAGCCGAAAGTGATTTTATTGCAGTCTAGAATTTATGTTACTTTTCAGACTACAATAACATCTCTTTCGGCTAAATTAACTCAAATCTGATTCGCGCAATCCTTGCGAATAGTTCTGAAGATCCACACAGGAAAATTTCATTTAAAAATACCTAATACTTTCTAAGAAAAATGATTAGGCGTTAAGGCACTTTTCTCCATAGCAAAGCATTGGGACTTGAATCTCCGCAAACTGATTACAGAGGACTCTTAAAGGTACCAAAGGTAAGCTAATCTACGATCTTAATAATAACGCTAGAACCTGTATTCTTCTAGATAAAGATATTGAGGTTTTCCCTCTTTTTTAATATATTAATAGAGGCTTAAGAGCTGTGAAGATTAGACTCGATATAGGGGGTTGTGACCGAGAGGTAGTTGTCAGCTCTGTTTACTTGACCTATGAAGAGAAATCTCCACCTGATAAATCATATCGAAGTAAATAGTCTCACTAAATATCGCTGCACAAACATCTTCAACTTCGCGCAGAGAACAACTTGCAGGTAATCCTCGGATTAGATTGAAATGCTCACAATGTTGTCTGGGGAAGTACAGACACAAACAAAAAAGGAAAATGCCTTTTAGAATTTATTCTGAATTATAATTAGATATTCTAAATAGGGGTAATGACCCGACTTCCATTACTTCTAATACAGCTGAAGTAATTGACATTACTGTCGCTACTCAGCTCATCAGTAAAAATATTAAAAATTGGAAAGTTGATGGTAGACCACCTGGTTCAGACCATCAAAATATCCATTTTGAACTTATCTCTAATATAAATATTGATCGTAGGTTCAGGAAGCCCATGAAGACTAACTGGAAAAAGTTTCAGGAGGAGCTTGTGGGGCTAACTGATCTGAAGCCCATTAGAGAAAACTATGATCTAGAAATTACAGCAGAATGTCTGCAAATGAATATTCTAGATTACTTTTATAACAATTGCCCTGTTCGCACCAGAAGAGCTAGAACCCAATGTGTTTGGTGGAATGACTCCCTGACAGCTGAAAAGGCAAAGGTCAGAAAACTCTTTAACAGAGCTAAAAAATATGGTGAATGGGATAATTATAAAATGGCTCTCACCAATTATAACAAGAATGTTAGAAGAAGCAAAATTGATTCCTGGAGGGAGCTAGACGCCAACATATCCTTAGAAGGGATGAACCTATATTTGTTGGCACCTTATAAGACGAGGACGGTAATTTTGATTGAAGACTCTCTGGATAGGAAGGAAATAGCTTTGGATGCTTTCCTAGACATTCAAGGAGCTTTTGATAACACTTCGCATCTGTTAATTCTTAATGCTTTACAAGCTACAGGGATCAACAACCTTGTTCTTAAATGGATTGAGACCCTACTTATGGATGGAATTATTCAAATGAACATCTTCGATGAAAAAAAGACTACTAGAGGCTGTCCACAAGGAGGCGTTTTATCACCTTTACTTTGGAACCTAGTAGTAAATAGTCTCACTAAATATCTTAATGACATGGGCTACTATACGCATGGCTATGCAGATGACATTGTCATTCTCATCCCTGGTAAAGATTTCAACATAACTTCTCAATTAATGCAAAATGCTTTAAATTATGTTAGCAAGTGGTGCATAGAGAGACATTTGACCTTAAGTCCTTAGAAAACCTATCGTGTACCTTTTGCACGCAAAAGGAAATGGGATGGTTTTGTTATCCCTAAACTCATTGGCGTTTCTATCAATCTTACTACTGAGGTGAAATACTTAGACTTATTTTTTGGCAAAAAACTCACTTAGAACAAGCCTGTTGATTATAAAATTAACCAAACTAAGAAATGCATTATGACATGCAGAAGAATGCTTAGTAAAAACTGGGGTCCTAACCGAAATTGATGTTTTGCATGTACACAGAAATCATCAGACCTATTATTACTTATGCCTCTTGTCTGGTGGTGCAAGGTGGAACACAGAACTGTGAAGGACAGGTTAGGAAGTTTGCAAAGACTGGCCTGCCTGTGTATCACAGGAGCTGTGTCCTCTGTGCCCACTAGAGCTTTGGAGATTATTTTAGATCTGACTCCTCTGGACATCTTCATATGCAGCACTGCAAGAACAACTGCATATAGAATGACGTTGCAAAAGCAATATTATGCTAAGCCTATGGCTAAAGGTCACAGCAGAATTACCAAGAAAATAAAGGATTCTCTTCTTATCATGCCTTCTGACATCATAGAAATGGCTTACGTGTTCGATAGACCTTTTGAGGTTGTTTTTTCAACCACAGATGATTGGAAAGAGAACACGATTAATTTGGATAACAATGATCTCGTCTGGCTTATGGACGGATCTAGGAAAGATAACTTCTCTGTACTCGTGGTTCATGGTGCATCACCAAGAGTCAACCTCTTTTGGGGCATTGGGAGGCATGCCACTGTATTCCAAGCTGAAGTTCTTGCTATCATTGACTGTCTGTTACCAAATATTAGAAAAGGCTACCACGGTAAGCGTATTCTGATTTTCAGCGATAGTCAAGCTGTCTTAAAGACTCTTAATTCTTTCTAAGATTGTTCTGGAATGTTGAAACCTTCTTAGGACTGGCAACCAATAATAAGGTTTCTCTTTTTTGGATGCCAGGGCATGTTGGAATTGAAGGTAATGAAAAACGCAGATGAACTGGCAAATCTGGGATCGCCTTCTAATCCTATTGGTGCGGAACCTTTTTGTGGCATCAATATGTAAAGTCATCCTTCTCAAATGGGAGGTGAATAAAATAGGAGTAACTCTTCCGGACTAAAACACATCAAAAGTATGATCGCTGGATCATCGGCAAAAGTTTCTTCTGAAATTCTTAGGTGTTCTAGAGTGAAGACACGCATTATTGTAGGCTTCATTACTGGACACTATTATTTCGGGAAACACCTCCGTACTATGGGTCTTACTCAAGACCTTAAACGTAGGAAATGTCTTAAGAATGAAGAATCAGCTCATCACACCATTCTTGATTGTGATGCTCTTGCCTTCATTCGTTTTACTACTTTAGGAATCATTAATGCTAAAGAGTTACACATTAGTTCCATACAGGTTTGTCTGACTTTATAGGCAAAGTGGGCGATCCAATTTATTGGAACTAGGAAACTTTGGGCTTGAGGATATGGAACAAAATGCTATTGAGCTGAGGTACCCAGTACCACACAAACCCAATCTCAAGAAGAAGAAGATGGTACAAAACAGGAAATGGCTAAAATATGCTTTAGCCCACTGCATTTCTTTTTATGTACGATAAACGCGCCAAGTATTGTAAATTCGATATTTTGAAGTTCTGAAAAGATCTGAAGGATCTTGCATTTTCGCGTGTGCATTGTTTTATAATCTAGCTACTGCGTGACATACGTAACCAGTAACAAATATGCTTGCTTCATTTGATGCCATTGAACTGTTAACTTCGATTTTTGCGCATGTGTTATTGTTAATACGCTAATGTTTACATCTAGTTGTCGCTATTCGCAGCTTAGAAATGTCGTCAATTTTGGTATCACATACGTTAGTGTTTTATTTAAGTAGAATATGAATAAATTTTTAATTTTTGACTGCCGTATGAGCAATCCTAGCTCATTCACTTAGTTTGTTTTCTAACAAATATTGTAACTTACAACCGCATAGAAAAAAATCTTTAGATAGGACTGTTATAGAGGCACGTAATCCTACTTATGAAACTTTTTCCAACCAGTACGAAATAGGACAACTCTGGGCAAGGTTGTTCTTGCAGAAAGGGAAAGGTGTGCAACACACACACGAGCATCCAACATTTATTCCATTGTTTTTATTGAATCGACAATGTAACACTTTTCTATTGCGTTACTGAAAAGTTACATTTCTCACTTTTCGCAATTTTTTCATTTATTACAACTATTTTGTTTTTGTGGACTAGTTTTTGAAATTAATACAAACTTTGTTATAATAACGCACATAAAATGGTACTTATCAACAACCTGATCACTTCTTGAGGTACAAATGTCCGCCTTTACTCATTTGCAAAAAGTTCAAGCATCTACAAGAATAGAAAGCCTGGTACTGAAATAATTCTTCAGCTCCAGGCGTCTTGTGATGCTTGAACTTTTTTACTATCGAACTTCATCATTGCAACATAAAACTTCAATTTTAATAAATGCTACAAAATTCAATAAATACACTCAACAATAACAAAGAATGAATATTCAAGAATTACTTTTTATTCAGAATTCCTTAAATTTATTTAAACGAAGTGTATCTGTACAACTTATTAAAAACAAACGAAGTGTAGTTCAATTCAAAAATTCTGAGTGGAAGGAGCTTTCTAGGAGGTTGTCTCATGTAAGTTATAAGATCGTCCTTTTTAGTAGCAACATGTCTGAAAAAGGTAATTAAAAGAAAAATTAAAATAACATGCTGTTGGAAGTTTCATGTATAATATTTACTAATTAATAACTAGCGTTAACGGGTGGTATCAAACACTTAGATAGACTAACTTGATAAGCTTAGAGGAAGATATCAAGCTCGTAGACAGGCTAGATTGATAATGGGGACTCTTTATGATATAAAGACAGTTTTTTAAAGTCTCACAAACGTAGTTACTGTAGAGATTGGCCTTGGGGTTCCCTAAATAAATTCTCTCTAATACTCTCTTTGTACTTGGGTGCGAGTTTAAACTCTGGCCAGTCTGTGAAAATGGAGCAGGTCACTGATTCAGTGAACTAACTTATCAGGAAGTGACCTATTCTTCCTCCAATAATTTCGAAAACTAAGCATATCATATAACATAGCGATATCTTCCAAAGAATTTTATTTTTAAGAAAGTGCAAGGAAAACTATAACGAACTTATGTGTCACCAACTGGAATGTTTTCTAATGAAAATGTAACGCATAAAAAGTAAATTACCTTTAGCATAACATCCGCCCTCACAGTGTCGATGAAGGCCATATTCAAAATGCATTTACCGATGACCCAGCCTTTACTTGTGACATACTGCAAAATGAAATAAATTAATATTGTTAAAATGGGCATAACGAAAGAAAGACGACCACTTTTCAACAGGTTTATTTATTTATTTATATTTTTTCCAATCACGAAGTGCTATTTCTTTCAAGCTTCGCTTCTTGCGTCTCTCTGAAGAAGTGTTTTATGGAACATGAAAGAAAAATTCGGCACACTCATGGATTAGGGTCACTTTCCAACATAATGAAACAAGGAAGACAAATAAGGCAGATACATGAATCAAGGTACACTTTCCAAAGTAATAAATAGGGATGGACGCGAGACGGAAAATAGGCTCGCAAAACAGCCTAAAAGCTTTGTCTCGTCTCGCAAAATCTCTATATCGCAATGTTAAAAATGTGTGTCTCGTCTCGCGTCCATACCTAGTAATGAAACAACAAAGACAAATAGGGCCAACGAACGGATAATTATGTACTTTCATACTTAATGAAGGAAGAAAAATAGGCTGCTTCACTGAATACCTGGACTGCTGTGAGACCGTGTACGTTAATAATAAAAACGTAAAATACGTCTTTGCTCCAATGTCCTCCCATATCATTACATTGGCGCAATTTTTAGACAAATACAACCAAGGAAAGGGGCGATTATAAAAATGTTTTCGTATTATGTTATAGAATATGAATTTCAATGTTCTGTGAATTTTCAAAACAAGAAACATTCAATTGCAATTAAGCTTTAACTTTCAAATTTTTCATACATTTAACCGTTGTATTCCTTATCATTCGTGTGTAACATTAATTTTTATTTTAAATTAAACGTGACTCTTTATTGTTCACACAATAATTGAATGCTACATACCCATATATTAGGACGAGCAGCGTTGCCAGGCTTTATCCTCGTGTAAGCACAACTAGTTTCAGTATTCAAATCGGGAGAAGGTTGCCACGGATTGTAATTAGGTATGTGGATTCGCTGCCTCACAGTCTGACCAAAGTTGGTTCTGCTTGCGAAGTAACCACAATACTGCACGCTTTGAGACATCTGAAAATATAATTACCAATAGTGACTCGACGGCTGACCGAAGTCAGGAATTGCTGAGCGTGGATACATTCCCTTCCTTAGAAGAATCAAACATTATTTTCGCAAAATGACAGAAAATAAAAAAATCGAGTGTGAGGCCTCAAGAATGCAAACCCTAGGATATTGTTAGGTCTACGGAATAAATGTCTTCAGTGATTAGTCTTCAACGACATGACCGATCACTAACATCTCGCATCGGTACTTCCGTAGTTTGTATCAGTTCGTTCCGCAGTGGTCTAGTCACTAAACTCCCGTTCCTATAAGAACACGCAAAATGAAGCAGTACTGGCTTAGTCAGTGCTTCGGAGGGTGAACCTCTCTCTCGGCTGGACTGCTGTGAGACCGTGTACGTTAATAATAAATACGTAAAATCCGTCGTTGCTCCAATGTCCTCAAACGATACCTCTGGGGGTGCCGATTTCAGGTGGTTGGTCCCTCATCTGGAATTGGTTCAAAATTAGGGCACCCCGAGTGAAGGCGGACTTCCTCACACTGGGGCTCATAGAAATGACAGACGTCCCCTTTCGCTCACCGCCGTCCTATATGGAGGATCTGGCATCGGTCCGCGGTTGCCAGAAGGCAATAGAAACAACAACAACATCAGTACTATCCATGGCATGGCCCCACAATGACTATGCCAAATTTGGTCAAGATAGCAAATGCGGTTTTGGTTGTTAATCAAACAAACATCTAAAAATTGAATTAAAGTTTCTTTCTGTCTTCGTCTACGTTCAGAAATGAAAAATAACAGACACAGTACAAGGAATCCAGGCCAGAACTACGCCCTTTGGTGCACGTAGCAAAAAACTTACTATTGTCCCTGTCGCACCTCCAGCGACCGCGGAGGGGGACAAAAAGGGCAAATTTAATACGCTAATATCCAGCGTAGTATCCACGTATAAGTTCTGGCCTTTGTTGCAACCGTTAGTCCTAGATAAATATTTCCTCTTACAAAAATGGTCACAATTAAATGCAGAGTCAAGATATTAAAAGATTAAAGCGAGGGGGAAAAATGTAAAAAAGTATCCAACCTAAATTTGTGTACGGTCCCTAGGTACTTACATTCATATTTACAGAAATCTTGAAGAATGTATGCAGGAAGAGAAACATAAGTTCGGGCAAGGTGGTTCAAGATAGTTTTCATTCCACATCAGAGAATGGGTTTTGGAGTGGGGCGAAACGCTCCACCCCGAAAATTAATAAATAAAATAAAATTTTCACGTATAGTTTTATTAAGAATCACAATTTTTGGCCTTTAATACCACTCTTTAACTAGAATTATAAAATTAATTTTTTTTTCAAACTTTGTTTTTTTTCCAATTCAATCTCATTTCTATTACTACTGTGATAACCAGTGGCGTACATAAGGGAGGGGTCCAGGGGTCTGGACCCTCCCAAAAGAGTTATCTGCTTCGTGAAATCACGATATATTTTTTGGCATTTTAATGTGTTAGAGGTCTGCGTCGCCGCGCCACGCCGCCGTCGGCATTTGTACCACGCCGCCGTCGGCATTTGTACCACGCCGCCGCCGCCACCGAGGTCTAGGCCGGCGCGCCGTCGAAGAACGCTGATTTACACCGCGGCGTACAATCGGCTTCAAAACTTTTTTTTTTAATTGTACCTAAACTTTCAACTGTTTATTTTTTGGGAGTACTTCTTAACGCTAGTTACTTGTAAAAATACAATTTAAATTTTTGAGTCAACGGCGTAATTTGATTGCTTTAAGAACTGTTTAAACGTTGCATTATACCTCAAAAGAACATTACAGGTTTGGAATGGTTCATGAGAAAGTTTTGGAGAAGGGGGAAAAAAAAAAAAGCTTAAAAGCAAATAAATAATGTATCAATCGTATATTGATAGCTAAATGTATCGTGAATGTGCAGTATAAACTACATAAACCTATCCGATTTTGATCAAATCTGTTGTTTCAGTTTTGCATTAGAAGTACTTTAAAAGTGTGCTACAACGGCAAGCTCATACTCTGGAGCTCTACCAGTGGCCAAGCCCACAGCGCTCCGAACTGCGAGACGGAAGGTGCCTGATTCAAAACCAGGTCGCGTCCACCGACCTAACCGTTCGTAGTTTTCCGTGTTTTCCTCCGAAACTTAGCGCAGATACGGAATAGGATCCCTTAGAAAGACACCCCCCCCCTCCACGGAGTGTCCCCACTAGAGATGAGTTTGGGCTCATTCATTAAAGCCGATCCCGAGGATTTTAAATTCGAGACCGCCTGAGCGATATTATTTAAATAGGAGACCGAGCCCGAAATTTCAGCTAATAGAAAAATAAGTCTATTACTTCATTGATAGAATATCATAAATTTCGCCGTCTGTGCAAATTAAAGACACGTATAACTGAGCCCACCCGAGCCCGAACGCAATCGTGATCTCTACTCCCCACCCCCCGGTCTAGAGAGCATGTGTAGTTAACTGGCCGTAATCGCATAACTTCATAATCAAGACTAGTATTCATAAAAATTCCAACTTTTATTCTAGTCTTAAAAATATCTCATTTTAGCGTCAATTTATGCATGTATGTGTATGTACGCATGCACAATTTTCATTGTGGTTTTCTAAAAAAAAATTCACTCGCCGCGGCGCGCCGCCGAGTTTCTGAGGTCGTCACGCCGCCGCCGCGAATTTCCGTGCGGCGCAGACCTCTAAACGTGTTATACACACTTAAAAAAAAAAATTAAATTCGCTCCGAAGGACATAAAAACAGAGATAAACTTGTCCCGGTTTTAAATCCGTCTGAGTTATTTTAGTTCCTTCAGAGAAAATTTAGTTAACCGTGTAAGACTAACAAATTCATATTTTTAGTAGTTAAGCAATTAAAAGCGCAATTCAAAAACGCGCAAGCAGGGCCAGAAAAATCTATTGCCCGACATGCTCGGGGCATGTAAAATTTTCACCTGGGCATGTATTTTCTTTTGCCACATACCCGATCGGGCATGCAAAAAATATCGACTGTAAGAGATTCATAAATTACATTTTAGGCAATCTTCAAGAAAAGGTTTCAAACATATTAATGCCCATGCTTTTCATATATCTTAGACGTCTGTACTGATTCGCGATGTGGTTGCAACATTTCCTTTCTATGAAAACAGCCTGAATAATCCAAATTTTACAGTGCTATGAAATGTAGTAATTTTTTCAGGCATGTAAATTTTTGGTTCGGGCATTTTAGTTTACATGTCCTACCTGGCATGTACATTTTTGGAATTTTTTTCAGCCCCTGTATTCAAGTACATTTAAGTGGTTTATAAAAGGTGGTCAGCAGGGGAAAAAAAAAAAAAAAAAAGCTGCATTTTTTCGAGTGATAGTTACTACAGCTTTATGGGTTGGACCCCCCTCCAAGAAAAAATCCTGTATGCACCACTGGTGCTATCATTTTAAAATTAGAATATGAAATTTGTTATTCATTTTAAGTGAAATGAAATGCACTGAGTGCATTTTACATTAATAGAAATACGAAGCAATCTGGGCAGAAAATGCGCAGTTCGAAAAATATTTCCAGTACAGAAAATGTCCTCTGATGTCAGATTAAGTCAGGAGATTTCGCTGCTGTTATATGACACATATCCTTGAATTAATCCCTGGATAAAAATTATGGTAAAAGAGTGCAATTTTTTGTCACAGAGCAATGCGCTTTTCGCAAACAGATCGCATAAGGATAATTTAATTATTTCTCTTCTTTTTTTCATTTAAAATTCTTTTATTACAAAATTTAGCCTTTTGGTATTAAGTTTGAATACTTACTGTGTACGTATGATCCGGTGGAACAAAACGTTCCATGCACTGGATTCTTTGCATTCTGTAAGGAGTCGATACGCCTGCGTGATTTATAAAACAAATTTATTTTAATTAAAAAATTATTAAAAGCCCAAGCTTTAAATGATTTTAAAGGCTATATCAATTAATAGAAAGTTATCGTATTAGTTTCAATTTAAATTTTTTAATATGATACTTAAAGTATATACAGGGTGTCCTTGGCCAATGGGCCAAATTTTAAGGGTATTTAAAATACATATAAAGAAGTATTTTCTGCATAGCAACGTAGGGTCGGAAATGAAAAGTGTAGATGGTTTCAGCGTGATAGAGCTCCAGTCCATTTTCCAAATATTGTGTGCTCATGGCCATCTTTAGCCTCCGATGTTTTGGACAAGTTGAACTAATTGCTTGGCCAGTACTTTAGCTAGATTAATCAAGTACTGAATATTTTTTTCTTTTGGCTACATCTCAAGGTACTCGTTTACGAGACTCCAGTTGACTCAGATGAGGGCTTCATTACAAAACTTTCAGTCGCTGCTACAACTGCTTGTTGAGCACCTGGCATCTTCGAAAGGGTACTGAAAGAGTACGCCAATCACTTACTACACGCAGCACTGTGTCAAGTTGGTGATGGCACATTTGAGCATTTTCAGTTAGAGCTTTAACCATTTCCTTTCCATTTGCTGTATTTACACTTTTTATTTATAATCCCATAAACTCAAGGACACCCTGCACTTAAAGAAAGTGATACGTGAAGAATTTAAGTTTTGTTTGTGTGTGTCATGGCAAGCCTACTCGAGGATAATCTGCCTAGGAGGGGGGGGGGGACCTTGGGAGTAGGATTTTTTGTAGAGGTTCTAACGCGTTTTCACATTACATGTGGAGAAAACCGCCCAGAACTCCAGATCGTTAGACTGACAACTGCGCTGTGGGCCCGAAACCGGAACCTTCACACATCAGCCATTTACCATGTTCAATCTTATCCACTCGGCCATAGCAGGGTCGAATTTATGCGCGAAGTCTAAACTATAACTCATATACAAGGTGTTTCTAAAGGGTCTTACAAAATTTTAGGGGAGATAATGCACATCACAAGGATTAAGAACTGCATAAGAAAACATGACCTCAAACGACTTTAAGAGTCAGGTGTTTTTGGTTATTTTTTAAAAGATGTGGGCGTGGCTTTTAAATGTTGAATTTTAACACAAATTTTTTATGTGCTAAGGGTTACATGAAAAGTATATTAACTGTATTAGTTCTGCTTCTAATCGATGTATTTAGCGCACTGATTGTAATATGAGTATTATATGCATGAAATTGTAAAATATTGGAAAATGCAAGATTTTAAAAAGTGCACAGTAGGCGGAGTTAGGAGTAACTCCGCCTATTACTTAGTACATTTGTAGCTCCGCCTACTGCCAACTTTTTAAAATCTTTTATATTTCACTATTTTACGATTTTATGCATAATTTAATAATTTAATCGCACTTAATCATAAGATGATAATGGTTTTCTTTCTAGATAAAAGGTATCGGATAAAGCTTTTCCTTTTTTTCCAAAAATTATTTTTGAATAATTATAATTGTTACATTTTAAAGCAAGAATTTTATGGATATGTCTATTTTTCTTTGTGATATGAAAGAAAATGTGAAAAGTACGTTTTAGCTTGCAACCCACTTTTCAGTGCGAATTTTTTTAAAAAATCTTATTAAATGACGCCTTGGACACAAAAGAAGTAAGCTCTTAAATTTTCATCTCTTTATTTTTAATGGATTTCGCTGGGCATTGAAGAATTAGTCAATCAGGACATCTTCCTTTATGTATCGAGTTTTATAACGGGCAATTTTTCATGCAGCTTGTAAACTACTCCGAACTGTTTGGATGCTTTGAATCGTTCGCAATTTGTTTAATTTGTAAGAACTTGGCTATTTTTTTAATAAAACAATTTTTTACCATTTTTCAAAAAAATTGTTCAACATCAGGCACGGATTGAATGGGAAGAGTATATAAGATAACCGTTTAAAATGTATTAAGAGCATATACCACAGCGTTATGAAACAGATTCGATGAAGTTGATATGATAGGGCTAGGAATGAATTCTACCTTTTTTTTTTTTTTTTTTTTTTTTTTTTTTTTTCTTTCTTTCTTTCTAATACAAATTTCAATCTGACAAAGGGAAATTTTTGAATCCAATTTAAATTAAAAGTAACGAATTTTCCAAGTAAACGAATGAGGCTTATTCAACGTCAGTTTTCTTGCAGGAGAGTGTTGTGAAGGAAGAACTACTTTTACAGGCAGGCGGAGAAAGGTTCTTGATGTATCAAAATTTCGTACAGTTCATGGACAGGACGCTAACTAAATTTGCATAACTGGGTAGGGGAGGGGCTGGTCCGGGCTAAGGTCACCATACAAGGATATTATCCTGTTCTAGAAAAATTAGATTTTCTATTGCAAGAACAGGAGTCCCTGGATGGGCTAAAGCCCCATCCTAGAAAAATCCAAAAAGCCTACCCAGGCAAGCCTATGGGACACTAAAGAAGTAATGTTTGCATCTTATATGTTTAAATTATACCAAAAATTTGTTTTTAAAATACAACTGTATGTAATATTTTTAACAAGAGCTGCAATTCTTTTTTTTTTCTTTTTTTTTACTTCTTGCAGTAAAAACTTATATTCGTGTTCTTTAGTAATACTTTTTTCCCTTGATCATCCAGTCTATACCAAATTTATACTGAAATGCAAGCTGATTTTTAATGTAAACCAATAGGCGATTAGAACACACAGGCTACATTTCATGTACGCAAAGCTGAGTTAAAGTGAGATCATCCTAGGTCGGTTCAAGCAGAAGGCAACAATGGGCACAAAAATGAATTCTATGCTACCAAGCTTTTGCGATGAAAGAAATAGCAGACTAAATTAAATTTTTATAAATGATGATTTAATTTATAATTATTTTGTTCGTTTCTGTCTAAGAGCTACAAAATCCACTTGGTGCATCCACTTTTTCAATTGAGAACACGATATCAGAAATACAAACTTCAATAATATACGTTAATTTTGCTGTGTTTGGTATGGATAAACATTACTAAAATACACTTTTAATGGTTACTAAACACAGAGAATGTATTAAAATTATAATAGAGAATTATTCTTGCTGCTAGTAAGATCTTTTCAACCAGGCACACACCAATAACATAAAATTCTGTGGTAATAAAAGCATATTTATTTATATGAAGTTAGATTACGGACGGACAAATATTCAAATTTAAATTAAGAACACTTTTGAGCTGCAAGGCCTGATTACTGAAAAGGCATGAGAAGCACGTGCTTCTCTTTAAGATTACGAAAGGACCTCCAAATCACGAAAAGCTGGAGATCCCATTTCAGGTTTGAAGGATTTTTTACTTCCTTGTACGTAGTATAAGGAAGTAATGTGATCCCGAAAAATTTTGGGGGCCAAATTTCGACAAAAAAACCGATTTTGACTACCTCTAAATTTAATTTTAAGAATTTTTTCGATGCATCTCATCGTAGGCTAGCATGCACGATCATATTAACGCGTCTGCAACTCATTTTGACCAGCGGCGAGTCTATTGTGGCCAGTTTTTCCATGCCGTCTGTACGTACGTACGTACGTATGTATGTAACTCGCATATCTCAAAAACTATTGGTCGTAGAATGTTGAGATTTTATATTTAGGATAGTTCTATGATCTAGTTGTGCACCTCCCCTTTTGGTCGCAATTGAATGGATAGTTTATGTACAGGACCACCTAAAAGATTCGAAATACATTACGCTCTATGGGCCGAAATTTATTAAACTCGCCTAACTCAAAAACTATTAGGCGTAGAATGTCGAAACTTCATATTTTGGATAGTTGTAACATCTAAATGTGCACCCCCCCCTTTTGGTTCCATTCGACAGGATAGTTTATCTACAGGACCGCCCAAAACATTCGAAATACATTACGCTCAATGGGCCGAAATTCACTAAACTCGCCTAACTCAAAAACTATTAGGCGTAGAATGTCGAAACTTCATATTTTGGATAGTTGTAACATCTAGTTGTGCATCTCCCCTTCCGGTTCCATTCGACTGGATAGTTTATCAACAGGACCGCCCAAAAGATTCGAAATACATTACGCTCTATGTATTTGCAAACGCTTTGAAATTCATTAAAGCGTTTTTCAGAGGTATTGGGCTATTTCAAACGACTCAGAAGTGATGTATGCTGTTAAGAGTTAGAAAATGAATTAAAAGAAGTGTCTCCATTAAAAGAAGTGTCTTTATCATTTATAGTTCTGCTACAGGAACACTCAAAAGATTTCCAATACATTACGGTCAATGGCAATTTTAGGGGCATTCATCCATTTCAAGCACAATACCGTCCTACCACATAAGTTAGGTAATGGTCCGACCACGGTCACGTGCCTCCCTCAAGAACTATGCCAAAAGTCGCCAAGCTTGGCGACTTTTGGTGTACGTGTGTGCATATTTATATCTCAAATCTCAAAAACTATTATGAAATTTCATATATAAGATTATTGTAACATCTAGTTGTGCATCTCGATTTTTAGTTCCAATCTACTGGAGAGTTTATTTACAGGACCACCGAAGAGAATTTCAATACTTTAATGTCTATGGACATCTTCAATATAATACAACTGTAGACAGTCATTGTTTGGTACATGCCCAAAATCTCGCCGTCTGTTCTCGACCTTGGTGAGTTTTGCCAAAATATCGCCAAATTTGGCGATAGTCAGTCATTTAGTCCATGCCCAAAGTATCGCCATTTGTCATCGTTCTTGGCGAGTTTTGGCGAAATATCGCCAAATTTGGCGATAATCTGTCATTGTTTGGTCCATGCTTAAAATCTCGCCAAATGTCGTCGACATTGACGAGTTTCGCCGAAATATCGCCAAATTTGGCACCAAAAATTATTTCGTATTTTGTATAACTCTTAAAACTTTAACCCGTAGAACTTTGAACTTTTGTATTTAGAACTATTGTAATATCTAACTGTTTTCAATATCTTTTTCGACAACAATCGACTGGGAATTTATTTACAGGGTGAGCCAAATGACTTTAAATACATTAAGGTGTATGGATGCATTCAATTCATTGAAAGTCTGTGGTCAATGACTACTTTGGTTATCCCCAAAATCTCGCAAACTATCTCAAGTTTGTCGGCTTTTGGTGAAATATCGCCAAATAAAGTGTCAGAAGGAAATCTTTCAAATTGAACTTAGCTTGGCGATATCGAAATATTTGGCTAGAAATCTCTAAACCTTACTATTATTGATATTTTATCTCTTTCAAACAAATAAGTTTGGAGGAAGTGCGTCGAAAATACTTTTGATTTAATTGACGTGCAAGGAAGTCATGTGTTGGACACATCAGATTTTTTTTTTTTTAACTGAAGCCTGGTTGACAAATAAATAAATAAATAAAATAACTAGAAAATAAAGATGTACAAGCTTTTTATCGCGATTTTAAAAGGTTCTCCAAATCATTGAAAACTTCTTACCTCCATTTCAGGATTGAAAAATTCTTTATGCAAAATTCTAAAAAAGGGGGTCCTTCTAAATATGGTGTCCTCTTCCCCTAACGTAATGGTTTAATCAGGCCCTGTACAGCAATGTTGGAAAGAGTTAATAAAAGTGCGTAGATAATAATTTTCTTACCACAGAGGCAATGCATGAGCCCAAGCTCACTAGTGAAACGCCCACGCCTTGACAACGCTGATCCCAGCAATATCCACAGTGATACAAGTCTGGCAACCCAAGTGTGTGTACGCATGCCGTCGATGAAGGGAGTGGATATTTTTGTCTAAATCTACTCTTCTATACCTTGACAACGTTGGACTGAGTTCATCTTTTATCGAGAAGTAGAATCCTAGAACAAGTAAACAGGGAGGTTTGAATCAAACTCGGCTTATTTAGATCATCTTAAACAAGTTGAACAGATCGTCTGATTATAACCATAATTTGTACATACTATATACAAAACATGACATTTTGGAAAACAAG
This sequence comes from Cheiracanthium punctorium, assembly GCA_038373885.1. Lineage (NCBI taxonomy): Eukaryota > Metazoa > Arthropoda > Arachnida > Araneae > Cheiracanthiidae > Cheiracanthium > Cheiracanthium punctorium. The sequence continues at coordinate 111,762 of JAWZYV010017846.1, read as the reverse complement.
CAAGCATCCCCCACTCTTCCCCAACATTGACTTCTTTTTAAAAAAAATCTCCGGTAAGGGATGCTTTCTAATGAAATGCTAAAAATAGCACTACCCATACGGTACTTACGTATTATCCCGGTGGTCATTCCCTCCAAACTATTTTTTTGTCAAATGTACTGGCAACTATTGCCAATCGTATTCCAAGCCATCAATAATTTCGTATGTCCGACATTTATCTTGGCGAACAATCGCTCGTCTTGGCGGACCGCCGGGATAATACGTAAGTATCCAACTTCTTAACTGTGTAAACCCACCAAAGAATTTAAAAAAAGAAAAAGAACATCGCAAACACTTTCATATTTTAAACTAACCACCTTCGGCGACCAGTTTTGGCCGTCGATGGCCGCTTCGCGGCCAAAATGCGCAACCTAGAGAAAACTTGCCGCTTCGCGACTGGCTTGTGCAACCTACGGCACACAGTCCTCTTCACAACCGAAATTTGCAACGTGCGGGTCGTCCGCCGGCTAGTAATTATAGATTTACGACAAAAACAAAATAAACACCAAATTAACCAAAGTAAAAACTATGAAATCCAACAATGTTGAAATCAAAATCCACCCGGTTAAACGAATTCAAAATTAAACAAACGCTTATGACAAAAACATATGTCACCAAAAACATCTAAAACACTCAATTAAACACTTCAAAAATAAACGCTTATGGATTTATGACAATAATAAAACAAATGTCGCAAAACAATCGAAATAAAAGTTACGATCCAACAACGTTGAAATCAAAATGCATCCGTTTAAACGAATTCAAAATTAAACAAACGCTGTCACCAAAACAATCCGAAACACTCAAACACTTTTAAAATAGAATTTCACAAATGTCACGCCGTTAACATTTAAAAACACTTGGCTGAGAGCAATGAAAAAAAAAAAAAAAAAAAAAAAAAAAAAAAAAAAAAAAAGCATGACTTCTACAAACAACAACTAATACGTTTTTCTCATCTCAAAGAGTGTTGCCAATTTCTAAAAAAGAATTCCTACAAATAGGTGTGTAAGTGTTGTGCAAACAAAATTTTACACATTCTCAATAAATTTGCCCAAAATCTATCAAATTTTTCAGTCAAATTAAGGTGACCATCTGCCGTTTTTATTAAAATTTCAACATGGCCGCCAGATGAACCGGGAGCGATGAGTCGATCCCGGAAGCGTTACAAACCAAGCTTTTATTATTTAGATACGCACTAAAGTGCTATAGATGAAAAGCGTATAATTATTCCATGCATTCGTCTTATTTATCTTCTTAGTTCCATTATGTTGAAAAGTGTATCATAATCCGTGAATGTGCCGGAATTTTCTTCCTCTTTTTATAAAGCACTTATTCAGAATTGAAATTTACACCAAAATCTCCTAAGACTCTTTTACAATCTTCATCACTCAGGCATATTCTAACTATGCTCCTCTCCACCGTTATAAGTATTGTTTGGAAAATGCGTCATAGTCCATGAGTGTGTCGTTTTTTTTTTCTTTCTTGTACCGTATAACACTTCTTCAGAAATTGAAATCTATATTAAAATCGCCTACTAAAACAGTATTACAATTTTCCTCTAACTATATTTCACCTTTATGAACACTTATACAGAACCTATTAATCAGGGGCGTAGCCAGGTGGGATATCGGGATATATCCCTCCCCCCGAAATTTTTGGATTAGTGGTGAAATTCCGTCTATTTATACACATATCCCCCAACATACGCATATCCCGTCTATTTACACACATACCCAAGTTTATATCCGCCCCCCCACAGAAAAATTTTCCAGGCTACGCGCCTGCTGTTAATATTCACATTGAATAAATTGTAGGATTTGGCAATTTCTTATCAAATATAGACGATATCGCCAAGTTGGGTTCAGTGTTGAGGACATTTTGGGAGCCAAAATGAGCCATAAATCACCAAAATGGCTGACCTTGGCGACTTTCGACACATTAGTAGCTCGCCGCTGTCTGGCAATCCTGATTAAAAAGTGATCCGCCGTTTCGCTATAAACATTTCCCGTGGACAAAAAATCAGTGTCTGAAATTAATATTAATAAAGTGCTGCAAAATATCATTCAGATAGCCAAATATAAGAGATATAACCGAACTGGGTTAAATTTCGGAAATTTAGTTTTGGAGCCAAATTTGGTGATATTTCTCAAAAGTAGCCAAGATTAGTGGCAATCAGGGGCGTAGCCACGGGGGGGGGATTAAGGGGGTCATAACCCCCCCCATGAGAAATTTTTTGCCATACAAAATATATATTATTCACTCTATTATCACACACACGTATACATATACATGAGTTATAGTAGTCGTAACCCCCCCATGAAAAATTTCTGTCTACGCCCCTGGGGGCAATAAGTGGGGATATCTGGAACTCTCCGAGGCCATTGTGAATCTTTTATCTGGCCTTTTCCTAGAAAATGAAAATTGTTAGAACGTGGTCCGATTTTTCTCATTTGGACATTGAAACAGGTAGGAACGTCGATCGCGGCCCCTCGCCTGCTTTTTCATTTCAATTCCTGCTATTAGTTCACACTCTCCTTATATATATTTATATATATTATTCAAAATTTCAATCGTTAATAAAATACTTTTTATTCATCCACTTAAGTTTAAATATATTTTTTTAAACTTGTAGTGGATGACACTTGATGTTAATACAGTTTTTTCAAATATTAATTCATTAAATTAAATTAAATTAATTAATTTAGTAAAAAGTAATTAAAATAAAAATTTTCTTTGTTGACCTAAGTAGGAATTGACTTAATTTTTTTTATATATTACTTATTTTAATTAGTAGAACATAAAAAAGGCAAGCGATGGTCTGCGATGCCGTTTCTACCAGTTTCAACTATAAAGTGAGAAAGTTCGGACCAGGCTCAATCAGTATTCATTTTCTAGTTGCAGGCCCAATTGAAGATTCGGGATTACCCCGGTTTCTCGCTAACAGAATAGTACCAGCCTTTTAGTTACTAGGGCTATTTAGAATTAATGAAAAAGAAATAGGTATTAATTTAAGATCTTTATTTTGGCCTATGTTCCGTATCCGGTGCCCCTTGGTTCTGGCGACATCGTGAGCGATGTTCAACGTTAGTAAAGTACCCTGCCGATGGTAGTTTGACTCGCAACCATAAAGAAATGTATAGAGCTTGGCGACGATTTTTTTGGAGGAATGATAATGCGTCAAATATTGTAAATTGGATAATTTAGAACTATTGAAAGATGCGAAATTTCTTGCACTTTCGGGCATGCGTAATAGTTGTTTTTTAATCTAGCTACTGTGTATGTGTGACGTAAGCAGATGAATGTAAACAAATTCGCTTGCTCAATTTGACGTCACTAAGCTGTTAATTTGCGTTTTGCGCATGCGTTATTGTTATTTTTCGTTTTTTCCTGTTCTTTCGTCTACTATTCCAATTTGCTTCAACTTGTACTAATGTTTTTTTTTCGGTCTCACAGAGGGGCCCGCGTTAGCATATTTTCGAATGTATGTATCGATGAATGTAACGAATTCGCTTGCTCAATTTGACGTCATTAAGCTGTTAATTTGCGTTTTGCGCATGCGTTTTTGTTATTTTTCGTTTTTTCCTGTTTCGTCTACTATTCTAATTTGCTTCAACTTGTACTAATGTTTTTTTTGGGGGGGTCTCGCAGAGGGGCCCGCGTTAGCATCTTTTCGAGGGGGCCCTTTTGAGGTGGTGGCCGGAACCACTGATGTTTTTTTTTGGGTCTCGCAGAGGGTCCGCGTTAGCATATTTTCGAGGGGGCCCTTTTGAGGCGGTGGCCGGACCCACTGATGTTTTTTTTTGGATCTCGCAGAGGGTCCGCGTTAGCATATTTTCGAGGGGGCCCTTTTGAGGTGGTGGCCGGACCCACTGATGTTTTTTTTTGGATCTCGCAGAGGGGCCCGCGTTAGCATATTTTCGAGGGGGCCCTTTTGAGGTGGTGGCCGGACCCACTGATGTTTTTTTTTGGATCTCGCAGAGGGGCCCGCGTTAGCATATTATCGAGGGGGACCTTTTGAGGCGGTGGGCGGACCCACTGATGTTTTTTTTGGGTATCGCAGAGGGGCACGCGTTAGCATATTTTCGAGGGGGCCCTTTTGAGGCGGTGGCCGGACCCACTGATGTTTTTTTTTGGGTCTCGCAGAGGGTCCTGCCCGGACTCACTGATGTTTTTTTTGGGTCTCGCAGAGGGGCCTGCCCGGACTCACTGATGTTTCTTTTGGGTCTCGCAGAGGGGCCCGCGTCAGCATATTTTCGAGGGGGCCCCCTTGAGGCGATGGCCGGACCCACTGATGTTTTTTTTGGGGTCTCGCAGAGGGGCCCGCGATAGCATATTTTCGAGGGGGCGCTTTTGAGGCGGTGGCCGGACCCACTGATGTTTTTTTTGGGTCTCGCAGAGGGGCCCGCGTTATCATATTTTCGAGGGGGCCCTTTTGAGGCGGTGGCCGGACCCACTGATATTTTTTTTGGGGTCTCGCAGAGTGGCTAGCGCGCCCTCCGAGAAAAATGTTTTTACACTACATAAATGGGGCTTTTACTAATATTTAGCAGGCTTTATACTAGATAAAATGAATATTCACTATTTGCGCCCCCCTCCGAAAGAGTTTCTGGTTCCGCCCTTGGAGAACATATGTAAAGCTGACGTCATAAACTTGAAAATCGTCTGGATTTTTTATCACATGTTGGTCTGGAAAATCGTTTTTTTTTTTTTTTTTTTTAATCAGAATCTGAGTGGCAATTCTGATAATTAAACGCGGTGCATTTGAAGTATAGAATTTTCATTTAGTGTTAATTGCATGAAGATTGAAGTTTGCTGTTCTTTGATTCCGAGTCGAATAAGTTTGTGTTGGATTTTCCTTATGATTTTGATTCCATTTTACGGACCCTTTATCGTAAGTTAGTGAGCGTCTCAGGGAATTTCTTCGTTAGTATGGATGTGTGGAATATAGAATGGGGGGGAAAAGTGAGGTAAGTGCTTCTTTAATTGTACTTTTTCTAATGTTTTGTTGTGGATTTGACTGTTTTATATAGTGTCATTTACTTAGAATTTGTGTTTCTTAGTAAAATTTTAGTGGTATATACTAGTGTTTATTCGTCACAAGACGGCGATAGCCATTGGAGCTTGGCGGTCGCCAGGGAGGCTTGGCGCCATGGCTGGAGCTTGGCGCCAAGGTCTGTAGCGCTCGCACTTGGCGATCGCCCAGCTTCAGCGGCTATCGCCGTGTTTACATGAGGGGCACCGTCTTGTATGATTTTACCTTTATTTTATAACAATTCATTCCTCAAGAGGAATTAGATATAAATTCAGTTTGATCCACCGCTTATGACAATTTTAAAAATTGCTGAATTGCAGTGTTTTCTTGGCTTTCGTGTTCGTTTTTTGAGTAATTACAAATACCGAAACAATGCATGAAAAAAGTGAGTCGCCAGAGGAAAAAAGTCACAAGAAAAATAAATAAGGGTACTAAAAAAAAATACTTACGTATTACGCCGGCGGTCCGCCAAGACGAGTGCTTTTTCGCTAAGATAAATGTCGGACACATGGAATTATTAATAGTTTGGAATCCGATTGGCAACAGCTTGTCAGCCCATTTGACAAAAATATAGTTTGACGGGTATGACCGCCGGGATAATACGTAAGTAGCAAAATAAATTAATCATTTCAAGCGAATAATCGCTTAGATTTGGAAGATCTTGGTCTGAAGCCCATAGCTAACGGTATAATAAATAAAGATGTTTTTTAAAGTTTCTCTGTAATAGTCATCAAGAAATTAAATGGACAAAAACGGCTAAAAAAGTCTGTAAATTTTAGCAGTAAACATAGCTTTAAGGTACTCTCTATTCTAACTTCTATTTAATGAATTTCAAAATGACAGTTATGGTTAAACGTTATTCCAAGAATTTCTGAAAATTGCGCCACACAATGAAAACTATGAGTACAAACAAATGAGTTACTATTTCACTCCATAAACCCTTAAAACTTCTCATGAGAGATATTTAAAAATATTGTTTTGCATTACTATACCTTCATATATAGAGAAGTATTTGTCTGAAATGTTTTCTTTTTAAATTAAAAAAAATATGGGATATATTTGCTGAAATGCTTTTTGGGGAAAAGTACTGATAGCCACTTAAAAAAAAAAAAAAATTTTTTTTTCAACTGTTTACAACCTTCTTGCTTTCAACAATACTCGTGTTATTTCTCAAGTTATGGAGATTAGAAATTCAAAGGAGACTATTTCTTGATGATCAACTGACGCATTTCCAGCAAATCAGTAATCCTGGAGTTTGCGGAATCTGTCGATATTGCGATACTGAGAAGAATAAACGCACACGCAGAAGCGCATATCCAAGCCTTCAAGCTCTCTACCTTTTGGAGAAAATCGGAAGGCGCCAACGTACATGATAGTCTGATGTTTTTAGTTTAGCAAAGGGCCATCGGTTGCATACTTTCGAGAGGCAGAGGGTCCCCAACTGCGATGGCCGGGCCCACTGATATTTTCTGGGTTCCGCAGAGGGCTAACGGTAACATATTTTCGAGACCCCTCCCCCCCCCCTCTACAGCGATGGCTGTACCCAGTGATGTTTTTTGGGGTCTCGCAAAGGACCAGAATACTTTTGTGTAGTCTCGTAAAACACGAAGTTCTACACACACAAAAATCTATATGGTATGTAAGACAATGACCGCATACCTAATTTCAGCTGAATAGAATGCACCATATAAAAGCTAGCACAGCTTCAAGAATTTGCGTCTATAAGCTGCAATGTATAAAAATTATTTTTTTGTAGCCTGTACAAAAACTATAAGCCCTACACACACCAAACGCTATACAAGTTGTTTGACGGTGACTTATAATATACATACCCAATTTGAACATACACTCATGTCCATAAATTAAGGATAATGAATTTCAGGCAAAGAAAGAGAAAGAAGCAAAACAAATTTGACTTATTTGTAAAGTCTATTTATTAAACAAAAAGTAAAGAGCAAAAAAGATGCTATATGTTTGACATAATTAATAAAAATTGCAAGTTTTACTCCCTTGACCAAATTTCAAAAAAGAACCTATTTACAAAAAACAGTATAACATGGTTAGTAGGATGGTTAATACGGAGTATGTCTCCCGGACGATGCAATACAGGCCTGACAACGCCTAGGCATGCTGAGTATCAAATGATCAATCTGATCTTGGGGAGTATTACACCACTCATCAAGCAATGCACTCCGAAGTTCCGGTAGACAGGTGGGAGGGGGTTGACGGGCTGCAATTCGTCGGCCAAGCATATCCCACACATTCTCTATTGGATTCAAGTCCGGTGAGTATGCTGTCCAATGCATACGGGTGATATCCTCCGATTGAAGGCATTCGTCTACAATGTTTGCACAGTGAGGACGGGCGTTGTCATCCATAAACACAAATTCAGCACCCATGGCGCCCCGAAACAAACTTACATGTTGTTCCAGAATGACATCCCGATAGATGTGGCCTGTCATCGTTACACTCTGAACATGCAGGTCAGTTCTGGAACCAAGAATAATTCCTCCCCAAACGAGCCATCCTGCACCACCGTAACGGTGTCTTTCAATGGTGTTCTCTTGGTGGTAACGGGTACCTGGCGCTCTCCAGATGAATGTCCGGCGAGAATCAGACTCCAAACTAAACCTGGACTCGTCGGAAAACATCACACAAGACCACTGTTGCGGTGTCCACAATGCATGCTCTCTACTCCAGGTTAATCGCAGGCGACAGTGAGTTGCGGTAAGTGGAACACATCTGACAGGCCTACGAGCATATAGACCAATGTGCCCTAAGCGTCTGTACACGGTCTGCCTTGAAACTGTCGAACCAGTAGCTGAAGAGAGCTGACGAGACAGGTCTGATGCTGTACTCCGTCTGTTTCTTTTGGCAGTAACTGCCAAATAGCGGTCCTCATTCGGCGTTGTAACTCGGGGGCGACCTGTGCTGTAACGTCTACTCACATTACCATCATCTTGGAATCGTTGCCAAAGCCTGGAGATGACACTCTGGGCGATTCCAAGTTCCTCGGATACTTCCAGCTGGGTACGACCACATTCCAGTCGTCCGATAATTCTGCCACGTAAAACATCATCCAAATGCCTCCTTTGTGCCATAACTATGCGGTTTTTGCACTGAAAGGCTTTCACAGCGCTTGTGAACAATTTTGCTTCTTTGCCACCATTCCTTATATACCCCTCTCTTACACTCTCGTCATTGTGACGTACCATCCACGCCATCTGGTGGTTTCCTGTAATTTGCATATTCTTCTTCAAGATGTGTGTGATCATTCCACAGGTGACATTTTTATTTTAGAGATCAATTTCTGTGTGATTCTGAATTATCCTTAATTTATGGACATGAGTGTATTTACATACATCATTTAAACACTAGCATACTTTAAATGATTTAGGTCCATAATTCGGCCGTAATGCATGAGAATTTTTTTTGCAACCCTGTTTAACAAACTCTTTCTACCCACACCAGAATCTATGTAGGTCTGAGACTCTGACCTATAATGTACATAATCACTTTGAGCTCAACCGAATGCACCGTTTGAACGCTAGTACACTTTCAAGAATTTCCGTCCATAGGCCGAATGCATAAGAATAATCTTTTGTAGCCCTGTAGAAAAGCCATAAGTCCCACATACACCAAAATTTATACAGGTTGTGTAACGGTGGCCTATAATATGCAAACCAATTTCAACTTATCTGAATTCCCCATAAACTATCAACACTTTTTAAATGATTTACGTTCCTAAGCCGTGATGTATAAGAATTATTTTTTTTTTCATCTCTGTGAGCAAACTATCAGCTGTACACGCCAAACTCCATGAAGATAATGTGACCGTGACCTATACTAGCATCAAATTTGTGCTCAATAGAATGCACCAGTTAGACCCTAGACATTGGTGGATACAAAAGGGGGGGGTCTGGGTCACGTGCCCCCCCCTCGCCAACTAAATTTACACTATAGAAGATTGACTTGTTTTATAAATTCTAGTGATTTTATAAGAAAATGCGACAAAATATGTTTTGTGCTCTCCCCCCCCCCTTCAGAATTTTTTCCTCAATTCGCCACTGCCACTTTCAAGAATTCCCAGTCCATAGGCCATAATGTAAATGAATTCTTTTTTGTAGCCCTGTATATATATATATATATATATGTAGAACCCGAAGTTTCCGTAAGAGCGCAGCTGCTGAAAGGGGCTGAGAGATCATTCACCCCTTCCTTCGAGACCCCCCCTGACGTGGAAGGTCACGTGGTGTTTTGTTTTTCGTTGGCTGGCGAATTCGGAAGAAGCGAGCCGTTAGTTAGAGTGAAGTTGACGGAGAGAGACGTTCGGAGATATTGAACGATGATGGAACTTTTCGTGCATGCCTAGGTGGCTTGCTTTATTGTTTCTTCTAAAGAAGTGAATCCTGTGTGGATGATATTTTGTTAACGTACCTAAGTGGTGTAAAAGACTTCTAGTGTAACTTTGTAAATAGAAGATTTATTAAATGTGTGTGTGTGTGCTTTCGACTCATCATTGAGTTATGTCCTGCTTTTAATTAGAAACGCATAACAGTAATTCGTCAACTCATAGGGTCAGCATACGATCCTCTACAAATTCTGGGGGCTTTCACCGGGATATCGAAAACCCTCTAGTTTTTCGTAATTTTTCGCCGGGACAGAATAAGAATTAGATTCCATAGAACCTGATTAAATTGAAAAGAATAGAATTGGATAAATGTGAAGAATAATATGGAATATTGAACTGATATTTGTTTAAAGTATTTGTGCTTCAAGGAAAGTGTTGTGTGCTCACATATCAGTGGTGGATTACCAGGGCGAGTCTGATCGCCGAAGACTTCAAACTGTAAGTACTCAATTTTTGTATCAGTAAACATGTCTTACATCGGAAAACATAGAAAAGAGGATATTATTAAATTAATGCGTGAACTGGATTTAAAGATCCCCGATAACCCAACTATTGCTAAAATGAAACATATTATTATTAGTGATGCGAAGTATGATGAAGAATTCACAAAATCTGTTCTCAGTAACATTGCGGCAGACCGCGAAAGCGAAGAAAAGATTGCGCGGGAAAAATTAGAACAGGAGAAATTAGAACGTGAATTCCAATTGGAACAATTAAAATCAAAAAATTATGAGAAGGGTAACAGTACAGAACCTTTTGTAATCGAAAACAAAATAGATCTTACAAAAATAATCAAAAGTTTCGATTCGAAGGATCCAAAAGCAGACATTAGCACGTATCTCGCTCTCTTTGAGAGGCAAGCCACAAGAGTCGAAATTAAAAAAGATGTTTGGGTCACGCACTTATTCGGATTTTTACCCCTAGACATCGCGCAAATCATAACTCGAGAACCTGAAAATGTTTCAAATGATTATGATCACATTAAAGCAGTACTGCTGAAAAGATTTAAATTAACTGCAGAACAGTTTAGACAAAAGTTATTTTTTCATAAAAAAGAAAGTTCTTGTTCTTGGCGAGAATTCGCTTTCGAACTTAACCATTATTTTGAAGAATGGATTCATGGCGTTAATGTTAAAGATTTCACTGGTCTTTGTGAACTGATAGTTTCTGACCAGATTAAAAGAAGAGTGCCACAAGAGGTTAAAGAACATTTTATAGATAACTGGCATAAGTGGAACACTAGGGAGGAAATAGTGGAAAAGTTAGAAGAATATGAATCAGCTCGTGTTTTATCTAATAAAACATTTCCTAAAATAGTGAATAGAGAAAATGATACGTTTTCTAGCCCCGTGCCAGGGAAAGATAATAGAAATTTTGGAGCTACTAGGAAAAAATGTTATGCTTGTAATAGTTATTCACACAAAATTGCAGAATGTAAATATAGGTTCAGGAACGATAATTTTGATCGTACAGGTGTAGGTAAACGAAAAATTGTTAATCAAATGGTTGTAGAAGAGCCAGGCAAAACAGAAAGTAAAAATAGATCCAGATCTGAAAGGTATGATCGAGCAAAGTATCGTTATAGAAATAAAGCTGAATCGGAGGTAGAGAACAAAACTGTGGAAACATCTGGTAATAAAATTGAGAAATATGTTAATATTTTTAATTTGGATGTGAAAGCGTTAGTTGATACTGGTTCCGAAGTAACTTTGATTGACCAGAATATTTATGAAAAGATGGGATCTCCTATTTTATCCAGTACAGATATTCATTTGTGTGGTATCGATTCTGAAAGAGTTTCACCCATTGGTTTCTTTAATTCTAAAATAGTGATTGACAGTTGTACAGTATATACTAATGTTTATGTTATGAAGCATATGCGCTTTAGTGCAGTTATTGGAATGGATGTAATATCGAAACTAGAATTTAATTTTGTGCAAGGGAATGTCAACGTAAAAAGTGCAGTCATGATTGACGTAGTCTATCCTACCAAACGAGTTACTAATTTAGGTAAATACCTTTATTCGACACCTAATTTCGAACCAGATGTACTTCCGGTTACTTGTAAACAACAGTCCTTCGGGTTGCAAATGTCAAAGATCGAGACTGATCAATGTTTGAATATTTCCCCATTCGTTGCATGCTCCCAAAATGCTGAATCTTTTGAAGCATGTGAGAGAGTACCAGATGAACTTCCTATACAAACTGACTTTTTGGCCTTGTTCGTGGAAACACTCCCGGAAGAGATTATTGATGTTAGTCACATAATTAATCCACGTTTGAGAGGAGAAGTGATAAACATTGTTAAGAGTTACAAACCACAAAAAACTAAAAGTACGGACGTTAAAATGAGTATAATTCTGACAGACGAAATTCCTATTTGTCAGCGTCCCCGTAGATTGCCGTATAATGAACAAATAATTGTAGAAAACCAAATTCAGGATTGGCTCGAGGAAAAAATTATTCAGCCAAGTTGTTCCGACTTTGCAGCACCCATAGTCTTAAGTAAGAAAAAAGACGGCAGTTCGCGATTGTGTGTCGATTTCCGCAAATTAAATAAGAAAATTGTTAGGGATCATTTCCCACTTCCACTTATCGAAGATGTGTTGGATCGGTTACAGGACGCAGAAGTCTTCAGCACGTTAGATTTGAAAAATGCTTTTTTTCATGTAGACATAGAAAAAAATAGTACAAAGTACACCTCTTTCGTGACTCACGAGGGGCAATACGAATTTCTAAAAGTTCCCTTCGGGTTGTCAAATAGCCCGTGCGTGTTCCAAAGATACATTTACCATATTTTTAAAGACCTTCTGAAAGACCGCGTCATTCTGATTTACTTAGACGACTTGATCATACCATCCAAAAACGAAGAAGAGGGGATTAAGAAACTGCAACTTGCTTTAAAAACCGCTTCAGAATTCGGATTAGAACTGAACTTGAAAAAATGTCAGTTTCTTAAGCGGAAGATAGAATTCTTGGGTTACATCATAGAACGTGGAACGATCAAACCATCTCCTGCGAAGATAATGGCTGTTCAGAATTTCCCACAACCAAAAAACATTAGGCAAATCCAAAGTTTTTTAGGCTTAACAGGGTATTTTCGAAAATTCGTCAAAGACTACGCCCAAATCGCCAAACCCCTTAGTGACTTGCTTAGAGATAGCAAAGAGTTCCGTTTTGGAATGGAGCAAAAGCATGCGTTCGAAGAACTGAAAAAAGCATTAGTGAACGACCCAGTATTACATCTTTACAGACAAGGTCAGGAATTAGAACTTCACACGGACGCCAGTAGTTTCGGATTCGGCGCAATTTTACTACAGTTAGGGAAGGATAATAAAATGCATCCGATACACTACATGAGCAAAAAGACCTCAGAACAGCAGGAAAAGTATTCCAGTTACGAGCTAGAGCTTTTAGCGGTGGTCGAAGCATTGAAAAAATTCAGACCTTACTTGTTAGGCACCAAATTCACAATAGTGACAGACTGTCAAGCGTTCCAGAAAACGATGAGTAGAAAAGAATTGTCTCCGAGATTAGCCAGATGGTCAATGCTACTGGAAGATTTTGATTATGAGGTAGTCCATCGTCCAGGTTCACAGATGAAACACACTGACGCACTGAGCAGAAACGTCTCAGTATTAGTATCAGAACCTCTGACGGCTGATATGACTCATAAAATTGCAGCTGCACAACGAGAAGATGAACATTGCGAATTGCTAAAGGAATTAGTTGCCTTGGGAAAAGAAGATAACTATTTCATCAAGAATAACGTGCTATACAAATACGAAGCTGGTAGAGAGTTACTCGTAGTACCGGCAGAGATGGAGTTACAAGTGATTAAGAAAATTCATAGCAATGGACATTTCGCTACATCTAAAACTTTAGAACTGGTCAAACGAGATTTTCATGTCAATGGTCTGAGAAAGAAAGTCGAAGCTGTTATAACCAACTGTTTAGAATGCATTTTATGTAATAAAAAGCAAGGAAAGGGTGAAGGATACTTGAATCCTATCCCGAAAGAAGAGGTACCCTTGAGTACTTATCATATAGACTTTATCGGACCGTTACCATCTACAAACAAAAATTACAAACATGTTTTAAGTGTAGTGGACGCATTCACAAAATTTGTCTGGTTGTATCCAGTCAAATCAACCAGTACTCATGATGCCCTCGAGAAGCTGAAATTGCAGCAGACGACGTTTGGGAACCCTGAAAGAATTATTTCAGACAGAGGAAGCGCCTTCAGCTCAAAAGAATTTGCTGACTATTGTGAAGCGGAAGGCATCAAACACATTCAAACAACCACAGGAATTCCAAGAGGAAATGGCCAGGTGGAGCGGATTCATAAAACTTTAATACCAGTGCTATCTAAATTGTCAATCAAAGACCCGACAAAGTGGTACAAATATGTCAGCTCCGTTCAAAGAATTTTGAACAGTACCACCGCCAGAAGTATCAAAACTAGCCCATTTGAATTATTGACAGGGGTTAGGATGAAGAACAAAGAAGACCTGAAAATTAACGAAGTCTTAAACGAAGAATACCAGAGAAGTTTTTTGGAGGAGAGAAATTCCTTAAGGGAAGAGGCTAAAAAAAATATCCTCAAAATGCAACAAGAAAATAAGAAAGGTTATGATAAGAAAAGAAAGAGAGCAGTAGAGTACAAATTAGGCGACTTAGTAGCAATCCAGAGGACACAGTTCGGGACTGGTTTGAAGCTACGACTGAAATATTTTGGCCCCTACAAAATAACGAAGGTCAAAGGACATGACAGATACGACGTCGAAAAAGTGGGACGTCATGAGGGTCCTAACATCACAAGTTCTGCGGCAGATCACATGAAACCGTGGAGCAGACTGTAGAACTTTTCATATTTCTAATGACCTGTAAATAATGTATTTTTCTTTTCTTTTTTTTAAGTGTTTATTTCAGATATCCTTATAGTCCTGGGCGGTGAGGACACCGCAGGTCAGATGGCCGAGCCTGTAGAACCCGAAGTTTCCGTAAGAGCGCAGCTGCTGAAAGGGGCTGAGAGATCATTCACCCCTTCCTTCGAGACCCCCCCTGACGTGGAAGGTCACGTGGTGTTTTGTTTTTCGTTGGCTGGCGAATTCGGAAGAAGCGAGCCGTTAGTTAGAGTGAAGTTGACGGAGAGAGACGTTCGGAGATATTGAACGATGATGGAACTTTTCGTGCATGCCTAGGTGGCTTGCTTTATTGTTTCTTCTAAAGAAGTGAATCCTGTGTGGATGATATTTTGTTAACGTACCTAAGTGGTGTAAAAGACTTCTAGTGTAACTTTGTAAATAGAAGATTTATTAAATGTGTGTGTGTGTGCTTTCGACTCATCATTGAGTTATGTCCTGCTTTTAATTAGAAACGCATAACAGTAATTCGTCAACTCATAGGGTCAGCATACGATCCTCTACATATATATATACACACTGTCTACCAATAAGTATTTGGACACCTATGCAAATGACGATATCTGCGGTCCTGAGGTACGTCACGGCCTCCGCCGGTATATATCGTGTAGGAAACAGCATGGGCATGAGTCGCATGCAAGAGGCCGCGCAGTTCGGAGCTCTCTGATTTCGAGAAAGGTATAATTATCGGGTATCACAAATGTGGCCGATCCTTAAGGGACATATCTAGCCATCTGAAGTACCCAAAATCGACAGTGGCCTATGTGATTAAGAAGTGGAAGGTGAGCGGTGATTGTCGGAATGTGCCCCGAGTCGGCAGACCAACGGAACTGGGAGATAGAGAGTGACGAGTGCTGTCCAGAGAAATTCGGAAGAAGCGCACGAAACCGATGGCCCTCATCCGCGAGGAGTTTCAACAGGCATCCGGGAGTATTGTTTCAATGAATACCATCCGTAAGGAAGCACATCTGCTTGGTTTTCACGGTCGTGCTGCTGCCTATAAGTCTTTGATCACAAAGTCCAACCGCGCTGCTCGGTTAATGTGGTGCAAAGCACATCGAAATTGGACCGTAGATCAGTGGAAACGGGTTCTTTGGAGCGACGAATCAAGGTTCACCCTTTACCGTTCGGATGGCAGGGTCTGGGTCTGGCGTCTGCCTGGAGAACGTCTCCTGCCAGAATGCATTGTGCCAACAGTCAAGTTCGGCGGAGGTGGAATTATGGTCTGGGGGTGTTTCTCCTGGTATGGACTGGGATCCTGGGTCCCGATTGATGGTAAGCTCAACGCCGATGCCTACTGCACTATTTTGGATGACAATGTGCTTCCTACGTCGTGGCAGTTTTATGGGTTGGACCCCTGTTACTTTCAGGACGACAATGCCAGTTGTCATGTTTCTAGGTTGACCAAGGCTTGGTAGGGTGCCAATGGAGTTCATCGAATGGACTGGCCGGCCCAGAGCCCAGACCTGAACCCTATCGAGAACCTCTGGTACGAGTTGGAATTAAGGGGTGCACTACCCGTCCAAAATCGGTGAAGGAACTTCTATGTCTACTCCAAGCCGAGTGGAAGACAATACCACTAGCTGTAATACAAAAACTTGTGGAAAGTATGCCCCGGAGGGTTCACGCTGTAATTTCCTCTCGTGGAGGCTCTACCAACTATTGATTTTGAATATAGTTTTTCTTTTCTATCACAGGTGTCCAAATACTTATTGGTAGACAGTGTATATATATATATATATATATATATATATATATAATGCACAATAACATCAATGCTGGTCGTGCGACGGTAGCCTATAATATGCATACCAAATTTGAGCTCCGTTTATTAAGGCAATGAATTTATAAAATATTCCCATTTTTCTTTTCAGAATTTGGGTCACCCATAAATATGGGAATCTCTAAATTGAGCCTAACGGGAGAAAACTTGGTTCCTCCAAATGGTATAGCCGTATTAGTGACATGCGCATGCGCAGATTGGAAGTAACTTAAATTTTAATGGTATTTTCAATTATTTCAGAATACCTGAATTTTAAAAAGTACTCGTATTTAAATATTGTCCCTCGCACTTATTTATTTTTCGAAAGTAAATACATATTCGACAGCCATGGTAGTGGCTTAAATGGAGTGAGTTTTTGGCATCAGAAAGCATGCGATTAGAAGCATTAAATGTCTCATCTATCTATTTCTAAATCTATCGGGATACCACATGATTTGTTCCCAATTCTTTGTTCGAAAATCTGGTTACCTTGTGTTCTATTCAACCACATTCGTTTAAGCGAACGTTCGGTTTTGTGACGTTATTCGAAACGTATGCTAGAATAAACATTCAGTGGGGAGAATCTGCACATAAGCTCTACCGTACCATGCAGAATATCAACATACGTTAGTAGGTTGCGAATAACGTCAATTTGATGTCACACATCCGAACGTTCGCTTAAGGTTTTATTCACCCAACACTTGACATGCGGATTAATCCAAACTCGCGTGTTAAAGTCATCAGTAAGATATCTTACCGATGACTTTAACATCCGTTTTAGGATTAATCTGCGTGCCGAGTGTTTGGTGAATAAGGCCATTAAACGAACGTTTCAGAATATAGAGCCGGGGCCCATCGTGAATCTTCTACTGGGGCTCTACTACGATCGTTTCGGAAACCCTTCCGAAGCGGAAAAATAACCCTTTTCCCACTCATGACGTCACATTCCGAAAGGGAGTCAATTTGGTCTACCATGATGCTCTCGGGAACGTTCCGATATCGGAATCACTCTCGGAAATTCCACTTTTTTTCTCGGCAGGGTAAACGCAAGTGAGAAGCTCTTTCCGCTTTGGATGCAAGTCAGCGTGCGTGGTTATTTATTCTGGTGGTAGTTGTTTACATCAAAATAATGGCTCGATTTTAATTTTAGCAACTGTTGCACAACACAACGACGAATTTATCAACAATTTTCAGTTGAATAAATCATTAGCATTCCAACTGATTGAAGAGTTTAAAAAATATTTAGAGCCTAGAACAATTAGAATATAATAATGCTAATTTTTAATGATATTTAAAATTTATAAAATAGCAGTCTGCTTATATTTTACCAAGCTTTCACCTTTTTAATAGATCCTCCACTGCTGTTTAATTTTTGTGCTAGAGATTCCCAAACCTCACTTCGTTGCTGCGCTGTATAAAAACTGGAAAAGTTATTTTTATTTAAGTAATGATTTTCTTCCACTGCTTGGACGATAATTTCCATCTGATTTGTTTTTGCTGCGCAAATATTTTTACGTGCTTTTCTTCAATACGCTAATGGCTAATGACTGATATAAAAATGCTAATGACTAATACGCTAATGACTAAAAAATGAATTAATTACCAGTTTTCGCATATTTTTTAAAAAATCTGCGGGAAAATATTGCGCAGCACGGGGTTTTGATCACCCAACGCCTACTATTCTTGCAACTTACTTCGACGCATCCAGCCACCGAAGCTCAAATAATTTTGCACGCAGCTTACAATTAAAGTTTTGGTAAAGCGGTTCGAAAATCGATATTAGTTTTTCTCGACTGTATTTGAGTATTGCGCCTTAGTATCTTACACGTTGTATGTTCACATGGTATAACACAGCCAGAGATCGACCAACAAAACAAGACAAGACATGGTATTTTAACTTAAACTACGTGCTCGAATTCGGCAAGCGTACCCTTCCGATACTCTCGGAAGAGGCATAAAAATTCTCACTTCCATTAGACGAAACCATGGTGGTAGAGTCAAAATGAGGGTAGCGGCTATTTATCCGAAGATCTCCAGTATCCGTGAGTGAGAACTATCCGTCAAGGATGCTTTTCGATAAGATCGTAGTAGAGCCCCTGGTCCTGCTTGTGTACTTCGATGAGTCATCCAGAGACCTATGGCCGTTTCTCGTTGGTTAGATTCGACCTTTAGATAATGTATCTAAGTGCTGGAACCAATAAGTCGGCATCCGTAGGCCTCTTTGGATGATCATTGAAGTACACAAGCAGGCCCAGTAGCAGATTCACGATGCTGTTTCGAACGATCACGAAAGCTGTTTCACCTAAGTCATTATCACACCTTAGCAACCAACTTTTTTTTGGTCAAACATTCATTCATTTGAGAAGGGTCATTGGCCGGAAACGTGGCTTTGTATCCCTAAATATCCGAGTTGACCGAAAAAAATTTCAGTGACGTCACGTGCAAATACTCTGTGATGTCTGTCTTGAGCTACTCGAGGAGATAAACACGGTCTCCACGCTTCCAAGCCGAGTAACTCGAGTATTACTCGATCTCCCCAAAGATTATTCCTTGAAAGTTTGAGGAGACAGATCACATGATCTTCACATGTTGTTTTCGTTCATCATGCTATTGTTTTCGGTCGCTCCTACCCAAATACTGTCCATGATGTTAATCTCCCCGAGCAGCCCTTGTTTTACTCGATTTATTCCAAACTAGTTGTCTGCCAGTAGTCGAAATTCGACCATAGAGCATATATTTTTTAATTTGAGCGTGAATAAAGTTCTTCTGTCAAAGTGTATGTCTCACCCTTCCATATACAGTGGAACCTGCTGAAGTGACCACCTTGGTTAAGATACCTTCTGTCTTTAGTGACCACTTTTGTGCAATTTCATTTTACAACAGCCACACTATTATAGAGAAGACGGTGTTTTTGTAAAAACTTTATCATATTTTGCTAAATGCAAAGGCAGCTCCAGCGAGTGGGTCGTAGGGGTCATCTCCCTCTACCGACCTTGGATTTCACACATTCAGTTTGCATTTTGAACAATTTAAACTAATCTAAAAAGCCCAGTGCCCCGCTCCGAAAATTCAGCCTGGAGCCGTCCTCGGCTTAAGGCCCATTATGTTCGGAGTTATAAAATCTTAAACCGTCGAATGATTGAACTCTACTTGCTGAGGCGTACCACTGACCATGTATAAAAACTTGCAGCGCTTCAATAAAATTGCACTTTTTTCGAATGATTGTCCTTGAGATTTATTTACTGTTATCGCAAACGCAGGTATATTTGGAAATTGAGTTTTTTGCAAGGATATGGTAAAATAGAGCCAAAATATGTTATATGTGGAATTAAAAATCCTTTATTGCCTGCGGTTCTAGTTCAAACTTTCCAATCAATATCATTACGATAAAATTTGATGCGCATTCTTGTTCCATTGACTAATGTTTCCTTTGTATTTAAGTTTCTGATTAGACTAACGGTGCAATTAACTTTCAATACTAACTTATATGGTGGCAAACTATGGTATTTTTCGGATAGCCAGACGCAAATCCCGCAAACTGTTTTTTTTTCTGGGAAACGTTTAAAGACTACTTCTGAGACACTGTCGTTCTGTAGTTCCCCAAAACAAAGTCGAGAATTATAATCCGTATACAAAATAGTATTTACATACAGAATTCAAATATATACAAAAATATCAATATACTAAAAAGAAATTTGTATGCTTATTTCTTACATAATGTGGAATTGAGGAAAACATGGGAAATTAAATTAAAATACAAAATTAAATTAAACATTCAAAATATGGAAAAGGATAAGCAACTATGTATCTCTTTAGGTTTGTAAGAATTTGGCGTAGATCACTATTATTTGGCAATTTTTCTCTTATTCCTGGCTAACCAGAAAAAAAAAAAAACACTCAAAGAATTCAAAAACTCTAGTGGATAGTTATTGATTTAATTGTCGTCACGGAAAATTAAGTACTTACGTATTATCCCGGGGGTAATTTCCGCCAAACGGATTTCTAACCATGAATTATTTCATTTGTCCGGCATTTATCGTAGCTATGGTTATATGTTCTCTATTCATCAGATATTCGATTAATTCAGCAATAATAAAAGCTCAATCATCATTTTTGGGTTCTATTATAATTGACTAGCAGCGTGGCCTGGCGTTGCCCTTGCAATGGAAGAGAAAGGCCCATTTACCTTAAATATAGATTGTAAAGGGAAGGAATGTGAATCCCCCCGCTGCAATGAAAAAAAAGGGGACACGGGATTTCCCGCTGCAACGAAAAAAAAAAAAAAAATGAACACGGCATCTGATAGAATACAGATGTTGCCAGGAATTGCACGTGGCTAGGCTGGAATCCTCCCGCTGCAATGATAAAAAAAAAAGACATGGTACTTCCCGCTGCAAAATAGGAAAAAAAAGAACAAAGCACCTGATAGCGTAGAGGCTACCGGGAATTGGACATAGCTAGGCTTCTCCTCTTCTACCTGTCTGTGTTCTAAATGTCATTTATCGCTAATACCTACGCAACTACTAAAAACAAATAGAGCCCAGTCGTCAGTATGAGATTGTAAAGGGAAGGTATATGAATCCTCCCTTTGCAGCGATAAAAAAAGAACATGGGGCATCCCACTGCAACGAAAAAGAAATGAACATGGCATCTGTTAGCGTACAGGGGTCATCGGAAATTGGACGTGAGTAGGCTGGAATAAGAATCCTCCCGCTGCAGTGATAAAAAACAGATATGGGGTTTGCCGCTGCAAAGAGAAAAAAATGAACACAGAGCTTGCCAACGAACAGAGTTACCGGGACTTTGACGTGGCTAGGTTTCTCCAATTCTTCCTATCTGAGTTCTAATATGTAGTCTTTTATCACTAATACATACGCACCAACGGAAAAAAATAAAGTTTCCAGTCATCAATATAATAACCAGTCTGCCTGAATTTCACGTAGTGGCGGCGCGAACGGGGGGGGGGGATTAGATTAGCACGGTCGCCGTCCCATCTCTCTCTTTCAATCTCCACCTCTCTCTCCCCTCTCTCTTTCACCCTGCCGGACGCCAGAAGAAAATTCATCCCTCCCGCGAGCACGCTTCGAAATTAAAGAACCAGTGGGGGAAGTTTGCTACCTTCGTTTCCGGAACTTACATTCTAGAGAGAATTTTAACCAGTGATCTTTTCGGAAAAAAAACAATATAAAAAAACCAAAAAACATTTCTGCACGGTTCAAAATTTAAAAGAGGAAGACATAATTGTTTAATCAGCGGTAAAAAAAAAAATGGAAAATTTTTGCCAGTTAGGTTTTTTCAATGCGACAGTTTAAAAATAGTATATTTTTAAAAGCAGTACATTTTCTTAAACAGGATTTCCTTTAAAAAATTCCCAAAGATCTGCAAATGTAAGTACGATTTTGTAACAAATTTTGTTTGAAAAAGAAAACTCTGTAGTTTCAGATGGTATAAAAAATATAGTGTTTGGACGAAAATTTAGCTCGTGATAACGTAAAATGCGAGAAAAATGGCCAAAAACCTTACAAAAGATAAAATAACTCAAAAACTAAATTTCATTAATCCAATAAATTTCATTTTTACGGCATATGAGGTTCTAATTATTTAGTAACTATTTTCTCGAGGAATTTATAATTGGTGTAAAATACTATCATCAAATTCTTCCGAATTCATATTTCCTAAGGCAGTGATTTCAAATACATCCCCCGTTTGTTTGGCGGATTAACGTTTGGAATGCAGGAATGACCTTCAGAATGAAAAAACATGTGAAAGAATGGACACCCTCAGTTGTCTTGGCAACGCTTCAGGACACGTCACGCCACATGCCGATTTTCCCCTGCCGGTTCTTCATTAGCGGAGACTTTCCAGAGGTCGAAAACTGGACAAAACATAAAATAACTCAAAAACTATTAATCCGATTAATTTCATTTTTACGGCATTAGCTTTCTCTTGTCCTATTTACTCAGTGTGCCAAATTTGGTCCAGATCCGTCGAACGGTCTGGACGCGTTTAGCGAACAGACGGACAGACTTTCCTCTTTTATATCAGGGGCGTAGCCAGGGATTTTTGGATTAGTGAAATTTTTGGATTAGTGATGAAATTCCGTCTATTTATACACATATAAGTTCATATCCCCCCCCCCCCGAAAAAATTTTCCTGGCTACGCGCCTGTTTATATATATAAACTTTAATATGTTATCTGAGAGTACGTTTTCGGAAATATTTCCATACACTTTATTAATAATATTATTTTGATTCCCTATTAATTGCTGAGGTATTTCTTCAATAATATTTTCGGTAAAAATTTGCTTTAGCATACTGCGTGGCGGGCGATTGTGAAGAAATAGTCGAATGGGCTCGTTTGTGTGAAGCGTCTCTTGGGTTGCAGCCTCCCCTGTTCGGTTTGTTTTCCCGCAGCCATAAAACACAGAATTTACAACACTTCGCGCATTTATCGACCGTCTAAAAAAAGTCGCTAAGCACTGCGCTAAAGCACATTTTAGTCATTGGTGTTTCACCAAATTAGGTAATAATTTCATTTTTTACAAATTTTGTTGAAATAATGTAACCCTATAGCACTCGTATTGCTGAAACTTTATATTGTTATCTCAAAATTGACACAACAATGGAACCATCTCTCGACTTGGCGTGAAATACTGCGTGCCAAATTACTTCTCTAATTTTTTACGGTGCAGTAGCATATTACACAGAAATTTTAACATTCGCCCAACCACCTCCATACAAACTTTAACCGTGCCGAATTTCGCCCTCAGCGGTTCACTCATGCAATGCGCTGCAAAAGGGACACAAAGGTTTTCCTTAGTGTATTTATATATACATAGATTTAATCAAAAGCGGCAATCTGAACACACCCTCTTTTTCAGTTTTTGCCCGAAAGCTAGTGGCACGTACCGATGAAATTACACAAGCCATGGCTCATTTTTCAAAACGCGTCACTTCCGACTGTATATTCCTTTATAAATGCATGTTTTATTAAGTTGTACTAGCCCTCAAGTTTTGCCTAAAATCATAGAATCCCTAGTACATCTCAAATATAATCTAAAGTAAATGGTATGCCCGAACATTACGTCAGAATTAGAAATACATTTGCAAGCATAAATATATAAGCACTTGGGAAAATTTCATTCTTTTCGTGTATAATTTAACGAGCTATCTTAAAAATACGTTAATAAAAGTTCAGTCAAATGATTTTCATGAAATTTTATGCGAACAATTTTCAAAGTAGGTCAGTAATTTATATGTAAGATAAAGTTAGAAGTGCTTTACTTATTGTTGCAGAATACTTCGCTTGTTTCTAGGATCGTCGTTCTAAAGTCCAGTTGGTGTAGAAAGTTCTAGTAAAGAGTTCACTCGTCAGGATGGAACACGAACTTTACTGCTCCTAGAACTTCGTCGAACAATCAGCTGTACAGAATTCACAAGCACAAACAGCTCGTAACGTGATGATAACAGCCCGCTTAGTACAGAAGCTTTCATAAATGCTGTATTTCTCACACTAAATAAAACACTTCCAATGGCAAAAATTCAGTGGAAATATACGAAGGATATCGCAAGCAGTCCCTCAAGACTGAGCAATGAAGGATTTACACACAGAACTTAAAAACAAAGCTTCAAAAAGGCAAGCGAAAATACTGCGTCTATAGCGTCAATACAAAGCCTTAATCTTTCACGGAGATCTGCTCTCTGATCAAGCAGAAACACAACTGAGTGAAGAGCAACCAGCGCCGCTTTTATAGATGACGCAGAAGTTATCAGAAATTTCCCGAAGGTTCCCCTTAAAGCGCGAATTTTGATTACGTCACAGTAATATAGCTGAATGATTAGGTTATTATGTGATTTTAATGCAGAAAAACCAACTTTACAGGTCCCATTGGGAAAATCGTGCCAAATGACCAAAAGGTCGCCAATCTTAGCGACTTTTGGGCGAAATACCGCTAAATTTAGCGCCAAAATGAGTCCCCAAAAGGGAGGTTAGCGAAGGCCTAGGACCAATATTTCTCGAGATTTCTAGAAAACACCATAGAAACCAATGGAGAAACATTAAACTCGGACTTGTTAAAGTGTGAGTCAGTGATCAGCGTAACTATGTAGTAGGATAGATAGATAATTGTGGTGTTTACATGTCTGTTTAATATCCTGCTTATTATAGATTTTCCTAAATACATCATTAAAATTATGTTCAAGAGATATCTCGTTATAGATATGTTTTGCTCAAGTTTGTCAAGAAGTGGACATAAAATAGACAAATAATCTGTATGGCAGTGTTCCCCAAGTTTTTTACTGCCTCTAAGCGATCAACGTTTGCTGATTTTACCGCGGTCCGCTGAGAGAGGTGGGGGACGTCGATTTTTATTACTTTATATTGTTGTGATTTAATAATATTCGATAATGTTACTATAATTTTGACGTTATGTTTACTTATTGTTAAAAAAAATTGTTTTATTTATTTATTTATTTATTTATTTATTTATTTCTCAGGAAACAGTATTTATTTTCAATTTTATGAATGCAATTTTAACTCATTATCTTGCAATGTTCTATAATTAATAAATTAATTTAAAATAGTTAGAAGTTTTCTTCTGCCACAAAGGCATAGATTAACAAACCCGCGAGAAATACACAACAGTAAATAAAATGGAAAGAATTCGACTTCTGGTGTTTTAGTACCTTCCTTAGCAACTGCAGTGTACGAGAATTGGCAAGGAAAAGAATAGCTCATTAAATTGATAATATTCTGTTTTTCAACAAATGGCCGAAAAGTAATTTTTTTTTTTTTTTTTTTTACATAAAGTACTGTTTTGTTGTTGAATTTATTTTCGGACGGGTTTGCTTGGTTCCAAGATACCGGTTATAAATCCTCAACACAATGACAGTTTTTACAAGCATAGTTTTTTTTTTAGAAAACCAACTTCAAATTACTTCAGCATAACGAAAAATTGTTCCCACTCTAAATTGGTAGGGTTTGGCAAATTCTCACAAAATACAGCAGATATCGCGAAGTTCAGTTCAATCTTGGAGACATATTTTCGATGCCAACTTTGGCGACTTTTGATATTAAGACTTGCGCAATGGTTCAAAAACACGGTTTTCTTGATTTTCGGAATGATAATATCATGAGAACGTGACCAAATTAATATGGGATCACCTCTGAACTACCCCCTTTCGAATAAAAAAGGAATTTTTGAAATCGGTCTACGCGGGAAAAAAATTATTGCTGTATATACTTTAAAAAACAAAACAAAACAAAAAAACGCTTTGGCCATAGACCCTCCCCTCTTTTTGAAGTCGGTAAGAAGCACAGAGAAAGGAAATTTAAACAACCAGGGGATGAATGGGAATCGAGCCCACGACATTAGGCTTAGGCAATTAGCGTAGAGAAGGACAGGCTCTTAACCTCTAAGCCACTGGCTCCTCTTTAAATAAAGTAGATAAATCGCAAAGTATATCTGGGTCGAAATGACGTCATTAGCCTCACATCTCAACTCGGTATAAAAATAAGAAAAAGCATTCACAGAACTGAAAAGTAACTAGCTGTAATGACATACGACACTAAGCGTGATAACACAAGACGTTCCGACGACGTAAAAGTATTCCGACAAATCGTAGTGAGTATTGTTATAGGTTCATTATTTATAAATTTTGCCTCAAATGTCGACGCCGTTCTAGGTTAGATGTTAGAGTAATTGCTGTTTTGTCCGGAAAAATGCAGACTTCAATAATTTAAAGTTCGCATTAATTAACAATTAAAATCAAATCGTGATTTAAAGTATTGGAATCTGTCTGAAGTAAGACAATTTAAAATAAATCATAGGATAGACAATATGCATACTAAAACAAATAAAATATATTTATTAATACAGCGTAAATTAAACGTCAAATAAAATGAAATGTAGCATGAATAAATGTGATTATTTTTAACCTTCATATGGCCTGTAATCAGCGTATTGAAAATTGGCATTAAACATTCTCAGCCGTACGCGTAGAGCATTTGATATTTTCGTCTGCTTGCATAAAATGATAAATGCTAAAATTGTATAAAGTAAATGTGCGCCTAAAAGGATTTTGTTTCTGTATAAAGAATTACTTACGAGAACTTCTTACAATGTCCGATAGAAAGGAGATCCAGGCATTAGAAATTTTAACCCCTTGCCTGTGACATCCGAACTCAATTCGGGCAACGTAAATGCGTCAATTTTGGAATGACCGACACGAGTTAATTGGCAAAATTAAAAAGGTTTTTCATTTTTGGCGCGTTTTTCTCAAGTATATTCCACGGGCAAGGGGTTAAAGACGTCAGCTATCGGCATTTTCTGACTATTGACGAATAGAAAAAAAAAAATTTCATCTTCTAGAAGAACTTTTCCAGCTTTTATTGACCTAGTAGTTAAGCACGTTTTAGTTAAAACCAATACTTCTAGTATCAAAAATTCATTAATCTATTTTTAGAGGATTCGACTTTTTAGTTAATTTATATTTTAAATAAATTTCTAAATGCCAACCTTTTTTAAAAATTAAATTTAGATTTAGATTAGTTCTTAGATTTATGAAAAATATTTTGTTTTTAATAATGGAATTTTTCCTCGAAAAACTTCATTTCATTAATTTTCATCGTGAGGGTGGTGGGGAAGGACTCTAGGAACAGTAATTATGAAAACTTGTAATGATGAAAATTCTGTGACCATACACTTAAAGGGAAAAGAAAACCTCGCTAAAAGTAGCATGTTAATCACTTTATTTAAATCTAGAACAAAGTGAAGTATTAATTCAAATAAAGCACATTCGCATTTAACGGTGAGGCTGTACCCAGAGAAGTCACTTCGGGGTTCTGAAATTTAGATTTTTGTCAACAAAATAATGGTGAAATCCTTTTGTAAGATTTTTGCCTTTTCCCAGTGTTTACTAAGAATTTTTCTGGATACGGCCCTGCCCCCCCCCAGCTATGTTGTCTGTCCAAAATCGCGTTGGTCTACTATTTTTATTTATTTTTGGGGGGGAAGGGGAATTTATGCAGATTTTTTTTATACCGAAGAGTTTGACAAGAGCGTAGGAATTAATTTGTTTGGGTGTGGAATAAGGGAACAGGCCTTGATTATCATACGGGAACTTGAGGCCCGCGCCTTGGTATTACATTCAGATACAAGCCCGAAAAGCTAAGTTTAAAGATTTCCGCATAAACATGCTGATTCAGCTGCATAGGGGGCCACAAGATTTGAGCAAAGCCCTGGGCACAAAAATGCCAGTCTGGTGAAGGTGGGTGAATCTCTATATATTTCCATCGATTCTGGGAACTAGAAAGTCTACAATATTGGCTAAATTATTAGACTCGTGCAAAAAAATAAAGTCTAAAAGATTGTTTTTCCACTTTAGCATGATTTATCTTTTTTGTTTGCCTCACAGAAAATGTGTTGAGGGCTTCACTAAAAATAAATGCTACATACACCGTTTTCAATAGAGATAGTAGTGCATGAGAATATGAACCCATATGAACTTGACGTAAGTCACAAAAATGTGACTTTTTTGGAACGTGTGGAGGGGGAAGCAAACGATCTTTTGATAAACACAATGATATACTAAAGAAATCTGTTTCATTCGATTAAAAAAAAAAAATTATAGCAGTCGTGACCCAAATAAACTTCATTATGCTTTAAGTTTTTTAATAAAGTTGAAACGAGTTCAATAATTTGGCCATTGCACTATGGTTATGTTACCTTGAGGAAGGGAAGAGTGGTTACTTTCTCCACTTCATGAAGTAAATGCATAGCTACCAACCGTACCGTTTTTATCGGAACATTTTCCACCACTAATTTTTCCTTAGCAATTAAAGCTTAAAATAAGTCCATATTTTTAATTGATAATAAAACTGTTCAAAAATAGTGGTGGAAAATGTTCCGATAAAAACGGAACGATTGGCAGCTATGAAATGGGAGGTTCGAGCTCCCGCTTTGCTAAGCCCACGATTTTCTATACCGAGCTCCTTTAATATACATCCACGGACGTCAGAAGCACAGGGCAGGGGGGGGGGCATTTGCCCCCTTGGACTTTTGTATGCCGTTTTCCTGTTTTTGCTCTTTCTTATAAGGTAGCCATATCTTGTAGCAATCTTAGCCCTTCCTCCCGATAAGTATTCTGACGACACGCCCATTATTACTCCTCTGTAATAGCTGCAAAAATATTCTAGTCCTTTGACGTCATAATAAGGTTCAGTCATCAGCGTAAAGTTCCAAAAGTATTCTCGAAACTCCGGACACTCTCATACATTCGTATGAAATATGCATCAACGAGTCAATTCATCTCCAGCGGACGATAGACCATTCAAATGCTCCAAAATCATTTGCTCAGATCTCTCTTCGGGCACAGGGCATGTATTGATAAATAGTGCTGTAAAAGTAACGACAAAATGAGTATCCGTATGTATTTGTTACTTAGATGTTCGCTATTCGTTATTAAGTATTCGTTACTCGTTACTTTCGTTACTACTAATAGAATCGGTAATAGGGTGTTATATAGTGCCCCATAACAACACATCCGGGACAGTGTTGTTATGGGTATATGCCGCCCATACATAAACCCATAGCAAAACCTAACCAAAAAGAATTTTTTTTAGCGAAGTTGTACAAAGTTGTATTTAGAGCTTATTTTCTCTGATTTACAGATTGTTTTTATACACATTTATGGTTTTATACAATGCTAAATTATCCGAATTACTGAGTGCACATAGAAATCTTCCAAAGACATATGCCATTCTTTTTTTTTCTAAACCCCCCCCCCTTTTTTTTAATTCTGAACGCTGGTTTAACCTGTTCATTCTTATCATAAAAAGTGTAAAGGAAAGCTTGTGACTCGTGTTTTTTCTGGGTTGCGGGTTCTCGAATACTGAGATCCAGGGATTGGGCCACATATATAAAATTCACAGGGCAGGGGATCTCAGTATGATATCAACTACTTTGCGTTTCTACAAGCATAATATCTTTATTATTTGTGTGTCCTTATTTCATATCAAAAACTTCTTTTGCTGGATCATTTTTCGAAGTAAATTAAACAATTTTAAATTAAAATATGGTAATTTTTAATTCAGTGAGAATTATCTATTTTTAAGATATTTCCAGTTCTATTTCTGCACTTTTGGGATGAAAGGGGTTAGCCCCTTCTGTGGGTGCATATATGAGAGCATTCTTTAAACAAAAATTATCACTCCTTTCATACAGAAAGAATGGTTGCACCGGATTATGCGTATTCCATGAGTTCATGGAATAAAATGTACCATAAAATAGGGCAGATGGCCCCCTAAACGCCGACATTTTAGAAACATACTGAACTTTATTGAAATATTTTAATACCAGTGGCTTACGCAGGAGTGGGCATAGAAATCCCGGGTCGCTCCCAATTTTTTATATATTTTTTAAACAATTACTTAAAAAATATGTTTAGGTTTCCATGCTAAATATTTTTTTTAGTTCCAAATAATATTTTAAATAATAAAAATGTGTGAATTCGTTTACTTTATAAAAATATTTTTTTAAAAGGTGTATTTAAATAATTTGCTATTTATTACTCATTTCGATTCTAGCTAAAAAAAAAAAATCTGATGTGTCCAACACATGACTTCCTTGCACGTCCATTAGATCAAAAATATTTTCGACGGACTTCCTCTAAATTTATTTGTTTGAAAGAGATAAAATATCAATAATAGTAAGGTTTAGCGATTTCTAGCCAAATATTTCGATATCGCCAAGCTGAGTTCAATTTGAAAGATTTATTTCTGACACTTTATTTGGCGATATTTCACCAAAAGCCGACAAACTTAAGATAGTCAGCGAGATTTTGGGGATAGCCAAAGTAGTCATTGACCACAGACTTTCAATGAATTGAATGCATCTATACACCTCAATGTATTCAAAGTCATTTGGCTCACCATGTAAATAAATTCTCGGTCGATTGCTGTCAAAAAAGATATTGAAAACAGTTAGATATTACAATAGTTCTAAATACAAAGTTAAAAAATCTACGGGTTAAAGTTTTAGTTATACAAAATAGGAAATAATTTTTGGCGCCAAATTTGGCGATAATTCGGCGAAACTCGTCAATGTCGACGACATTTGGCGAGATTTTAAGCATAAACCAAACAATGAGATTATCGCCAAATTTGGCGATATTTCGCCAAAACTCGCCAAGAACGATGACAAATGGCGATACTTTGGCCATGGACCAAATGACTGACTATCACCAAATTTGGCGATATTTCGCCAAAACTCGCCAAGGTCGAGGACAGACGGCGAGATTTTGGGCATGTACCAAACAATGACTGTCTACAGTTGTATTATAATGAAGATGTCCATAGACATTAAGGTACTGAAATTCTTTTCGGTGGTCCTGTAAATAAACTCTCCAGTAGATTGGAACCAAAAATCGAGATGCACAACTAGATGTTACAACATTCTTATATATGAAATTTCATAATAGTTTTTGAGATTTGAGAGTTAAATATGCACACACGTACACCAAAAGTAGCCAAGCTTGGCGACTTTTGGCATAGTTCTTGAGGGAGGCACGTGACCGTGGTCGGACCATTACCTAACTTATGTGGTAGGACGATATTGTGCTTGAAATGGATGAATGCCCCTAAAATTGCTATTGACCGTAATGTATTGGAAATCTTTTGAGTGTTCCTGTAGCAGAACTATAAATGATAAAGACACTTTTTTTAATGGAGAAATTCATTTTCTAACTCTTTACAGCATATATCACTTCTGAGTCGTTTGAAATAGCCCAATACCTCTAAAAAACGCTTTGATGAATTTCGGCCCATAGAGCGTAATGTATTTCGAATCTTTTGGGCGGTCCTGTAGATAAACTATTCAGTCGAATGGAACCGAAAGGGGAGGTGCACAACTAGATGTTACAACAATCCTAAATATAAAGTTTCAACATTCAACGCCTAACAGTTTTTGAGATATGCGAGTTTAATGAATTTCGGCCCATTGAGTGTAATGTATTTCGAATATTTTGGGCGGTCCTGTACATAAACTATCCATTCGATTGCCACCAAAAGGGGAGGTGCACAACTAGATCATAGAGCAATCCTAAATATCAAATCTCAACATTCTACGACCAATAGTTTTTGAGATATGCGAGTTACATACGTACGTACGTACAGACGGCATGGAAAAACTGGCCACAGTAGACTCGCCACTGGTCAAAATGAGTTGCAGACGCGTTAATATGATCGTGCATGCTAGCCTACGATGAGATGCATCGAAAAAAATTTTTAAATTAAATTTAGAGGTAGTCAAAATCGGTTTTTATGTCGAAATTTGGCCCCCAAAATTTTTCGGGATCACATTACTTCCTTATACTACGTACAAGGAAGTAAAAAAGAAAAAGTTAAGTTCGCAATCCTGCTTCGGAACCACCCTGAAAGAAAGAATTCTGATTGCACCACTATTTAGTACTAAAATGTTAGAAAGCCCGAAATTAGCACCCCTTACTAACATGCTTCTCTTATATGTATTGCTCCTCTACAATTATAAGAACAACCCCTCCCCCCCCCCGCAAAAAAAGGTTCAACTGCGCATAATAACATACTATACACCGGATCGTATCCCCCCATTCTACGACCCATATCAATAGAGCAGCAGATACTATTCCATCTCCATAACTGTAACGAAACATACGGATTCTTCCAAACCTCATGAAAACGATACCATTCGGCGCGGCACAAACGAATTGCAACCAGAACATACTACTACTCAAATACCGAAACTGATTTTTCCCTCCCAACAGCGAGAATCCATAATACTTCCGGTATCTAGTAACGGAAAGGAACATACTATTACTCAAATACCGAAATTCATTTTCTCCCTCCCGCAGTCTTGTATTCGAAGTTCGAACCTGGTCGATCTGAAATGCAAACTCGAAAGTCGTTTTCCCCCTTGAAACCGCGATCCGATATCCAGTAACCCCAGTAACAAATAACAGAAGATATTAGTACTCGATTACTGGAACTCGTTTCCCCTCTAGTTCGCCTCGCCTGGCAGTCTGTATTCGAAGTTTGAAGCTGCTCGATCCGAAACATCTTCGGATCGAGTAACGATATCAACCGAAAAGTAACAAATCGTTACTTCGAGTCTGAGTGATTATCCGTATCTTAGTACCGAATACATGTGGTTTGCTTCAGCTCTATTGATAAATGAAGGGGTCACAGAATATTTTCTTAAAGGGAAGTGGGAAAAGGCTCTAACTCAAAGGGCTATAATAATTCTATGAAGTTCAAATTGTATATACACCAGCTGCCAATAAGACAATATGTACGGTCCCCTGCATAAATATATAATCACTTTCAGAAAAATCCCTCCTTAATTATAAATTACTGACCATTTATACTTAAAAATTCAGTAAAATCATTTAACTGAATTTCTATCAATGTATTTTTAAGGTAGGTCGGTAAATTATAAAAGCACTTGGGAAAACTTTCCATTATTTCCTATACGAGAGCCGTTTTTTATTCAGCCTCAGATGGTCAATAAAGGGAAGATGGAGCAAAGAATGAAAAGATTTTATTTCCACAAGTTAGGCACATATAAGGTTAGTTTTCGACAAGCCCTACGAGAGGAGGGGAGGGGGGGGGGGAGAGTTTGACGGAGTACCGACATGGATGTTCAGTTAAAGTGCGCTCAGGAATTTTTCAGAATGTGTTACGAATTTCATTTATAGATCTTTAATTGAAACCCACTTCAAAAACCAGATTTTGAATATACATTATTCTAGAATGATTTAGATGGCAGAAATGATAATTTTATCATTTGAATATTAGTTGTTTTTTTTCCCAAACCTTTGAACATGAATAAAAAGTACCTCTGCTGTCCTTTCTTTTAGCATTTATATGAAAATCATAAAAAAGAGCAGTTTTACAAAAAAGGTCTTTCCTCACATCCACCCCCCCCCTCCTTCTCTGTAATTTTTGCGCTTTACGAAAGAGGGGAGGGGGGGGATTTTCGCCCAGCCTTAAAAAAATTTCTCTCGGAGGCCCTGGTTTTCGACACAAACGTTATGAATATTCGACCAATTGCCAAAATGGTGAATGAGCTTCCCGTTGCCCTCTTCGAGAAACGTTACCGCCAGTGATGCGACCACGGGCCTCAACGCTGTTTCAAAAATCTCCATTGGTCTGAGAGCTTTCGCCTCTTAACCAGCATTTCATTTCAAGTGACAGATGGAATTCTCTCAACACTAAGTCGATGACCAAAAAAGGTTAACGAGGCGTTTCAAAACAGCAGTGATGAGATTCACAAAGCTCACTATCGAAGCCATTGCTAAGACGTTTTTTAGGGGCGGGATGTCGATAAACTGCCAAGCCAAATATTGGTTTTTACAAACTTATTTTTTTAACTATAAACTTTTACTCTTGCCAACTGGATTTGGGTAATCTTGCCAAGTTTACCAGAAAAGAAAAATAAAATAAATTATCGTTTTCGTTAAAAAAAATTTCACCAATTTTGCCAACTAGGTATCTAATTTTGCCAAGTTTAATAGAATTTTGCGAGTGTTTGGGGGGGGGGGAGACTCCCCCCTACCCCCTCTTTAGCAAAGGCCCTGGTCACTATTGGTCGATCCAAGTGATTTCCGATACTTGATCTGGCTAGGCGGCCGAATCAAGAAAACCCAACGCTTCCAGACAAATGAAGTTTTGCAAAACAGCGTTAGGCCGTTGTCTGCATCACTGGCGGTAACGTTTCTCTAAGAGGGCACCGGAAAGTGTGTTTATACCGATTTGATAAATCCCCGAATCTTCACGGCGATTGGGTTGGAAAGAAGCCGTATGCATGTAATAAAAAGGATTGTTTCCTATGTACATAAAGAAATGTATTGCTAAGTTAGGTACATACGTAATTTTTGGCAATAGATTTTTATTCTTTGTTTGTCGTTCTTTGACTGTCCAACGGAGGTTGAGGGTTGAGGGTGGGGGGAGGGGGGAGCCTTCGGATATTTATGCGGGCAGCTGTGTGTGTGCAAAGTTCTCAAAATTTAGGGAATGTCGGGTGGAGTTTAGGCGACATGCTCATGTACATAGGGAGAACAGAGGAGCGATCATGAATCCATACAGCTAGTTTTATTCTAATGGAAAGCAGCTATGCATTCATATCTCTATGATACTACTTGACAAAGTAATTTGTGTTCTAGTGCTTTTTTCGCAAACATGATCGGAAATTAAACTAATACTCATTATTGTTAGTGATACAACAATCCGGAATACTGGATCCACTAATTTGGTATCATTGGACGTCCATCTAATCCGGTACCAATTTAGCGGATCCGGTAAAAGCTGTTCTAGACTCTGATAAATGCTGAAATTGAGTATAGATAAAGTTTTTATTGGCACAGGATATGAAATAAAATTTAGCGACCTATAACAGTCGAAAATGAAAGACCTGATTAACTGTATGCAGGCATTTAAGTTGAATGTTTGAGGCACTATGAAGAAAGTTGCGATCTGTTAACAGTTGAAACAACCCTAAAATTTGTTTTAGAAAAGTTGCTGACTCAAGAAGCAGTGTTAAGTGTTGAAATACATGAAGCGCCCCGTGAAAGGATAAAAGAAAGCCGCATTGTTAGTAGCATGAATATTAATATAGTTACAGGCAAGGCCGTAGCGAGAAACAAAATTCCGGGGGGCTCGTATGTTGCGCTGATATTTCCCCCCACCCATAATTGATCTCCAGAGTCAACGCAAATTAAAGAACTACCAATACATGGACTAAAATTTTGGGAGGGGGGATCAAACCCCCTAATTTGCCCCCGCCCCCCCTCCCCGCTGCTTTCTTGCAGAATACAAAAAAAAAAAAAAGACGACTGATAATACGTTTACTATGCCAAAGCAAAAAATATAAGACTAGAAATGAAACAAATCTTAGTTATTCAAAATGATAGGTCTAACGAAAATGCAGTCGACATGATAAAATTTGTAGAAAACAACTTGGGCTCAGTCATTGAAAAATGACATTAAAAGAATTACAAAAGCAAATACAGCAAGAAGCGAAAACCTATACTATAATACTAAAAAAGAGAAAGATTTTGAGAAAGTATCGAAGGAATTGACATTTGAATCTGAGCACAATACTTGTCTTACATTCAATGGCAGCCCTAGGTATTTTTCTAAGTGGTGCGAACTACAAAAATGAGCTCCACACACACGCACATGTAGCTAGTAAAGTTTTCGGAGGGCTTAAATGAGGATTTCAACAATACATGAACACGCAAATACAAGGCGGTTATAAAAAACTATCCACCATGACCTCTAGCAGTTCCATTCAAACAAACGTTATCACATTTCGGATATAATTATTCATGTGTATGAGCTCTGAATTTTGTGAACAAAGTGACGCTTACACTTACGTACAGTTTTTGCATACGGAAACGCTCAATTTTCGAATGGCATTGCCTTGTTTTTCCCGTTGAAAAATCCTCAGCACGTATGAAATGCCGAAAGAGCGTTGAAACGGTACATATTGTTACGAATTTTCGGGGCAACCCGCTGTTCTGGGGTTTAAAATAGTTTCAAATTCGTATTCTACATTTCAAATAGTTAAATTTTGGTTTTTGTTATATCAAAATTGGTCAACTAGAACAGAAGATACGGAGGTTTGGATTTTCCCGTTGATTTGTATGGTGTTTCCAGAAATCTCTATAAATATTGGTCCTAGGCCTTCGGTAAATTCACTTTCGGAGACATATTTTAAGCGTCAAATTTGGCAATATTTCGCCAAAAATCGCCAAGCGTGGCGACATCTGGGTCTTTTGGCACGTTTTCCCCAATGGGGCCTGTAAAGTTAGTTTTTCTGCATTAACATGCATAATAACCTAATATTTTTCTTCTATGGCGTAATCAAAATTCGCGCTTTATGTGGAACCCTCGCTAGATATATTATTTTAGAAGCTCCTTGTAGCTTCTGCGTCACCTATATATAGGAGCGAGTGGCTCCGATAGTCTGTCTTGCTTCTGCTTCAGCCAAGAGCGGATGTCCTTGAAGGTTAAGTCTTTGTATTGACGCTATAGAAGCGGTATTTCGGTTTGCTTTTCGAAGCTGGTTTTTAAGTGTTGTGTGTATATCTTTCATTGCTGAGTTTGAGAAAAGCAGTTTTAATTAGCGATTTTAATAGTTATGGATTTAAATTCTGAAAATGTGTAGTTTAGACAAATTAGCGCAAAAATGAGAATGACTGACTGAAGAACTGAAATGAAGGGTAACACATAAGCAATAACGCCGCCTTATCTCCAATAGGTAGTTCAGAATCCTGGGGTAGAACATGAGGTACAGAGGGGGCCCCTATGGGGCTGGATCAGACAGAAGGCAGGAGAGTTAATCAGTGGCGAAGACTGATAGGAATGAAAGGCTCTGCGACATTTCCTGTTCTGAACTTCAGAATAATCGTAATCGGGGAGCTCCGCAACGATTTTGTTTGAGGCCATTTGCATTTCTATAAAGCTTGAAGCAGTCTGGTGTGTGTGTAGACGGAGCGTTTGCATCCGGAGCTCGCTAAGAATGGTGGTGTTTCGGGGGTTCATTCCGTATTTTACTAAGGTTTAAGTTTTGTTTTTGTTCCAGTTTGTCCACAGAGGTACGGGCGGCATATGCCAGACAGGCGCTGCGTACATGGTCATTGGTCGAATAAAAGACTTGTAAAATAAGTTCTTGTTATGATGGCTTAAATGCCTTTGAAACATAATAAGTGTGGTTCTGTTGAAGGCCCGGTCAATTTCCCTCCGGTGGCAAAGATGTGTTGTTTCCAGCACAGTGTTCTATCTATACTAAAGCTTAGATACTTGGCGGAGTTGCACCAGTCAATGGAAGTACCTTTAACTTGAAGACGAGATGATGGAAGCCTCCTCGAGAAAAAGATAGCTTGGCATTTGGCCACTTTTAATCTAAGTTTTAATTTCGAAAGCCATTCCGAAATTTCATCAGCGTGATTCTGATGCATGCGGTGAGGGAGATTCGTACCGCTCCTAGCACTATCAATGATGGGTGCATCATCGACAAACGGAGCAAGGGTGTTGTTGACATTTCGTGGGAAGTCGTTGATAAACAGATTGAAGAACGTAGGTTTCGAGTACGGATCCTTTAGGACTTCACTGGAGAGAGGCTTGGGATTGGAGAGGATGTCCTGACCTCTAATCGAAAAAGTTCGGTATAGCAAGTAGTTGTTGACTAGATGAACAAGTGCATCAGGAAATCTGTTGAATGAGTTTACAGATCAGCCCAGCGTGCCAGACTTTGACCAACGCCTTCTGTAAGTCGAAGAGGAACACAGCTGAGTAGTCCTTATCGTGAAGATGGATGGTGATCGTCTGAACAATCCTGAGTAGTTGGTGAAAGTAGAGTAGTCTGTACGAGAACCAAATTGTGTTCATGAATCAAGATGTTACTGTTGTATATATGCTCGTTCAGCCAGTGGAGGGCAACTCTCAGCAAGCTTACCAAGTTCGTTGAGCAGGCTGATGAGTCTGTACGCGGTGGGAGATAAGGTCCTGACCAGGATCTGGAAGAGGAAATATGATGGCCTGCTTCCATGCCTTAGGGAGGTATCCAGCTTCGATAATGGCGTTGATTAGCATTGTAATCTCAAAGAGGGACTTTAGAGGCAGGTTTCGAAGCATGGAGTTGGTGGTGCTGTCGTAAAAGACGTTTGTTGAGCTTGATCTTAATGATTGCGAGGGCCACGGAACATAAAGCAGGCCAAATGTTGTAGCGGGAGCACAGCTTAAGTAGCTATAGGCCGAGTTGCAGACATGTTGGTTCCAGGTAGCTGAGGTAGAGTAATCTGAGTCATTTGAAAACTAACTTATACGTGGAGGCCAGGATGCTGGCTTTGTCACTAGTCAGGACAACAAATGATCTTCCGTTCTTAATGGGAGGCATTTCAGTTACGATGAATTCATCGTCAGGGGTTAGGCTCACGAAGTAAATCATCCAATGCTATTTTTTTATTTTTCTGATCTCAAGCTTGACGGTAGCGCAGAGCTGGTGGTAATGCTGCCTGTCTTGAGGGGTACGAGACGAGTGAAAAGATACTGCTTCCTAAAAGCATTGCTGGCACAAATGTGGGAAGGAAGTTTGAAGTTTGCCTTTTGGGAAACAGTAGTAATGCTGGAACTGCGTTTAGTCAATCGATTGACCTTATAGTTTGTTGTCGCTACACGTGAGGAATTTCAAAAAGAGAGGCAAGAAACTTCCTGGTGAACTTCCTTCAGACTTGATGATTCTGTCAGGAGCACGGTCGAGTTTGATACAAAGGTCTAGAGCGACTGGGTAACGGTCAGAGGTGAATTTATGTACTATCGAACATGCCAGGATCAAGAGGAAGTAGAATGAAGATAGCAAAAATCTGCTCAGTTTATATAGAAAAAGTGAGGTTTCAGGATAGTGTTTATGAGGTCCAATAGGAAAGCGGGAAATAAATGTAACTGAGAGCAGAGGGAATTTCAACATTCAGAAAGAGGTAAACGGCGAAATCAACACTAACAAGACTGTTTTGGTAGATGTCGAAAGCTTCAAGAAAATCGAATTCATTGGGGGGAACTGGGTTTGCAAATGAGTTTAGCTAACATCACAGAGCAAGTCTTAGAGATAATGCCTTCGGACAGCGTTTTTGACGCTCATTGGTCATGACGTAATTGGTCATTAATTAACCCTTGTGTGCAAATAGGCCAATTTTCGACATCATCGGCCGAAAATCTGTCGCGTCAAAACGCAGTCCGAAGGCATTATGTCCAGTGTTGACTTGGTTTAACCGAACTAATAAAAGTATGGTCGACATCCCAGCAATGTTCAAAGATGGTAGATTTGGTTTCATGTTTGTTAACAAGAAAAATGTGTGGCTCAATTCTAAATTGAAGGGCGCGTTTAGTTAGTTGTTCGCAAACCCGCGACATGCGACACATCATTCCAGGGGTGCAGTCAGTACTTTTCTTTTTTTACCGAGGAGGAGGCTGAGAGCTCAAAGTGTTAATTAAAAAAACTAATAAAACTTTATTATTTTCAGGGAGAGGTCTTATGAAATTTATTTATTCAAAAGGATTTGCTCTTAAAATAAATAGAAAAGTAAATAAACAAATCGCATTTAGAATAAGGAATGAAGTCTCTCACCTTTTCTGTTTCGCGGGATTTCGGGATTGAGATTTGTTCATCCTGCAATCCCGCGGGATTGACATTTCTTTCAATAAAAAATTAATTTCAATCGAGAAAAGTAGGAAAAAGTAAGATTTTAAGCACTATCAAATTTAACTTTAATAATAATAATTTATCTTATTTAATAATTTTTACAGTACCTCACTTAAATATGAAAAATAGTCATGATAGTCATAATAACTTTATAAGTTATTTCTTTGCTAAAAAACAAGAAAACTAAAGAGGAACTCGTCTTCCTATTCTTGATCTAATTTTAATTGAGAAATCAGAAGCTCTTCACAAAAGGATTTTTTTGTATGTATGTATGAAACCCTGAAGGAGCCAGTTCACCTTTTAAACACATCACTGGCATGGGCGGCCACTGGCATGTGCTTGTTTGTGGGGGAAGCAAGTCAAGGGTCCTGCGCCAGAAAGATACAATATTTAGTGTTGATGCTTTTCTGTGTTATACCAGTACGTAAATCATAACTATACGGGAGCTGCGGGGGGGGGGGGACTGCGGTTCCTCCCTGCCAATAGGTAGGAATGCCCATGATCACTGGTTCTTATTTATCTTATGCAAAAACTTATGGCCAACTGTTGATTCAGAAGGCGGCGTGAAATTGTAATAAAATAATTTATTTCTCCGTTTCAATCCCGCTGGATTACGGTCTTAATTCTGTGAGAATAATCCCGCAGATATTTTTGCGGCATCCAGCAGGATCGGAATTCTATTCCCTAGTTTAAAATCTTTACAATATGAAATAGTATAGTTAGAAAAACATTGAAATAAATTATAAATAAAAAGAAAGAAAAATTATACGAATTATCCTAGCTTTTCAAGAGACTTCAAAAGAAGGTTACATAGTTTTTTCTTCCTTTTTTTTAATGTATGTGATGGAGAATTTTTAACCCAGTAGACCTATTTCGGTTACTTTATTGGAAAAGGTGTACATTAGGAGGGGGGGGGGATCTCGCATTAATTAGGTCAAGTTTGGATGATATTCAAAAAATCGGAGAAAACATGTTTTAAACCACTGCTCAAAGCAAGACCTGTACCCCCCCCCCCCTTATCATTTTACAAATTTGTCCATAGTAAGCAATTGCCGGTCCGCGTCTAGTTTCCATTAATCGTAGACTGAAGGCGCTTAAAGACCGCAGTCATTATTAACGTTTGCTGTCCATTCAGCACAAGTCTACGAGAGAAAATGTCCGCGGAAGGAATTCGGTTGCGCAGCCTATTGCTCCTTGAACGCAGTTGTATTCCTTAAGTAAATAACATTAAAACGCTAAGGGCGTCTTAGCCCAAAGGGTCGCCTGTAACGATATGCCAAAAGTCGCCAAGGTTGGCCACTTTTGGCGATTTATCTCGAGCCAAAAAATAAGTCCCCTAAACAGAATCTAGCATATTTTTATATTAGGCGAAAAAAAAACCTGCCAAACCCTACTTGTTTTTCAATGGTAAAATTAATCGGCGTCTTGGTAAAATTAATTGGTGGCTTTTATACAGGTGTTAAACAGTATTATTTTACTACATGGACAGATTTTGATAATTCATTTTATTAGAATTGTTCTTTCTGATGCCCCCTGACAACTGCAAACGGCGGTGTCAGGGGGGTGTGCCTTCCATTTTTAGGGCCCCAGTGGGAGGAAGTACGATTTAACCCGTGGTCTCCTAATTTTGAACCAATTCCAGATCTAAAATCGGCACCAGAGGTATTGTTTAACAACTTGGAGGACATCGGAGCCACGACTTTTATTGGAAATACAGTACTTTAGGGGTTTTCGGATGTTAATTTGGTCAAAATGACAAAGTAATGGAGCTTTTCACTTCTTATGAGACACAGACAAAAATCTTAAGATAATAGGATATTTGAGTAATTGTAATGCCTTCATGCTGAAATAATTAAAGTCAGTTTTTCTTTCGTTTTTAATACTAGTTAAAGCTTATATATTAGTCATTGAATGAAAATGCGTAATATTTAGCAATATATATATATATTTAAATGGAAGAATTCCTTTAGAGTGGGTTTCGGTGTACTGTACAGAAAGCTGAGTGCAAGCATAAACATTTTATTAGTTGGCAGAAAGCTCATTCCAGTATGCACATTTGTGGTGTTGACTCAGGTTAAACCACCTGAAAGTTATTTCGGTATCGCAGCGAAGCTTAGTTATTTTGAAACCTTCAAAAGTGAACGCTTGGAAATGCAAATCCAGAAAAGAGTTTCAAGAGAAGGGGTCCGCCTCCTCCCAGCTTAAATACGTCCTTTTTTAGTTTTCTTTATACTTAATACAGTGCACTCCTTTCAACGAAAATCATGCTTCTTTGTTTTAACAGTACTTATTTAATTTGGGTTAGGGTTACTACATATTTTGTATGTCATCATCAAAGCTGAAGGTTGCCATGCCAAGTACTGACATTGCAAAATGAAAGAAAAGACATAATAGGTGGAATTTCCATTTATTTAATGGTTGTAAAAATAGCTTCACAGTGTGATAATGTGTTGTACAAATTCCTACATAAATATTTCTTAATTACAGCACCTGCGGGCTTTCTTAAATTAGTGCTCAGTACACTACCGTTTCTGTAATCATTGTCACTTCTCCATGGTTTCGCTAATGGGTACTAATTTTTCATTTTAATAACACGTATGTTTATATGCCAAAATTTGAAACCTGGTGTTTTTATTGCATGATTACATTAAATACATATCCCTGGTTACAATATTAATGTTTTTAAAACTATGGATAGACATTTGTAAATTTCATGCCTCCTATGTAGATTTGTATTTCACCTATTTTCCTGCACATATATCGTTATCTCTTCTCTACTTATTATAAAA
This sequence comes from Cheiracanthium punctorium, assembly GCA_038373885.1. Taxonomy (NCBI): domain Eukaryota; kingdom Metazoa; phylum Arthropoda; class Arachnida; order Araneae; family Cheiracanthiidae; genus Cheiracanthium; species Cheiracanthium punctorium. The sequence continues at coordinate 69,570 of JAWZYV010017846.1, read as the reverse complement.
GAAGTCTGTGTGTGTGTCGGCAGCGTTACGGACAAACCGCTATACCTAGAAGCACCAAATTTGGTACTCGGGAAGATGTAAATATGCAGTTGTGCACCTCGAAGCGATTTTTTCAAAATTCGACCTAGAATTTTTTTTATTTTATGTTTTATGCGATTTTTGGCATGTTTTCTCACCCAATTCGTAATGACGGCGGAAATTACGCTCGCAGCAAAACGGCATTTGTATCATCGGATAGAGAAAATTTTCTTTTAAAAACAGTTTGTTCTGAATACGTAACACGATTTACCGATTTTTTTATTAACCATGTGTTTCGACAAATTTTTCGTAAAATAATTTTAAAACTGTCGCATCTTGAATTCTATCCGTCATAACTTTTTGATATTTTGACAAATCGTGAAACATTCTTTCTCTCTCTTTTAAAACAAAAACGAAAAAATTATGTAAATTAGATGATTTTTTACGAATTTTAATGCAGCCCAATGTTTAGAATTTAATAGCATCAACGCGATCTTACGCCATTCATTACATTGCGATCACGGCACGAGAATTTATGTTCAGTTGTTGCCACAGAAAGGATTAGAAAAAAGGGTTTTTTCAACCAATCCAGATTTTAAATGGGATATCGGAATTTCAATTCGCAAGTGAGGATCTATGACGTCAAATGCTTTAAGATACGTAAAAATTACGCCATAATTTTAAAACATTTATCCCTGCTCTTTTTTAACACAAGGAGGCGATATTTTGATTAAAACTTACTTTAGAAATAAACTGAGAAATTCATGAATATTATTATTATTATTATAAGTGGCATTTTAATCCGTGCTTACTTAAAAATTGAAATATTTTAACGCGGCTGAAAATGTTCTTTATTTTAAAAGCTACAAAATTCATTTTAAAGCGGGATATATTAAAAATTTTCTATTTACTTCACTCTAAAAAATAACCGTAAATTCACTGGATACTTTCCTGGAAATTTTACGGAAACTTTCCGTATTATCAGATTCCAGGACTTTTTCCGTATATCAAGAATTTGACCCTTACTGGCGGGAAAGCCCATCCGGTTTTCCGAGAAAGCTCTGGGGGGTCTAAAGACGTCGGAACAATTACCGCTTGAAGGAAACGAGGAAGTGGATTGGGGATAGTTTGAATTATAGTGGTTTATTACAAAAGTGGGTTTCGTACGAAGTTTTTACAATTTAGAAGGAAAGTGCCAATGAAAAAGGACAACGAAGTTAAAAATATATTTTGGACGATATTTAATTACTGATCATTATATAATTTTATAAAATAGTGATTAAGAAAAATTTTATGTACAGATAATTTTAAGATTGTTTTATAATGAAGTCACAAGAAAGAAAAATATTATCTTGCTTCTAAAAATATTTTCTTTTCTTTCTGATATAGAAAGAATAAATCAAATTTTATTACAGTACACTCGTACTTTTAAAGAAAACTTTATTTCTATAAAACTTATAAGAACATGTGTATGCACATTATACGCGCCCGGTACATACAAAAATAATAGATATAAAATTATGGGAAATGTTAATGTAAGAACTTTGTTTGCTACATCCATGAGCATACTGCTGCCTGATTCAGGATTCTGGTTCGCCTCTCGCCAAACAGTTAACGGTGTAGTTCGAAAAAACCATGGGATTTTGGTACATAAATACAAATAAACTAATTATGTAATGCACTTCAAAATTTTTAGAATATCTTTTTATAATGTGCATTATACACTGTAATAAAAGATAAACCTGTATCAGTAGCGAAACTTTAAGGAAAATTTCTTAAAAATCGAAAATTTAGCAGGATATGCCACTTTTCGAAACTTTTTTTGCCGTGGAATTCCATGTTGAAGAATTTTTTCCGAAAGTTTTATAAAAGGCACCTTTATTTCTTTTATTGCGGTGCGTAATACAGCTTAGAAAGAATCCTCCTGAATTTTTTCGAGCCCCTGGTGCAATTAGCTTATTCTGTTTTGTGTACTTAGACCGTGAGGGAGATTTTATTTTTTCGAACTGCACCCTTAAGTAGAATAAAAAGGTTTCCTGTTCGATTTCATCTATATTCAGAAAATAAAAGAAACCATCGACAAATATTCACACGTGGTAGTGAGTGGATAATACGTCAAACAAGTAACCGATTTCGACCCACCACTTAAGACCATCGTGCACATGCGGTGTCCGTGCACGTTAAATCCGTGATTCCGAAAGTCTTTTTGACTGTCGCTAGCAGTTTCCAAGGGATGCAAATATTCAGAAGTCCCTCATATTTTGACGAGTAAATTATATTGGAAAATGCAAGTTGCTTCAAACGACACATTTCAGTGTTTTTCTCTGTCCTGGAAAACAAGCAAGAAATATTGAAAATAAAATAAAGAACATATATTCTTATGGCCATCATTGACGTATATGAGCAAGGGTTGCGAAAAATAATTCTTCCTGACTGGGTTCTGCTGAGTTGGGGGAGGGGGGGGCGACTAAGCCTTTCCTACAAAAATTTCAGCCCCATTCTAGAAAAATTTACATTGCAAGAGTATGAGATGGAGGGGTTCAAATCACATTTCTCGAAATATTAAAAAAAAAAAAAAAAAAAAAAACATTCATTTAGCTAACAATAATACTAACTTTAAGTGGAACTATACACATAATTTTGTTGAATGTAAGGGAAAAAGGGTACCAATATGAGAGGAAATTAATTTAATTAGAAAGCAATATTTCTGAATCCTTTTAAAATTTTATTAGTCCTCCTTTGTTTTTCAAAACTGGCTGCACGTGCTATGTCAAGCAATTTATGTGTGGTCTTAAGATCTCATTTATGATTACCACACATAAATGACAAATTATTATTTTTCTTTATTGTAATTTATTCTTCCGTATGATATTTACCTTTTTAAAAATTTTAAAAATTAAAAGAAAAGAAAGAAGAATGAAAGGACACAAAAGTAAAATGGACAATATTAGTATAATGAATTAATAACCCAACAATAAAACTAACACACTTATTGTGTGTTAAAAAATAAATTGCTCATAAAAGTAGAAAATAACAAAGAAAGCATATTTTATACGATTTAAAATTTTATAACTATGCCTAAAATTTTATAACTATAACTAAAGTAAAATGACTAGAAACTGTAAACATATATAGGACCGTAAAAATAGGGAGACATGGTGGGGCAAATAGGAAAATGGTTAAGTTCTGAAAATTTTTGAGCTAAATCTTTTTTAAAAACTGTTTTAACAACACATTTTTTTAATGTTGAAGAGATCGTGTGACTATAGTATTAATTTCCATCTTGTGTGCCTCTCCAAACACGTACTGTGTTCCTGTTCCCCAAAGCGCCGGCCTCGTCAAAATGTAATTAGCGATTTTCGAAACTGCCCCTATACTATTCGTTGGAATGTTACAAAGAAGTATTGCCATCTCACAGCATGTGGTGTCCAGCCAGACCCCGTTTTCTAAGAAAAGGGGACAGGTTCTCGAAGATCCCCTCCACGGTAAAGCGGCAGCGGCATCAATCTGCTGAGAGTCTGGAGGAGAGAGGATAGTCTGTTCTGCTCTACTATATTCACCCATACAAAGTAAGTTAACTTTACACTTTTTTTAGCTACATAAATATCTTGCACTAATACTTTTTATAAGAATGTTTTTCATTATCAGAGCCTGATCATAGGTGGACGGGGCCCCGGGGAAAGAGGTTATTTTAGGCCCCCTATACTGTCACAAGTATTTTAACTTATTTTTGTTTGCTGTTGCATTTTCCCGACATAAAAATAAAACATTTTTAAAGAATACTAAAATTGAATTAAAAATTACCTATTTATTTATACTTATTTAGAACAAGATTATGCATTTAAAAGCGATTTTAATATTTTCTTTAGCCCGTTTGTATTATTAGGTGCGATAATTCAAGGAATGGCAATTACGAGGCACGTGAGCAAAGTTCCTCACTCCAAAAAAGTTTTCTTCATACACCAAAATGTTCGAAATTTTCTTTACTTCATCATGAAATAAAAAATGTTAACTGATGGATATTTTGTAATAAGCATATATATATATATATATATATATATGTGTGTGTGTGTGTGTGTGTGTGTATGGCCATACCATACGTTTCCAAAAACTCCTAAATTCTTGTTTATGGATCCATGAGTCTTAAAGACCATTGAATTAGAAGAGCAGTAAATAAATCCCTAAGTCCATTTATTGTCAAAAATTATGCTATAGATATTACAAAGGAAATTTAGTTGCAAAAATTTTATTATTGCAGTATTTATGAATATGTAATAAATCATGATAACAATAAATCGGGAGATTTGGGAGCCCTTATTTTTCTGGGGCCCAGGGCCTATAGTCCCGCATGCCCGTGTAATAATCAGGCTCTGTTCATTATACTAAAAAATTTCTCAATTTCAGCTGCCAAATTATGTTTTATTAGCAAATCATTCTATTTTTGATACTGATGGTTGGCTTATATATTATATATAAGAAGGCTATTTCACTTTATAAAAATTCCTTTGGTTCCAAAATCACATAAAGAATATATTTCATTTGAAATTTAGAATTCTTAAATGTCATTGATGTATACTAAAATATTAACTTTTTAATAATGTAGATAATTGATCATTTTATTTATTACTTTGTTCATGCAGCTAAGTGCCTAATACCTTAAATATTAAATGAAGTTAGTAAACTGTACATTTTTATTTGATTATTTGGCTTATTTTCAGAAATAATTTGTAGTGTATTGCTTTTAAAAATTACTCAGTTGATTTTTTTTTAAATTTTCTCATGCACTTGAATTGCTATGCTGCAAATTAAAAGTCAAATTTTAGGGTCTGGTAAAGTAAATGGAATTTTAAGAAGTGTGCAACTCTAAATCTTAACGAATAAATTGTAAAGAAATTACTATTTGGTCTTCACTAAAGAAGATTTTTTTAAATAATAATTTTTTAAAAATAATTATTGATGTAGACCAAAATCTGAGGTCAAAGTTTTTGATGACTAATTTCAGTTTTTTCCATTCCTTCTTCAGAATAAATATTTTTTCTTTAGCATTGTTTTTTTTAACCTACAATCCCATGAGAGTGAAAATTTATACCTACTTTAATTAAAAATTAATTTTTTAACCTTATCCCCCCCCAAAAAAAAAATCATTTAAAATTTTTCACTTCGAGTACAGATTTGGATATGATTGAAAAAAAAAAAGCAAAGGAATTAAAAGTTGAAACAAAGAATACTCTGATTAGTTTAAAAATATTTATGAAAGCAAACAAGAAATAAACTTAACATTCTAGAATTTTAAAAAATAAATAAAAGCTTTGCAATTACTCACAGAACCTTTAAAAACTTTTACCTTTCTTTGAAAAAATATTCTAGATATTGTAACTGCTTTTCAGATATTCTGCTCTTCTCTATGGCAAAGTTGCTTTTTTTTGGGGGGGGGGGGACAACTAATGTATTTAGAATCGTATAAATTATTTGCTTAATATTTATATATTTTCATAATATGAAAGTTACTTTATTAAGCTTTCCTTTTAGAAATATGTATTTAGTTTAACATATTTTAATAATATTAAGGTGTAATTTACATTTATGAGCCCTAATCTCAGTATGCTTTAATACATCTGCTTAAAATATCCTGTGTTGTAAGTTTTCAATGTTTTTTAGGTGTTTTATGTTTGAACAGAAAATATTTTTGACATTCTTTTATGTTTTCGTATCCATAAGTCATAATTGCTTAACTGTTTTGAATAACAATTGCAATGTTTCGTAAGATTTCATTTTTCTCCATAATTACTTAAAGGAAAAAAAGAATTAAAACAATTCTACTATGAATGTGTGTCAGTGGCGTAGCCAAAGGGTGGGGGATAGGGGGTCACAACCTCCCCCCCCCCTATGAGGAATTTTTTGCCTTACAAAATGTATATTCTTCACTCCCTTATCACACACGCGTATAGGTATATATGAGTTGAAGTAGTCGTAACCGCCCTCCCCATGAAAAATTTCTGGCTACGCCACTGGGGTGTGTGTATGTATATACTCGTATATATATGAAAGATGTTTTCCAAAACAAACACTAAAAGTAAAAAAATGATTATATTTTATAGAAATTTTTTTACTAATCTAAATATACGGAATTTTACAATTTGTAGTATTTGTTAGTAATTTTTCAAATATTTTTTTAATCCTGGAAAAATATGTTATTTAGATATTCATTTTTAATATTCATGCAACAGGTTTATTGGAAAACTTTTGAAACATTTGCCATTTTTATGCAATATATAAATGTTGTAATCAGTGTTTGTTATATTACATAGTTGTGATATAACACTAATTTCAATAAGAAATTTTCTGCATTGCATTATGCATTAATTATATATAATTATTATTTTAAATTACTTTACGAATAATTATCAATAATGTCGCAAACTTTACGCCATGCATAATTACATATATATTGCTATTTTTTGATTCACATGTGATTTCGTCTTTTTCTGGTTTTCTTGAAAGGCATCCCTGTTTAGGCTTGCCATATATTTCTAAAGCCAAACGAGGACAAAACATATTTTTGTGGGGTCTTTAGTATAATTTCATTACAACGAATTTAAAGAGAAAATTGAACTGGTAATTCTGGAAAATTCATTAAAGGGAAATTTCATTTATTTAATTAGTTCTAATGATTTTCTTTAATAAAAATATTTATTCGTTAATCGGAAATATTAATAAAAATTTAGTTTATTCTAATGAGATTTTACAGCATTTTAAAAATTATTTTATAAAGTAAATTAAAAATCTTACCTTACTGGAATATTCAACTTTATTTATTTAGTTGCATTTTTCATTAGACATGACTGTTTGTTATGATGACATCATAAAAGTTACAACACGAAAGTTCAGAAATAATTTTGACGTTTAGAAGATGCTTAACATTACATACTGAAGGTCTATCCCCTTTCTGCAGAAAAATTTTCCCCGTTACAGATGTCCCAGGCAAAGACACCCTAAACTACTTTGAACAATTTAGAACAAACTATTTAGAATGTTGCGACATGTAGTATCAGTCTTCTGTAGAGCTTTGAAAAATAGCTCTCCACTTCTCTTCAGACCCCACAATGGTCCATTGCATAAAGTATTGGAAATGATAGATGGCTGAAGTGGTTCTCTGGCTAACCGCATGGCTGTTGATCTAATGCTCTGGCGTTTCGGGTGGTTTTCTCCATATGTCACATATTTTAACATAAGCATCGCAAGCTGCTGATTATTGTGGAGAGGAGGGGGGTGGAGAACAAAACATGCTCTTTTTCTCAATCATCATTAAAATTTTATCATTAGTAAGGCAAAATATTGGAGGGATGTGTCCCCTCGCCCATGAGCATTAGAACCCTTTAAAAAGTCCTCTTCCCAAGGCACCCCACCTTCTGCAGATACCTGATGTGGAGGTTTGCCCTAAACACACTACACTCTACACTACACACTTTTCTTCAATGGTGTCTGGAACCTCTGAATTTGAACCACCCTCAATAATCCCGGATTTTCTCAAATCCCACGCATTATCCCTGTATAGCACTTAAAAAGAAGAAGACTATAATCCCAGACATCTCCTAAGCCTATCCCTCTTTAAAAACAATTGTTTATAAAATGGTCCTTTTTTCGTCAGAAATGCTCCTTTTTCCCCTTTTCTAGATAGAAAATTTAGTGGAATTCCTGTAATATTATAGAACCCTCTAAAATGCCCTCCGCCCGAGGCATCGCCTTTTGGTAGATAGCCCTCGAGTAGCTTTGCTATAAACCCACACACACACATTTTTTTTTTTTTTTTTTTTTTGCAGTCCTTTTATATTCCTGAAAAACAGATGGACTACTATTATTTAGATTGCCAAAGTAAGTTATTTGACAAATTAAATTTGATGCTTACGTTTTATATCGCTAAAGTAATATAATCGTGTTGTATGAACTTAAAACTTACATAATAGCTGATGACTGTATGTTTAATAAAGTAAATGAGTATAACACTTGATTCACATGGTACCTTGTTACCATACATTTTGAAGCACAAATTCTGTATAGTGTCTTCGTGGTAGGGGTTTAGCACTCAAAAGACACAAACAAGTTCAGCTGATTTACAGAGAGAAAACCGAGCGCTAACCTTTTAGGAATTTGTGTGAGTAAATGTGATCGTTTCCCCTGTGGACTATTAACAAGTTATTTGTTACTTATTAAGGCCAATCAGCCCAAAACTTGGTAGTTATCAACTTGAGAAAAATAAACTTGTTTATTTATAAATTTGTTTATTCACTTTCAGATTTATAAATTTCATATAAAATTTATTGTATTCGTTCTAACAAAACATTAATTTTAATTAAATATTTATTACATTCAGGTGGTTCAATTTTTGCAGCAAGCGACTTCATCATTTTCATGGACAAGGTTCCAGTAAAGCGGACAAAAAATTTCGTCGGTGCTGTTTCAAGAATACCCCTATAATTGGAATTTATACAACGGTAAATGGTGCCTTTTTTCTTTCTTTTCCTTTTATATATTCATCATAAATGTAGTTTGTGTAATTTTCTATGCTTAGTAGTATGCATATCACAGGGATATTTTACAACATGAATAAGCTAATTTGTTGCCCTAAATGTACACTGGAATAGAGATGAGACGGGCTCAGCCCGAGCCCGAAAGCCCGAGCCCGAGCCCGGGCCCGACTCGGGCTCGGGCTCTGTAATTCACTATTGCGTTCGGGCTCGAGCGGGCTCGGGCTCGTGAAAAATTTCTCCTTTGTTGAACATACTCCTTGAAACAGATTTTAAAAAGTGATTCATGGGATAAATAGACGTACTTAATTCAAAAAATAGCGGCACGGGGGACTAGAAGGTGTGTGAAGCTCCAAAAATTATTGTATCCTATTAATGAAGTAGTTAATTTTATTTGTCTTTAGCTGAAATTTCGGGCTCGGGCTCCAAGTTTAATAATATTGCTCGGGCTCGGGCGGGCTCGGATTAAAAGTCTTCGGGCTCGGGCGGGCTCGGGCTTCAAAAAATGAGCCCGAACTCATCTCTACACTGGAAGCATGGATTGACAACATCAAGATTATTTTTTCATATGCGTTATTACTCCATTTATTATTATTATTATTCTTTTTTTAATTTACCCCCTTTTTTCCTAGCTCGATAGCATTCATTTGTAGAATAATTAACTTATTATTTAGCTTTCAACAATCTGATACCATGAATACTAATTAATTCCTGTATTAATCTCATTCGTTTTCTGAAAATTAATAAACACGTCACTGCAATTTTTCACAAAGTACGGTATATTAAAATACGAAATTAAATTTTTATGTGGTCCCTCTTTTCCTATCACTAATATTTAGAATATGTTGCTTAGTGTCTAAGAACCAAAATTAAAAAGATAAAATCATATCTCTAAGTGTAAGTTTCGGTAAGTAAAATTTTAATTTCACGAATTTGAAGGCGTTTAATTGTCTTTTCAAATAAATAGATCATTATTTAACTTTTATCAATTTACAGTTTGTCCCCTAAGTTTAAAGAAACGTTTTTCTTCTTTTTCACTTTGCAGTATAATGAATTTATTGCTTTATTGTGATTTAAAATTACTTAATTTACACCAATTAACAAGGCAAACGTATTTCCATGTATATTTTTATTTTATGTAATTACTCTGTTTAAAAATTAAGAAACAAAGCATTATAAAGGATGTGTCAAAAAGATTGAAACACGCTTTATTTTTTTAGCAATAAAAGTAAGTGGTGTAAATTACAAAAATGTTTAAATTAAGGTAGAAAATAAAGTAATAAGTTTACAAAATTGTAATTATAACGCTCACCAATCTTCAAAATGTTGCACTTTTTGAATTAGAAAAATATTATTCGACTCACATAAGAATGATTTTAAAAACCGCACATCTGTATTTTTAAAACTGAAGAAGTTATGTTTGTCCAACACTGTGAGTCCCTAATACTGTGAATGGGGACCATCTATCACAAGGGAAATGATATTTTTTGACGTATCACAAAAAAAGATAGAACTGGATGATATTAGCCATATGCAGCTCACGGGCCCCATAAGGAGTACGACTGCTTTATAGGATCTCTGTGCCATACTTCATTTAGATTCATGTGGTAAAAATTGTCGACACACATTAGCATATTTTTTATCATAAAATTTTTACCGTCAGTTTATGGTCTCTATTTTACGGAAAAGTGGCATAAGTCAGATTTTTTCTTTCAACGTGATTCAGTACATTTTAAAGATACAGTTATACAGATATGCGGTTTTTTAAAATGATATCTCCAAATTAAACACAACAATTTTCTGATTGACGAAATTTGTGTAAGAGCCAAAATTAAAATTTGTAACTTTTTGAAAATGAATGATAGGAATATTTCATTAAAGTAACCTTAATTCCTACTTTATTTTAAACATTTTTTTTTTCAATTTACACTGATCACTTATCTTTAACAAGAATAAAAGTAAAGAGCGTTTCAATCTTTTTGGGACGTCTGTATATGTGGCAGTCATTTCGCTAAACAATTTTTTCTAAATTTAACACAGTTACAAAAAATTACTCTAAAATTTTTTAAGTTCTTGAAATTAAAATTTGCCTTTGATATCAATATAACCATCAGTTTAAAATCAATATACTAATATTGTTCAGTAATTTTAATTTAATCTCATCATAAAGATATATCTACGTTTGGAGTAACTTTTATTAAATGCATTGGAATTACGCTATATGAAATGTATTTAAGTACAGTCAACAGCAAATATTAGTACAGGCAACAGTATTATCAGAATCTATAACCACATTACAACATATATGTCGGATAATAATGTACTTATAAGAGAGATACTACTGCTGTTTTAATTTCATTTGTAATTGAAGTGTATAATATTTTTTTCTCCTTGAAATGTAAGATATATTTTCTTTTGCAGATGCTTAGCGGATATAAATCCTGATAGAGGAACGAAGTATGGAAAGAAAAAACTAAAAATGCTGTGAACCCCAAAAATTTAAAATTAGTAATTTAATCCAATATAAAATCTTAAAATTGTAATTTCTTGTTATTTAATACTTACAATAAATTTCTGTTATTTTGAATTGTATGTTTACTCTCTGATTTTTTTTCTCATGATGGATTTTTTTTTATGACAGTAGATTTGTCAGCACAACATTTTTATAAAATAATACAATTCGAATAAGTCAATTTATTATTCGGAATTGTTTTTGTGTGTATGCTACAAGTTTAATAATTGCATTATACACACTATCATTTTAGAGAAAAAAATATAGTACCAAAAAAGATTTTTAAAATTAAATATTTGATGTTTTTTGTTAATGTGCTTAAAATTTAGATATCAGAAAGCAATTTATATCAGTAGATATCAGTTGTGTTGCCACTCATTGGCAAAACTTTAACTCCAGGAATGTCACTCTAATTTTTGTAATTTTTATGTTTCAATAATATTGATACAAAATGAAGCAATATTCATCGTTGATATAAGACAATTTAACTTATGTTTAATTACTGTAGATAGGTTTAAGCTGAATACAATAATTTCAAATTTGATTTAGAATTCTATTATCTGTATGAACAAAATAAATCTAATTACTTCCCCTTGTATTAATATATATTGGTAATATACTAATATATATTAATTAATATTTGCTCTCTTTTATAGCAGAACAATGGTTCAACATATGAATTCTACCAATTAAAATTGCAATGAATTTACTTTGCACGCATTAGTGAATTATTTATATCTATTATCTTCGTTTTTAGGAAAGTTTACTAATTATGAGCAGTCGTTAAAGGATATAGGGTTTTCATTGGGGAAAGTAGAATAGTTTTTTATTGTTCTATTTATTTAAAAAAAAAAGAGAGCAAATCCGGCTCATGCGTTTTCCATAGACCAGGAACGTAGATAGAAAAAAAAATTGGGGGGTGGGGTGGCTCAAAGTGGAAAAGTAAAAATTCTCACAAAAAGGCTTGATTATTATCAGTTTGCTAACAAAAATTCAAATTTCGAAAGTCGCCCGGGCTCTTTGAGCCAACCTTTTGGCTGCGTCTTTACCTCAGATATTGCCCGACTTTGAGAGGTGTCCGGATTGGGAGAATTTCACTGTACTTGCAAAAGGTATATATGTACGATTTATACATTATGCATACTATGACGGCAAGAAAAATCTGAGAACAGTTGGCTCCTATACGTTACACTATTTTAGGGTCCTGCAAATAGCCTGCTAGGTTACTGAATTATAATTTATAATGCTATGTGGAATTTATGTACACAGAAGAAATAAAAGTTCCTATTTATATATAGTACATAACTCTTAAAATGTTTGTCTCGTACAAAAAAGAAAGAAATCAAAAATTTAAATTCAAAGTGTAAGCAATATTCTCATAAAATCAACGTTCTTCTAAATTTCACTTTTAATTTTTTTCAAGGGTTTGCTGTTTTTAATAATGTTTAGAAATTATGGTTCTAATTGCATTATTTTAATAATATTCAGTGGAGGATACAAATTTACTCGTAAGTAGCACCTGATTTATAACAGTGTTCCCCTAACATTCTCCAAATCAGTTTTTTATTTTTTTTTTACAATGAGCTTATATAATTAATTATTTTTCTAAGAAAACTGATCCTGGGAAGAAAAAACATACACACAAAAATTGAAATAAAATAAAAAAATTGAAATAAAATAAAAAATTAAATGAACAGAAAAATGTTAATTGTGTAACGTTTCAGAAAGTATTTTGTTGAGAGGAATACAGAAACATGTTATCTTATGGATGTTTAAGATATCACGTTTCTAAATCAGTATATTGTCAAATTGTACATTATGGTCAATTTATGAGTATATTGTCAAATAATTTTTTCTACTTAGATATGGAAACGATTGTTTGACGGGATTTTCCCGAAGTCTTCAAAATACATAACTGTATAATAATATATAGGAAATTTAGAGAAAAAGATAACCAAAGATAAGATAATACAAAAAAAAAATTGTTTAAATTAAAAAAAAATTGATATTTTAAATAATAATGTCACATTAACAAAAATATTTGATATTTCTGTTAATGTGACATAATGTATTATGTCAGCAAATTTATTATTTGTCAATAATTAAAAGTTAATGTGTTAATTTAGGCATCAGAGGTCAGTTTTATATCAGTAAAATTTGTGTTGTCATTCATTAGCAAAACGCTAACTCCAGCAATGTTACTCTAATTTTTGTGACTATCTTTTCCGTTATGTATTAATAATATTGATACTTAACGATGCACTGTATGTACTGTATATAACTGTACAATACAACAAAACTTTCTGTTAAATAACGGAAAAATTGAAATACGGAAACTTTATAGACCTAGGAAATTACCCTGATAATAACGGAAATGGTAAATAACCAAAATACGTTATAATGCTGAAAAATGTCCCGTTCAAAAACGGAAAAAATAAAATACGGAAGTCCGTTCAAATACCGTTCAATCTGTGAAAAAACGGAAAAAGCAAAATACGGAAATTATTAATTTCACAAAATTTATCCGGTAAAAAACGGAAGATTTAGAATACTGAAATATGTTATTGTACCGAAGAATATCCTGTAAAAAAACGGAAAAATCAAAATACAGAATTTTGTTATTTCACGGAAATTATGCAGTAAATAACGGAAAACCCTTAAAACGGAATTTTGAAAATAACGGAAACTGTCCAGGAATTTACAGAAATAAAATTCCGTAAATATACGGAAAAAGTACTGGCGTCTGAGCTGCCAGTACTTTTTCCGTATTTTCACGGAAATTTTTTTTACAGTGTTTGTTTATTTTTCGCATTTAATTATGTTGCAGGCATATATGTTTCCTAACATATGCTTGTTGCGAGTATAGTTTAATTTTAACGTTGGATTACGTTCCTCCATAGTGTCCTATTCTAATTTTCAACGTCGTTGTAAATTTTAATGATACCTTTTGAAAGCTTTTGAGCAAAATATCCAAATTAACTCCCTCAACCAACCGGGGTATCTTTTACGGTAGTTAAACAGTGACATCATAAATTTTAAAAAACGCCTGAAATTTGTAAACTCTGCAACTCTAACGCCCTGTCACAGTTATAGCGATTCTAAATCGCTCCGGCACGTGAAATTATTAATGGTTTTGAATACGATTGGCGACAATTTAGCAACTCATTTGACTAAAAAATAGTTTGGCGAGAATGACCACCGGGATAATACGTAAGTACCGTTTGATGTTTCCAGTAGACAGAACTATGAAGGTTTTATAAGATATCTTTATATTGGATACATGGATATTTAAGTTGGCACTGCTTGAATATTTTTCACCACGGTGAGATTAAATGTTTGCGGTACTAAATACGCCAATCTTACAAAACTATGCATAAATTAAACATGTATGGAGAGCTTCCTTAATAGCAACTATTATGTAAACGAATAATGTTTATGGTAATGCGTAAATTGCAAAGAATCGCCATAGAATAAAAAAGTCCCATTTGTGCGAAATAATGTAAGCTGTTTCGTTAAATTGAGCATTAAAGAGGGAGAAGCGAAGATAGATAGTATTAATATGCGTAATAGGTAGTATTATTAGATTTGTAAGGGTAATATGAATAAATCACAATATAGTACGTTTATAAATGTTTCATGATATTAAGTGTTCTGTTTATCTTTTTTCAAGGGTTGTTTTACAACCAACTGAACAATAAGTAATTCTAATTTGCGTTGATATACCCCGCAGTAATTTCAACAGAGGAGATTACTTGACCTTTTTTAAAGTGAAATTCTGTTTTGTCACATGCAGATATGATTTTAGTGAAATATTCGCTCCTTCCCGTATGAAGAGCGGGTACTCAGCTGTTTTAAAATAAACAGTTGTCCATTTCATGTAGTGTCTGAGGTATTTAATGCTACAACTTGAACCTGAAAACAGTATGATGTAGAAATAACACATTTTAAAAGTCAGGAGTTCTCTGCAAACCGCCAAGCTTTTCACTTTTCTGATCGCGAATGACACTGATGTAGTTTTTTGAGTCATTATATTGCAATGATGGCAGGTTAGTACTCATGACGCAAACTTTACATCATAAGTCAAATAATTTTGCTTTTATTTTAGATTTCACATCACTGGAATTAATTGGAATTACACATGTAAAGAAAATTTTCGTTTCCTACCGTGCGAAGAACGGGCACGCAGCTAGTAGTTAATAAAATAAAAATGTGCCATGGATAGCAATCTCAAATCTACTTTTTATGTTTACTTTATTTATATAATGGCAATAAGTGAAAATTATTTAACTTGGCAGAATTGGCGATGAGTTTTGTTATCATAATGTAAAAGCAAAAATGCACTTGCTAATGCTTACATTTAGCTGTTGCCATTCCCAGCAAAGAAATATTGTTGATTTTGGTGCTGCACATGTTGGTGAATTATATATGATGGGTCATTTTTTCCCCACCCTGTTCATTTTCAATGTTCAAAGATGCCTATGAAAATGACATTTTAATAAGGTCTTCTTTAAAGGTAAATTTTGCACTTTTTTTAAAATAATTTTTATGAAGATTATTAATGAAAAGTTAAAAAAAAATCATTAGCTTGAGAAATTTATAAAGTGGTCATAATCACTCCTTCCTATAAGAAGTGGTCTGTGCCATATACTGATTTTGCTTAATTTAAATAACAATTCAATCTAAAACTAATCCCTAATCTTAGATATCTACACTTAGGACTTTTCTTCCTCATATCTCAGGATTTAATATTTTACTTCCGAAATGTTAAATATTTTTCAACATAGAAAATCTTTGTTTCAGGATAAAATCTATGGAAGGAAACAGCAGTGTATACATGTAGAACTATGGCAAAGCATCTATCAAAAAAGCTAAAGCTAAAAAGAGCTTCTAAACATGCCTCAACCACAAGAAATAAATCATCGGCCACCCCAGAAGAAGATTCAGATGAAAAATATGTAAAGAATTACCTTAACCTGTGCACCAATTTTGAGGCACATATTTCTGAGTTCCGAAATTCATGGAAAGTCACTTTGGAAGAAAATCTAGTATTTTACAAAATTGATACTTCAAACCAGCCTACTATAGTTGTCTCAATAAAAATTGACAAGAACCTCAATGTGAGTGTTTTCACGGAACATGGGAAAGTGACAAGAAGCCACATGGAACCATTTATAAATTCTGCAAATGTACTGGAATCCTGGTCACAGCTGAATGGTTTACTGCAACATTTTGATTCTGAAGATTACAGTGCATATGGTAATATTAAGCATAACTTATCTCAGTCACTAAAATATTTGAAGACTTGCCAAGATATTAACAGAGCAAAAGGTGATACTTTTGGCTTGGAGCCAAAGCTTAAATTTCTGCAAAATCAAATAACTGGACTGCTGCATAATAGGTATCCACTACGCATGATTATTCTGGCATATACACTTTACTTAAAATCATCGACCTGCTATAAATACATACAGAATCTAGATTTTCTGATTTTGCCAAAGGAAAAGGATTTGCTGCAATACATAACAGAAAATGGCACCATTCCAGAAAAGAATGACACTAAAAATACACACATAAATGAACAGGCACATAAATGAATGTGTGTGTGTGTGTGTGTATATATATATGTGTTTCATTTAGCATATGTAAAAACTGCATAAGTTAATTTTTTTACCTAATCACTATATATAAATAGTGAGAGAAAATAATTCTCGGAAAATTACCAAGTAATTTAAATTAAAGGTTTAAAAAAGATAATTAATATGCTAATAATCATGTTACTTTCACAATTTTTGTTATTAATATGCCTAACAAATGTATATTTTTCAGTAAACATTCATATATTTTCTTTTGGTTAATTTTGCATAACCATGCAGCATAAAATTAATTTTGATTAATGTATAAATAAAATTATAAAACTACTTGTTATAAGTCCTTTTTTTCTTTTTAATTACTTAGATCACATCTAAAGGATTTTCAATGATAAATATGTAGCAAGCAGAATTCTAACTTTACATCTCCTTTGTTGTAGGTAAATAAATTGTAACATTTGTCAGTTTCTAACAAAATTTGGTAGGTATCACCAAGCTAGGCTCAGTTTTTGAGGAATCACTTTTGCAGCCAAACTTAGAAGTAAATCATAAAAAAATTGTAAAACGGCAGCTTACAACATTTTATTTCCTGCACTATTTGTCACTTTTAAGCATTTCTCTGTATAGGTCATAATGTACGAGAACTAATTTTTTTTTTTTTTTTTTTTTCCCCAGCCCTGGAGGGAAAAAAAAACTAAGTCCTACACAAACCAAAATCAATACCAGTCGTATGACAGTATGGTCTTTAATATATGTATCAAATGTGAGCTCAATCCAATGCTTCGTTTAGTAGCTAGCACACTTTTAAGTACTTATACATGCAAAATATGAAGGCACAAAATGGCTTAATTAGTGAAATGACAATAAAAAAAGTCTGAATTCAAAGAAAGGAGTTATGTGATCTGTATACTGTGAGAGACAATGAACTATCCGTCAAACGGCTAGAGCGCTCGCTGCTTTATTTACATTTTCTCTGCCCTCAATGGTAAAGATCCAATATGAAATAGAAAACTGAAAAATTAAAGAAGCAAGAGATATAGCACCAAAATAAAGCTATGCTTGGGGGGGAGCGGCTTCCTAGCTATTCCCTCAATTCAGTGGATACAGGAAAAGCATGTTTCAAATTAATATGTAGATAAGTGATAAAGTGCCAAAATAAAGAAGGCATTTATAACTGCCAACATTGAGGTTAATAAACCATAATGTATTTCTATGGAGAAAAATTACACCTTCGTCATTCTGCCACGTCTTAACCATTCGACTTTTATCAATTTTTCTCTTTTGATGATACATCTACAGACAAAGACCTTCTTTTACACACCTCAACCAAATTTTTACACTTAACCGCTCTCAGTTTATTGGATACAGTAAACAAACATGTTTCAAATTATTATATAGACTAGCGGAAACTTAGCGGATCAAAAAGCATTCTTATTTATCTCCAAAAATAATATAGAAATTCTTTGTAAATATATATATAACACATAATTCTATGTTAACTTATATAGCATATATTTATTTGGAATTGAAATCTATATTAAAATCACATACTAAAACTGTTTCACATGCTTCGCCAGGAATATTCTAACTATACTTCTCCTTTCTAATAAACTAACGTTTGCCAGTTTCTCACCAAATATAAAAGATATCACCAGGCAAAATTTAATTTTGGGGACTTATTTTTTGCACCAAACTTGATGATCAAGGTTTTCAATTTTTGATACTTTGAGATATTTAGCATTTTATTCTCTCTTCACGCCCCACTATTTGACACTTTTAAGCAATTCACTGTATTAATCGTAATGTATGAGAAATATTTTTTGCAGCCCTGTGAAAAAGCTATAAATCTAAAATCCATACCAGTCATATGATGGTGGTCTTTAATATACAGGGTGTCCAATGGTAATGGTGCCCGATGGCTTTTTCCTAAGCCGTTAGTTGGGACATTGTTCTAATTGCAAAAAAGCTTTAAATTGTTTAATCTTCTATTATATCAGAAACAATCAATAAATAAATAAATACCTATAAAAATTATGGAATTTAAATTTTTATATCGTCCTCCGGTCCTATCGGTTATATTTAGAAAAATTTTCTTTACACAATTTGATGCACAAGAAAAAAAATTCCTCCCTCTACTGCCAAAATTCACAGAGTTATAAAGCAGCAAATATTTTGACTAAAGTCAGTTTTCTACATTTAAAAATGTCCCATTACAATAAACCGTTAAGGGACCATACAAATATTGAAATTTTAAATTATAGGTTTTAATCTCATTTTCTGGCATAAAGCGGAAAAAGAAGAAAAACTAATTTTAGAATACAGGCAGAAAGTTATAGTCAGGCTCTAAAAATCTCTCCGGGGTCAAACTTACTAAATCGTAAATGTGTAGCACTGAGTGTGCTACGCAAAGTACAGAAAGAGTTTTCTACATGCGTGCATATTTGTATTGCAGCTGATGGAAACTACTTTTGGGCAAATATGCGATAACAGAATTTGTAAAATTATTTTAAGTTTCTAAAATTGCATATATTTGTATTTTAAAATGTTTGATATTCTGATTTAATGTTTATTGAAAAGTTTAATTCCCTTGTTTTATTACTTCATATTATTTAACACAAGTTCATGTAAAAAACTCTTTGAAAAGTTCTATTTTCAGTATAAGCCATATTTTTATGTTAATTTATTGGATACGTATAGTTAAACATTAATCTTCTTTATTTCAATCTAAATTCATAAAATAGTTAATGAAATTACTAATAAATATTACAAATCTCAAACCCATGTACATTAATTTTTCTCATTCATTTTGCATATAGCCCCTATTTCGCTGCTCGAAAAGTGCTCTAACTTTAAGCAGCTGTAACTCTGAATTTTAGTCATAGGACAATTTTTTTTTTTTAACTGTGCATGAAATTGTATAATGAAAATTTTTCTAAATATAACTGGTATTACCGGGGGACTGTATAAAAAAAATTTAAATTTAGTAATTTTTATAGGAATTGATTTATTGACTTTGACTGTGTTTCTGGTGTAATAGATTGTATAATTTAAAGTATTTTTGCAATTGGAACTATGTGTCTCTGACTAATGGTTTAGGAAATAGCCATTGGGCACAGTTAGCACTGGACACCCTGTATATACCAAATGTGAGCTTAATCGAATGCTCCGTTACCAGTTGAAAAATGCAACGGAAATGTGTCTGTGCAAATCGGTCCAAAAATGATGTCTATAAAAATACTGGAGGGAACGAAATAGTACTGTAGTGCTAAAAAGTTAATCTTTACTTTTTCTTATTGTTATGAGCCCCACCAGTGGTGCTCTCAATTGGGAGATGGAAGGTGTCTGATTCAAACAAAGGTCGTGTCTGTCAACCTAGGTGTTTCTCATGGTTTTCTCCAAAACTTTGCGTAAAATATGAATTATGATCCCTTAGAAAGTCTCCCATGGAGGGCTATCCCCCACTCGGCCTAGCTCTCTCGAGCAGATAATTGGTCGTAACCCCACAATTCAATACAACTTATTGTTGTCAGAATATACCTGGTAAGTTTATTAATATAAATGCAAAATATGCAGGCACAAAATGGCCCAATTAGTGAGAAAAAAGTAAAAGACATCGGAATTTGAAGAAAGGAGTGACGTGATCTGTATACTGCAAGGGACAAATTATTAATCCGCCAAATGGCATGAGCACTTCCTGCTTTATTTGCATATCCTCATGCTGCCTTCAATGGTAAAGATCCCCAAAATCAGATAGAAAACTGAAAAATTAAAGCAATAAGCGATAAATCGCCAAAAGAAAGGCTTACTTCAGTTATTTCTGTGGTACACAAAAAATCTGACCTTTGTCGTTCTGTCACGCCTGAACCATTCGACTTTTTAAAACACATCTACAGACAAAGACCTCTTTCAGACACCTCAACTAAATTTCTACACCTAGCCATTTGCTCAGTTTAGTGGATACAGCGTAAACATGTTTCAAATTGATAAATGGATTAAAGTTTTCTCTTTTGATGACATATCTACAGATGAAAACCATTTCTTAGACACCTCAACCAAATTTCTACACCTAGCCGTTCTCCCAATTTAGAGGATAGAGTAAAAGACATGTTTCAAATTAATATATATATGCTCATGCCTCATCCCGGAATGTTTGCATTGGAGCTAAATATAATTCCTAGAGACCAATGAAAAAGAAGTTCACCAATGTGCAACAATTATTTAGGTTGGTGAGAGGGGAGGGGACGTGTATTACCAAGCTGCTCTCACAATTTAGTGGATACTAGAAAAACACGTTTCAAATTAATGTATGGATATGGGATAAAGTGTCAAAATTATGTTTATAATTGCCAACAATGAAGTAATTCCACAACTATGTACAGTCAACTCGCTATTTTTCGACCCTTCCTGATTAAACAACCATCTGATGAAGTCCTGACCATTTTCCAATACCTTTTATAAGCTTTTGATTTAACGTCCTACTTACCGAGATCCAATGGAGGTTGTTAAATCGCGAGTCGACTGCATTTCTATAGAGAAAAATTGCACCTTCATTGTTCCACCGTGCCTGAACTGTTCAACATTTTCTATTTTTCTCTTTTGATGACGCATCTAAAGACCAAGACCTTTTTTTGGACACCTCAACCAAATTTTTACACCTAGCTGTTCTCTCAATTTAGTGGATACAGTAAGAAACATTTCAAATTAATATATAAGCAATTAAAGAAATAAGCGATACAGCGGAAAAATAAAGAAGGCTTTTATGACTGCGAACAATGTATTTAATAAACCACAATGTTATAAGAAGGCGAAAAATTGCACCTTTTGCCGTTCTGCCACGCCTGATCTGTTTGACTTTTTTAATTTTTCTGATGACGCCACAGACCAAGACCTTTTTTCAGACACCTCAACCAAATTTCTACACCTAGCTGTTCTCTCAATTTAGTGGATACAGTAAAAAACATGTTTCAAATTAATGGATAAGAAATAAGCGATAAAGTGCCAAAACAAAGAAGGCTTTTATGACTGCCAAAAATGTATTTAATAAAACCACAATGTTATTTCTACAGCAAAAAATTGCACCTTCCTCATTCTGCCACGCCTTAATCGTTTGACTTTTTCCATTTTTCTCTTTTGAAGACACATCTACATGCCAAGACCTTTTCAGACACCTCAACCAGATTTCTACACTTAACCATTCTCCCAATTTAGTTATTACAGTAAAAAAACATGTATCAAATTAACATATAGATATATTTCTATGAGAAAAATTGCACCTTCGTTGTTCTGCCACGCCTTACCCATTCGACTTTATTTATTTTTCTCCTTTGATGACACATCTACATACCAAGACCTTTTTTTCAGACACCTCAACTGAATTTTTACACCTAGCCATTCTCTCAATCTAGTGGATACAGTAAAAAACATGTTTCAAATTAATATATAGATAATTATAAATGATTAAAAATATTTTAAATATCAAAAATGGTTTCTCCACTTTTTCTAACAGTACCAACAATTGTTCAGAAATGCCCCATTCATTTCTAACAGAATCTATTATAATTTCTCAATTATATTAATAAGACTGTTTACTAAGCAAGTACATATTTAAAATTAAATGGCCTTTAATTTTACAAAAACTTCTATCTTTATCTTGCATATGATATAAATTGTGACTCAAAACCATGACCTTACCAGTGTATGTCATTATTCGATTTTAGTACATTCGTTGTAATTGTTTATTTCTTGCACTATGTTATATGGGGTGTATCATATATTGATTTATCTGTTCTCTTTCGTCCACTCGATGGCAATCATTGTCCACTCAGAGCACAAGGAATTTACTAGTTTTGAATATCTTTAATGATTAAATCATGTGGTGTGCAAGGAGTTAAATATATCCTAAAACTGGAAGTTTTTTTAGGGGTACAATGTACACACATGATTTTTCAAAAACCTATGCATTAAAAAAAAAATATTATGAATTACTTTGGGGGGGGGGGGGGGTGTCTTCATTTTTAGGTTATCGTTTTTGCTGTGTAGTTTTGCTTCCAAACTAGCAGTTTTTAATATTTTTCTAGAAATTTTAATTTAATCAAAATTAAATTTGAAACTTTATTCTGAATAAATGTTTTAGCATCTTAACTAAAAAACATTCATATTTTTATTAACTATGTGGGCTACTTCTAGTTATTTGAGAGTTTCATATTTTAAGAAAATTAAGACACATTTTAGTATTAAATATTCCACATTTAAGTTGAATATCATAAAACAATTTCCCCCCTAATTTGTAATTATTACTTATGTGTCTCATATGCCAGTAATTTCTTTTTTCCTAAAAATTAATCCAGCTACGTGCACAAACATGTGTTTAACTTTGAAGAGTTTTTCCACTATTTTTAATCAATTAGGATGTTAGATAGCTTAATATACACATGTAACGTTTTAATATGTAGGTATAGGATCCTTATGTAAACTAGCTGTAACTACAGATATTTTTAGGTCAATAAGCAAGTAAAGAATCATCAATAACAACAACAAACTTAAAAAATACAGTCTGCTGAATAATCAAACCTAAAATCTTAAAACACAAGAGTTTTATTTCAAGCAAAAACAAGTCTTAACAACAAAACTCGACTGGCAATAGATTTGGAAAATTTTACATATTTACAAATAGTCAGCACATTATAAAAAAATATAATTCACACACAGTGCAAACAAGTTTATGAATGGTTTAAAAAAAAGCAATGATAGGTCTCTACAGACAAGTATTTAAATAGAAAAGCATGATGAAAAAATGGGCAGTCATTTGTAGAATACAGTATAAAATAAAGTGAAAGAAAAATGCAAATTTGAACACATTAATAAAAAATTTCAGATTTTTAAAAAACACTTTAGACAGAAGACAACAATTAATCTATGCTAGGACAATTATTTCAATTGTGATACAGCTGCATCCCGTTTTAACGAAATCCAAGGAACCAGAGAAATCATTTCACTCTAACGAAATTTTGTTACACCGACATTTATCTCCATACTGTAATTTGATTTGGGAATTACCAGTCTTCTCTATGTCAAGATTTTTTGCTGTATAACAGACTTTGCTAAAATGGGATTTGGACTGTATAGACAGTAACACCCATCTATGAAGACAATGGTAGTTCTTTTTTCCCTGCAAGTCTTTTTTTTTTTTGGCCTTAATAAGAGTTAAAAAGCAGACAACTGTTTTGAGTTTAGACTCAAAACAGTTGTCTGCTTTTTAACTTTTATTATTTGTGTAATTCTAAATGTGTGTTTTCTTGTTTGCCAGAATATCTTATACTAAATACCTTATATGCTATACATGAAATAGTCAAATTTTGCATTTTGTTGCGAGTGTATTGGTTCATTAGATCACATTTTACTAATTATAAAATTTCCATTGAATATCATCAGAAAGTATCTCCTCCCACAAAATTGCCCAAACCAAAGATAACTTTTAAGACAATGTTCTGGCACAGTTGAATGTAACATTTGTTAAATTTCAAAGCTATTTAATAGTTAAAAGAAATTCAAAGCCTATAAGTTGAGTAGCCACCAATCTGCTATCAAATTTTCTTCATTCAATTCAGCTGTTTTTTGATGATGCACACACACAAAAAAGTACATAATTTTGACAACAAATTTAATTAGTCTTTTAGACATATGATTAAAACAGAAGTATTTAACTGGAAATATGTCAGCTATATGTTAAAAAATGTTGCAAGTTCACACTTGTCTACAAAGTGCTAAACTACAAAAGCATATGATTTCTGAAAGTTACAGCATCTTAAAAGGGAAAAAAAAAATCTTTTTAAAATCCTTTATTTAAAACAATAAACAACATTAAATGTCTGTATAGTAAAAAACATACAAAACTTACATTTAATTAAATTTATACTTTTTAAAAAATGATTTAATAATCTAAAAGTTAAAATTCGTAAACATTTAAAAAAAATAATAAATGACTAAAATTTTCAATTAAAACAGTCTTTATAAAAATTCAATTTAAAACATGCTTTAAAAGATCGTATAATCATCATTATTTTAAACCAGATGTTTCAAATTGTTCAATCAGTGGGCCCACTTTTTAAATTATTGACTTTAACACTGTACTTTAAATTAGAAAAAGTTTTCTAATGAGGAGTTACTTCCGGTCGAATTTCATTTTTGTAATTGGAATTCTTTTGTTTACAGGGTCATCCTAAAAATTATATTTTAAATACACAGCCTCTTAAAGAATTTATAGCCAAAAGAGAAATAGCACATAATCAGAAAACTTTTTCTAATTGGAAGTATAGTGCTATTTGAATAGTTTCTAGTGCTAACTGAAT
This sequence comes from Cheiracanthium punctorium, assembly GCA_038373885.1. Classification (NCBI taxonomy): domain Eukaryota; kingdom Metazoa; phylum Arthropoda; class Arachnida; order Araneae; family Cheiracanthiidae; genus Cheiracanthium; species Cheiracanthium punctorium. The sequence continues at coordinate 44,579 of JAWZYV010017846.1, read as the reverse complement.
ACAGCGTTCACTGATCAAACAGGTTGAAACACCATGTATGTATATATACATACAGAGTGCATCAAAAAAATATATACATACTTTGAATTGTCAAAAAAAAAAAAAAAAAAAAAAAAAAAAAAAAATATTTTCCAATTACAAGGTTGCATTTCTAAAGAAAAGTAATACTACGTTTAAACAATGAGTAGTTTCCTGCATGCTATCCAGACCTAGCACTGCTCAATTTTTTTATTATGGGACACAGTAAAAGATGAGACATACCATCAGAGATCACATAACCTAGGATGAGATTCAATCCCATTGGGCACTTTTGTGTGAAGTATGAATGTCATACACTCATAATTATACATATACAGTCAGACCTCTATTTAGTGAATTCCTCTATTTTACCTGGAAGAATTTTTCCTGGGAGCCAAGAGCATTTTGTGAATTTCTTCGTAAAAAAACCCTCCAAATTGCCAAATTCATTTTCTATTTAATGAAGTTTTTCTTGGGGTTAACTTTTTTTTTTTTCGCTATTTCTCTAAATATTTCTGAACATTACAAACTTATTGTGTTCTTTTACTACATTTCATTTTTATTAGTGACCTTGAACTGGTTTCAACAGGTGTCTTAATTCACTGAGAGTAGTAAAATCGCTGTTAAAAAACAGACAAAATTAACAGACTTTTTCAGCAATTATGGATCATGAGTGCTTAAATTTAATTATGTCCGACAATAACACATGATGGTAATGTATCCTTAATTTACTTATTATTATGAATACGATAGTTACATTAAAATTCATTAATTTTATCATAAAATGATTTACTTAAAACCAAAGATATGGTGTAGTTTCGGACTTTTTTGTTTCTCCTTGCTGATTTCTTTTCTACAAGTAAACAAAAAAATGCAAATTGTTATTCACACTTTTTAAAAATAAATAATAACTACTTTTTTCAATAATATTTAGTGTTTGTAAATTTAAAATTAGTTGTATGCTGTTTAAAGCATTTAAAAGAAAATCTTTAACAAATTTTCCACATAGAAAACTTTTTCCCGGGATTTAGCATACAGTCGGGCCTCTATTTAACAATGTTAAAAGCTAGCATCTTGAACATTCACTTTAACTACCCTTTGGAACATTCCTTTTGACCAGAAAATACACTTATTTTTCAATTTGGACGGTAGCTTTACTTTTCCCATAAATTTAACCTTGTAGGTTAGAAAATGATTTTTCTACGATACTTCAAAGCGTGCATACAGTTTTCAGAGGCATCTTTCATACATATAGTAAGTAACATCATTTACCATTTGCATCACAGAAAAGATGTATCACCAGGAAAAACAATTAAAAAATAAAAATGCAATTTATAAAATAAGAGTTTAAAATAAGTTAAGTACACAAAATATTAGTACAACTATATTCATAGGTGGGTAGAGGATCTTCATTTAGCTGGTCTTGAGTTTGAGACATGCACTTTATCTGTTTTTTTGTTCAAGTCTGAAAAATGAATATTATAATTTTATATAAAAAATCAATTCACAGGAAAAACCAAGCAAAACTATATATAAATCTGTTGTGATTGTGATTAGTCACATGTAAATAATCTAGATGGCGCCTCCCCTTGCGCCCATGCCACTTGTACTGAGAGCACGGCTCTCGTCACTCCGATGTCGACCGCCGAGGTGTGATGTAGCATGCTGCTATCGATATAGGGAAGTATCCCTGTGAATAAAGTATTCAGTTCTCAGATATTAGATGTCATCCTTAGCCCAGGGATGCTACAGCTGAAAAACTCCAGTTTTGTCTCAGCAAACGTCTCAATCAAAAATCCCTTTTTTGTCTCAGTTTTGTCTCAATTAAAAATTCCTTTTTTGTCTCTGTATGTCTCAACTAAAAATTCGTTTTTTTTTTTTTTTTTTTTTTTTTTTTTTTTTTTTTCAAGTTTTGTTTTCTTTCAAACTAATTTTATTTTATTTTTATCTCAGTTTATCTCTAGAAGAAAAATTTTTTAAATCTGTTTTCCCCTTTCAGCTTCTCCAAAGCTCTTTTTGCAATGGCCTGAATTTTTTTGGGTGGGCCACCTCATTTTTTAAGTGGAGCAAGCCTGAAAATCATAAACAATTGCAAACTGCATTTTTACACATGTTTTGGTTTTCTATGAAAATTATTATTTAAGATGCCAAAATTTAAAAAAGTCTTGCGTAAAAATCGTAAAAAAATCGGTGGAAAATGTAAAAAAAAAACGGGGAGTTTTCACGTAAAAATCGTAAAAAATACGTGGGGGGAAAAGCGTAAAAAAAAAAACGGCAGTTTTTTGCGTAAAAATCGTAAAAAAATCGGTGAAAAAAGTGCAAACCTTCAAAACTGAAAAGCACATAAAATTGACAAGCATGAAATAGGTAAAATTTCAAAAATTACTACCGTAATTTTATGGAAGAAAAATGCTGCATCCACGATCTCTTTCCCCCCTCCCCACCCCCCACCCCCCCCAAAAAAAAAAGAAAGCATCGCACTGAGATATATTTTCGGGGAGAAAAGGGGGAGGGGGAGATAAAATGGTAAAAAAATATCTCCTTTTTATCCCCCTTTCCCATATAATGTTTTTAAAGTATTTTACCGCTATTTTTACGAAGCTTACGATTTCCATTATTAATCCGTGTCCGATTTCATATAAAACATATGAATTTTTATATTCACAAAGGCGAATTTCTGGAAATAAATAAATAACATGTAAAAAACTTCTTGCATTTGCAAAAAGTTCGGAAGCGAGCCGATGAGGAGGCTCCAGTCAAACATTTTTTTTTTTTTTTTTTTTTTTTCATGGACGGCCAGCTGTTGATTACGTAGTGAGCGTGCTTCAGCAAATTGTTTGTTTTAAGCTTTGAATGTTGTGCGACAACTCCATGTTTCTATTAATTTATTACTTTTGATATTTATAACATAGGGATTTGTTTTAAAGCACTCAGCGTTTCTCGAGTTCGCCAGTTACTCGTAGTTGACTTTCTACCGTAATAATAGCATAAAGGCAGTGTTTATTCGATAAAGTGCTCCTTCAGAAGGCGCAAAGCCACACGGCGAAAAAACATAAATAACTTATAGATGAATTTTTTTTTTTTTGGGGGGGGGGGGGGGGGGGTAGAATGATTAAACTCGCATCAGGTGCAACAGACTAGTTTTGGTTGATATTCAGTAGTTTAAGAACAATCAAGCCCGGACTGGCTCTTATGCCAGCAAATTTGAGTCAGCATTACTATTGTGATGTCATGGTCAACAGTGAACCACCTGCACCCGCTTTTAGGCACGCTCTTCCGGTTTCAAGATGAATAAGCGATAGGGTGGGAGGGAAAAAGTTTTTTTCGTTAGCGGCGTAGTGTTTATAAAGGTTTCTGCCGGAAGCTCAGAAAAAAATAAGCACTTCCTTGCAAATTCAAGCACCTTAAGGGAATTTATGAAAAAATAAGCACTTTCAAGAGTGCTTGAAAACAATTTTTAAAATCAAGCACCTTTTAAGCACTTTTCAAGTCGCTACGCACTCTGCCTTTACACCGGGAGCTTTTCTTTCTCCAATACCGGCCGGAGGTTTATTTTGAGGACCGGAATGTTCGGCACAACTCTCAACACGTGGTCGCGCGGTGCGCGCTCCCGTGAGTCAGATTCAAAATTACTCATGTTCGCTGTTTTGGTGCAGAATTGCGCAGATACGGCCGAAATCGTACCGAATGTCGCAAAATGGCGCAGGCCGGCGGTTTTGTCTCAGTTCGTCGCAAATGTCGCAGGTGTAGCATCCCTGTTAGCCTGATGACTTCCGAAATCATACTGGCAAATCATATCAACTGGCGACGAGGATGGGATGTATATTTTTTTTTTCCTGTGAAGAGCGCATAAATAGCGCGCCAGCCGTTCTTACGGACTCTTAAGCCTAGCATCGGCACCGCGTGAGCGCTAGGCCTGACGACAAGCTAAGCCTAACACGCGATCGGCGGCATGGCTACCTTCGGTACGGTCGGTGTTTTTGACGGTAGTGTGGAGCCCTGGTCCCACTACACGGAACGCTTGGAACAGTTTTTCCAAGCAAATGATATTACGGATGAAAATAGGAAGAGAGCCATCTTCCTGACTGTGGTCGGACCGGCAACTTACGGTCTGCTGAAAGATCTGATCTCGCCAGCGCTGCCGTCAACAAGAACGCTACAGCAGCTAGTGGACACTCTAAATGGACACTTCGATCCCGCTCCATCGGAGATTGTCGAACAATTTAAGTTCAACAGTAGAGTAAGGAAAGCGGGAGAATCCGTTGCGACATTTATTGCCGAATTACGCCATTTGGCAAAACATTGCAATTACGGAGCTACGCTTGACACAATGTTAAGAGATCGCATCGTTTGTGGCATTCAAGACGACGCGATACAGAAAAAGCTGCTAGCTGAAAACGGGCTTACTTTAGCACGTGCGACGGAGATTGCAATATCCATGGAAGCGGACGCGCGGAACGCGGGCGATTTGAAGTCTGCCTGCACCACCACCGCGGAAATGTTTGCGATGCAGCAGAAAGCGGGATTTTCAAAGAGAAGTAAAGCTCCCGAATCAAAAAGCGTAAATTTTAAGTGCTTCCGTTGTGGTAGCCAACAACATAAATCTACAGACTGTAAATTCTTCACTGCCACTTGCAACTCCTGTTCAAAAATCGGCCATATAGCGCGAGTTTGCCTATCTAAAGGCAAAATTACTGGCAAGGCCAGTAAAAAAACGGGTGGTAAGGTCCACCAACTACAGCAATTTGATAAAGGGGAAGTTGAAGCTCCGGGGCAATATGAGTTGTTTAATTTAGCTGCTATGGGTGAAGCCCCACCACCTACTAGGGTGCTGTGCCAGATACAAGGCCAAGAAATTTGTATGGAAGTAGATTCAGGAGCCCCTTTCTCGCTAATTCCTGAATCCATATATATAAGATATAAGCAGTTTTTCCCCAAGCTTCAGGAAACTGATGTCAAGTTACAGACATATACGAAGCAGTCAATTGACATTGTGGGAGTTATGGAGGTAACAGTTTCTTTTCATGACAAAATAGCACTTTTGCCACTGTTAGTGGTGAAACAGGGCTCAGTGAATCTAGCTGGAAGAAACTGGATTGCCCCACTAGCCCTATTGTCAGCTTTTCAGGAATCCTCAACTGACAAGCTACCTGTCTGCAATTTATTGGCCAATGATGAGTCATTGAAAATTGTCCTAGGAAGGCACCAGCAGATTTTTTCAGAGGGCTTAGGTCTAGTAAAAAATGTGAAGGTACGCTTCCATTGCCGTCCAGATGCTCAACCTAAGTTTTTTAAAGCGCGAGCAGTGCCTTATGCTCTTCGAGGCAAAGTAGAGGAAGAATTGGAAAGACTTTCGAATGAAGGAATTATTGAGCCAATTAGAACTTCAGAGTGGGCTGCACCGATCGTGCCTGTGCTGAAGAGGAGTGGGGCAGTTCGCCTTTGTGGGGATTTTAAGCTGACTGTAAACCAGGCAACAGATCTGGAAAAATACCCTCTCTCCAAGATTGAAGATCTGTTTGCTCAACTGGCAGGTGGACAAACGTTCACAAAGCTAGATCTTCGTGATGCTTACTGTCAACTGCAGCTAGATGAAAGTGCCCGTGATCTGGTCGTTATTAACACACACAGAGGTTTATTCCGTTATACCCACCTGCCTTTTGGAGTCGCATCAGCTCCAGCAATTTTCCAGAGAGAAATTGAGAAAATTCTGCAGGGAGTCGCAGGTGCCTGCTGTTACCTAGATGATCTGTTAATCACTGGGAGAGATGAAGTATCTCATCTTCGGAATCTTGACCTGGTTCTAACAAGGTTAGAAGATGCAGGCATTAAACTTCATGCTCAAAAGTGTGAGTTCATGAAGCCGATCATTGAGTATTTAGGTCATCGGATTGACAGCGAGGGCCTTCACCCTACAGAAGAAAAGCTGGAAGCCATAAAAAAAGCTCCATCACCTAAAAATGTAGATGAACTCAGGTCTTTTATTGGACTTCTCACGTACTATTCGAAATTCCTGCCGAACATATCATCTCTCCTTGCTCCTTTATACAAATTGTTAGAAGCCAGACAGAAGTGGAGATGGACTAATGTGAAAGAGAAGGTTTTTAAGGAAGCCAAGTTAGTTCTAGAGAACTCCTCCTTATTGGTACACTTCGACAATACGAAGGAAGTGCTCTTAGCTTGTGATGCAAGTCCCTATGGGGTTGGAGCGGTGTTGTCGCATCTGGGTGCAAAGGGAGAACAACCAATAGCTTTCGCTTCCCGTTCCTTAACGAAGAGCGAAAAAAATTACAGCCAGATTGAAAAGGAAGCCTTGGCCCTCGTGTTTGGAGTGACACATTTCCGAAACTACCTTTTGGGAAGAAAATTTACATTGATTACCGATCACCGTCCATTAGTTAGCCTGCTAGCAGAATCCAAGCCTGTTCCAGCAATGGCAGCGGCACGCATTCAGCGCTGGGCATTGACATTGTCTGCTTATGCCTACAGAATACAGTTCAGGAAAGGAATCTTAAACAACAATGCAGACGCATGCAGTAGATTGCCTCTTCCTGTTAGAGAAACAGTTCTGCCACAACCAGCAGTGTCTGTGCTGTTACTGGAACAGAACAATGACAGTCCTATTACAGCTTACCAGTTATCAGCTGAAATAGACAGAGACCCTGACCTCAAGAGAATCAAAGAATGCATCACAGAGGGTTGGCCTAATAAGTGCCCTCCAAATCTTCAAAAGTTTTGGTCTCTACGGAAAGAGCTGTCAGTGCATCAAGACTTGATCTTCAGAGGAACAAGAGTTTTCATTCCTAAGAAGTTCCGTCATTTCGTATTGGGAGAATTGCATGAAGGTCATCCAGGCATTTCTGCTATCAAAGCACTGGCACGCTCATCAGTTTGGTGGCCAAACATCGATAAAGATCTAGAAGCAACGATGAAGAATTGTCCCGGATGTCAGGAAAATGCATCGATGCCTCCTAAGAAAAATGTATCCTGGCCAGTTCCCTGAGGACCTTGGGAGCGTGTCCACGTGGACCATGCAGGTCCAGTAGAAAATCAAATGTTGCTTATTGTCGTGGATGCTGGAACAAAGTGGCTAGAAGTTCTACCAGTCTCATCAACTTCTTCGGCAGTAACAATAGCCATGCTTCGTAGTTTGTTTGCCAGATATGGACTGCCCAAAAGTCTGGTCAGTGATAACGGAACTGCTTTTACCAGCAAAGAATTTCAGCAATTCATGGCATGCAATGGCATTACGCACATTAAAACGGCTCCATACCATCCGAATTCAAACAGAATTGCAGAACGTGCAGTACGCACGGTGAAATCAGCTTTAAAAAAAGAGGCACAAGGAACTCTGCGGTATCGCTTGGAAAAGTTCTTGTTCGTGTACAGAAGAACCCCACTGAGTACTATAGGTGTGTCCCCTGCTGTGTCCATGTTTGGTCGCCCCTTGCGAAGCCAGCTGGATTTACTCAAAGAGAATAAAGTTGGTATTACCACATCCCGTTCAGATTTTAGTATTGGTGACAAGGTGTGGACTCGGAACTTTGTTAAAGGCCCTAAGTGGGTCCCGGGTATCATTTCTGACACAAATGGAAAAGCAATGGTCACAGTAAGTACTTCTCATGGTGAAGTTTCCCGACATTTAGACCAAGTTCGCTCAAGGGTAGAACAAGACTCAGTTCCAGTGCCCACAGGAAATTCCGATGTATTAGCAACTCCGTCATCTGAGACTCCTGATCAGGGTTTGCCCCCAGCATTGTCACCTCAGCCGCCAGTGCAGACATCCGACAACTGTCTGGCAGACCCTCCAGTATTGTCACCTCAGCTACCAGTGCAGACATCAAACAGCCACCCAGTGTTGACAATCAGCCCGAGTCAGTAGAACCGGTTAAAATATCAACACCTGTTCGACACTCAGCAAGAACTCGGCGAGCCCCGAAACGTCTTGGACTCTAAGAATCATTTTTTTTCAGAAAAGAACTGTTATATATAATCCAGAACTCTTGAACTTTTCGTTTATTTTTATTGTTTCAGAATTTAAGTGTGTTTCTGTTTTCTTTAAGGGGAAAGAAAGTGTTGTGATTGTGATTAGTCACATGTAAATAATGTAGATGGCGCCAACCTTGCGCCCATGCCACTTGTACTGAGAACACGGCTCTCGTCACTCCGATGTCGACCGCTGAGGTGTGATGTAGCATGCTGCTATCGATATAGGGAAGTATCCCTGTGAATAAAGTATTCAGTTCTCAGATATTAGATGTCATCCTTAGCCTGATGACTTCCGAAATCATATCAAAATCTCTGGTAGAAAAGTAAGAAAGATCCTGACAATATACAACATAAATTAAGCATAGAGTTCTATCCGTTTGAGCCACTACAATTACTCACTTTGTTACACACCTCTGTATAGATCTGAATGTACACTGTGAACCAGTCTCAGTCCTTCTCACTAATAATTCTGTAAACTTCATATTCATACACATTAAAAATTTTCCTTTTAAGTATAAATTCTTTTTACCTAGCACAGTGACACAAAATTGGAAAAATATTTAAATAAAAAATAACAAACAAATAACACTGTCTTTCATCTAATGAATTTCAGAATTTTAATAAAATGCATAGCTGCTAACCTATCTTTCCGTAAAACAGGAAGATCAGCAAGAAAAAGAAAAGGAAAAAAAGATATTTCCTAAAAAAAAGGAAGATTTTCCCAGCCAAGTTTAAACTGTACAGACAAGAAAGAATCTGAAATTTGCCGAATTTGCTCATTTTTGTGAATAGCTAGTTACAAGCAGCATCGCCTTGCTTTGATCCAAGTAAGGATTTGCAGCTTGAATGCCAAATTTTGCAAATCTTTTTTTTTTTTTTCCCAACCACCATGATTTCAGAAGATTTAATTCTCCGATATTTATATTTTTTCATTATTCTGAATTAGGAAACATTTTTCAAAATCATGGTTGGCGGTGTAGTCGAAAAAGTAATTTTAAATTTTACTACAAACTTGCTTTTTCAGTATTCTAGACATTTTTATGCTTAACAAATTAGCAGAAGTGTCAAAGCAGCTTGATGCCACCAGCCTGGCATATGCATATAGGTACTATCGAGGGAGTGAAGGAAAAAATGGAAAGCGATCTTTCTCTCAAAAGCCCCAGCCTAGAGGCAAGATAAGGAGAGCTGTAACAATTCAGAAAGGATGTGTTCAAAATGTAAAATTAACTGAAATCTTAATGCTGACTTTAAAAGGATCCTATTTTTTATTTTTTAAATTTTAACAGTATGCGCAGGAAAATAAAAAAGGGGAAGATAATATTCCTGCAGGAAGACAGAAATTCAAAATTAGGAAGTCTTCCTGGAAAACGGGAAGAGTTGGCAGCTATGAAAATGTGTTCTCCATAAAAATGCTATTATGAATATGTGTTCTCATTTTACGAGAAAAAAGTTTATTGTAAAATTATGATAGAAAGTAAATTTTTTGTTTTAATTCACAAGCATTTTATCAGTCTCTGATATTTGAACAAATTTTTAATTTTTGGTGATAGGTTGTACAACAGAGTACCTTTTGTACCACTTAAAATGATTATTTGTGTGAGTTTACTTATTTATTTATTTATTCATTTTTTCTTTTGTGTGTTATTCTACAAAGTTTAAAAAAAAATATTTTAAAGACTTTTCTTAATTTATTTCAATGAAAGAAACCAAATTTTGAACATGGGAAAAAAGCCATTACATTTAAATTGTTGGGCAAATGTAAAAAAATTAAATTTGTTAAGAAAACTTTCAATTTTGATTTTCCAGTGTAATATTATGCTTTGAAATGTAAGACTCTTTTCAAGAGTTTCCTATAAATTTTTTCTTTCCTCCTTTTTTTTTTTATATAAAAAAGGGTAACTGTTTATTATTTATTAAATTAATATTTATGAATTATAAAAATAAGAAGAAATGGAAATAAACTTTTTGTGTTAAAAAAAAAAGTGCAATTACAAAAAATAAAAATGAAATACGCACACACATTTAATTTTTTCACACATAGGCAGCTAATGTATCAAAAAAGTGTGTGTGTGTGTGTGGTGGTGGTGGTAGGGGGGGGGGGGGAGGTCAGAAAAGATTCTTGGTGGCTAAAGCTGATTTTTTTCTAATTGGGCTTTATTACTGGAATTTAACGTCATTATTGATTAAATGACCTGAGAAAAACTCTTGCTAGCTAGCACTCATTTTCTTCTCCAGGTTTGTGTACTGGGTTTCTCACTGTCATTTTTTGATGGATTGTTACTTATGAACATTAAAAAGTGAGGGGGGTAAGGCCTCCTTACTTATAGAAGTGAGAGGGCAGTTGCCCCGCTTGTCTCTCGTACAAGCCGCCTATATACACAATTATTAAGAAAGCGTATATAAAGTTAAGGTTAATTATTGGTAATTTTATGAAACTCCTCCCCCCCCCCCCTCCTCTTGATTTTTTTTTTTTTTTTTTTTTCTGCAAAATCAAAGTTACTTTACTATTAAATTTTTAAGAGTATCTGTTATATTACATAAAAATACCTAACAAAAAAAAAATATATTCTTTTCTTACCTTCATATGGAATTTCAAAGGCATCTTTAGTTTTAACTGGTATTGCAGGAGGTTCATCTTCACTGGCTATAGAATTTGTTTTAGAATTCTATTAACATAAAGGTTTATTATTATTATGTAGAATGAAATAAACATTTTTTAAAATGCAAAGCACAATACTTAATTTTATCAATGTTATTTCTAAATGTTGATTTAATTAAACTATTTGTACAGACAAAATTACATTTTTTAAACATAAATTGCAAGTCAGATTTACCCATTGAAATTTAATCTTTATATGCTTACAATTACTAACTAACTATTGGTAAATTTAAATCATATGCTTTAATGGCTGTTTGGGTTAAATGACTTGGGGTTTCAATAGCTAAATTTTGGACTTAATTTTTTTTTAAATCCAGAGATACTTTGTAAATCAAAATTTCTTTCATTTTATTTCCTTTTTTCAACTAAGAACATCCAGAAATTTAAAATTAAGAGTTCTTCAAATTATTACTTTAACATAAGTTACTGCAAGTTATTACTTTAACATAGTTACTTTTATAATTCTAAAAGATTTACCTTCATGACACAACTTTCTTAATTTTCATATAAGAGACATTTAGTTTACTAATCATGATTTTGGATTATTCAAGCATAATTTTTGAAAGGAACAGGAGTAGGAGTGAGGGGGGGAAATGCAATCCAATTTTTTCAACATTGTTGATATTCAAATGCAAATTTAAACACCATTTTCTTATATAAGACCAAATAAATGTTCATTGTGATTCATGGGGGAAAAAAAAAATTGCTGATCAAGCAGAGCATTTGACATTTGAAGGGAGAAGAATAATGATTGTAATGTTCCCTTTGGTCTCATAGTAATAATTAGTAAATAATGTAAATCAAAATTAGTTCTTTTAAACTTCTCTGATATTTGCCAATGAACAAAAATCCGTGACATTTTTATATTTTTCAGGTATATGAACAAAATTCAAAATTTTAGGACAATTTTGCATTTTACAATATCACACCTGAAAGAGTTATCAGGCTCATATGGCCTGAGGAGGGAGTGCAAGAGGGTCTGCCTTAAATGTTTATGAATTTCATTAATAGAGTTTTTGTATGCAAAAATATAAACAAAGTGACAAACCTTTAATGCAGCTTCTCTGAGCATATAAGAAGTTGATGAGATATGTGAAGCTAAATGCAAAATGAAATGTTAGAAATAAATTTGAAATAAAAATCATTCAAACTAGAATAAATAAATAAATAAATAGCTTTCAGAATATTCACTTAAATAGGAATAGTAGACCCCTCTACAACACAGGTTCATATAAGATGGATTTGTAGAACAATGACATAAAAATTGCGATCGTTTTCCTATAACACGTTAAAAGAGACTCGTACAGCATGGTAAAATGAGACAGATGTTCTGATTTTATAATGCTTTAGCTCCTGTAATTAATATAACTTTTGAATAGCAACACTAAACATCATTGTGTTTCTAAAGTGTGCAAAAAGTTTTGCAGTGATTATACTGCGCAGTTCGCACACCAGTTAAAGTATAGCTCAGGCCCCGTACAACACGGATTCATATAACATGAACGTATCTACCATGTTATAGGGGGTCTACTGTAGTTGAATTCATTAAGCTTTCTTTACTAAAGATCTTTTCTACATTTCGTTACTCTTTTAGACTAAATACTTTTGCATATTTCTTATTTAACTTGATGATTTAGCATATAAGGGAGCATTTCAAATGACCCCCCTCTTCCCAAAAAAAACCTGGGTTGTTAGTTTTCGCATAATAAATTTTGCAGACTTTCAAAGCATTCTCTTTTTTTAAGTAGTGATTTCAATAAGTGCAAAAATCTCTTTTACAAATATTAATTTAAAGAATGGAAAGATGAATATGACAGCAAATTATTATTATATTTATTTGTTTGATAACTTTTCACTCTGCCCCCCCCCCCTCCCCCCCCCAAAAAAAAAAAAAAATTTATGGAGATTAGTTTTATCATGACTATTTTTAGAACACTTACAAGTGTCATTCGTGGAATGTGGCACAACTTCTGTAAGATTAGTAGTACTATTATGTGGGATAACATAAGACAAAAAATTAAGTTTTGAAGAATATTATAAGACCAATGACTGAAAGAATGGTAGTTGTTACTTTTGTTTCCATTTTCTTTCTTTATTCCTTTTTTCCCCCTTCCCAAATTGCATATAAGCTTCAATTTCCTTTGTAAAAATTCTTTTTGGGGAAATTATTTTACTCATCAAAAAATACATAATAGTAAATGGATTAAAAAAATATATATATATAACTACATAGTATGCTTTATGTGAAAAATACATACCATCCTTGGCTTTCACTTTGGAATACTGAACTTCTGTTGTACTGCGTCTTTTAGATCTTGGAGGAGCTATGGGAACTTCCTTCTTATAAGACTTCACAGAAATTTGTTCAACTGGCTCATTGGGAGTGTTCTTGGGAGCAGTCTTTATTGGTTCATCCTTTTTAGTAAAAAATATTTTTTCATAACTACTATCACTATCACTACTACTCACATTTATGGTATCAGTCTTTATCCTTTTATTCATGAGGAGAGATTTCATATTTAAGATTTTTCGTTCTTGATTTGCTGACTGCATTCTCTTTTCTTTCAAGGCAAGATAAACACTTACATCAGACTGAGAATGGGACAAACCCCGATTGACAAACTTGTCGTGTATAACAGAAGTATTGACGGAACTTTTATTTGTTACTTGTGCAGTACCTGTGGTATTTGGTACGTTCTCGTGCACTGCTGGTAATTTGGGCTTATCTTCAACTTGATGGGATGGGGGGAAATTCACATACGATGGAGGACCTTGTAAATTTTTTTTGTTGGGAACATTTGCTGAAGATGAGCTTTTCTTAATTAGTGGGGGAGGGGGAGCTTTTTCTAGCTTCCTTGATGGAAGTTTTTTAGGTATCATTGAAATGTTTGAGTTCATTTTTGAAGTCACTTCAGGGTCTATAATTTGAACTGGCTTTAAATTTGGAGGTAGAGGTGCTCGCTCAGTCTTCTTAGAATAAGTAGGTTTTTTCTTCATTTCAACAGTTTTAGTTGAATTGGGACTTTCAGCATCCCCAGATTTTTCAGTCAATGTAATCTTTTTATCAGAAACTTTGCAGATTTTACCATATATTGAATCACCATTATTTGTATCATTCCTCATCATCTTAAATTTATTAATGGCTTCACCTTTACTGTGTTCAGGTGCTCTCGGAAAAGTTATTGCAGTATGCAGATTATTCAAATCCCCTACATTGACATAATTAGCAGGCATTCTGGGATTAAATGACCTACTCATTACAGGAGATTTTTGAATTGGCACAACTTTGTCAAGAACATTTGACTCCTCAAACTCAGGTTTTATTTGAAGTCTAGACAGAGTCTGATATTTTTCTAGAAATACATTTTCATATCCTTTGTTCTTATTTTGAGGGGGACTAATGTTCGTGTATGAAGATGATCGTCTAAGAGCATTCGTTTGCTTGCTTTTACGAGGCATTGGTTGAGGAATTCTGTTTAGAGAATTATCTTCAAGCAGACTATCAGATGAAGAAGTAGAGCTATTATTCGTTGATACAGAGTCTTTTCCATTGGCACTATTAACATTATTACTTTTTGATTCTTCCACAATCAAAGATCCACCTTTGCAAACTATATTGAAGCTTTCAACAGGTGAGTCATCTTTAGGAGGAGGTGGCATGCGAGGTGGAGGTGGAAAATGAAACACTATCTCTTCTTCTTTAGGTGAACTACCAGAGTTGTAAGATTTTGTAACTAAAGTCACAGAATGTACCACTGTGTCATTTGCTTCCACACCAGAGTTCTTGAGACTTTCATCACCTTGTTTCTTATTCTCTGGGGCTACTACTGACTTTACATTGATGTCTACATCTTCTGATAATGTTCTTGTGGTAAGCTGATTCAAAAGTGTATTTAATTCTACAACTGCTTCATTGACAAGTTTCTTAGTGGGCGTGTTTGACTGTTCTTTCAAACAGGATACTGAATCATCAAGTTCTGACCACAAGTTCCCACAAGACTGAGACTTTGCTAATGCCATATTAGTGTTAACACTCCGCCTTAAAGGTGGGCTGTAGCATAAACCAGTTTTATTTCTGCTAGATAAGATAATTTCAGCTTTTTTATCCATCAGTTTTGGTTTACTAGTTAAAGGTACTTTGCTACTTGACATAGATTTCTGAATAGCAACATGAGGCTGCTCAGGCCATATAACTTCATATCCAGGAAATTTCGAATTGTTTTTTGAGCCAGACATTCTATTCTTTTCAAGATATTCAGCAGATGTAATGGAAGGCACATTCGTTTTACTTGAAGGCTCTGACAATTGGTTGACTGCTTTTACTAATTCTTCTTCCATAGAATATGATTCCCTAGAAGTTAAATCAATTATTGCACCACGAGGATTTTTCCGCAATGTCTTTTCAATTTGTTCAATATTTTTTAAAGCTTTGATATTGACATTAGTATATAAGTCACCTTTTTCCAAAATAGTATTATTTTTTATACTTTGTTCACTAGGTTGATTGGTTTCAGTGTTGCTTTTGACTATGCTGTCATTTGTAATCTGATTTAAAGGAATATTTTGAGATTCACTGACTTTGTCAACAGCAGGGTTTTGAAAATTTTTATTTCTACCAATAACCGTTTTCTTTGGTATTGCAGGTCGCATATCACTTGTTTTCATAGTATTCTCAGGAAATTCTGTAACAACTGAATTCTGAGTAGAGTCCTGTTTGTTTAATGCATTGGGTTCATTTTTTGATATTTCAGTAATATCAGACTGCTCTGATAAAACTTCTTTTGTTGTGTTGAAATCAGATTCACTTTTACTATATTCTGTTGTGACAGCTTGCTCTAACACATAACCTCCAATTTTTATCTCACATACATTTTTTGCCAGTTCAGTGTTTTCATACTTTTCGGGAGTATCACCTTTTCCCTCTGAAACACTACTGTCAGACTTAAAAGAATTAGTTGATTGAGAGGATGAAACAGAATTTGAAGGCCAGAAAGAATTTTTTATGGAATTAGAATTCAGAGGAATTATTTCTTCCGGTATAGGGCATTTAAGCATTTCTGTAGCAGATGAAACTTCAGTTGACTCTGCTTCAAGAACATTGGTGTAAAATGTAGATTTTTGTGGTACAGTAGATTCATTAAAGTTCTTTGGACTGTCAGGGCTACTTAAGGGACTTTTTTGTCCTGACTTTTTCCATGGAACAATTGGTAAAAATGGCAAAACTCTGGTAGATTTAGTTGAAGAATTGTCATTTTTAGAAGGCAAATCAGAATTATCCTTTTCTACACTCAGAGGAGGTTCTACATTAGATTCGTTATACCAAAACGTTGTGGGATCTTTAGCATCTTTTTTATTTAAACTGCTGAAAAAATCTTTTAATTTAGCAGGTTTTGTGAGGTAAGTAAAATGAGTTTCCTGTGTTTTAGTAAACTTATCTGGACTTTTTGAATCAGGTGGACTTTTAGCAATTGCAGGTTTTGAATTATCATAAGTTTCAAACTTGCCTGTAGGTTTTACTACAGCTACAGCACGTGGTAAAGATGATTTATCATACCACATAGAATTTCCTTTAGACTGATGATCAGGTGTCTTTGGTGTATAAATGCCTACAATACTTTCAGCAGGATTGCTTGTTGAACCTTTACTGTTGCTTTCAGGCTTCATTTTAGCAGGTGAGTAACTTTTAAAAGTTTTATTTATATTAAATGACATAGTCCTGGTCAAGGTGTTGAAGCCTTCTTTGACCGTTTCGGCAGCAGATCGCCTGTTTAGGGTCTTTTCATGTTGTTTAGACTGTAATTCTCTCTCAGTGCGAACAGAAGAAGAACGAAACTTTCTTGTAACCAACTTCAATATTGATTCTCTTTCAACAGCAGAACTTTTACCCATACAATCTAAAGAAGGAGGTGCAGAACCAGCTCTAGAAACATGATGAGTATTGTTTCTAAATAACAAACGCTTTGACCCTTCACTGGAACGGTTTTGAGAAGGTACACCGGACTTTTCAAATAATGCCTTTAATTTGGAAATGCTAGGTCGTCGAACTACAGTGGCCTTACCAATTTTTTTTCCATTTTGCAAATCTTCAGAAGCTTCATTTATTCCTCCCTCAATAGTTTCTTTTGAGCTCTTTTGAAACTTTTCATTGCTGGAACAGGGAGGATAACTGCCTCGATTATTAAGTAGAAGGGACTTTTTGGCAGAGTCAATAATATC
Source organism: Cheiracanthium punctorium (assembly GCA_038373885.1). Classification (NCBI taxonomy): domain Eukaryota; kingdom Metazoa; phylum Arthropoda; class Arachnida; order Araneae; family Cheiracanthiidae; genus Cheiracanthium; species Cheiracanthium punctorium. Next base: position 27,697 of record JAWZYV010017846.1, on the reverse strand, counting down.
TGAAGCATTACTACTTCTTTTTGTCTCTTGTACTTCAGAACATTTGTCTCTGAAGATGGAAAGTTTAGCATTTTTATCAAGTGTCTTGCTATAAGATGCTACCTGGAAATCTTTCATCTTATTGCTTATTTCATTAATATCACCATCTGGACTGCTATCATCCGTACACAATGACAACTTGTCAACAAATGGATCAAAAGAATTGGCCAATTTTGAGATGCTGTCACAACTAGGAATATCCAAATATGCTCTTCCACAATTGGGCCTTATGCAAACATCATCTTCATCAATGAAAGGAATAGAATCTTCATTGCTATGCTCGGATAAAATGGAATTACGAGAGTAACTGCTTTCACTGTTTTTACTACTATTATTTACACAATCTAACAAATTTGTTTTTGTACTCAAATTATTATCAACAGAAGAGTTCTGGCTAATATTATCTGTATTTGATGCTTGAGGCTTCTCAGTTACAAAAAATTTAGAATTATCTTTACCTAAGAAAAAATATATAAAAATACATTCAAAACAATATAGACACAAAAACAAACATTTATACAAAATAAATAAAAAGAAGATATATTGTTAAAATATAATAATGTTGTCAAAGGTAAATAATGTCAAATTTCCAATTTTGGTAGGTATTTTTTTTTTTTTTAAACATAGAATGAAAATATTTTCAAACATTGAAACAAGAAGTAAGGCATTTTTTTGAGCAGATGACATTTCTGTTCTCCAAATGGTGAGAAACTCTTTTTTTTTTTTTTTTTTTTTTTAATCTCATGTGGAATCACAAAGTTAATCTGAGATTTTAAAAATTAGATACTTACATACTGTAAAAGGCTAATTACTTATCAAAATCCTTCCACAATATATATGTACAAAGCACATTTTATGGTCGTTAAACCGCTTTTAAAAATGTAATGTATTAGTATCATTCATATTACATTTATTTAATGAACAGTGGTCTAACAAATTCTTTTTCATATGTTAATTTCTATAAGCAGCTTAATAACAGGGTAATTAATTGATTGAAAAACTAGTTAACAATAACAACAAATTTTAAAAAAATAGTTATTTAAATTCAGCTTGAATTATTTTAATTAATTTGGCATTGCATGTACTGAAATTGACTATTCATGTTTCACTTAAAATAATTCTCCTAATTAGAAAAATGCACTCAAAATTTATGAGATTTTGATGTCTGTTATAATTACCTTATATATAAGTTTCTTGCTTTAAAAAAAAACGACTAAATCAAAGCAATGAATTCATAAATAATAACATATTGAACAAAAGTAGAATAGTGTGTAGATTTACCCAAAGACAGTTTTGCTTGGATGATATAAAAAATTTAACTTTACACTGTTTTAAAATTCTTTTTATTTATGGACAAAAACAAAATGCTTTATCACTTAATTGATCAAAATCTTTTAATAAAACAGCAAAAACTTAATCAGTTTTCATTCCAACTTAAAATAGCCTAATTAATACATATTTTAACTGATTTGAGATCGTTCAACTCAAATCAGTTATTTCTTTTCTCAAATTATATGACAACCACTAGCGTAGATTTAGAAAAAAGTCCTTTGCAAAAGTTCTAATGACAACAATAAATATACAATTAAGTACATTAACACCACTGAGATAGAAAATTTCCTTCCTCTTAACCCAATTGCATCATTAGCATACCTGCCAACATGCAATTTTTGAAAATCTCACAATACCACAGTGTCACGCAATAACGCAATAAATATACCTACTACAGATAAAATGTAATCAAACACAATTTTTAAAATTACTATTCAGATTTAGTACACTATTTTTAATACATATGCACATATAGCAAAGGAGGGGCATTTATTTGGTATCTTTAGAGTGCAAATGTTCATAAGTAGCTGATTTGGCTGCTTTAAAAAAATCCTTATCAAAGTCTTGCTCATAGCAATGGCCTTTGAGTTTACTTTTTGCAATTAAAATGTCTTCCAAAGTTTCATTAGACAAAAAACTACGAAATTGTGTTCTATTTTTCTTAACACTGCTAAGCAAACATTCACAAGCAGCATTACTGTGCAGTATAGTCAATATGCTTAGCATAACATTCGATATTCGGTCATATTTAAATTTCCCACTAGCAGCTGTTAATTTTCTCAATTATTAGCCAATTTTTTTTGCATTCTTTCTTCTGATTGAACTTCCTTGGGCAAATTATCAATTTTCAAATTGCAAAATTGAGATTGAAGCTCATCCCTGACTTCATCTACTGGCTTGCAAACATCATTTCCACATACTTCATGTGAGCACATATTTGGAAATAAATTTAAGAAATAAACTATATCTGAAAATGATTTGGTCTCAACATGGCACAAGTGGTTCTGCCACTGAAAATGGTTGATGGCTGAAGTGTGAAAGTCCCGGGTTCGGGTCCCATCGCACGGCTGTTGATCAGGAGTTTTGGTAGGTTTTCTCCAGATGTAACGTGAATAAGCGTTAGAACCCCTTAGAAAGTCGTCCTACCAAGGCACCCCCACCCCTTGGCAGATCGCCCTAGTATAGCGTTGCCATAATCACACACAACAACAACAACTGAAAATTATTTGTCTGCAAGATTATTTGCGTTTGATACTTAGCAAGATTATTCATGTTTGATACGCAATTTTTATGTCAGTCCTATACACGGAGCAAAAAGCAAAATTGCATCCCCTTCGCGATTTGACGATACACGGATATTCCTTTGTGTAAGAATCAAGGAAAACTTGATTATATTGTTTATGTTTAATTTTCGACATTTCAAATTAATATTTCACAACTTCAAACTACAGTGGACAATTTCATCAACACGTGCATGAGCAACGTTTGTTTGTGATTGAAAGTTGTTCTTGTGCTTATGGATGGGAGCCAAGCGGTATTGGGAGGGAGATATTTCTAAACGAATGCGCATCCACCTCCATGCATGCGCAGCAGCAAAATTTGCCAAAGCATAGACACTCGGCATATGGATTACGAACGCTCCCATTCCCCTACTCCTAACACGTCACAAGCCAAGCTGCGGATGGGAGGGAGAAAAAAAATCTGTGAGCCAATCATAGCTTTCGGAGATCGGAGGGAATTCCTGTTTTCCCTCTACGCAGTTTTTTCTCTGGTTAACACAGCGTATCAGTGGAAGAAGGCAGAAAAGGTAGGGGAGGAGGGAGTTAGCGTAAATATGGGTAATAAAACAATCTAGTGTTTTTATGTTCGACGTAACGTTAATTGGTGATTTAAATTTTAAAATACTCCGCAAAACCACTAAATTTTGAAACATGGTAAATAAAATCACATTAGCCTAAACTTTGCCAAAAAATCGTATAATTTTGCCTTGTGGCCGTATAACCGTACAGCTAAGCTAAAATCTGTACACTGTACGGCCAAACCGTACAAGTTGGCAGGTATGCATAAGCATATACAGAGGGTGTTCACACATTTTTGTAACGATTTTGATTTTCTCCATGAAGTTAAATATTAATTTGAAAATAAAAATGTGATTGGCATCAAATTGTAATAAGTCTTATTTATCGTCTGCAGCATTAAAAATATTCTTTGCTTTAAAATGTCGCTGAAAAATAAACAATGAATCGAAGGCTATATTTTTGCGCTATCCGAAGAGAAATACTCTTATTCTGTTATTAGAAAAAGATGTCAAAATAATAGTTTTAATATTTCTACACGTAAAATAAGTGACATAATTAACATGAAAGGAAAGAAATGTCAAAGTTTATATTTCACTGGGGAAAAGGCAAAAAATGCATACCCAACAAAGGTACGTACACCTCTTATTACAGTGAAACCTGTATAAAACGGAATGTGTAGGGAACCGACAAAATTTTCCGTCTTAGAGAGGTTTCCGTCTCGTAGAGGGACTCACTTTTAAATTGAAAAAAAAAATTGAGAGAGATCAAATTTCGCTTACCTTTTAAAAACAGGAAAGCCCTCATAAGGAAAATAGTTTTTAATCAAATAAATGAAAATTTATTCCAAAGCATAATTTCAAATAAAATAATAATAATAAGTTTAATTATTTTTTGAAATAATCAAAGATTGTTTTTTGCATTAGCGGTGCACTCGCAATGCGATTTTCTACAGTAATTCTTGCATTATTGACAATACTTAGTAGTTCCGTGTCGCCTTTAAAGACAGAAAATTCATATAAGTTCCTTATGCAACGCATTGCTTCCGTATAAGAGTTAATTGCAAGATCTTCAGTCTCGGTAACTTGTTCTTCTTCCTCATTGCTGTTATTATCGTTAATTGTATCGTTTAAAAGAAGTTTTTCAACTTCACCAAATGGTGTTTCTGTGGCTAATTTGTCATCTAATGTTACAAAATCTAAGGCATTTAGTTTAGTTTCACCTTCATCTAGCAATGCTTGTAAAGCTTCAATTTCGGAATTGCATGAATTTTCATTGACTCTACTTTCCCCAGGAAAATTTGCTTTCACGAAACAGAGCCTTATAATTTCACTAGTGACTTTTTGCCATGCTTTTCCAAGCCACAATACAGCATCAAGAACATCCCTAAAAGCACAATTAGTCCAAAAGACGTTTAAAACATGTTTTTTAACATTAAAAAACGTGTTTCCAACGTAATTTGAACTATTTGTGCTACTAGGGATTTATAGATTTAATTAACTCTGAAGGACTGGATACACTTTTCATGTTTGCTAATAACGATTGCATCATTAAACTTCTGTAGTTTGTCTTTATGTTGCGAATTATGCCTTGATAGGCTGCGTAACACTAGTAGTGTTTGCTGGAAACCAGGCCAGTTTTACATTTGAAAGTTCTATATGCGGATGACAGGTTGCATTATCTAGAAATAATAAAACATTCCTTTTCTGCTTTTTCATTCTAGAATTGAAACCAATTAAGCACTCTTCCATAATTTTTGCGGTTATCCAAGCTTTTCTGTTCGACCTCCACTCAATCGGGAGATTTTTCAGCTCAAGATTTTTAAAACGGCGAGGTTTGGCTGCTTTTCCGATGACCAACGGTTTTTCTTTTTCTCCAGTCATAAATGCACAGAGAAATACAGTTAGGCGTTCCTTAGATTTCTTTCCACCTGCACAGCTTTCGTTTTTCAAGCATAAAGTTTTGCTTGGTAAAGCTCGGAAAAATAAGCCCATTTCATCGCCATTTGCAATATCTTTCAAATCGTATTCTTCGATTAATTTTAGCAATTTTTTACCTAGTCATTCACAGTTTCTGGATCAACATCAGCAGCCTCAACACAAATTTCTTTGAATTTTATCACATGCCTTTTCCTAAAACTTTCCAGCCATCCATTTGAAGCCTGAAAATCTTCTTTCCCAAGTCTTTCGGAAATTTGTTTAGCTTGGGCTTGTACCATAGGTCCGGATATGGGTAAATTTCGGGACCTGGCATCAACAAACCATTCCCAAACCCTTTCATTAACTTCTTCATTTCCAGTCTTGCGCATTTTTCTTTTCATTTCTCCATTTCCTTTAAGCCAGGCTTCTTTAATTTCATGTTTTCTTTTCATTATGTCGTAAACATGAGTCTTTCCTATATTAAATTTCTTTGTTATTTGCGTTACGCTTAAATGCTCTTTTTCCTTGGCATCAATTACTTTCACCTTTGAGTCTAAACTCAAAACATGTTTTTTACGAAGGTCAGCCATTTCATCACTTTTTTTTTGTCAAATCACTAAGAATATGAGAAAACACAACTGCACTTTCGAATGGATGAGAACAGAAATGCTCTAAAAAAACCCTATTCCCTATTAGGCAATTCATCTTGGATTCTTCTTTGTTGGCAACTTGCCAATTTTCTGCACTAAAGATAGAACATTCCGTCTTGACAGGTTTTTTTGTCCTAAAAATAGACGAATATGGAGTTCGTTTCCGCATTAAGCAGTTTCCGTTTCATACAGGTTAACATACATTGAAAAACATTAATTGCCGCTGGGACTAAATTTTTTTTCCAATTAAGACAGGTTTCTGTTTCATGCAGGGTCCGTTTTAGACAGGTTTTACTGTAAATCTAAAGTCGCATCTCATGTTTTAAAGGCAAATCCATCTACCCAAAGAACTATCGCAAAATCTTAAATGTCTTTGTAGGAACTGGGGAAAAATTATAAAATCCAATTTAAAGTTAATCAAAGCAAAAAAACACTATGTTCATCGCCTAATGCCGAAACATGTTTCTCAGCGTAAGACTATATGTAGATTGTTGTATGAAAATTATTTGGCAGGTGAAAAATGGAAATATGTAGTTACAGTTGATGAAGCTTGGATATATTTATCTGACTGCAATAGAAAGAGTTCGATTTACTACCGCAAAAGAGGAGAAAAAGACAAAACAAGTTGGTTTAGAGAAAACAAGGAAAGTTTTTCTAAAGGTTTTATGGTTATTACTGGATTTTCTTATAACGGAAAACTTACAATAAGGAAAGCAGAAAAAAATGTCAAAATTAATTCGGATTACTATCAGAAATATGTTTTAACATCTATTGTTAAAGAAGAAATTCCATCCCTTTATCCAAACACTCTTCACTGTGTTAAGTTCCATCAGGATAAATCTCCAAGCCATACCTCTAAATCTACTGCTCTATTTTTTTATAAAATGAGAAATGAAACTAGAATTGAAGCTATTACCTTTAAATGCATCCCACCCAAGTCCCCTGATTTGTCTCATATGGATTACTGTGCTTTTGGACTTTTAAAACAAGCTCTTTATAAGCGCCATCCCAAAACATAGGGTGGACTCTGGAAGATTGCGAAGGAGGAGTGGAACAATATCAGCCTTGATGTTTTAAGAAAAGGACTTTTATCTTGGAAATCAAGATGTAATATGATAGTTCAAGGAAAGGGCTATCAGACTGAACAAATTAGAAAATAAAATTCTGTTTATTTCTATATATATCTTTGCAAAATCATTGCAAAAATGTGTGAACACCCTCTGTATAAACACTCAATTTTCCAGGTCAATATCATATGAGTGCATATATACATTCAAACTCCTTTGTTACTGTCACTAGAGCCATATGCATATGCTCAACTTTCTTGGTCTGATACTGACCATTGATATTTGGTGATAAAGGCTTTCTCTTCATACTCCCTTATGCAAATGGATTTATGCATTTTTGAGAACTAGTAGTAATAGTGTTTGTTCAACTAACCTGAATATAGCCTGCTCTAAAAAAAACTGAAGGGGGGGGGGGGGAAATCATGAATACACTGTGACATACATGAATACAATTAAAATTTTGTTTACAAAAGGCTGTTGGGGGGGGGGGGGATATACTGGTCCGAATGACATATTTTACCTGAACAAATGTAAAACAATAAAAAAATTTCTATCAAAAGATAAATGCTAAAAAAAAATTGCCAATAGATGGTCCTGTATGTAACACAAAAATTTGTCAAAATCTACAGAAAGTAAACATGAATAGAAAGGTGTGAATAAGCTCCTGCAAGACTTGCTTAAGGTTCAGAAATGTTCAATAGGTTGTTCACTGTTTTCCCTCCTAAGAGCTAAAAGTGCAAAACAGCACATGCTCCATAAGATGGCTCATATCAGTGGTGATGTGGATGTGTTGTGCAATTTGTTTTTTCATACCAGCTAGGCTTGGAATCAGACTACTGAATACAACACTTTTAGATAGCCCTACAGACAGTAGTCTAAATGCTCAGGTCAATTACTATTATTTAAAATTCACTGCAAGACAGTTATAAAACAATATGATATTAGTATTTTAGTAGAAAAATTTTCTCAACTTTGGTTAAAAATAAATTTTGATTAATTACAAATAAAATTAAAATGTGATAAGTTATACCATCAGTAGGTGATTTATTTTTATCAGTTGTCCTAAGTTCGGTTTCTTCTTTGGTATAAACTTTTTTCATGAAACTAGGAACATCATGTTCTTTTCCCTATTTAACACATTATAAAAAGTTATTTAATAAAAAAATATAAAGTTCATTAAAACAATCATACAAAAGCTTTAAAATACAACAATAAAGCTAATTTTGTATAAATAAATTTTAAAAAAAGAGTAAAAAACCTTTTGAACTTCTTTCCATATTAAAGGTTCACCATCTTCATCTAAGTTTTCATAAATATGACAATCAATGACTCTCAATTGTTGTTCAAACATAGCTGCAACTGCTTTGTGAGCAAGTATATACTGTTCCTGAAAGATAAGCAAGTTTGATTCTAATTAACATTTTAGAAAAATTTTGAGAAAGTAATATAAACTCTTATGCCCTGCTCCGCCACTCTCTTTCTAAGAAAATTTTTAATATATTCTTTTTAAAAATCCTACATAAATAAAAGTAGTCTTCCTGTAAAATGTTGTCAAATCTTAAAACACTAAGAATTAAGCAGATTTAAAAAAAAAAAAAAGAAACAGAAAGAAAGAAAGAGGGAGAAAGAGTGATAGGGAAGGATGACCCAAATTTTATGTTTTATTTAAGTAAATATTCTAAATGCAAAAAAAGTACAAACATTTAATTAATTAAAGGAACACGAGTATAATATGCGGGATTTTAAGAATTTAAATAATGTTTTATATAACTACCGAACATGATGCTCTGAAGATAGCAACTACCTTGAAAATTTAAGTATATATGCAAAGAACAAGGTTGTCAGGATTGAATAACTTTTTTATTTTGCCCATAATTTTCATTAAAGGAGGACTTTAGTCAATCTAAGCACACCGATAGATAGAAAGGTCTGAGGGGGGAGGAAACTGTTTGCAAAATGATAAGATGAAAAAGTTGACAGATGGGGGAGGAGGAATGAATGCTAGGGATCGACCGATACCAGATTTCAACCGATTTTCAATACTTTTTTACAAGGGACTGTTTACATATTATAATACAAAATTTAATATACCACAGATACCAAAGATTTTCCACAGCAATTTATGCTTAAAATTAGGCCAAATTTTTAATGTAAACTGCTTAAAGATTGCAGTGGAAAATCTTCCGAATGTTTCAGGAGAGTTGGCAGTTATATTATACAGACCACATTTCCTATAACATGAATTTGGAGAAATGTTTCTCTGTGTCTACATTTTTCCGAATGTAAGTGACAGGAAATTCAGTTCCATGTAAAACTGAATTTTCTATTTTAATATGTATACAGCCCCCTGTAAAGAAATATCAGGTATTAATTAAAATATGGTATCGGTCGATCCTTAGTGAATGCTGTCAAGGCACACTCCTTGCTGTTTAGATTGACTCATTGCTGAAAAGTATTCTTACATGACTGAAAATTACTTTTAAAAAAAAAGGGCAATTTTGTTGCATTTTTATGTTTTTATATTCAATTTAGCAATGGTTACATCTGATTAAGCAATGGTTAGCAAAACATCCAGAATTACAGACTTTGGAAGTCTGGACTTAACATTGTACAGTATGGTATAAAATGGTGAAAAACATTTTCAGATTGATTTTATCATCTTATCAACAAATTGTTATCTTTCCTTTCGCTCTTGCTATGCACATATGTATGCAAAAGAAAATATTAGAATCTGATGAGCTGAAAATTTAGATAAGCAATTGAAAGAAAAAATTAAGAGGTTTTTCATAAAATAGAGTATCACAAGCTAATTTTAAAGTAATTTATACTAGTATTAGAAAAGGCTTAACCAAACTTTTACTCTGGTGGAGCACTTCGTGGATCTTTGAATTTTGGCCCAAATCTTTGTAAATTTGAGAATAGTGGATTGGAGGTTAAAGCAACAAGATATTTTTTATGTAGCACTTGCTACCTTCATGAGGAGCACTTAGTGCTCCACAAAGTATGGTTTGAGAAACTTTGTTATAGATCATACATTTTTAAAAAAATGTAAAAAAGTACCTTTGATTGAGTTTCCATTTAGTATGCTTTAAAGAATTGGCAAAATATTAGTGAAATCCAATTACTCAAGCAACAGAAAACTTTTAAATAATTTAACATACAGGGTGGCCACCAAACTATTATTTTCAAATTCCTTGTTTGATTGTTTTCCCTCAGGTCAGAATACATGGAATTCACCAGATTAATTTTTGTGAATTCCCTTGTATTTATACTACTTTTAAGTTAACCTTTCACATAAACTAAGAAATAAGCAGAATTGGAATAACACAGCAGTTTGATTAATTAGGATTAACATGTATTTGGATTCAGAAGTCACAACTCAACAGATTGTCTTTTTTTTTATATATAAACATATGCAGGGCTTAATAACCTTGGAGGAACAATTTCATGAGTATCTGTAGCATTTTGCTCTTTGCAGAGCAGTTTAATAATGTGAGTAAAAATCATTATGAAGCAATTTATAATTGAACCAAAATGTAGGTTTATAATTATATTTTACAATGAATTAAACAAAACTACAGCACATTATATATTATTAACAGATTTAATTTTCCCCCAGACATAACATAAAAAGTCACTGGAATTACTGATTTTGGAGATTTTTCCTTTTTAAACAAACGTTTGTTGAAGATATTTTAAACTGCTTGTTTAGAGAACTACGGCAGGAAACATGTAGCAAAATGATTTTTTTTTTTTTTCTTCACGAAAAGCAGTACAGTAGGCAGTAAGTATTAATGATTATTAAATTAATACTACTGTTAAAAAAAGTAAAATATGATAATTGAGAGTAAAATTATTAGGAGAGAAAATGTGAATGTTTGGAAGAAATGGCAGGTTTTAAATTCTGAAAAATATTTTAAAAGAATGCACAGAGAAATAAACTACTGAAATAAGAATGGTGTTAATGACTGGAATTTTAGTATACATTTATTTTTCAAAAGGGTAGATAATATCTTCTTTTATAAAATTTTAGTTAAAAACATCATCTGTTCAATGGCATACTTTTTTAGTAAATTGCCTGATATTTCCCAAAACTGTAAATTTCCTGTTTCCTGATAATTATAGGTCGATGGCCATCCTGGTATAAAACATTGAAATATAATACAATTGGAAAGACAACATAGAATATATTTATTCTAGTAAAAAAAGATTATTTTAAATACTTTAACACATAAAATATTGTTCAATTAAATACAACATCCATGAATATAAAAGCTGCTTGATATTTTACTATAGTAACATATAAAAATGAATAGAATGTGTGAAATTTTTGTATTGAAAAATTAATAAAATGTATCATTAATAGGGACTTTGCTGAATTCAAGTTCTATTTTAAAGGTTAAAACTCAAATAAATCACATTTAATCCAAGTCTGCAAGAGTCTACATTCATAATAATAGTAATAATATACTTGCAAAAAAAATTAAAAAATAAAATAAAATAATTAAAAATAACAAAATGTTACTAGAATACATGAATTGAACTTGTTTATGAATTAATCTTGGAAACTGATAGAATAAAGTAAAGGGAAAGAAAGTTAGTTAAAGCCAGAACTTGGTAGTTTTGACTAGATTACTGTTGCAATCTGTCAAAAAGCATTTTATCAACATATATAATAAACTAAAATACCTTTGTTTGAATCATGGCTATCCTTTGCCTTCTCAGTTCTAGAGCAATTTGATAAAGAGAGAAATCTTCGTCTAATTTCTGAAATTCACGAACCCATTAAAAACTAGCATTGGAAGTATGACACAATATTAAGCATGGCAAGCTGAAATTTTACTTACTCCATGTCTTAAACAGGCCCATACATAATCAACTGCACATATTGTTCCAGTTCTACCACACCCAGCACTGTAACAAAAAAAAAAAAAAAAAAAAAAAAAAAAAAAAAAAAATTGAAATTCTTGCACATTTTAGTCATGATAAAGAGAGAGCAATTACAAAATATTTTCTATTGTTTCATACAGAGACCATAGTACATTGGTCTCTATAGTATGACTGGCTTTCAATAAACTTATATTAAAATGAAATTCACATTGATTGAAAAAAAAAAAAAAAAGCTTATTAATATGTTGACAGTATTTACTAACTCTGTATGATTAATTTTATTAAACAAACACAATTTGGTAGTTTGTTAGCAAGATCTACCTTCATTATTTGATGATGATATTCATCATGATACATATATGTAACCACATATGATCTGCATAGGATAAGTCAGTGTTGCAAAATACTATTAAATTCACATAATTATAATATCAAAATCATTTTAATATCATATACATTGAGCAAAATCTTAGTAGTTTTTATTTGGACATTTAAAGTTTTTGAAACAGCTTTTTTCAAGCTATTAATTATAATTTGGATTATGTTACTCTTATTGTAAAACAACTTTAAAAAGTTATATGACAGATCATAACACCAAGTCTTTTGATGTTTTGATATAATAGCTAGTTTTGATGTAATTTTGATGCAAACCTAAGCTAAACTTCATACAAATTGAACCTACTGGTTTGTCAATAGAAAAATTGACAGCAAAGTATTACAGATTAGAGATGGGGAAAGAATGAACACCCTGTTCTTTTGAACCTGTTTTCAAGAAAGAACGGGAACACCCTGTTCAGTGATCACGGCAAAAACATGTTCTCAGTTCATTAAGGTCCGACGCTTCAAAATTTTATGGCAGGCAAGCGTGTTGAAAAGAGAAATTTTGGAAAATGCCTTAAAGGTGAAATTTCTCATTGAAAGGCACGATTAATATTTTTTTGCTAAGAAAAGTTTAAATTCTGGGGGGGGGGCAGACACCCCTCCCCCACATTGGCTACATATTTGATGGTGGGGACAGAAGTTCACAATTTTAGCTTTATCAAATTCTAATTGTGGAATCTTAGTTATTTTGAGAAATAATGATAACGGAGATGATTATCCGGGGGGGGGGATAGAACTTTTAACCCAACCTACCATAATTTTAAAGAGGACCCGGGCAAAGAATAAGAAGCTTTCTTATATGTTCAATACGAAATGCACTCACAGGATTACAATTCGTCAATTTTAATTATTCCAAACTACTCAATTTGAATCAAAGTAAAAAAATTAATAATAAAGAAAATGATAGTCTGAAACACAAACAAATCGAAAAAAAATATTTTATCAACGTCAAACAATAATATAAGCATTACACTATCTCCATATAAAACGCGCCTTCGCTTCATACGCTCTTAGCCATCTCTTATTGGCTGAAAAAGAACCTGTTCCGGAGCAGCCTCTCCTATTGGCTGAAAAAGAACACGTTCTTTGATCACGACTCGAGGAGTTCTCGGAGCAGTGAGCGGGAACACCTAGTTCTTTGCACCTAGTTCAGCGTTCTTTTCCTGAGCTGGAGTTCTTTTTCGGAACGGAGAGCTAAGCGCGGGAACGGGGTAAAAGGCGTTCTCTTGCTGAACAGGTTAAAAGAACTGTTCTTCGGTGAAAGGTGTTCTTTCAGTAAATCTGTTCCCTGTTCTTTTGCTTTAATTAAGTTCTGAGCTAGGGTCAAAGTTGTAGACTTGGAGTCAGAAGCAAGGCCGTACTTAGACGGGGGGCAAGGGCGGATTAAAGAGGGGCGGAGGGGGCGACCGCCCCCCCCCCCCCCCCGAGAAAAAAGAAATTAATGTAAAAGATCCTATTTTTTCTTCCAAAAAATGGATGTATATGTCAATCCTCTAACTTACAGATCCCCCCGACAAAAATGCATTAATTCGCCACTGGGGGGCCCTATGAGTTCGGACGCCGCTCCCCCGAACTTATTACATTATATGTACATGGTGTATTTATACAGGGACGTAGCCAGAAATTTTTTTCTGTGTGGGGATGGTGAGGGGCATGGGCGCCGGCAGCATAGGGCAAGGGGCGGCAATGCCCCCTCCCCCTGGATTTTTGTATGCAGTGTTATCCTTTGCTTTTTTGCTCTTTCCAACATGGTAACTATACGTTGAAGTAGTCTTTGCCCCCCCCCCTTGAGTAGTCTTTGCCCCCCCCCCCTTGAGTAGTCTTTGCCCCCCCTGGGAAATATTCTGCCGGCGCCCATGGTGAGGGGTATGAAATGCAGTGATGTATAAATGAACGAAATGTTTGTGCAGTAATAAAAAAAAATTAATCTTGCTAAATTAGACAGAAATTGGGTGTGGGGGATATATCCGGAAAATTTTATCCCGATATACGATGCTTCACGACTCCGAAATTATTTTCTAGGTATGGCCCTGGTCGGAAGCCATGTAATTTTATATGCCAAAGTCGTATTCATTTTCTTAAATCGTAGTCGAAGCAATCGACATATTTATACACGCGTATTATTTTTAATCTGGAGCCTGATACTTACAGCTTTTTAAACGGAGTCTTTAATTTTTAAGCTGGAGCGTGTACTTTTTTACCCTTTAAGGCGCAACCATTTCCCAATGCTGAAAAAAGGGCGGCCGTTGCCATCGCTCGACTTAACTACTAGCAAGAGGGCGGACGATCGAAACGTTCATCGCGTGCCATAGATCTAGGACCCTTTTTTTGACGACAGCTGCCATTAAAATATTTTTACAAAAAATTACTGTTAACATACTTGATTGAAGAAAGCCAGAATGTTGGTTGCAAAGTTTTTTTTAAACATTTTACAATTGTTGTTGTTGTTGCTAATGCCCTCTGGCAACCCGCGGGGCGGTGCCAGATCCCTCAAATAGGCAGGCGATGGGCGGAAGGGGCTGCTTCCATTTTAATGAGCCCCAGTGAGAGGAACTCCTACTCAGCTTGGGGTCCCCTAATTTTGAACCAATTCCAGAGGAGGGACCCACCCCCTGAAATCGGCATCCCCAGAGGTATCGTTTAACAATTTGGAGGACATTGAAGCCACGACGGATTTTACGTGCACCAGCTCCCATTAGGGCACACGGTCCCACAGCAGTCGAGCCGAGAGGAAGTTGACCCTCCCAAGCACTGGCCAATCCGGATGCTGCTTCACTTTTCGTGTTCTTATGGCAACGGAGTTTAGTGCCCAGACCACTGCGGGTTTTACAATTGTACTAAAGTATAGTACATGTTAAAAAGACGTATATTTTCATTTTTAAATTGAATAAAATAGTCATAATAAAGCTACCATAAATCAAAGAACCTGTTCTCGAAAGAACAGGAAAAAGAACTGTTCTTTAAAAAAGAACGGGAACGGTGAACAACTGTTCTTTGAAAATAACGGTTTTCCCCACCTCTATTACAGATTCTTGAAAAGGCACATCATGCTAATAAGTATGAATATTAAAAATTTGAAATCAACAGCACTCTAGTTTGTTTGTGAGTATTATTATGGCAACGCTACATTAGGGCGATCTGTCAAAGATGGGGGATGCCTAGGTAGGAGGACTTTCTAAGAGGTTCTAACGCATATTCACATTACATCTGGAGAAAACCTACCAAAACTCCAGACCGTTAAATGGACAGCAGCATGATGGGACCCGAACCTGGGACCTTCACACTTCGACCGTCTAGCATTTTCCGTGACATAACCACTGTGCCATGGTGAAGCTCAGTGACACTCTAGTGTTTAAAAAATTAACCATAACATGTAGGCTAATAAACAAAAATATTTAATTTACCTGCAATGCACAACAATTGGAACAGTTTCTGAAGCTTGACAGTCTCGCATCAAACGAACCAAATCCAAGATTGGTTGAACAGTGTCTGGAACTCCATGGTCAGGCCATGTTGTGTAGTGAAACTGATAAACATCCCTTACTTCTGAGTCACAGCTCACTAAAAGTGTCCTCACCAAGAAGTCTGGGCACACTTGAGAAGTTTTTATCTAAAATTTAGACAAACACATTGTATAACTATTGTCAGTTTACAACTTAAACTTTGACAAAGTTTTGAAGTTTAAATGAATGAATACAGTAATCAGAAGTGGGAGTACATTGTAACAGTTTTTTTATGGGTTTGTATAGGGGTGAAGAGAAAAATGGTGTTCAACAAATTGCAAGGTACCCAGACAAGTGCTAAGGATGAAATCAAGACTTTTACTTCATCCAGAAAATCACTAAGCGATTTCTGTGTACAAACTGCAAATAGTATTTCATTAACAGAACAATAAACAGAACACTGTACCCCCCCCTAAATATGTACATACACAAATCATACACAATAAAACACTTTGCAAACTAAAACTTGGCCGAGAGAAGCAAACAGATTTTAACTAATTAAATGTTAGTTGATCTCCTAATAGTGTTCCCTACTGTTTATATGGGTTTTGAATAACAGTTTTCAAATGTTCGAAGCAAGTCATAAGATTGTTCATTAAGATTTATTGAGATATCAACCATTAATGTTCACATATGAAAAAGCAAACTGTATAGAGGCAATGTTCAAAATCTGGTCCAATTAAATTTTCAGCAATACATCACACCATATCTGCAACAAAGATAAGTTGCAGTAAGTAAACAAACATGCCATGCCCAGGCAATATCATATAAAATTGGTGAGAAACGATTTCTAACAAGATTTTAAGCCAACAATTCAAAATCAAATAAACTAAGTTACAAGTAACAAAATGTAATGTATTTAACTGTTTTACACAAAAGAAATTTGTTGTAATTTAAAACTTCTAAATACAGATCATCTCATACTCCATATTTTCAATATTCTGTTCATAAATTAAATCCATCAAGCAGCTCAAACAGAAATGGATCCTTTATCAGAAATATAAGGCTTTCGTTGAACTTAATAGATTTTAAGAACCACAAGGAAGTCCCCCCCACACTCCCTTAAAATTAAATTTAATACATCAGTTGCCTTGCAATCACTGTATTTCTAAATCAGAGATGGTATTTAGTTCAATTTTGTTTTAAAAAAAAAAAAAAATTGAAGCAGTGGAGAAAATTAAAATCTATTGAATTTGAATAAATGTATTATTATGATGTGATAAAATTGTGCTCCTACATCAAGGATTGATGCAGACGAAATTTGAGTCCGTTTTATGGCCCCTTCACAAAATTACAATTGATTAAAACAATCCTTCATTGGCCTTTTTACCATATACAGTAGTCACTGCTTATTTAGGTCACATCGAGACGGATTGAAATTGACTGGAATAACAGAAATTATTGGTGGGACCAAAAGTGAGAAAATTTAAGAAAACAAATTGGTAAATTAAATCAAAATAAATAAACTATATTACTCAATAGTTTGACATATGCACATATTTATTTAAGAATAAAGAAACAAGTGAAAAAATACATTCATACATACTTTTGTTCATTTATTAAAAAAAAAAAAAAGAAAACTGTTATAACTTCTTGGGGGGAAAATCTGAAATTAAAGGCTGTTTTAGGAGCATAGTGTCATGTAGCGCAAGCTGAATTTAACTTAATGTTGAAAAGAGGTAACCATTTAGACTGTTCTTCTCAAATGCTCTACATAACATGTCTATAGTGTTCAAGCAAATCTACTCTTGTGACACATATCCGGTTCGGGTGCACACCGTTGTCATCATCATAAGGTGTCTCATTGGTTCCGGGTGTCCAATTGATCATTATTTTTATTAGAATTCTGTTTAGTGTATTAACAATTGTTTTGATTGAATTACTGTAACACCTCCATACAAATAGGAGTCATATTTGACTGTCTTTCACATCGCCCTAAAAGCTAATTGCATCAAAATTTTACCTAATCTCCAGATTACTTGACCGAATAAAGCGAAATTCACTAACAAGGTAACCAGCAGAAAAACAGTGTAGTTTGGCCATTTAGTTCTGTTTATACCGATTTTCACCAGAATAAGTGGCTCACCAAAATAAACAGTGACCACTGTATTTTAATTTGTTTTGTTAACTAGAAGAAGGAAAAAAGTGAATTTTGCAAAAATTGCCATGAAATTCCCAAAAACAGATGTTGAAATTCACAAAAAGATATTGACAATTATCAAAGATGGGACTCTGAAAAAAAATTCTGGATCTACCTCTGTATGTTTCATTAAAAATAAAACTATTTAAAAAATAAACTGCTACACAACAAAATAATTAACTTATGAAATACTTATTCATTAATATCTAATTAAATTTAGCAAATTAAATAAATACCCAGGTACATTAGAATAAAGTATTGCAATATGTTTCTACATTTTATTTAAAAAGGCATTGAAAGATTTTTTTTTCCACATTAATGTTCACAGAGGTAAGATAAATTACAGGGAAATTCCCTTACCAGTTCTACAGACACATTTCCGTACTGTCTAGTTTCACCAGGAGCAGGCCAATAAGCTTCACACTTGTACTAAAAAGTAAATTTTTACATAAAAATCTTATTAAAACTTCTTCCAAAAAAATTTCAAATAAACTCTTTTTTATTAATAAAAAATCATACACATATTATAACAAAGTATAAAATTATAAAGATATGAATTAGAACAAAATGATTGGTACATTTTTCATTTGTTAGAATATACCAGTTGCAATGTAAATATCTTAAAATCTTTAGTCAAAATATCAACATTTTACACACTAGTGTGCAGATTTCAGAGTCTATTGAATATTAAGATACCTACTTTAAGCAGATATCTTAGAAGGTGCTTCCTTGAGCTCCATATAAACAGTAAAGCATAGCTTTACTAACAGTGAAATCTCTACTTATTATAAAAGAAGATGTTTGTGTGTGTGTGTGTGTCGGCGGCCTTACAGACAAACAGCTACACCTAGAAACACCAAATTTGGTACTCAGGAAGTTCTAAACATGAAGTTACGCACTTCAAAGTGATTTTTTCAAAATTTGACCTAGAGATTTTTGGCATTTTTCCTACCTTTACTCATAATAATGGCGGTAATTAGGCTTGCAACAAAACGACATTTGTATCATCCGATAGAGGAGAAAATTTTCTTTCAAAAACAGTTTGTACTGAATATGTAACATAATTTGCAGATTTTTAGGATTTTTTAAACTAAACATCCTCTTTTGCAATATTTTTTGTAAAATAATTTTAAAACTGTTGCATCTTGAATTCTATCAGTCATAACTTTTTGATAACTTGACAAATCGTGAAACATTCCTTTCTCCCTCTTTTAAAATAAAAACACAAAAATTATATAAATTAGGTGATTTTTTACAAACCTTAATGTAATATAATGTTTAGAATTGAATAGCATCAAAGTGGAGAGCTTATGCCATTATATTAATAAATCATGGCATGAGAATTTATGATGAGTTGCCACAGGAAGGATTAGAAAAAAGTTTTTTTTTTTTTTTTTTTTTTTTTTTTTTTTTTTTCCTAAGCCATCGTTAGTTTTTAAATGGGGTACTGGATTTTCAATTTGCATGTGCGGATGTATGAAGTCAATTGCTTTAAGATACATAAAAATTACGCCACAATTTTAATGCATTTATTCTTGCTCTTTTTAAATACAAGGAGGCAATATTTTGATTAAAACTTACCATCGAAATAAACTATGAAATAATTCATTATTATTATTATCATAAGTGGTATTTTAATCCGTTGCTTATTTAATAGTATTTATATGTTTCCTAACATATGTATGTTGCGAGTATAGTTTTATTTTAACGCTAGATTATGTTCCTCCATAGTGGTTCTATATAAAGCAAAAAATTTTTAAACAGCGTTGCAAGTTCTAATATGATACCGTTTGAAGACTACTGTACAAAAAATCCAAATTAACTCCCTCAAATAAACGAGGTATCTTTTATGGCAGTTAAACAATGACATCATAAATTTAAAAAATGCGTGAAATTTTTAAACACTGCAACTCTTAACGTCCTGCCACAATTACAGTAATTCTAAATAGTTTCTTGAGATTACACAGTCTGATGTTTTTCGGGAAACAGAACCATGGAGGATTTATAAGATATTTAACTATATTGGATACATAGATATTTAAATTGGCACCGCTTGGATATTTTCCACCACGGTGAGATGTTTTGTGGTGCTAAATATGCCAATCTTACAAAATTATGCATAAATTAAATATACATGGAGAGCTTCCTTAATGGCAACCATTGTGTGACATGATTATTGTTTATGCTAATGCATAAATTGCAAAGAATTGCCATAGAATAAAAAGGTCCCATTGGTGCCAAATAATCTGTTTCTTTTAATCAAGACTTGAAGAGGGAGAAGCAAAGATAGATAGTATTAATATACATAATAGGTAGTATTAGTAGATTTGTAAGGATAATATGAATAAATAACAATATACCATGTTGTTTCATGAAGTATTCTGTTTATCCTTTTTCAACAGTTGTCTTAGAACCAACTAAACGATAAGTAATTCTAATTTGCATTAATATATCCCACAATAATTTCAACAGAGGAGATTACTTGTACTTTTTAAAAATGAAATTCTGTTTTGTCACATGCAGATATGATTTTAGTAAAATATTCTCTTCTTCCAGTATGAAGAGTGGGTGCGCAGCTATTTTAAAATAAATGGTTGTCCATTTCATGTAGTGTCTGAGGTATGTAATGCAACAACTTTAGCCTAAAAAAAGTATGATGTAGAAATAACACATTTTGAAAGTCAGGAGTTCTATGCGAACCATTAAGCTTTTCACTTTTTTGATCGCGAATGACACTGAGGTAGTTTTTTGAGTCATTTATATTGCAATGATACCAGGTTAGTACTTTATGTCAAGAGTCAAATAATTTTGCTTCCTACCATGGGAAGAATGGGCGCGCAGCTATCAATAATAAAAAAATGCAGCATTTTAATCTACAAAATTTTTATGCAATCAACTAGAAAAACAGAAGAAAAAAGTTGCAGTTGATGTATCTAACTGGTCTAGGATATATTAGAATATCCCAAAACCAGTTAGATATCTCAACTGTAGTTTATAAGCTTTAAAACAGTTAATACTTGCTGCATTAAGCTGTTATGCAATGCAGTAGGAACAATCAGGGGCCGCGCTGTCAATCGCTAACACCACAAATTGCGAAAATAAAATTAGTTTGGCGAAAGAAAATATGTTTTGGTGAAAATATTGACAATTGCTTTCCTTAATGATGTCCGGGAAAAATCTAATTTGGTGAATGAATTGGCGAAATATTAAAAAGAGCCAGCACAACCCCTGGGTACAATGATATTTAAAGTTGATTAAAATACACGGCTTAAAATCAATATATATATATATGTGTGTGTGTGTGTGTATTTTATCTGTTAAAATATATTTCGGCTTCACACAGGGCCATCTTCAGTCATACTCTGGCTTCATTATCTCCACTTGATACAGTGAGAACTGTGTCAGATAAGTCATCTAGACTAGAGTATGTCATGTCAATTACAGCTCCATCTGTTGAAGATGTCTTTAGATTCCCCAAAGGGGGCATACGTCTTTATTATTAACTCATATATATTAATAAACTTATAATAAATAATATTAAAAAGATTAGACTATAAAAATATTTCCATTTTAGATTTTTGACTTCACTTAGAAAGGGTTTAGTGCAACTTAATATGGCATGTGCAGCACCCTCCTTGCTCGACAAAGTGGAGATGATGAAGCAAGCAAGACTGAAGACAGCCCTGAGTGAGGCTGAAATATATTTTAACAGACTTTCTTTTTAGGTATAATTTAGTTAATTTTATTATCATAATGTTTTTTTATCAATCCATTCATTGCATATTTTTTTTAACATACCTTTCCAGCTTCTCTTTCATTGCAGGCCATGACAACAACTTGGACATCACAAATCCAAATCATTCTCCAAAAATCAATGACAGTGTTTGGAAGTGGTCCCTGTGCAGCTATATATGCAAGAGCTCCACTGGCACCCTATAAATAACAGTTTATTCTTATTACTGTCCTTATTATGCCCTATTATGCCCTAAAACCAATTTTTAGGTATATGTGCATATTACATTTTACAGCAAGTATTTTATGAATGTATCTTTATTTTTTTAAGATAAAGAGGAATATCTGAAAGAAAAATTTAGACCATCTACTCCTATAAGTTCACAGTTTTGGAAAATCTTTTCTTATTGGGGCACCTACATTACAAACCTCATCTACACACACTAGCTTATATTATTATTATTAGCTTCAATAGTTTCAGGTAAGAAAAATACTGATATACAAAAAATAAGACATTATTTTTCTTTTCTTTCTTTTTTTTTTTTTTTTTAAGTGCATTAATTATTCTTTTAAGAACAAGTGAACATGTTGGCTTAATATTTAACTAGATCTATTATAGCTTACATGTTTTAATACTCAACTCTAAGTAACTTAAATAAAAAAACATTTAAAAAACTGGTGTTTAAAGACTAAAATTAATTCAGAACTGTGTAAAATAACATATGTATAGATTTTTTATGTGTGCTATTTTACAAAGTTCTTAATTACTTTAATGTAATTATTAAATTATATCAAACAAGTAAAACAAGAATAATTAATTTATGCTAAGTGAAATAATAAACTGGGATTGAATGAGGATGAAAAATTAAAATATGCTCATTAAAAACGGATAACTTTGTATGTATCACTTTAAAGAGTAAATTAAAATTTAAGTTTTTTTTTTTTTAAATAACACCAACTTTGTAAAGAGTTCTTTTTTAACTACCACAGTTTGCATAGAAATATCTGCTATGTCCTACATGATTAGAATATAACATACAATGCCCATCTAAAAAGCAAAAAACCATCTCACTAATCAACTTTGTATTGATCAGTATCAAATTTTTTCAATTTATATTAGTTTAAATTTAAATTGTCCAGTATCATTTATCTGATGCATTAAGAATCCATATTTCTACAAAAGGATCTAAATGTGAATAAAATTGTGAATTCTCAACCAATTTAGTACAAATAAATACTTCTATTACTCTTAAAAGATGACTTACTTTAACATAACTTGCATTTATGTAATCAGAACCAGGAATTCCTTCATGTTTAGGCAATATTACTCTTGAAAAATCATCTAGATACAGAATAAATTAAAATGTGAATAAGCTACTATTGTTCACACAAATGTGTACATAAAATTGTTCACAAAAAACTTAATTTTTGGAGTACTTATCAACTACCCAAAGTTTAAAAGGTATAGTAGATCATAAAAAAAAAGAAAAAAAATGTTACAGCATACATCACAACAAATCCTATTAAAACAAAAGACTGAATTCCAGTAGTTTTCTCTTTTGTCTTATAAGATGTGGGTCATTCTCCAAAAAATAAAAATGTTATAATTTCTACTTTCAACAAGCATTAAAAGAAATTTCTTTTCAGATATTTTTATTCATCATTGGAAGATTGAAAAGAAATTGACCAAACCCTTGTACAGTCATTGTATACTAATATACTACTTTGATGCAAGCCCCTACATATACCTCATTAACAGCTGGTTGGAAATTGATGAGCTAGAAAGCTGTTTCATGCAGCAAAATTTCATAAAACTTGTACACTTTTCACATTGTGAAAAGCAAAATTAATTTTTAGACTAAACAGAAAAAAAGATGTCACCTTTGTTACCAAAATTTTAATATAAATACTTTAAATCAGGGTCATTTGGGGGAAAGGATGTATCCAGAAATTTTTTATGGAGTGTGTGTGTGTCCAAAGATTGAATACTATTTACTATTTATTCACAGAATTGGATGAAATGTGCCATTACTATCAGAAAGCTTATTCTATCTAGTGTAAATATATTTCACTCAGAGCAGGGGGCAGACATCATAGAATACACGAAAGTTTGAAGTAATATACTTTGTACTAGAAAGTAAATATCGAGTAAGAAAATTAAAATGTCCTTTTATAAGAATCCTAGTTGTACAGAGAAAGAATCCAATGGAATGTCAAAAAAATAGCCCTTTTTCTAAATAAAGTGTCTTTTCCTCAATAGAAAGTGCCTTTTTTGATAAATTCCCCCACCCTTTTGAAAAGAAATTTGAACACTGTCTATATTTACTAAACTATATACAGGACACTCCCTTTAATCAGCACAGGTTGGGACCAAGGGTTGTGCAGATTATAGGTCATTTGATAAAGACGGAAAAAATGTGTCTTTTACTAAAAAAAATTGGCAGCAGTACACATATAATTAGATAGAACTGAAACCAAACTGGTCATAATAGTTATTTTGTAATAATAAATGAAAAATAATATAAAACATTTGAAATTTCACTTCACAATTTTGTCTAGTAGCTTATTAATAGGTATTCTTTTGTGCTTGGAGACACTAGTTTATTTATTTATGTATATTTATTAAAAGTATTAATTGTATTTACTAGTTTGTTTCTGCCCATAATAGATATTTCTCTACAGTAATGCAAAATTATACGGAATGCAAATCCAATCCCATGCTTTCGCATGTATTAGTACAAATAGTGAATTTCCACAAATGATTATTCTAGTTACTCATATAAATAGGCTAATATTTCAGTGGACTTCTTTTTCTGGTCTTTTTATTTTTACGAAAGTAAAAGTTTCATCAGTCTTTCAGAGTCTGTGTAGAATAACTAAAATGTAAAAGTTTTTGTTTACATGTAAAATGTACGGCGGATTATAGGCATTTGCAGATTATACGGTTGCGGGTAAGAGGGAGTGTGCGGTATATACATGTATACTATAGATCACATACGGACAACCTCTGGCCCACGTAACATATCAAAACCCCCCATATAAAACCCATATAAACCATTCAAAATTCCATATAAATCCAATTATATGGCCCACGACTTTGCTAACATCCAGAAGTTTGGCCTGCGACTACTCTAACATCCTAAGTTTGGCTCGCAACTTTTCAAAAGTTGCTCGTACCTGCTATAGATAATAATATACTTATATAAATCAACTCTAAAGTGAAATAAAGAGAAATAATGAAATTTACTTACATGGAACAATATCTTTGTAGCGGTTTTTTGGTCTATTGACATCTTTTAAGCCACATGAGCACTGATAAGCAGAATCCTCTTTTAGTTTATCTGTTAGTTTTTTAAGCTCCTGTTGAAAGAAAAAAAATTATTATTTACTTATTCAGTTTTTAAACTAACTAGACATAGACATGAATTAAACTTATAATAATACTTTTAAATAATCACAAGCACAAAAACTTTATATTCATCAATTCCAGAATGTTACTAACTAACAATTACAATCTAACTCCATTACACACCATTCAGTAAAGTATGTGCACTAAATAATTTAAATTTTTTGTCATCAGACCACAGATACCAGTAATTTACTACTTTCTATAAGCGTGGTTTCCAACCAGGGGGCCATGAGGTATATAAAAGTGTTCTCAAAAATAAAATGCTTGTACATAGAAACTGTACAAAAGATTCACATAAAGAAAAAGGTTGGGAACCACTGTTCTAGACAAAGTTCTCAAACTGCTAACTCTTTCACACTCTCAACAATTGTTGATTTCTGATTTATTTAATGGTGTTTTAAGAAAGGTTTTTAATTATTTAGTTTTTATTCACAAAACTGAACAAACTGAAATCATTGAGGAAATATTTGCACTATGTAACTTATCATTTTTTCATTATTAAGATAAAACTCATTTTAGAAAATCAATTTTTAGACTAAAAAGGGGGGGGAAGACCTGTAAAACAACCTCTTGATTTAATCTAAATGCTGGACTAAAGATAAAGAATCTATAAGACAGTTTTAAGATATAAGTTCCACATGGATATTATGTTTCTATATTTCTGGCATATTATAAAAACTAGTGCATAGCCTTAGGTACAGGGGTTGATGCAGACGAAAATTGGGTCCGTTTTGTGGCCCTTTCACAAAATTACAATTGATTAAAACGGCCATTCATTGGCATTTCACCCAAAATTTTAATCTGTTTTATCAATTATTTTAACAAGAAAGTAACTTTTATTAAAAATTGCTATGAACATTCACAAAAATATACTTTGGAAATTCCCCCAAATTAAGCCATTTTCACAAACATAAGACCCTGGAAAAAATTCCTGGATCAACCCCTGAGGTGTAAAGACACAACTTGAGGGGGGGGGGGATTAAATAAATAAAAAATTATCAGCTCATGCTCAATAGTCTATCCAATGGCTTATTTTCCCAACCATTAATACATAAAGTAAGTATGAATTTTAAAAACATTAATGTGCATATGTGTGCAATCCTTCAAACATTGTATGTGATACAGCTAATAAAAAATCGCTTAATCCTCTAATAATAGTTTGAGGGAGGGGGAAACTAAATTCTTAAATTAAGTACTAAAAAAATATGTCAAGTCCCGTTATCGTAAAATAAGTCAATAATAATAATCTTCAAGTTCTAGTTTTTAAAAGTTAGTAATTTAATATTTATTTAACTAAACTAGGGGCCAAGGCCCCTAGACAGGTGACGCCTAGACTCGCTGCGCTCACTTTTCGTGTGAGGTATTCGGGACCCCTAATAATTTTTATTCGTAAAAAAGGCATGCTTTCAATGGAGAAATCCCAAAGATTGGATCAGATAGATCGTTACCGAGCAGCACATTCCTTGGTTCTTGCATGTTCCTTGGAACATAAAAATTTAAACTTCACACAATTTTGAATTATGTAAAACGTGTGGAACACCTTCCATATTTGCCAGCCATGGCGATTTTTCACAATTTTTCGACTTATGTATATGTATCGTTAATAATTAGCTCTAAGAAAACAGTATACTTCATATGTTCTTTGATAAAAACTACAGAACTGCAACTAATGGCGACTTGCTTTCCACCAATGGTGACTTTTTGTTATTTGGCGATTTACACATGCTCATAACCAATAATTACTGCTCATGTAAGGTTATCGGAAAAACCGTTATCTATATATTCATATACATAATCCTTTGCAGATTGGCATATTTAGCACCACGAAATATATCATCTTGCCGCGCTGACAAATATCCAATCTGTACTATAACTGATATAATGGCATAGTTAATGCCGGCAAGTATTTCTAGTGGTAGCAAATACCCAAGCTGAACCTAATCGGCTTTAAAATAATCTGCATTTCAATAATTTTTCATTTTCAAGATACTGGGTTTTAACATTTTGGAACTCGCGGTTTAGATTCACTCTGCTTGGAGAGATACCATTTTGCCAGATCGTACCTAATGCCAAGATGGCGCTTTTTAAATCAGCTATAATTAGTTATTCTGTTTTGAAAAAACGAATAATCGCTAATTCTAAACTCATGTTGTCTAAGAGAAATTACTATCTGAAAATTGTCAACTTTGTGTAACACACTTTGAGTTATTTATTCCACGTACTTTTTAATTTGGCTTAAAATTGGTGTTATTCTACTTAATGTTTGTCAATTTCACGCGATTCTGCATACTAGGAATTACTTTGTAACAGAGGCATGAATGATTTTATGCTGGCGAAAATTACCAAACCTGGCAACCATTATGTTTATTTTTTCAGTTTTTCACTAATATCTTCTAAAATATTTCGATTTTTTAAATTTAAGTCAGCTTATCAGGTTCCCCGGAATTTTCCGAATCCGTGGACACCTTCGTCGAAACTCAAATCTCCCACGGTTCCGTAGGAGATAGCAGAACAAGCTTCTGACAGCGGCGGCGCCGGCAGCAGCGGCCGTTACCTTTTTATTAAGAATAGAGAGATAATAATAATAAAAAGAAAACCACCAAGTCCCGTTATCCTAAAATTAAAATAGTAATAAAAATCTTAAAGATAAAAAATTAGTCTTCAAAACTGAAGAATGAAGTCAGGAAAGCACTATCGCCAATTTTTGGAGAAAAATCGACAAAGCCTATGTTAAACACCGGGGAAACCCAAAACTGACTATCCCGAGCTTTAATTAACCGATTTTCATGAAACAAAATGCAAAATTTAATTATTCAAAGCGTAGAATACAAATTTTAGC